>ML675604.1:61303762-61384421 GCA_007922155.1 Mesoclemmys tuberculata | reverse complement strand
AGGCCTCCTCCGCATTTAAATCCCCAAGTTCCTTCGTCCAATCCACTCTTGTTCTAATCCTGGCACCACTACTGATTCCTTGTATGGTGTCAGGCAAGTCACTTGGACACAATGAAATAGATATATTTATCAAATGGAAAGAATATTTACCTAATTCACAGGATATTGCAAGAATTTATTAGTTAACATGTGCAGTGGCCTAATGGTGGCCTGCACTATTTAAGTGTTGAGTATTATTACTCTGTAGTATAGTGATAAAGTGAATATGTTTAAATTACAATTGAAAATGGAAGTTCCAAGTCTCAGTGAAGTACAAACAAGATAAGAACTAGAGACCAGTAAACCGGGGGTGTTTTGGGTTTCTCAGCCATTTTCTCATTCAGATCGTCATTTTGCCACATCAAAATCAAGGGTTGTGAAGTTCAGGGAAATTCAATGAAGGACTCTGGTTCCAACTCTTTCTCCCAAAGAATCAGATAATACAGTTGGTTGGATTAATGTTCTGACCCCACTACCGCTCCTGTTTAGGGGAGTATCTGAAAGCCACATCCTGCCATTGTTCGGTGTGCATGGAACTGCCTCACTGATAGCAAGGATATCAAACATGCACAAAAGTTACAAAGAATTAATTGATAAAACATTGGCTAGTGGACCAATATAGAGTCACTAGGCTTCCCACTTCCTTTCCTTTCCTCTCCTCTTGTGATCGACTTATTTGTGTTTGTCTTGTCCTCTAATGCGTATCATGCATGCAAATCTTTCAAAAGGGCATTTCCATTCCAAAGTGGCAAGCATACTGCTCTAATCAAGGCCCTGTATATATCCATGGATGTAAAATTTGCTTAATAATACATCTGTTGCTGCAGAATTGTGCTACAGAGTTCCCAACCAGTGAGTTGTGCCAGGTCTTGGCCAGAAGCTCCCTGACACTAACCCATGGATCTCACCACTTCCCTCTTCTGTGTTATAGCATCCATCCTTCTTCCTCCCCTTCTTCCTGTTGGCTCATTCTCCCCATCCCAGCTACCTTCATCCCTCTCCAGCTCTACCTGCTCTTCTTTTCCTCTCCACCCACCAGCATAAATCTAGGTCCCAAATCCACAACCTGCTCCTCACCTTTAATGATATTTGACCCATCCCAGGCTCTCTCTCCACCCCCAACCTCTCCACCTCCCATTCCTGTCACTGCATGCCACCATTCCTAACCTCACACCCATCCCCCTCTGTAGCCTCTCGTCTTCTCCTGATGTCTCTGGAATACCCACTCCATCTCTGAAGTGATTACAGCCATCCATGACTTCTTCATATCTTGCTCGCTCCAGCTCTTGGCTTTCACAGAGACCTGGTCTCTCCATCCAACACTACCTCTGGAGCTTCCCTCTCTTATGGAAGCACCATCTTCTCTCACACCCCCTGCCCTGGATCTGAACTTGGTGGGAGTATTGGTCTTTCTTTTCTGTTCCTGCTGTTTCCAATTCCTCCCTCCTCTGACCTCTTTCTCCCATTTTGAACAGCACTAAATCTGACTCTTTCTCCTCCCCCTTCCATGTTTATATTCATCTACTGTTTGCCCAACTCCTCCCCATTAGCCTTCCTCTAAGATTTCAACTCCTAGCTCTCTCTTCCTCTTCCTCAATCTCCCACACCTATCTCAGCATCTTCACCTTCCATGCTAATGACCCATGCAACCCCTTAGCTGCACGTTTCCTAACTCTCACTTTCTCATTCAACATGCCCTTCATTCAGCTCTCCCACTCACCAAAAGGGCTATTCAGTTGACTTGACTTTCACCAAGCACTGCTGTCTTTCTGATCTGTTGCAGAGTTCCTCCTCTCTGACTATCACACGGTCTCTTTTAATATCACCCTTCAACCCTTCTCCCGCTACATCCTGTCACTCAGCCTTTCCATGCCTTTTAGTCCCTCAATGTTGATAACCTTCTAATCTGCTCTCAACCATCTCCTCCCTTTCTTCCATCTATATAGCTATTGATTCTTTCCTTGCTTCACTCTCCTACACCACTAACACTTTTGCCTCTCTTTTTCACCACAAGGACCACCCTGCTGACCTCCATCCCTGGCTCACCCGCAACTTCTGCTTCCTCTCCCTGCTCTCCCATTGCAGGATGTCTCTGGCATAAATGGGGTCACCAGGCTGACTTCCTCCACTATGAAGTCATTCTCTTGTCTTTCAGTTATGACATCTTCCTTGGTAGACAACTCTACTCCTTTGGCTTAATTGAATTCCACACCCACAGTCCCAGCTGCCTTTTCACCACTTTTGACTCACTCCTCAAGCCCTCCCCTTTTCCGGCCTTCACTTCTCTCTGCACATGATCTTGCTGACTTCTTCCAAGAGTAAACTGACAAAATATTGCTTGAACTTCCCTCTCTCCTTAGGCCACCTTCTCTTTTCTCTCCGCCCACCCCCACACTTTCCTCCTTCTCCCTGATCACAGATGAAGACGTTCCTCATTTTCTCTCCTCCTCTAACCCTTCCACCTGCCCCAATAACCTCATCCCATCTACTGAGCTCCTTAGTGCTCATTTTCACACCCTCCCTTGCTCTTCTCCTTAACCTCTCACTGTCCTCTGGCTCTTCCCCTCGGAATACAAGCACGCTTAAGTTCTCCCATCTGAAAAAACCCCATCTTTGACCCTTCTTGCCTCTCCAACTACCACCTCATCTCCCTTCTCTATTTCTTCTCTAAGCTCATTGCACATGCTGTTGACAATTGCTGTCTGGAGTTCTCCTCCAGTTCTATCTTAAAGCCAGTTCAGTCAGGCTCCTTCTCCCTGCACTCCATTAAAACCGCTCTTGCCACAGTCTCTAAAGACCTATTTCTAGCCTAAGGTCAGATCCAGCACTCCATCTTCCTCCTCCTTGACCTATCAGTCACCTTGGATACTCTTGACCATGATCTTCTTCATTAAATTATGTCCATCCTTGGCTCTTGTGATTATCCTCTCCTGGTTCGCCTCCTATCTCATTCCTTCAGCATGTCCTTTACAATATCTTCCTCATCCCTCCTCTAACTTTCTGTGGGAGTTCCACAAGGCTCTGTCTTTGGTCCCCTTCTCATCTCCCTCTACACCCACATCTCAGTAATCTCATCCACAAATGAAAATTCAATTACCATCTCTATGGTGATGACTCACAGATCTACCTCTACTCCAGGACAGTCTCCTTTAGTCCAAATTAACACCTCAGCCTGTCTCTCTATCATCTCCTTGTGGATGTCTTGCCATTTGCTCCAGCTCAGCATGGCTAAATCCACCACTCCCCTTTCAACCCTTTCTATTACCTCCTTTCTTAGTCACTGTGGACTACACCACTATTCTGCTTGTCATTCAGGCCCATAACCTGGGTGTCATTTTTGCTTCAGACCTCTCTTTAAGTCCTCACAGCCAGGCTATGTCTAAATTTTGTCTATCCTTTCTCCTTGGCACATCTAAGATACAACATCTCATCATCTTACATCTCGCTTACTGCAACATCTTTTTCTCTGGTCTCATCCTGCTCATACCTATTTAGAATTTTGCTGCAAAGATTATTCACATAGCCTGTCTCTTTGACTATGTCACCCCTATCTTTGCAACCCTCCACTGGCTCTCCCTTTTCTAGCATGTCAAACATGAGTTGCTTGTCTTCAATCCAAGGCCTTTCATGACCTATCCCTGTGCAACCTATCATGTCTTTCACTATCAAGAGATCAACTCCTGTTGCCAGTCAACCCAATGATGCCAGCCTCCATTTCCCACTTGTTAAATTTTCCAACAAGCACCTTCATGCATAGGTGCTGGAACTAGGGGTGCAGGGTGTGCTACCATCCCTTGACTTGAAGTGGTGTCCATTATATGCAGTTTGGTTCAATGGCTCTCAGCACCCCTACTATAAAAATTGCTCCAGCACTCTTACCTATATGCGTTCTCCCATGCTTCCCCTCACAGTTGGGAGGAGCTCCCCATGAACATCCCCAAAGCTACCCCATTGTCCTCCTTCAAATTCCTCCTTAAACTTTCTTTTGCCATGATGCCTACAAAAAACTTGACAATAACTAGGCTGCTGGTGTGCTGATATCACAGCCTATCATGCTGACCAACATTGTCTCTTGCTTCCTTGTATTCCCATGTCTGTCTACATCCATGTATTGTCCCTTGTCTTGTACTTAGACTGTAAGCTGTTTGGCTCAGAGACTGTCTTTTTTACTCTGTGTTTGTACAGAATCTAGCACAATGGGATCCTGGTCTATTACTAGGGCTCCTAGGCACTACAATAATCCAAATAACTAATAATATAATGGAAAAATTAAGTTTTTAGAATTTATTGGTGTGCAGAAGACCTCAATATTTAAAAAATTTATCTGAAGCTGCCAATCTGTTGCAAAATCTAGGAGGCTTGTTGCAGATTGTAGTTCAAGCTTGCCATGAAGTGCACAGAGACTACTAGCCAATATAAACTGATTAAGATAGATGGGTGGAGTGTCATTCCAGTGAAGCAGCTTTTTTTATGCAAGTCCTGTGGCTGAAATTCTAGAGGGCAGGGAGTCTCTATTTCCATCTATTGGTGAACAGGGAAAGGAGCAATCACAGAGCTGCTTTATCTGCATAAGTAAGAACTGCCAAGAGGAAAGGCTCTCTGCCACCACCTATTGGTGAACATATGGTGAAATATGGCTACAGAAAGTTTAATTTGCATAAGCTTTCTGCCCTGAATTCCTCCAGTGACACTTTGTACAGTCATGGTGACTCCCAGTCTCAGAATTGGCTGGGTAGTTGAACTGAACTGAGAAAATGGAAGAGGGCTCCTACCGTGTAGCCAGGACCTGAATATACTGGTTCTTCTACACTGTGGATCCTATTGTAATGACTCTTTGGTGGGTGACAACATAGAGGCACCTCTTTGCTGAAGCTGTAGACGACAGCAGCACTGCTGAGTGAATTCTGGAGAGCCCCCTAACACACCACGCTATAGGTGAGTTAGGTGATGGAATCTCAGGAGTAGAGATAGGCCTGCCCAAGTGCACCTCAGAACTCTAGGCCTTAGCTGCCCACTGACACCAAACCATGAGTGGGATTTAGCAGATGAGTGGTGAAGGGCATTTGTGTACTGGACAGTCACACAGGCAGTTGAGGAACTGCATTAACAGTCTACTAACAAAAGTTACTCTGGGGGAATATTTTATTTATCATTCATATGGACAGATTGTTGCTGTTTTCCCAAGCTGATGCTATGTTCCCTTTTCTTCTAATAAAGCTTTCCTTGTTTCATACATGGACTCAGTGCTTGCAAGTGGGAAATTTTGTCTATTAAAGGAGCCCAAGGAAGGTATTTTGTTATCCCAGAAATTTGAAGGAGGGGTGGGAGGTGCACCAGGTGGTGTTTGTTAGTTTTAAGAGAGACCATTAGCTGTTCGAGCTTGGCCCTTGTTGCTACTGACACCTGGCAGAAAGGTTACACTTAGCTTCTAAACTCTTCAATATTGATAATTATAGAATAGAATCATAGAAGATTAGGCTTGGAAGGGATCTCAGGAGACCATCTAGTCCAACCTCTTGCTCAAAGCAGGACCAACCCCAACAGACGTTCTACAGCATATTCATAGAGAAGGATTGTGTCTTGCAACCCAACAAAGTGACGTTATGTCACCAGAGACCTTCCCATTGAATAGTAGTGGGAATAAATTGGTTCCTGTGAATCATCTCCATTGACATCTGATATGCCTCTTTTCCACATAAAAATTAAGTGGAGCGTACTTTACAGATACCTCTGCATTTGTGTTTGTGTGAGGGCCACCATAAAGAATGAGTGAACTGGGGATGAAAGCATGAGTCTCTATGGCTTGAGCGTAAGAGCCAGTCTCTTAAAGTCAGTGATAACAGACTCTCATCCTCTGTGGCTCAGACACCGAGGGGAATGCATAACACCCATTGAGCAATGGGTTACATGTGTACTGTTCGTCAGACTGGTTACTGCTTCTTTGGGCTTTAAAAATGTGATAGCTAAAACAAAAATATTTAGCCAGTCTTATAAAGCGTCACTCTGACTGGGCAACCAGTTTAGAAAGTATCTGAAGAGAAGAGCAGTCAGACAAAAGAAAATAAACTAATAAAAGACTAAAAAATATAAATTTCAGAGAGTATTAGAATGTAAGGACAGATGAGAATGCTATGATCATCTAGACTGACCTCCTGCATAACACAGGCCATAGAATTTCACTCCGTAATTCCACAGTTGCCAGCCTTGCAGTCTACTTGACTGCACAATAAGTTACCCCACTCTCCTATACTCTTCTGCCAAAGAAGTAGATACATTTCAGTAGCACCTGAAAAGATCTCCATGTTACATACATATCCCTTCCCAATCCTACACAGCACTCCCATGAAGTTCCTGTTCTTAACATTTGCAAAGAACTTTGAGATCCACAGATAGAGTGCAAATTATTATTATGATTAATAATTGTCTGACCTGTACCCATCTTCTCAGCCAGTTACAAAATTATGGAAACATTAGTTGGCAATCACCTCATTCATTACTGAGGCTCCCTCTCAGTTAGTCACATTTTCAAGACCATTATGGCAATACTGGCAGAGTAATTAACAATATTAATGCTTCCAATAAAGCATGAGTCTGCACACCCTTCTTTATTGACTTGTCTAAAGGATTTGATGTTGTGAACCATTTTATTAAAGAGGCTTTCAGAGACTGCTGTTCATTCTGAGTGGGTTCCAGAGTTATTCAGAGCTACATACACAAAGTCATCTGATTGTCTTATATCTCAACCAAGTTTTATGACCAAAGAAGTAGCTCCCACTAGGTTTAGATAGTCCATAATTAAGAAGCAAATAAATATTAATGGGAGTAGAGGAAGGCTGGTCCTGTGGTGAGGGCACTAGCCAGAGACCAAGGTTTCATTTCCTGCTTCACTACAGATGTCCTCTGTGCTCTTGGGCAAGTCACTTAGGTCCAGATCTTCCAAAGGATTTAGGCACCTAATTTCCTTTTAAATCAATGGGAGTTAGGCAGCTAAATACGTCTGAAAATCTTGTCTTTAGCCTCTCTGTGATTCAGTCTCCCATCTGTGAAATGGGGATAATAGCACTTCCCTACCTCACAAGGGTGTTGTGAGGATAAATACACTAAAACATTGTGAGGTGCTCAGCTATTACCATAACAGGGGTCATATGAGTACCTTAAATAGTTTATGAACCAATCAGGAGGGAAAATTTTCCATTGCAGGTGAATAATTTTCTATGAAATTGTCCAATCTGTGTATCACTGGAAGCAGTTGGTACATTGTCTTAGATCCAATCCTAGACAAACAGGCCATATGACAGAACAAAACACCGTGAGAGTTCGATTCATGTCTCTACCTAACAAATCCTACTTCAAATTCTTTATCACAAACTATGGTAAATCATGGCCCAATCCTGAAGCTCCTACTCATGAACGGCCAAATATTCACCACCACCACCACACTCTATGAGAGAATAGGGTCCTGGCAGCAATAGCAGAGCCAACCTGGTTCCCCTGTGCAGCAGCAAGAAAGGCCTGTAATCTGGGTGTCAGCTTCAGGTCCACCATTTCTTTTGCTCCTCATATCCAAATCTTGCTACTTCCGCCCCTGTGACATTTCTAACATCCAGCCTATCTTTCTCTGCTGACAACCAAGTGTAGTCCAGGCCCTGGTCTTCCCTCTTAATTATGGTAACTTTCCCTGATCTGGCTTCCCTAATACCCACAGTAGCCTCCTCTGGCCCATACAAAGTACAATTGCTAAGATCATGTTCCTAGCCTCTTGCATTGATCACATCATCCCTTTCTTTGAACCCCTCCATTGGCTGCTCCATTTCACTGTATCCAATTTCAACTTCTTGGCCTCACCTTGAAGGCCCTTCATAACTCTGTCCGTCTCTACTCTTCCAGCCTTTTCTATCATTGCACAATCCCTGGTCCCTGTCTTCTCAGCTCTGCAGAGGATGCCATTCTCCTCCATATGTTTTTCCATGTCTTTTTTCCTTTATTGACCCGTATGCATGAAACACCCTTCCTTTAATTGAGCTGTAAGGCCATTATCCTCTCAGGACCCACCCTTCTCATGTCCATAAAAACAACAGCCATTTAACACGTGCAGAGAAAGGTAGTCGTCATTAACTATAGAGGACACAAATAGCCCTGCCTATAGATAAAGTTGCCAGACATTTTCCAACGTAAGATCCTGTTGTCAGTTGCTTATAACTTTGTCAAACTTTCCCCATTGCTTGTGCAACCTTAATTCACCGCCACCCCCACTTTGTGTACAAACATTATGATCAAATCTTTAATTACAGTATGACATACTGCTTTTTGCGCCCAACCCTTCCCTCATTCAGTTCCAGGATGGACAGTGTTCAGGGAATGACTCAGGGTTGCATAGTGAAGGAGGCTTTTTTCCATAGGATCTCTTTCCTATTTATTCCAGAAGTTGGAGGGAGTGTAAGTGAATGAGGAAGGCAACTGGAGGAAGAGAAAGGATTAAGAGAAAGCTGAATGCTGCCCTGGGGAACTGGATGTTATTCCTGAATCTAGTACAGAGTTCCTGTGTGATAATGAGCAAGTCACTGAAACCAAATTCTTTACAGAAGGCCACTAATTGTGTGTTCTTCATTTCCTTGGTGCCTGACTTGATTACTCTGGGGTCTGATTTGCCAAAGTGCTGAGCACTCACAGCTGCAGCTAAAGTCACTGGGAACTATGCTTTGAACATACAAAGTGCTACATAGTGCTAAATAGTCTGAAAAATCAGGTCCTAAGCATCTCAAATGGGGCATCCAAAATTAGTGGATATTTGTCCTTAATCGCTCTGTGCCTCAGTTGCCCATCTGTAAAATGGGAAAAAGAAGAAGAATGCCCCTTCATCCTATAGGGGTTTTAATGGAGGTAAACCTTAGTAATGTTCTTCTCATATAGTTTTTCCATGTGTAATTTTAGATATAATTATCAGAAAACAAATTGCTAACGTATGTATGGATATAAAATAGTGAATGTATGAGTCCATCCTTCTCTTCCCACCTTTGTAATAGCATTTCTCTTCCTAAATTATTAGCTTTTTGATGTATGGACTGTCTTTCTATGTGACTGTAAAGGGCTTAGCACAATAGGGCTCTGAGTGGGACATAGAAGATTAGGATTGGAGGAGATCTCAGGAGGTCATGTAGTCCAACCCCCTGCTCAAAGCAGGGCCAACTGCAGCTAAATCATCCCAGCCAAGGCTTTGTCAAGCCACACCTTAAAACTTTCTAAAGATGGAGGTTCCATGAGCTCCCTAGTTAACCCATTCCAGTGCTTCATCAGCCTCATAGTGAAAAAGTTTTTCCCTAATATCCAACCTAGACATCCCCCACTGCAACTTGAGACCATTGCTCCTAGTTCTGCCATCTACTACCACTGAGAACAGCCTAGCTACATCCTCCCTAGAATCCCTTCAGGTAATTAAAGGCTGCTATCAAATCCTCCCTCATTTTTCTCTTAAACAAGGCTAGATCCCTCAGAGGTTCCTTATGAATCATGTTCTCCAGCCCCCTAATCATTTTTGTTGCCCTCCACTGAATTATCTCCAATTTGGTCACATCCTTTCTGTAACTGGGGGGGCCAAAACTGGACACAATACGCCAAATGTGGCCTCACCAATGCCAAATAGAGGGGAGTAATCACTTTCCTCGATCTGCTGGCAATGCTTCTACTAATGCAAGCTAATATACCACTAGCCTTCTTGGCAATAAGGGCAAACTGTTGACTCATATCCAGCTTTTTGTCCACTGTAACCACTAGGTCCCTTTCTGCAGAACTGCTGTCTATCCAGTTGGTCCTCAGTCTGTAGCAGTGTGTGGGATTCTTTCCTCCTAAGTCCAGGACTCTGTACTTGTCCTTGTTGAACCTCATCACATTTTATGCCCCAATTTGTCTAGGTCACTCTGTATTGTGTCTGTACCCTCCAGCGTAACTACCACGTCTCCCAGCTTAGTGTCATCTGAAAACTTGTTGAGGGTGCAATCCACCCCATCCTCCAGATCACTAATGGAGTTCTTTGGGCACTACCATAATATAAATTCTCATTGTCAAGATTGTTGTTCATAATGTCAGCATCCCTCATAGTTTTCTTTCATAGTCCTTATTTGCTCCCCACCAATACACATCAGAAATAGAGGGAGGAGGGCAGGGTTGAGATTTTTTGGGGTAATCTGTTAGCTAATACCTTATTCAACAACTTAAAACAACACAGAAGAGCAATATAGGCCCAAGGAGGCACAAAATTAGGGATATTTTCCTAATATAATATGAGCTAAAATGAAAAGTTTGAAAGTTTAATGGCTGTGGATTTTCTCTACAAGAGCTGCCACCAATCAATAAATTGTTTTTAAGGAGGACATAACGAGGCACTATCCTTGAGCACACCTCCTGTGGCCCTGCAGTTACACAGCCCTCATGTCCCTGGTGTTTGCAAGCATTTACTCAGATCTCCCCAGCTGGTTCCTGTACTCAGCCATTTCAGCTGTCAGTATGAAGAGGCTAACAGGCAGTGCTCCTGCGCTCTGTAGGAGCTTCTCCCCCTAGATTCTCCTCAGCCTAGGCTTCCTCTTATTGAGCTCCAGTAGCCTTTTATCAGGTGCAGGTACTCATTAGGCAGTTAGCTGCCAACCAGCCTGAAAAAGAGCTCTGTGTAGCTCGAAAGCTTGTCTCTATCACCAATAGAAGTTGGGCCGATAAAAGATATTACCTCACCCACCTTGTCTCTCTAATAACCAGCCACTTAGGCAGTTGATTGCTTACAGGTGAGCCAAGATGGGCTTTTTTCTCTTTAAATAATCCCCACACTCTTAAATTGGGTCCTAGCTCTCCTTGAAGGGGCTACCCATCTGCCCACCTCATGACAGGGTTTAACCATAACAACTATATCTTTGGGGCGTTTGTGAAAGAAGGCAATAGAAGCTAGGCACCTAACCTGCTCAGAAGATTTAGAAAATTCCACTGTGCCTGCTTGCAACTTTAGGCACATAAATACTTTTCAGAATCTGGACCTTGGGATGGACACCTGGGTAACCAGAAACCAGAACCAGAAACCACTGTTTTTTAACTCCTGGCTCTGCTACTGACTTGCTGTGTGATTGCAGGAAAGTCATTTAACCTCTCTGCCTTGGTTTCCCCATATGAAAAACTGAGCTACTACAATTTATTTGGGATATTATCAGAATTAGCTATAGCTTATAGTGATATTTGAAAAATTAAAATGCTACCAGGTTATACTTTAGAGCCTTCTTAGCTCTAGCAGATTAAAATTTGTCATGGCTGTAAGACAAAATGTGAGCTTCTCACACACTAACTGTAAACTCCAAACAAAGCAAAATTGTACATTTCATGAATTAAATAGTAGCAAAGAGAGAGACATGAACTGACACAGAAAAAGGTATTTTCTGATGAGACTGATAAAGAGCCAAGTACAGGAAAAATGACTTTTGAGGCTTGTGGCTGAACTACTTCTACTCTAGAAAAATATTAAAAGCAATTTTCCTCCTTTGTTTTCTTTTTACAGTCTTACACCTTTTTTCCACAGAAATTGGGAGAAAACAAGTTGAACAGAGGGTGCACACAGTTCCTGCCTTCACCAGTTCTCTCCCTGACATCTTGCAATGTTGACCACTCTTATGAATTTGGGCCTTATGGTTTTGGTGAGTTTGTTAAAACTCCATCTACTAGTTATGCAATTATAGGAGCATGTCAACTTTCATTTACAACAAAACCAAGTTTCTAGCTCTCATGTTGGCAGCCAAAAGCTTGTAAATGCAAACCCTAGTGGCACAAAACACTTAAGTCAAATAAAAAGAACCCCAAAGTAGCATTTAAAAAAACCTCCTAATTTTAAGCTAATCTCACAACACTCTGGGACCTGATTTGTGATTTTGGGGGTTCGTGAGCATGCACTTGTCTGCCCTTTCTCTTATTCCCAGGGACACAAAACACAGTACAATTGCTCTTTTACCTTCACTCCCTTGCAGAGGTTGACAGTGTGTGATTCCCACCCTCACTAGAAAAGGAATTTTACCTGCTGCTGGCTGCTTCTCTGCCACAGTTATGCTGTTCTGGGAGAAAGATTTCAAAGTGAGGGATGGGATTTTTATAGAGTGAGCCCCTTTCACAGGGACAGCTCTGAAAATTAGGAGACAGAAGTGGAATAAGTGTAAAATAAAAGGTGAATGGGCAGGGCTTATGGCCTGGCTAGTTTTCTAATATTCCCTTGTTTTACTCATGCTGATGGCGTCAGTCTCTCAACCACTGGGTGGGGGAGAGGCTCCTCAAAGAAAGCTGATTGGATGAAATTGATAAACCTGTGCAAGCTACCCTCCAGATTCTATAGTAGTGCACCCTTCTTAATGGGAGTCGAGAGAGGGGGCTAGAAAAGGTAAGGTCTTAAAAGAAGAGCTGTGTGGTGGGACAGTCAAACTGAGGTGCTGTCAACCACTTTTTAGGTACATGGTCACGCTTATGTGACAGCTATGTGAGCAATTACAAAGCCAAGCAATAAACTGCACATATCTGTAACTAAAGCACCTGGGTTTATGATGGGGGTCAGAGGAAATTGCACTAAAAGAAACTAAAATGATCTAAACCCTAGTCCTCCAAACATGTATGCATAGGGTTAGTTTGGCACAGGAGTCACCCCACTGACTTCAGTGGAATTAGTAACATGCTTAAAGTTAAGCAGATGTGTGTTTGCAGGATGGGGGCCGAACGCATTTCCATGTATTTTTTTGTAAAGTATCTAGCACATACAGAAATTTCCTGTATATACCCCCCTTTGTGTAATGAAAACATCCCATGTTCATGTTCATAAATCCTTACTCCACACTGTATTATCAGACAGTTCCTACACAATATTCTAACTGGAGTGCTAAGTTTGCCTAAGAATTTCTAGCTGCTTGTAACAGTCCAAAGCGTTCAATTATATGAAGCTTGCCAGGCCTGATCCTTTTTTTAAACCCAAAGTGGGGGGGGAGGATTTTTAGCCCAAAATAGTTCAGCCTTTTTTGAATGAGCTTTTTAAAAAAGTACTTCCCCAGTTATACAACTAATCCTTGTGGTTTTTTTTTTCTCAAAAAGCTCTGTTGCTGAAGTTGTAAGAAATGATCCAGGTATTCTTTAGCTACTTCATTTCAGAGCGTAAGTCTTCAATGAGACAGACCCATCCTTGCATCCCCAAGACCTCAGCTCCAAATAATTCCCAAACACTGGGGAAAGTTTGCCTCCAAACCCGATTCCTGATCCAGCACTAAATATTGTGTCTTGGACTCTTTTGTAATGATCATCTAATAACAAGAGTGTTGTTGGAAAGGGATAGGTCAGTGATCACACTGGATAATCACAAATCATTGCAGGGACTTCCTAGGGTAGATGTTCTCAATCTCTATTGTTGATGAACAACTTTGTGGCAGATTTATGGATGGACACCCATGTTGCCCTGATACCTCAATTCATTGTGCCTGCAGCAGTTGCCATGTCCCTAGTGCTTTCTGTCCATTCTGTCTCCTCCTCTCCTCTTCTGTCTCCACTTTTCTTTTCTACATTTGTCTTGTTTTGGCTCTCACTTTTGCTGTCTAATTTGCATTCACATTTTTTCCTCTTTTTTTTCTTGGATTTTTCTCCTTGTAGCTTCCCTGTTCCATCCAGTTCCCTGTGCCACTGAAAGTGAGGGGCACCCATTGGAGGCACTGTGGGGCCAGGTTACATGTCCTCACAGATGAGCTGTGTTGAGAGAGCCAAAATACTAAGGATGGGTTGGCCAGCTGCAGTCTGCCCATCCTTCATGTATTCTGCTCCTATAGCCAGCTAGATTAGAAACAGCCACAGAAATGGGAAAGGAGGTAAATTTCATGGAACTACCCACCACTTTACCCACAGCAGCGTATTTGCAGTGGGGAACTGGAAGATTTCTCTACCCCTGGATTATGAGACACTGTCCTAGGGGGTTCGCTCCAGTTTCTATTTCCCAATTAAATGCGTTAGGTTGAAATTCCATTGGGTAGCCAGAGTACTCGAAAGTTTCATTCTCTATGATTTAAGGCCCAATCCTGCAGACACTTAAGCATGTGCTTGATTTTAAGCAGATCAGTAGTGCCATTGGATGAAATCCTGGCCCTACTGAAGTCAATGGTAAAATTCCCATTGACTTCGATAGGGCCAGGATTTCACCCATTAACTTTAATAGAACTATTCTTGTGCTTCAAGTTAAATACAAACATAAGTGTTTGCAGGATCAGGGCTTAAATTATCACCGTAAACTCAGCCACGCAAAAGAAGTATCTACAAGTATGAGTCTATAAGTGGATCATTTAAATGCATACCCACTGTCAGCACTTCAGAGATTCCTCTAGAGTATACAGTTAGACAATGTGGATTTGCAAACTGCAGAACTATTCTGAATAAAGACATGCACAGCAAAGTATTTTATATCCTTTTGTTGTCATTTACACATCAATTACATATAGCATTAAGACCAAATATGCAGATTGTCATATGTATAGACATTGATCAGTATAGTGCACAATTTAAATTTGTTACAATCAAGTGTACACGTTTAAATATGGCTTTATAAATTAGTAGTAATAACAGTGCTAAAATAATTCGTGTCTGATGTAGGTTCACACACAAAACAATGGAATGCAGCAGTAGCAATAGATTCCTCAATTAGCAGTGTGTTAATTCATTATGTTGATAAACTATTGCACACCCTATAGTCAGCTGTGACCCGTCTCTCATCCCCCTGCTCCCTCCTCCCACACATACATTCTATTCTGTCCATAACATGGTTGGATTATATACTATAATTATAAAAACTTTGGGTCCTGCAATTCGCAAATATCCTGAAAATAAAAACCTGTACATTCTAGGAAAGATTAGTCAGAATAACAAATTAAAAAGAGAGGTGAAAGAACACACATACAAGCACACTGCTTTGTGAGAACATGATTACAATCAGTGAAGCTGAAAGAGCACTTTCTTCAGAGCATTTAAAAGTGGATAAGGGCCAAATCCTGCTTGTCTCACTCCAGCGAGTAGTCCAATTAAGGCAAATTGTTAACCATGAGAGTTATTAGCTATTGGAATAGTGTAACAACGGATATGATAGATTCTCCATCACTTGGAACCTTTGAATGAAATCCTGACCTCAGTGAAGCTAATGGGAGTTTTGCTATTTACTTCCGAAGGGCTAGCATTTCACTCTAAGTCAAAATTAAATGTCTTTTTAAAACATATGCTCTAATTCAGCCACACACTGTTGGTCTCAAAGTGGGAATTATTAGGTGACACTCTACGGCCTGTGTTATGCAGGACTAAATTCTAAGTAGTGCAAACAGGCTTTGGCCCTTGATGTTCAGCACTATAGATATCACATGAAACATTTGTCTATAATAAGGTTCCTGTGCTGTACACACACACTTCATTTCTTTTCCCAGCACCGAATCAAGGAACTTCAAAATCTCTGCTAATAAGATGCACTTTATGTATTGACTACAGAAAAGAAAAGAAAGAGAGGCCCTCCATGATGACCTCCATGAGTCCTCAAAACCACTGAGTCAAGAGCTGATTAGTTTTGCACCGGTCTCTCCACTAAGGCAAAGATGTGAAGATCAGAATGAGCAGTTTGAAAAAACCAGATTTCCCCTTCCCACCCAAACATGGGCCTGATCCTGCAAGGTACAAGATGGGTAGTGAGCACCTTCCACTAACATAGGAAGATAGGAACTCAGGACATAGGACTGGAAGGGACCTACTGGGTCAGTGAATCCAGCCCCTGCCCTCACAGGTAACCTATACCTGGAATTGAAGGCACACAGTACCTCACAGAATCAGGCTCATTGATAAGTCTAAAACTAAATCCCTGTGAGGCTGTCTGTACCAAAACCATTTACAAAAGGCTCCTACCGGGATTAACATTCATTAATAAACATACAGATCATTCTCTACGACAAACACAGTTCTTTGTGGAAGGACAGTCCAGTAATGGCCTCATATAATAGTTAACACTTAACAAAGGAAATATCTTCTTTGTCTATTTAGCTCTAAAGAATACCTGCAGGTGATGACATTGCTAAACTACTGGAAACTACACATACTGTAACTGGATCCTTCAAAGATCTACATAGTCACCTTTGTCTATGAGAAGTTACAGAAGATTAGATAGTGCTACCTTCACATTCTTCTAAACTGCAGTCACAATATATGTATGGGTAACTCACTGCTGTATTATGTACATCTGTTTCCACCTCCCAGACACCGGGGTATGCAACATAATTTTGCATTTAATGAGCATAATTTCCTGCCTAGACAATATACCCATTTGGCACTCGTGCCAAATCCATAGTGTTGCACAGATGTATGACTATTTTTCTTCTTACATTGAGAGTAGCTATAGGGTCAGAAATCAAAGGACTCAGACCAGTATTATTCCAACACCTAAGGTCAAGATCCAGTTTGGTTCATCCCTTTCCACAGACTTTAACTTGCTGAGCACCCCTGCATAGATCTTTGCACATAACACACTCCCCCTCCAGGCAACATTTTGTAAGGTTTATTACTTGACAGATAAAATCCTTTCGATGGAACTAGCAGGAACCTGTCATGATTACTCAAGCAGACACTGCTGACATAAGGAAATGTGTGTCTGCACTGATGCTACAAAATATTTCGGGCAATATTTTTCAAAGAGAAAATGGATTCAAAAGGACACTGTCAAGGTTTTAAAGATCAAAATGTATGACTTACAGTATTATTTTTGAATGGGGACAGTCTTCCAGTTTTTAAACATCAAGTTTGATTTGCTTTTTAAACGTAGCACAACATTCATGTGATTTTTATAGGATCTCTAAAAATAACCGTTTATGATTCCTCTATTGACTGTAGTCAGAAGCAGTGAGCTCTGCTGACTTTGCTGATGATGGTGCTAATGGTTATAAACAAATCCACTTTAGCATGACAAATATGAAGTTGCAATTGCTGTTAAACAAGAAACAAGAAAACATCAGACATCAATCACCATTTGCCAAATGGAAAAAGGGACGGAAAATATTTATTCATCAGCCTCACAGGGTTTTATCAACACAAACTTAAAATAATAATTAACAATTGGACAATGATATTTTTTAAAACAAAATTGAGGGGGAAAAATACTCTCTGACTTTTAACAAAATAAAAATAAAGAGCCGGATTCTGATTTAACTTAGACTGTGTAAATCAGGAGTGAGTTCAGAGAAGTCAATGAAGTTACACTCACATAAAACAGTATGAGATCAGAGGTTCAGATTGTCTCTTACCATTGTAAGAACTAGGAAAGGAAACTCCACACAATTCAATCCCCTCCTCCTCTGCAGACTCCATACTGCGTGGGGCATGGGTCGCTTGCTGGTGGATTCCCTGCAGCTTGAGGTCTTCAAATCTCAGTTTTGAGGATTTCAATAACTCAGTCGTGGGTTCGGGGTTGTTATAAATGTGTATGGGTAGGTTTTGTGGCCTGCCTTGTGCGGGAGGTCAGACTAGGTGATCATATTGGTCCCTTCTGACCTATGAGTCTATGAGTCTATAAAGAGCCTTCTACAACAGCTAGGGAAGGGATAAATGGAGCAAAAGAAGAACCTACCTGAGCCCCCTTTCAGTAAAGAGGAGGGGAGGCCCATGTATGTAGGACTCTTCCATGTGTGGATTGGGTGAGACCCAGTCTGGGCCACAATCAAGTTCAGAGGGATTGTTACTGATAGATTAATGAGTAATCCAAAATTCTAATCCATTATACTCCTTTATTAAAGAATACTCCAGCTTCCGTGTTCTACATTACAGATCTAGAGATCCATGTTTGATTCCCAGGGCCAATCTCTTGCATCGTGAGCCACCATGGACTGCGTCTGCTATCTCCCGTTGACCTTGCAGCGTCTGCTCCTCATGGCATCCACACTGCGCTGTGTCGAAGGGAACAGCGTTCCCGTCAATGCAGCGCTACGCCACTTACCAGGGTGGTTTTCCTGCGTTGATTGCTGGATCCACTGAGGAGGTCTACACAGACAGCTCAGTCGATCCAGACCGGTCGATCTGATGGCAGCAAATTTGCCGCCATCAGTGTAGACCCAGCCTTAGTGCCTGATCCGGCAAGATAGTGGCTGTTCTCAGAGGAAGTTAAAGGGCCATTCCTTTTGTCATTCTGCAGTGAGTCCTCTAGCTAATCCAGAAGCAGAGAATCTCAGCCAGGCTTCTTCAGCCAAAGAATTACTTGTAGTAGTGAGGGAAAAGATATAAATTAATGGACGGAAGGGGAGATTAACTGTACAGAACACAAGGGAGGGAAAGATGCCCTTTGACAGTTTTCAACTCCCTATATTTCATCAGGGAGCTTGTCAACAGGGGTAAGTATTTTCCATGAAACAATTTGAAGGCAATGAAAATTTTTCATTTTGGATACTATTTTTTCCTTCTGGCAAGAGTAAAAGTGCAATGTTTCATTCCTAAAAAAATGTTTGGCAAGAAGCTAAAGATTTGAAACAAAACTATTGTTATGTATTTATTGCAAAGACACATTTGTTTGGCCAAAAGTCATTTTCCACTGAAAAGAAGTTTGAACAAAATTTTTTAACCAACTCTACCAGGAGAAACAACTGAAACTTGTTTCTGAACAGGCTAAATCTAGGATAAAGATTTCCTGTTGTAACTTGAAAATACAATGTACATGTATATTTAACATACATACTTTGTTTCTGCAATTTCTTCTACAGTTTAAATCAAAACAAAAGGGTGATCAACAGAAAAATGCGCGCTTTTCCAGGGTCTCCATGATAAGGAAAATGTTACTAACCTCCTCCTTTAAAAAACCTGAGTTGCTCCTAAGAAACAGAAGACATGCCATGCATCGTAAATACATTCACACAACTGATCAATACATAGACAAATCAGTTTAGCTAGAAAATCTCAGCTGATACTAACAAGGGCTGTTGTATTTGTAGTCTGGATCCTTACAATTTGTTTTAAAATGTTACTTTTCTAAAACAAAATGTGTTACTGCACTTGCCAGTTTCAAGGTAAGCTTCACTGAGAAATTTCTGGATATTCAGAATAAAAGTGTATCTCATAAAGTGACTATTGCATGCCTTTTTTTTTCCCAACTTAAATTTCAATGGGAGACACTTCTTACTTAAGTACACTTCCTCCTTCTTTTGGGACTAAATCTGCAATTCTCAGAGTAGTAATCCATATTCAAATGATCCCACTGATTTTACTTTAAGCTATTGATACAGCAGACCCATTGGTCCAAATATTGCCCTCTATTATTAGACCAGTTTCAATGCAGGAAAAGTCTACTGACTTAAATGGAGGTGTTCCTAGTTTACATTGTTCTAACGGCGGGCACTGCATCTTTGACTTCAGTTGAATGCTTGCATAAGTAAGGTTTATTCAGATGAATGCGAGTTGTAGGATTGGGCCTTTTCTCCCCACGCTGTTTGCTTGCCTCTCTAAAGCAGAATTCTAAGTACTGCAGACACCCAGAATAGATCATCTAGCTCAATCCCCTTCCCTCTCCCATCTCTGCTGTTGTGTGAGGTTTCTGGTATCTAAAGGCCACTTCCAGCGGGAGTTTGGCAGAAGATGTGACAAAGATTTGTAATGATTTTGCTCCAGCCACCTCTCTCCAAGGTGTATGTATGGAAGCATCAAAATGCATAAGAATGCACAGCAGTGGGGGCAGGGAACCTTGTTAGCATTCCAGTCATTCATAGAGAAAGGGCTTTTATTTTTCACTCTCTCCAGAGATGGGAAGACACCAAAAGTCATACCCTCCAACTAGGTTTTCATTTGCCATTCTAAGTGCAAATGAGTCCTAGGTCTAGTTCTGTACCAAGGTATAGAATATAACATATAGTTATAAGGGAGATTCTGCTCAGATACACTGGAGGGCAGGAATTAGGAAGAATTCAGATACCTAGGAACACAATGGACAGAATGCTGTTCTCACACTGGTTTTACATCAGTGTAACTTCACTCATTTCAGTGGTTACTGCTGTTTACAGCAATGTGAGATCAGAATCACACCCTGTGAATGGAAAGGGGGAAAGTTAATCCTTTGACTTCTGGTTAGACTGTGTCCTTTCAGTTTCTGATGTGGCAGACACAATAGTCAGAGGCCAAGTTGTCAGCCTTTGTAACTCAGGAAGCTGCAAGTGCCTTATAACTCAGATTAATCTTTAATCGACAGTAGCTTAGTGCAGTGACACATCTGTTGTTAGCAGTGGACTCCAGACCTGGAAATTCAAGCTCCTGACATTAAAAAGCTGAAGAAAACACTGCCTTCAAATAAAAAGATTTTGAAAGTTAAATCAATATATAAATAAAACAAACAAATATATACAAACCAGGGTTCCAATCACACATGAGGTTTTTAAAGAACAATATTTCCCCATCAAATGTGATTCTTTTGGTCAGATTTCAATGTCTGAATTTCCTCAGGTAACATCTGGGTTGAATTATCTGTGGGGTTTCAAAGGCATTTCTGACTACGCAAGTTTGTCCTTTGAGTCCCAAGGCCTTTTGTGCCTTATTTTTGCACTTAGTTTGTTGATGAGGTTCCTAAATGCATGGATTGCAGCATCCTCTCCATCATCTGCAAGTCAACTATAAGCTCAGGTTCATTTCATGAATACTACTCATGCATGAAATTAGAAATGTTTATAGAAGCATGACTGCAAAAGACATGTCTGGCCTATTTTAAGAAACAAACACAAAACTATGCATCCCACACTACACAAGCCATCAGCTGTCTCTCTAATAGCTCCCACCTAAACATAAGGAGCAGCTGCCAGGCTGGCTGTGGATCTCTACATGTGAATAGTGGCTCTCCCATTCTGAATCCACAGCCCACTCTGTCATTCCCCAGAAGAAGCCTTTTCTCAGCTGGCGAGGGGGAGGGGAGTCTTCACAATGAGTGAAAAGATCCCAGAAAGATGAACTTCTTTTAAAACTTTGGGAAACTCCTCCACTTATTTTGAATCCTCACTATTAGGAGAACCAATAAGTATCATGAGAAGAGTCCTTAACTGCCTCTTCTACACATAGCTTCCCAGAATACAAAACACAAGAACAAGTTATTTATCAGCCACATTAGTAATAGTGTTCAAAGTGATCCTGTTCATGTCATGACTTGTCTCTTAAACCACACAGAAAGCCATGCTTAAACCATTTTAAAGGGACACCGTCAAGATTCATGGATCCAAAATCTGATTTTTCTTAAATATATTTACTAAGACCTTGACATACTTTAATTCCTCCTATGCTTTTTCTCTGCACGAAATCAGACAGCCAATAGCAGCATGCAGTCATGTACATGACTAACTTAACATAGGTGAGTACTTCACTGAATTCATTGGGACTCCTCCCATAAGTGAAGAGAAGCAGGTGTATCAGACTTTGCAGGATAAGGGTCTAAAACAAGAAATATGTATAAGCACTTGTGGCATGAAGAAAAAAAACAGTTCATCAAAGAAACCAGTTTGGGTTTCAAACTACTAATCCAATTTACAATGGTCAAATTCTCAGCCTCACTAGATTGGAGCAAAGGGGATTTAAATCTGCTTTAAGGTGGAAGCTGGGTGTCCCTCTGGAATGGGGAAATCCCCACAGGCAGCATTACCGATGTGGCCAGCCAGTCCTATACTACCCACTCCCACCTACCTGGTTATAGGAAGTGTATCGGGGGCCCTAGATCCATCACAATGTAGATACCGACCTAGCCTTCCCACTAAGGCATGTTGAGTTCTATTCTGGCATTTCTGATGATCTGGTATCTTGAATTTACATAGCATTTTACACCAAAGCACTCCAAAGTGCTTTGCAAACTTTGCCAACTGACACAAAATCTATAAAGACACTCAAGTGCCCAGCACTGCAATGCCACTGTCTCTTAGGTGGCACACGCTAGCTGTTTAACAGTGCCTGGCAATACCACACAACAGTTTGCAGCAGGAAGTGGAGACGAACACCTGATCTAATCAAAACCGCAAGGGAAATTTGGATGGGCAGAGAATATATACCTGAGATGGGATTTAGCCAAGATGCCTTCTAAACAAGCTTCTGGGAGAGTATTAGGTAACGATTTAAAATAACGTGAAGTGTCCATTTAAACTAAAAAAATTATGAAACTGAAAGATTTCCAGCTGTTGGACAGAATAGGAATTATACAATGTTGCTTTTTGCATGAGCACCTTTTCTTCTTGCCTTTATTGATTGACAGTCTGTGGAAGCACTGGAGACCACAGATACCTATTCCCCTCCTGCACACACTCACGCACAGTGTGCACACAGAGAGTGCAAGAAGCTGTTGAGTAAAGTTCCCCTGGCATCCTGTTGCTTTAATACAGTGCAATCACTGCTTACGAAAGAGGGAGAGGGAATGCCAATCAACCCTTTTCCCTTTCTGTCAGCCTGTTGCTGTGAGGATGAGAAACTCAACACAAACCAGCTCTCTTAAGCTCTCTGCTCAACCTGCAGTAGGTTTGCTCACATGATTTTGGAATCTGTTTTCAGTAGAAGCAATATGTAGTTCTCAATATCCTGCTACCCTCCGGACCTCCTCTTTGCCCATTTGTGTTCTAACCGCTTAACCGAGGCTCCCTCTGAATGGATTTACAAAAAGAAATAAGGCTGAAGCAGTCCAACTAGCATGTGAAATGCGTCACGCACAATGGTCTCTTCCACGCTGGCATGAACCTCTTTAGTACCTGGGAAAATTGGACTGGTCTGAAGAAGTGGCATTTCTGAAACAAAAGGAGAGGAGCTTGTATGCATCACTTGCATTGTGCATGATCTGTATAGTCGTCCATGTCCACATCAGAATCAAACAGAGAGTGTCCAGTGTAATCCGTGTCAGGGGTTTGGGAAATACTGTTGTCTGTCCCCTCCTCATCAAATGTTTCTGTCCTTGAATAAAAGCTAAAGTCCTGCAATGGGGTATGAGTCTTGCTAGCTTCATTACTTTCCTCAGATTCATATAGGGTGTTATCATCTTCCAGGTGCCACTCTGGCCAGAATTTCCTCCTTATCCTTTCACAGTACATAGCAAGGTTAATCAGTTCACCTGCAAAATGGCAAAATAGGATGATGTAAATACTCCTAATCATTAATCCTGTGACCTCATTCACTGCAAAGAAAATTCACAGGAGCGGTCCTAAAATAAATCTTCCTGGCTTGTTTCCAGGGAGGTGTTAGAAACCTCTTTCCAAAAGGCTAAGATGCAATCAAACCTCTTAATGGTATCGTTTACAAGGTCAGTCAAATGTAAAATACAAATGGATGTGACTTGATTAACGTACCTGTGAAAAGTAGGGTCAAAATGAAAGGATTATGGATGAGCGTAGCTATAAAGTTAACCAACCAGAATTAATATTCACAAATGTGGCTCAAAGGAAAAATATTATTGATTTTATAAATCTGCAACAATAAAATTGTTATGCATTTTGTACAAACCTGGCATCCAAAGACAGAATTTGCTACACGTGTTCTATGTATTAAAAGAATGTAGAGCAATAGGAGATAAATTTTGGCTTTGTACCACATGATGGCAGCACAGTTTGCAAGATAAATTTGCATTCATTACTGGCACACAGGATTTTATATGGTCACACACTGAAGCACATCCTTCGGTGTTGTGCACATTAGGGATGGAAGGAAAGTATTTTTCTTATGTATTTATGAGGATATTTGAAAAACCTCAGTGAAGGATAAAACACAACAATATATCCAAGAAAAACATTTGTGCAGTATTTCATTGCACGATCAGCTATCTGGTTAGGGGGAGTCAGACTGGAGGGTATTGTAGGGAGTGGGAATATCCATCTGATTATTTTGGTAGCGCAGCTGGGGTTTTAATCAGCATAAGGCTAATCCTTGAAATTCATGGATCCTCTACAATTTGCCTGAGTTACTCCAGAGATCAAAGTCAGAGAAGAGAAGCATTTAACAACAACAAATAACAATACCTAGCTCTTATTTAGTGTTTTTCATCAACAGATCTCAAAGTGCTTTACAAATGTTTTTAAAATTCCAACTTTGATTCAGTTCCTCCAAATTTGTTATTACAATATGTAGCCCTTATATAGGAGCAGATTCTATCCTTCTTCTATTCAAACTATTTCATGCCCAGCCCCTTCTTATATTCTGTCACTTTTTTTAATATGCTGTTTTGCTCTGAAAATTAATGATGCAAAATGACACTGTGGAGCTTCATATTTATCATGTGTCTATGACTTCAGATCAGATGTACTCAGCTTATGAATAAAAGGGTGGCTTTTCTAATCGCTCGTTATGCAAACTTACCCTGGGACCCAAAAGTCAGGATTTCCTCCTCTTCCTGTATCTGCAGCAGTCATAAAGGTTCTGATTTCACTGGCATTACTTGCAGCGCATGCTACGGCTCAGTGTGAGCAAGAGTGGCAGAATTTGGCCCATAGTGATCTCATTATCAAATGCTTTTCAAACATTCATTAATTAACAGAGCAGAGGGCAAGTTTCTTTAAACGGAATTCTGTAGTGCAAACTACCAAGCACATGACAGGAGCAACCAATGCGAAGAATTTTGGTAGGGAAGATGAAGGTGCCCTTGGATAGAAAAACAATATTATAAAGTACAAGAGGTACATCAAAGGACAGGACAGGCCTAGCTGAACTTCTACGGCTCATTCTGTGTTCAAAGGTCATATGATCCTGAAAGTGTTGTCTTGCATATCATAATGAGATCCTCCTGAAAGCCTGCCCTAGGCCTACAAGCAGAGAATGTTACCAAAAATGATGTCCAAACCTCTAAGATTGTGTTACCTTTGATTAGTCTCTCGGGTCTAGTTCCTGGTAATGTCCACATTGCCTGAGCCAGGTGCCCAAAGACAGTGGCGTCGAGAGTGGAAAGCTTTGGTCCCATGATGTACTTCTTGTCACCTGTAAATGGTAAAATGGTGAACAGTTATGTCCCTGCATGTACCTCCCCCAGGTATAAATATGGATTGCATCTTTTAACACGTGTCTTGCTGAAATGATTCAACCGGCAACCTGTATGCTCCCCAAAAACATCTAGTTCTGGAATCTAGGCTTTAGCAACTGCATGTGAGTCAAATTCTGGTCTGGGCCCAGAAAAGGCCCCCACAGATGGACTCCATTTCTGCAACGTAATCCTGTGCAAATCAATTGGCTAATTGATCTATAGAGTTACAGAAGCAGCAGCCCTTCCTGCTTCCCTCGTTTCTGCCACCCCCTATGCACTGAGCAGCAGGATCCACCAGAGCGTGCAGAATACACACGTAGTTGGTTTTGCTACATTCACGGTCTTCAGTGTTATCAGTAGTGGTTGAATGTATGATTTTCTCCTTTGGGGGAAAATCAAAGTTGACCTAGGATTAACGTCTTTGCTGAAAGAAGTTGGCAGCCCAGTGGGTGTCCTGTACGAGTCTTTCACCAGTGCAAATCTGCTTCCAGATCCTCCCTCAGATTACAAGGTACAAGAGAGTGGTGGCTTCAGCTGAGCACTTACTGAATATTTGTCCAAATCCAAACCATCGGTATGAATGACAACTTCTGCTCAAAAGAGGTCTACTGCTAGAATAGCCAAATGTGTTGCAGTTCCAGGCTAGTGCATGCCCCTGGATTGGTGAGGAAGTTTGCAAAATGCCTATTCACACAATGCCTGGCTCTAGCCAGTACCATTAGATCCCACAAACACTTCCCCATTTCAGCCAAAAGTTATAAAGCAATTTAAACTGCTTCTGAAGGGCACCAGAATGACAGTCCTGGACTCTGATGTCTTCTGCTTACCCACAGACCAGACACAACATGGGAAGGAGCAATGCAAGCTTCCCTACACTATCCCAAAAATGCCATACTTCAAACCCATAGGGAGTAATAGGTTTTTTTATTCTCAGTCCCAGTTTCTCACTTGGGCCTTCTGCTGAGGTTGCCAGTGATGGTGCAAGAATGTTACGTGGACACTAAATAGAAATAGAACAGAAATAAATAAAACAGAAATGAAACTGAGGTCACGATGTCATTTCACCCAAGCCACTAACAAGCAGTTCTATGTGTACTGCTGGGGTGGTGCTCCAATACCCTGCTCTTTCCCGTGGACTGTACCTAACGAGCTGGAGCTAACCCTAAATAAAGGCATTTTGTCATAAACTTCTTTATGTAGCTGAAATGGCAGTCTCATGTAAAAGTCACGTTCCTTGGACTGTGAGCTCTGCAGGGCAGAAAACATAGTTACTTACCAATAACTGTTGTTCTTCGAGATGTGTTGCTCATATCCATTCCACTTAGGTGTGTGCGCACCCTCGTGCACGGCCAATCGGAGAACTTTTACTAGCAGTCCCTGCAGTGGCCGGTCTAGCGACCCCGTAGTGCCGCCACCATGCGGCGGCACAACCGTCGCTGCCGGCCCCTCCCCTCTTCAGTCCCTTCTTTCTGCCGACTCCGACAGCGGGGATGGAGGGTGGGTGTGGAATGGATCTAAGCAACACATCTCGAAGAACAACAGTTACTGGTAAGTAACTACGTTTTCTCCTTCGAGTGGTTGCTCATATGCATTCCACTTAGGTGAATAGCGAGCCTTACCTGGAGGTGGGTAGGAGTCAACGTCGGGCTGCCCTCAGCACTGCTCTGCCCACGCGCGCATCGTCCCTGGACTGCTGGACGATAGCGTAATGCGCGGCAAAGGTGTGCACAGAAGACCAAGTGGCAGCCCTGCAGATAGTCTTCCAGGGGAACCCTCTCCAGGAAGGCTGCCGACGCGGCCTGGGCCCTTGTCGAGTGCGCTGTCACTGGTCCGGGAAGCTGGACACCTGCGCTCTCGTAGCACAGCCAGATACAGGCGGTGATCCACTTGGCGATGCCCTGTGATGACACTGGGGAGCCTCTCATCCTTTCTGCCACCGCGACGAAGAGCTGGGTGGTCTTGCGGAGCGGTTTCGTTCTATCGAGGTAGAACGCCAGTGCCCTCCTCACGTCGAGGGTGTGTAGCCTCCTCTCGTCCTCGGACCCGTGCGGTTTTGGAAAAAACACAGGGAGGAAAATATCTTGGTTACAATGGAACCTAGAGACTACCTTAGGCAGAAAAGCTGGGTGAGGCCTAAGCTGTACCTTATCCCAGAAGAACACCGTATAGGGACGTTCCGAGGTCAGGGCTCTCAGCTCAGAGACCCTCCTGGTGGAAGTGATGGCCACAAGGAAGGCCACCTTCCAGGACAGGATCAGCAGGGGGCAGGTGGCCAAGGGCTCAAAGGGGGGCCCTGTCAGTCTGTCAAGGACTAGGTTCAGGTCCCAGGGAGGCACCGGGTCACGGACCTGCGGATACAGCCTCTCGATTCCCCTGAGAAACCTCACTGACATGGGGTGAGAGAATAGGGACCTCCCCTCCACCGGCTGGTGGAAAGCCGAGATGGCTGCCAAGTGGACCCTTAGGGAAGCTAATGCCAACCCCTGCTGCTTGAGCTGCAGCAGGTAGTCTAGGACCGCCTGCACAGAAGACGTACCGGGGGTTATGCCCCGCAACTCCGTCCAGCAGGTGAACCTCCTTCACTTGGCCTTGTATGCGCTCTGGGTGGAGGGCCTCCTGCTCCCCAGGAGCACGCGTTGGACCTGCTCCGAGCAGGTTCTCTCCTCCTCCGTTAGCCAGAGAGCCTCCAGGCCGTCAGGTGTAGGGAGTCCAGGTTGGGGTGCAGCAGGCGACTGTTGTCCTGGGAGAGGAGGTCCGGTTTCTTCGGAAGCTCGATCGGGGGAGCGACCGACAGGTCCTGAAGCAGGCAAAACCAGTATTGTCTCGGCCACGCTGGGGCGATCAGGATGACGTCCGCTCTGTCCCTCTTGATTTTCAAGAGGACCCTGGGCAGGAGCGGGAGGGGGGGAAACGCATACAGGAGGCCCCCCGTCCACTCGATCAGGAACGCGTCGGAGAGAGAGCCCGGCTCGCGACCCCTGAGCGAGCAAAATCTCGGGCACTTTGCGTTCCAGGCTGATGCGAACAGGTCCAGGTGGGGAATACCCCACTCGCGGAAGATCATGGCGACCACCTCCGGGTGAAGAGACCAGTCGTGTTGGGGGAGAAACGACCTGCTGAGGTGGTCTGCCTCGTCGTTCCTGGCCCCCGGGAGGTGAGAGGCGGTTAAACAGAAGTTGCGTCTCACCGCTAGGTCCCAAAGTCGAAGCGCCTCCTGGCACAGTAGTGAGGAGTGCGCTCCCCCTTGCTTGTTGATGTAGTACATCGCAGTGGTATTGTCTGTCAACACCTGTACCATTCTCCCGAATAAAGCGTGGCGAAACACTTCGCAAGCCAGTCTGACTGCCCTCAGTTCCTTTACATTGATATGGAGGGCAGTCTCCCTCCAGGACCAGAGGCCCTGTGTGGTCAGACCACCAGTGATATGGCTCCCCACTCCGTGATCAGAGTGATTGAGGGGGTGGGCGCCCTGACGGGAATTCCTTTCAACACGGTCCCGGGGTCCAGCCACCAGTTCAGTGACCCCAACACCGCAGGGGGACTGTTAACACCCTGTTCAGGGCATGCCAGCTGGGCATGTACACCTTGGTCAACCAGCCCTGGAGGGGCCTGAGTCTGAGGCGGGCCAGCCCCACTACATAAGTGCACGAGGCCATGTGGCCTAACAGCCGTAGGCACTGCCTGGCTGTTGTCGTGGGGCACCTCTGGAGTTGCGATATTATCGCCGTCATGGCCTTGAACCTCGAGCGTGGGAGGGAAGCTTTGGCCCGCACCGAGTCTAGGTGGGCCCCTATGAACTCTATGTGCTGTACTGGATATAGTGTTGACTTCTGCTCGTTTATGAGCAGCCCCAGGGTATGGCAGGTGGTCTGGACGAGGGAGACCGCCTCGCGCACCTGCGACTTGGTCCTGCCCCTTATCAGCCAATCGTCCAGGTATGGGAAGATTTGGACCCCCTTGCGCCTCAGGGAGGCTGCCACCACTGCCATACACTTCGTGAACACCCTGGGGGACGAGGCCAGGCCAAAGGGGAGGACCGTAAACTGGTAGTGGCCACCAGCTACCGTAAACCTTAGGAATTTCCTGTGGGCGGGAAGGATGGAGACGTGAAAGTACGCATCCTTCAGGTCGAGGGTGGCGAACCAGTCCCCTGGGTTCAGTACTGGGATGATGGATGCTAGGGACACCATGTGGAACTTGAGCTTTTTTATGAACCTGTTGAATTTGCGCAGGTCCAGTATAGGCCTGAGGCCCCCTTTTGCCTTGGGGACGAGGAAATACCTTGAGTAAAATCCCCTCCCCACCTCGAGTGGTGGAACCACTTCTATGGTTCCCTTGAGAAGGAGGGTGTGAACCTCCTGGCGGAGTAATTGCTCGTGAGATAGGTCCCTGAAGAGGGACGGGGGGGGGGGTGGGGAGTGGGGAGGGGTAGCCAGCAGCTGAAGGGCATAGCCCCAGCGGATGGTGCTGAGGACCCATTGGTCTGACGTTATCTCCCGCCACAGGCCGATGTACAGTCTTAGCCTGTCCCGGAAAGGCGGGGGGTGGCCCAGGGAACGTAAAGAGGTGCCACCCTCGGACGCAATGTCAGAATTGTCTTTTGCCCTTGGAGCCCCAGGAGGGGCCCTTGAAGGAAGACGAGGAGGTCACTGGACGGTCGCGCCGTCCTGTGCCCCTGTTCCTGTCCCGACCCCTGGGAGGGGGGAAGGGCCTAGGCGGCGGCCTAGTCTGCTGCTGGTGCCGCTGTGGCGGTTGTTGCGGCTGTTGGCGGGCTTGCAGTCTTGCCGCCTGGGGTGTGTAGAGGCCCAAGGAGCGCAGCGTCGTCCTTGAGTGCTTCAGGGCGTGCAGCTTCTCATCCGTCCTCTCCGAGAAGAGGGCGGCTCCATTAAACGGCAGATCTTGAATGGAGTGCTGCACCTCCTGTGACAGGTCAGTAGATTGCAGCCACGCTGCCCGCCGCATAGCGACAGCGGAGGCCATCGCCCTGCTGGCCGTGTCCGCAGCGTCAGACGCAGTTTGCAATGCTGCACTAGCTACTGTCACACCTTCCTCCAGGACCATGGCAAAGTCGGCGGCCCGGTGTGGAGGCAGGGACTCCGTGAACCTTTCCAAGGAGTCCCATAAGTTCAGGTTATATCTGCCCAGGAGAGCCTGATGGTTGGCTACCCTGAACTGGAGCGCCCCTGTGGAGTAGACCTTCCTGCCAAAAAGGTCTAATCTCCTGCCCTCTCTGTTCTTAGGGGAGGCGCTCTGGGCACCCTGCCTGTCTTTTTGGTTGGCGGCCTCTACCACCAAGGTGCCCACGGCAGGGTGCGCATATAAGTATTCGTGCCCCTCAGCTGGCACGTAATACTTCTTCTCGGCGCCCTTAGACGTGGGGGCGACCGAGGCAAGTGTCTGCCATACTGCCTTGGCCAGGCGTAGGACCCTGTCATGAATGGGGAGGGCCACCCTGGAAGGGCCTTGGGTCCCCACGCGTCCGAAGAGGGGGTCCACCTCTTCCTCTAGAACCTTGACTTGTAAGTCTAGGTTCGAGGCCACCCGTTTCAGGAGTTCTTGGTGGGCCTTAAAGTCGATGAGTGGGGCCCCTTGGTCCCTTATAGCTGCCTCGTCTGGGGACGATGAGTAAGACGGGTGGCGGGGTCCAGTGGAGGGGCCTTCCCCAGGGTCCTCCCCCTCGGAGGAAAAGGAGTGGTCACCCTCCTGCACCGAAGGTGCCCATTGGGATTGGGTGACCGAGGCAGGGGCCGGCATAGTTCCCTGCCCCATCTGAGCCGCCCACTGGGCCCACATTGGCCATTGCCAGGGTCCTTGGGTCCAACTCAGAGGCAGCGCCGGTGCCGAGGGCAACACCGGCGCCGCCGTAGACGGTGCCGGCACCGCGGGGAGAGGTGCTTGTGGCACCGGGGTCTGCGGCACCGGAGGTTGCGGTGCCGGCTGCGCCGGTGCCGGCTGCGGTGCCGGCGAGGGTTCTCGCTCCTGGCGGCGAGTCCGGGATCCCGAGCCAGGGGTGCGGGGACGGTGGCGACGGTGCTGGGAGGAGACGCTCCGTGGTTCGCTGGGCCATGAATCGGAGGAGCGACGTCGTCTGTCTCATCTGTGGGGCGATCCCAAAGACGATGATGAGCTGCGCCGGGGCAGGGAAGCCTTCCGCAGTGTCTTCCTCGGTGCCGGGGAACGGTGCCGAGCGCGCCGACTCGGTGCCGGGCTGGAGCTGGAGCTGGAGCGGTGCCGGGAGCGATGCCGCGATTCCTCCGACAACGAGGATGGAGAGGAGCCTCCGGGCTCAGTCCTCCGGCGTCGAGCGATGGTGATGGTGGGCGGCTGGACGTCCGGTGCCGATGCCGCCCACCCTTTGGGGACACCCAACGCGGGTTTGCCCCGGAAAACAGGCCCTGAGCCCCTCACGCGAAGGGGTGCCGGAGGCGTGGGCAGGGTCAACAAGATGCGTGCCGCCTCGAAAGCCTCCGGCGTTGAAGGGGCCTGTATGGTAGGTCCCCCGCTCACAGGAGTCAGGGACACCTCCTTGGTTGGAGTCGGTGCCGGTCCCGGTGCCGGGGTCGGGGGCCGGTCCAGGGGGCGCATCTCTGAGCTCGACCCCGGCCGCTCCTGCGGTGCGGGGGAGCTTTCCACAAGCGGGCAGCGCTTCTTCTTCCTCTTCGGCACCGTGGTCCCTGGTGCCGGTGGTGCGCTCCACACTGGGGACACGCTCAGTGCCGTGGTGGGCCGCGTGGGCTCGGACGCCGGACTGAGCGCGGTCTCCATTAAGAAAGCCTTAAGCCTCACTTCTCGGTCTTTTTGAGTCCGAGGCTTAAAGGACTTACATATTTTACATCGGTCTCTCCAATGCTGTTCCCCTAGACACCGTAAACAACGGTCGTGGGGGTCGCTAGCCGGGAAGGCCTTCCCGCAGCTAGTGCATGGCTTGAAGCCGGACGCGCCGGGCATGGCCGCGGGCGTCCCGAGCCCTAAGACTCCCTAACTATTCTACAAAACCTCACTAACTGTAAAACTAACTTAGTTCGGGGCGAACTACTAACTAAATACTCACTTTTTAAGGCGAAAGAAAAAAACCTGAGAAGAGCAGGGTTAGTTCTCGACCGACCGTCACGGGCGGAAAGAAGGAACTGAAGGGGGAGGGGCCGGCAGCGACGGTTGTGCCGCCGCATGGTGGCGGCACTACAGGGTCGCTAGACCGGCCCCTGCAGGGGCTGCTAGTAAAAGTTCTCCAATTGGCCGTGCACGAGGGCGCGCACACACCTAAGTGGAATGCATATGAGCAACCACTCGAAGGAGAACTCTCTTTTTTGTTCCGTGTTTGTACAGCACCTAACACAATAGGGTCCCGGTCCGCAATACAAATTAATAATTATAATAATAAAATACTAAGGTCTGAAAGATTGTTTTTTTAAATGTAATTCAGAGTCATCATCAGGAAAGGTAAATCCAAAACTGTTATGGAACTGAATCATCCAAATCCATTTATCCCACTTCTTAGCGACACTCTTCCTCAGTTTGGTTTACACTGCTCTGGTTTGTTGGGGTTACTAGCTTTAGGTTTATTAAACAGTTTTAGCAAAGCTGCACAGCAATGCAATGCAGCATATTCTGAAGTACTACACAGTCCACTGCTCAAGCGTCCTACATCGTAGCAAAGCAACACTGTGAATAACAGAGAATGACAGCTTCCTCTAGGAAGTCAAACAGAATATTAAAATTGAACACTCTTTCCTGTGAAAAGACCTGTTACTACATATGTCCATTGTCTAAATAGAACATTCAGGTTAACAATCGCTCTGGCAGCAGGAAATGTCACAGATGTCTTTGTGGTCGTTACACTGTGTCTAAGCTTGACCCATCTTAAACAAAGCTAAAATGTTGTTCCCAACACCACGGTTAGATCCTTTAGCTGAAATCCCATTTTACCGGCCAACACCAGAAATTTAACGCAATATAACTGTGCTCCACACTCAGATCTAGAACAGTGTTATGCTGAGAGGTAACACTGCATTTCAGGGTGGATTTTTTTTTTTAAATCAATTATTTTTTAAAATAATACATTTTAAAAAATCAATTTATTAAATGGATTTTTTTCATTTAAATATATTTTTATTTTCAAAAATAAACCTATTTCAATTTAAATTTGAAATTACGACAGCCTAACTTACTATCATGTATTCAAATGATTTAAATTAAATAAAAATTAATATGAAGTCAATCATGTTTGCAACTGAAGTTTTAAAGAAAGTCATACCACTGAATTAGTACAAGTCAATGGCTAAGCACCTCAGCAGCCAGGGCTGAAATGCTAAACCAACTTTGTACAGCAGTAGCCTCCTCTGCAGGTACAGAGTGAATATTTTTTTTCATTTCAGTTTATTCAATCAGTTCATTTCAACGACTAGTTCATTCAAATGTAAAAAGCCATTGGGAGTTGAAAAAGCAGGAAAGCTTCTCTTCTTCTTCCAAACTATGAACAAAAGCTAGAGGTGAGAGGATAAGATCTACTAGTGCTAAAACCTTGAAGGACATTGTGACCAGAAACAATCAGTTCAATTCACGAACTAAAGATAATACTTGGTTTGCTTTGTTTGCTAAATGGGTTAGTTTTAAATACAAAACACATTTTGTTAAACTTACTTCTTTTTCTCAAGTATCCAGCACATTAAAGGCAGTGTAATGTGACTAACAAACACAATTAAATGCTGGTTTTGCGCATTAGTAGTATATTCTTATGCCATTATCTAAATAATTGATGAAGATATTGAACAGAACCAGAGCCAGGACTGACCACTGTGGGACCCCACTCTATATGCCCTTCCAGCTTGGCTGTGAACCACTGATAACTACTCTCTGGGAATGATCTTGCAATCAGTTATGCACCTACCTTCTAATAGCTCTATCTAGGCTATATTTCCCTAGTTTGTTTGTTTATGAGAAAGTCATGCAAGACAGTATCAAAAACTTTACTAAAGTCAAGATATACCACATCTATCGCTTCCCCCCATCCACAAGGGAAGGCTTGTTACCCTGTCAAGAAAACTATTAGGTTAGTTTGACATGATTTGTTATTGACAAATCCATGCTGACTGTTACTTATCACATTATCATCTTCTAGGTGTTTGCAAATTGACTGCTTGATTATTTGCTCCATTGTTTTTTCAGGTGCTCAAGTTACGATAAGTGGTCTGTAATTCCCCAGGTTCTTTTTATTCCCCCTTTTATAGATTGGCGCTGTATTTGTTCTCTTCCAGTCCTCTGGAATCTCTCCTGTCTTCCAATGAGTTTTCTAAGATAATCACTAATGGCTTAGATATCTCCTCAGTCAGTTCCTTGAGTATTCTAGGATGTATTTCATTAAGCCCTAGTGACTTAAGGACATCTAACTTGTCTAAGGGATTTTTAACTTGTCCTTTCCCTATTTTAGCCTTAGATCCTACCTCATTTTCACTGGGGTTCACCATGTTAGATGTCCAGTTGACACTAAACTTTTTGGTGAAAATTGAAACAAAAAAGTCATTTACCACTTCTGTCATTTCCACATTTTCTGTTATTGTCTTTCCCCAACATTGAGTAATGGGTCTACCCTTTCCTTGGTCTTCCTCTTCTAGTGTATTTGTAGAATGTTTTTGTGTTACCTTTTATGTCTCTAACTAGTTTAATCTCGTTTTGTGCCTTGGCCTGTCTAATTTTGTCTCTACATACTCGTGTTGTCTGTTTATATTCATCCTTTGCCATTTGACCTGGTTTCTACTTCTTGCAGGACTCTTGAGTTTCAGATCATTGAAAATCACCTGGGTAAGCCAATACTTCCTATTTTTTCTACACAGTGGGATCATTTGCTCTGATCTGCCCCCACACATGACTTAGGCTGCTAAACACCTGTCTTCCCTCAGCTTGTGAATCACAAGCAGAGCTAGGCACTTCTGTGCAGCCCAGACTTCGGCACCAAACTCCAAGAGAGGGGCAGGGCTTAGCAAACACCCCCTTAGCTAGCTTAGGCAACTCTCTGCCTAGCATGCTGGCTTTGTGGATTGCAGTCTAAGGCACCTTTCTCTCTCCAGTCATTGTATAGGGAGCCTAGGTGCCTAACTCAGGCTCCGTGGGTCACAGGGTTGTTCCTGTGATTTTTGAGGCACCTAAAAGTTAGGCACTATGACACTTAGTGTTGCGACACTGAAGTCCCTTTGTGGATCCCACCATTATTCTCTCTGTGCTTCAGTTCCCTGTCTGTAAAATGGGACTAATACTACTTCTTTATTTTTCCCAGGGTTTTGTTATGATAAATGCATTAAAAATCAGTGCTCAGATAGTATGCTGTGGTTGGCCATATAAGTACCTAAGATATATAGACACTATAGCTGACTACCCCACCTTTCTAATAACACATTAAACTGAAGTTGTTTCTAAAGGTGGCTTCTCTGTAGTGGAAGTACAAGATCTTAATAGTACTTTTTGAAAACAGCAGAACAAAATTCTGATAAGAAAAATTGACTAGTCCACATCCTCATTTGGTAAAAATGGATGTATCTCCTTTGATTTACACCCATTGAAGGTCTGGTCCTTGGTGTCCAGAGTTAAGAATGAACTGCTGTTATGTTTGCAAATCTGCATTTTTGCCAGACCACCAGGGATATCTTCAATGTGAAAGACACTATATAAAATCCTACTTCCACCTCATTCTATGCACTTACTGATGCCATGCACATGTTAAAGATTGCTTCAGAATGTTGCAATATTACTCTACCACCACCAGGCGAGGAATAAAGCTCAGCTTCAAACCAAGCAAGATAAATATTTCCATCCCTTCAACACTGCAGGGCGGAGAGAGACTGGGCAGCTGCCAAATTATTCCTTTTTAGAAACTGGTTTTGGAGCTAAAAAGAAATATTGCTGCTCCAGTGCGTATTTGTCATGATGCAAACAGAGCTTCAAATTAATCTGATCTGGAACGGTCTCAAAATCAACTCAAGATAAGCAGCCACTTTGCATTAGGATTTAGGCAGCTTCTGCCCAGAGTTTTTCTAATTAAGAACCAAGAGCCCAACTGCCCCCTCCAGTGGGAAAACTCATGGGAGGGAGTGAAGGGGTGGAGAATCCAATAGAGCTTTTTCCTGAATTGTTCTGTAAGGGTCAAAGCAATCTCTATTACAGAGCAGACCAATGGAGAGCGAATGCTTTTTTCCATGTGGGACTCTACCCCAAGAGCCTTCTTCAGGATCTGGGGAGGATGTTGATGGTAAGTCATTTGAGCCTCCCTTCACAAAGAAGGGTTATAAGTCACATTCAGGGGGTCTCTTCTGTGTACAGCTGCAGACTCAATCAGACCCCAAGACTGGGCTTTTCAAAGGTGCCTAACGGACTTAGGTACCCAGTAACTGCCATTGAATTTCCTGGGAGCTGGGCACCTGACTCTCATATGCACCATTAAAAATCCCAGCCCGGTGCTTATGTCAAGATATCCACACGCTAAGGAGATAAGTGGTGCCATTTATCTCTCAAGGCACCTATATGACTCCCAGTGCTGTAGTGCCTGAACGACATTTGTGTCTGAAAAAAATTAAGCCCAGATAGGGTTTGTCAGTCATGGGGAGAATCATTTTGTAAAGACAAAAGGCCAGATTCTGACACCCTGTAATTGAATAGGGCCTTACTTCATAATTCATTGCATTAAAATCTGTGGGAGTAACAGCTGTGGAGCACTCAACGTGACAAAGGGGGGCAAAATTTGGCCCAGTGAAATTAGACTATTCCAGGATGTCCATGAAGTGTTTTATGTTGCTCTTTAACTACTATATAAATCTCTCGGTTTCTCTGTTACATTATTAAGTATACAAATTTCATGTGGCCTGCCATTGTTCTAAAAACATACATGTTCTGCTATCATGCTGTTAAACTGATACTTTAATGAAAAACAAAAAAGGTGTTCACACCCAGTTTTAGGGAAGAACATGATATCACAGAATTTTCTTATTGGTTACCCAGATGTCACAACAATATCAATCACTGACTGATTTTTATCTATAAATTCATTTAGCCTCATTTTTATTCATAAATACATTTTTACAACAAGGTAATTGACATAGTGCACTTCCCAGGATCATTGCGCTTCTCCAGCAGCTATTCACGTGGGCTTCAGTTGGATGCTTTACTTAGTACATGACCAAAGATCTGCAATAATAATCTAGGAGAAGTGTCTATAAAGTCTTATTGCTTGATTATGGGTCTGATTTCAATCTACAAACACTAGGAAATAAGGACTAAGGGTTACAGATCTGTAGATAGCTGATGTTAGTTTTTAATAAATATTGGAATACCAGGCAAATTCCATAAGACTGGTAGAGTGCTAATAATGTGCCAATATTCAAAAAAGGCAAATAAGATGACCCAGGTATTTACATGCCAGTTAACCTAACATACATCCCAGGCAAAATAATGGAAAAGCTGATATGGGATTCAATTGAAAAAAAGAATTAAAGGATATGAATATTATTAATGCTAGTCAACAGTGTTTTATGAAAAATCGCTCTTGTCAAACAAACCTGATTTCATTCTTTGATGAGATTACAAGTTTGGTTAATAAGGGTGACCACAATATAGTTATCTAATATAGCATAATATAGGCATCTGATGAAGTGGGTTACAGGCCACGAAAGCTTATGCCTGCAAAAATTAAATGTGTTAGTTTTTAAAGTGCTACAGAACTCTTGTTGTTTTTATCTAATATAGTTACATACTGATATCAATATAAATACATAAAAATAGTATAGTAATAGTTATATAATATAGCTAACCTTCTGGAAGGCACTGGTCTTAGCACCACATGACAATCTGATTAAAAATTAGCATTATGCAATATCAAGAAAGCAAACATTAAATGGATTAAGAACCATCTAACTGGCAGATCTAAAAAAAGTAGTCATCAAAAGAAATCATTACTGAAGAGGGGTATTTCTAAATGGGTTCTGCATGGACTGGTACTAAACTTGATGCTACTCAACATTTTCATCAATGACCTGGAAGTAAATATAAAAATCACTGCTGATAAAATCTGTGGGTGACAGACTGGAGGCACCATAAATAATTAAAAGGACTGGACAGTCATACAGAATGAGGTGGATCATTTGGTAAGCTGGGCTCATTCAGACAAAATGTTTTAATACAGACAAATGTAAAGTTATACATCTAGGTCCAAGGAATGCAGGTCATATCTGCAGAATGGGGACTGTGTCCTGAAAGCAATGACACTGAAAAGGATTTACGGTATATAATAGCTGGTGTGCTGAGACCACAGCCTACTATGCTGACCATCATTCGCTCTGTTTCCTTATACTCCCTTGTTGGTTTGTCTGTATCCATCTGTTGTTTCTTGTCTTATACTTAGATTATAAACCTTTGGGACAAAACCCATCTTTGTTCTCTGTTTGTACAATGCTTAACACAATGGGTTCCTGGTCTATGACTGGAGCTCCTTGGCACGATGATCATTCAAATAATAAAAATAATAATTAATAAATAGCATGTACTCCCAGTGCGATGCCATGACAAAAAGGACTAATGCGATTTTTTAAACAGGGGAGTACAGAGTAGGTGTAGGGGCACTGGTGACAATGAAATTGGAATACAGCAGACAATTCCATAGCCATATTTTTAAAAGAATATTGCACAATTGGAGAGGGTGCAGAAAAGAGCCATAAAAATGATTTGAGGGCTACAGAAAATGTGTTTCAGTGAGAGATTTAAGAAGATCAAAGAGAAGATTGAAAGGTGAGTTGATTACACTGTACAAGTACCTTCAAGTACTCTAATCTAGGAGAGAAAGCCATAACAAGAACCAATGGCTGGAAGCTGAAGCCAAACAAATTCAAGACAGAAATTAGGCATTAATTTTTAACAGTGAGGTTGATTAATCACTGGAAAACTACAAATGGAAGTGGTGGATTCTTGATGTTTATAAATCAAGACTGGGTACCTTTCTAGATGTCTTTAGTCAAACACAAGTTATTGGGCTCACTACCTAGGTGAAATTTAGTAACCTGCGATATAGATGTAAGATTAGATGAGCTAATGGTCCCTTCTGACCTAAAACTCTATGAAACTCACTGTGAATCCCAGAGAGAGAAGAATGTCACTGAAGCTAGATCACTAGTAAAGGTGTTATAAAAAACAGACTCAAGAGTGGGGAAAGCACTGTTACAAATAAAAGATGCGCATTTAATAAACTCCTTGTACATCATCATTGTTCCAACAGGATTTCATCCTATAGCGCTAAGCATGTGCTAACTCCGAATCAAACTTTATCCCTTTAACTTTACCATACAAGCATGAAACAGAGGAAAGATCAGAGGACAGTGGAAAGGATAAGATTAAGGAACTGAAATTCTTCTGTTCTACTACAGAATGTCACTCCTGCTCTATCAAGCAGTCAGCTGAACAGTATTTCTCTTGGGGAGGTTGGGGAAGGGAGAGCTGATGAGTGGAGCAGACTAGTTCTTTTGAAGAAGGAAGCCAAAAAACTTTTCAGGTGGTTACTAATTTGGTTCAGTTTTATCACTAAGGGTCCACCTGCTTCAACCAACAAGTCCTACACCATCCCTTCTAACAGCAGAAACCCAGATCCCACCAGTAGCTCAACCAGCTTGAATGCCAACCGAATAACAGTTATAACCTCTTAGTAAAAAGCTTGCTCAAAGAGTGTTAATGTCAATCAAATTCTCAATTGACCAAAACAACTATAATATCTTCAAGTGCTTCTCAAACACCAGCTTTACAAATATTTGCTGTTAAAAAGCTGTGGGCCAAATTCTGCCCTTACACAGACAAACATAATTCCCAGTGAAGGCAACAGGAGATGAGTGTATGGCTCTGGTGGCAAAATTTGGCAGTATACATATACAATGGTAGCAAGAAAAAGTGACATCACCTTAACTAGGAAGATGGAATGATAGTGCCACGATAGAGCATAAGAATGGCCATACTGGGTCAGGCCAATGGTCCATCTAGCCCAGTATCCTGTCTTCAACAGGGGCCAGTGCCAGGTGCTTCAGAGGGAATGAACAGACCAAGTAATCCACAAGTGAGCCATCTCCTGTCTCCCATTCCCAGCTTGTGGCAAACAGAGGTCAGGGACACTTCAGAGCATGGTTTTGCATCCCTGCCCATCCTGGCTAATAGCCATTGATAAACCAATCCTGCATGAACTTATCTAGTTCTTTTTTGAACCCTGTTACGGTCTTGGCCTTCACAACATCCTCTGGCAAAGATAGGCATATATATATATATATATATATATATATATATATATATATATATATATGAAATTTAGAATATATATAATTTAGAAATAAAATATTTAATTTAGAAATAAAACATTTAAACAGCCTGGTGGAGAACATTATAAGTAAATCTATTCATGCAAAAAGTGACTGTGCAAAATATAGAATATAATGTGTTGTACATTACCCAGGAGGCCTGCTAGAGACCGCATGTCTTTCTCCATCAGCTTGTATATCTCGTCCTCAGAGAAGCGGCCAATGCCATGGCCATACATTTCTCGTTTCACAATTCCTTTTGTTAGATGGCATAGAATCCACTTCAGCAGGTCACTAAAGGGGCCACTACATGAAAGCATCTTCTGGGTTTCATGGAGATTGTCCACCCACTGGCAATAAGCTAATGTCCTAGAATGTTGTGAAAACAAGTTACAGCTGTGCAGCACATACAGATCACAACACCTCTACAAAGTAGCCCAGAAAAGGGATGGATGAAGAGCTTGCATAACTCTCGAGGCCCTAAGGATTACTGGCCTGATGGAAAGCTAGCTTTGAGGTAGAATATACATCTTGATGTGACTGTGAATACCAGCCAGAGTACTAAATGTTGGCCTTCATTCTGAAGCTCTTGTTCACACTGCATAGCAGTTAGTCATGCAAGCAGTCCCATTGAGATCAATGTGATTCAGGGGAGTAAAGTACTACTCAACAGAAATAAGGGTTGCAGATTTGGGCCCTGGATTAATGCAGTAAAGTGCTGTGCAAACAGGATCTGGTTTTAGTAAACGACTATTATACACATATGACAAACCTTTCCTACCTATCCATTCATTGCTTTTGGCTTATGCTTTATTCTTACTTTGTTTAAGTAGTGACTATGCACTGCTGAAGCCTGCCAAATGAATCATTTTGGAGCAATAATATGATTCTCCTAATAGGTTTTTGTTTCAGAGGCCTCCACTCTCCTCTGAAATGTATTATGCTTTATGGTTTAAAAAGAAAATTAATCCATTTAAGAGATGTATGCTTTGTCAGGTTAGTTTTATTTTGCATGTTATCCTCTTATGAAGGGAAGGTTTACCCTGAATGAGATATGTTTTCAAAGGGGCTTTGCTGTATTTCAGTCTATATGTTTGTTTTGTTGAATGGAAGATGTGGTCTTTTAAGAGGAGTCTTTATTGAATTTGCTTTGCCAGTCAAAATCTTCCAGTTCTCATGTGAGTTGCAGGTTTTCATTACTCTTCCAACAGGTTAAAGAAAATTTCAGTTCTTCGCTGGAGAAGCTTGTGAGGAAAGGAACCATTAATTTAGAAAGTGACAGTCATGATAAGTAAATATTGAATGGTCAAGACGACAATAGGAGTCTTGTCACCAACTTCAAAAGGAGCAGGAGCAGGGGGTTAAAACAATTACACATCAGAGGAGCAGGTAGGAAGAGCACATGCAGCCGAGGGCATCTGGGAAATGCAGGGTGTATATGGCAATATATGCTGGGTATTCTGAGTAATTTCCAAACTGGGAAATATAAAAGCACCTTAAACATTTGTGATCATTTTGGAAGCTGGCTGATGGAGGCACAACAGCCTAGTGGAGTTAGTTAGAAAAACGGAAATATCAAATATTGTAGAATACTGTCCACAGGTTAACTGTTCCACTGTACTGGGATTTCCCAGTGAAAGTCATCAGAACCCAGTTTTTCCAATTCTGAACATGACTTCAGTTTATCATTGTACATAGGTCTAAGCCTGTGGGATTGTCTCATTAGACATACTGATCAACTAATGCAAGAGAAAGCATGAGCAAAATCTTTCTGGGCACTGCTGTACATTTCCTTTCATATCATCACAATCTTCTGCAACCACAGACAGAAGCAGAGTTCAGTATTTTCACGATACTATACCTACTTTCTCACTAGGGTTAATTTCTAATGTCTTTATGAAACAGCTCACACATTCTTCACTTTAATGACTGTTAACATTAAAAGGGCACCAAGGATATTTCTTGCTTGGAGTAAAAGGAAGATATTTGGCTTAATAGTGAAGCAAATTGCAATAAAAGCCCAAGATATACAGTACTGTCCAAAGTGAGCTCCCAGAGATATTTTCAATTAATCAAATTAAAATTAATTCAGTGAATTAATATTTGTATTTAAGTATTCTGAGAGCTGGTCTACTAAAGGCAAGGCAAGCTTTTTCAATTTGAAATTGATTTAATTAAGTGAGTTTTAGAGAAACAAGGTGAGTGAGCTAATATCTTTTATTAGGCCACCTTCTGCTGGTGAAAGAGACAAACTTCTGAGCCACACAGAACTAAGGCTATGTCTACACTAGCTCTTTTTTCAGTAAAATTTTGTCAGTCAATTATTTGAAAAAACACACCCCTGATCGACATAAGTTTCACCAACGAAAGTGCTGGTGTGGACAGCGCTACATTGGCGGGAGACACTCTCCCACCAACATAGCTATCGACGCTTTTTGGGAGTGGTTTAATTACGCTGATGGAAGAACTCTCTCACATCAGCACAGAGTGCCTACACGGGAGACCTTACAGTGGTGCAGCTGCAGTGGTTCAGCTGTGTCGCTGTAATGTCTGTAGTATTGATATAGCCTAGAGTGTTTCAGCTAAATACGAGATCCAACAGAGAGTTTAGCATCAATAGTTAGCACATACTCTAAGGGACCATTCAAAGTGAAAGGACCCATCAACATCCCTGTTGTTACAGGAGGTTTAGTGGACTGCAGACTTTTGTAAAAAGACAAACCCAGTTTCTTCATTAAGCCCATGATTTTTAGCATCGAGCAAAGTTATAAATTAAAGCTCGGAGGCTTGTCTTTTGAAAGTGTTGTGCAGGTTTCCTTGGAGGATGAGGACTAATAGGTCAGATAAAGAGTGATCGCTTGTGAAATGTGTTCACCCACAGGGGATGTGGTTTTTTGTTTATTATTTTCCTGTGTGTGCTCATTTGAGAACATAGAGATTGTCTGGTTTCACGCACATGGTTGCTATTGAGGCATTTAGTGCCCTGGATGAGGTACACCACATGTTGTGATAGGCACATGTAGGACCCACGGATCTTGAAAGATGTGTTGTGGGGGGTGTTGACCATCATAGCGATGGAGATATGGCTGGGGGTTTTGCAGCTGGTGTTCTGGCAGGGTGTTGTGCCACTTTGAGCTGCTGTGTCCTAGTCTTTTGTGGAGCTTGCATTTGATGATGAGCTTGAAGAGACTGTGGGATTGTTTGAAGGCTAGAAGAGGCAGTTCAGTAAAGATTTCTTTCAGGATGGGGTTCCCATCGAGCATGGATTGTAGTTGTTTGATGATGCCCAGTATGGGTTCCAGTGTGGGGTGGTATGTGACAATTGGGGGGTATGGTCAGAGGGAGTCTTATTGTTGTATTGAAGCAGGCTCTCTCGGGGTGTTTGGGTGACCCATTCTATGATGTGATCTACTCTCTGGTGGAGCGTCCTTGTTCAGTGAAGGCAGTTTTGAATAAGTTAAGATGTATATCTTGAATTTTCTCTTCAAAGCATATTCTGTGGTTGCTGAGTGCCTGGATGTAGATAATAGATTTCTTGGTGTGGTTACTGGATCTGTGAAGGTAGGTGTGATGATCCAGGGGTTTCTTGTATAGAGTTATTTATAGGGTTCCATTGTTGAAGCTGATCTTGATGTCCAAGAAGTTGATGCTGCTCTGGGAATGTTCCCAAGAGAGTTTAATGGACAGGTGGTGGTTGTTGAAGTTGTGGTGGAAATCTATGGGGGATTTTAAATTGTCTGTCCAGAGTCCCTGAAATCTAACCATGAAATAGTGATCAAATCAGCAGAAAAGGGGTTGCCATCAAAGTCCTCAACTATGATGACTACGTTAATGAGGCCAAACAACAACTCTCTGACACCACCCATTATGAAAAACTCAAAGAAGACTCCCACAACACAATTTACCTAGGAATTTAAGGATACCATAAAATTCTTCCAAACAACTCTAAGAGAAACTCTACATGAACCCAGCCCAGGACCTTCTACATGCTTCCAAAGATACACAGACAAGGGAATCCAAACAGATCTATCATACTGGGCCACAGCACTTCTACTGAACAAATACTGGAACTCATAGAAATCATCCTCAAACCACTCACTACACAAAGGGCCAGCTTCCTCCAGAACATACCTGACTTCCTCCACAAACTCCACAATATTGACAACCTCCCTCAGTACACCAACTCTGCCACTACAGATGTCATCTCCCTGTAAACCAACATCTCTCACAATGACAGCATAGTTACCTGCCTCAAATATTTCCAAGACAACGGACAACCCTCAGAATGCCACTCCAAACACATCACCAAACCTATCCATTTCATCATTGCCCCTTAACAATTTTACATTCAACAACAAACACTTTGTCCAAACCATGGGAACAGCCATGAGTACTAGGATGGCTCCCCAATACGCCACCCTCTTCATGGGCCATCATAAAGAAGAATTTCAGGACAAATATACCAATGAGGTACCTAAGATACACTGATGATATTTTCATCCTCTGGACAGATGACTTAAACTCCATCAGAAATTCCCACCACAACTTCAACAACCAACACATATTAATGGATGAATTAAATATTTCCTTGTGTCTCACTCACTGGTTGTGGAGCAGTAAAAGTTTGGGCCAGCATAGGCCAAACACAAGATAAAGATTGGTTATATGAATATTAATCTGGTAAAAGCATAATAGAGGTGGACCCAGATAATTCATATAAGGCCTAATTTTCATGAACAGCCTCAGACTTGTGCCTGACATTTTGTATGGATAACTTGGGGCAACAGATGCTCCAAAACTCAATTTGGGCCTGCAAAGTAGGAAGCTAAACAGCCAACTACCTGATTTATTCACACAAATCCATGATTTTGAGCATGCAGAAATATGTGTGCCAACAAAACTACAGGTACGAATTTAGAGGCCAGATTGAGGCAACTTTGAAAATTGGCCCTACCCAGGACCTTATCAGAATATATTATGATTACAAAGCTTTCTAAACTGATTTATCTGTACTTACTACCAACAATACCTATTCATTTTATATCTGTAATATTAGAATGATGAAACTTGCTTAAAGCTGAGCACTAATTCACACTTCATGTTAGGAAACCACTAAGAAAGGCTTTAGCTCACACCATGGCTCAAGCTGGTTATTCATTGACTCCTAATATGCTTATTGGGCCAATCATAAGAACTACCAAGGATAAACAGTGGATGTCCTGAAGACTCAGAAAAGAGTCCTGGGCACGAGTCCCTTTAAAAAGGGCCTCTCTGAACTCCAGACCTTTAGGACACACAGTAAGGCCATCTATTTCCTCAGGCACTGGAGAGGGCGAGAGCAAAGGGAGCTGGGAGAGGGATGCGTAGTGTCATCACTGGTTGTTTAGTTTGTTACCTGGGTCTACTAGACTTTAATACTCTGACTTTGTTATTTTAAGGGTTTGTGTGATCTGTGTATTTTTGAAAACTTACCAGTGCCTCAGATACAAATCTTACAAATCCGTACAAATCTTAGCACATAAAAGAAACAATAATCCATTGAACAGTAATGGTCCCAGGAACTAGCATATATGAAACAAAGACACGGGTAATTACTTTAGTTTCAATACATGAGTCAGGAGAGGAAGTACACAGAAGTGGCTAGCCTAAACCATCCCCTTATTGCAGGGGATCCTCTTATTGCACCACCTGTGATCATCTCCAAAAAAGTCACAATTCCCACCCCCAGGCCATGCCACCCTCACTTGCTGGGGGCGGCGCTGCCTTCAGAGCACCCAGCCAGCAGCTGCTGCTCTCCAGCCACCCAGCTCTGAAGGGCTCTGGCTGTCAGCCATGCAGAGGGCTGACAGTCACAGCCACAGCATGTGCAGGGGCTGACAGCTCACGACCCACCCCAAGATAACCTCGTGACCCCTTGAGGGGTTCCAACCCCAGTTGGAGACCCCCTGCTTTACTGTCTGAAACTTAATTAAGAACTTCTGCAAAGCAAGAGATGGATGTTCACAAGGGTGAAGTGGGAAGTGGGGCTCCTTAGCACATACAAAGTACGAGACCATTAGGGTTAGATCCTCAGACCACTGGCACTCGGTGTTCTTCAATAGGGTTATGATAGCTTGCACCGGCTGAGGCTCTGATCCTTAGAAGGAGAGAGACTCCATTTTGAAGAGACAAAAGATTTCTCCTGTAGACCTAGCAGGAACCACAAAGTCTGTGTTGGTAATTCATAGCTAAAATTTCTGAATGTCATGAGTAATATTCCTTTTCTTTCCCTTAATTAGGGACCTTTACAAGACCTCCCGAGAACATACTGTGTAAAGAAGCAAATGTATAAATTCTTAGTTTCTGGCTTTTATCTCTGTTGCACCATAACTTTAAGGTAATTTTTTTTCATCTAATCCAGACTGACATTGATTATTCCACTTGGGGACATATTGACTAAGACCATTTTTGAAGGCAGCTTTAAATCTGACCTTAGTCTAGAAGGCAAATCACTGTTCAAATCCCTCTCAGCAGGTAGAGGTGGGACTTGAACCACTGGTCTTCTATATCCCAGGTGAAGGCTCTGTCAACTGGGCTAACTGTCATGAGAGGGTTGCTTCCTTCCTCTAGCTTCTTAAAGAAATGCTGTAGGGGCTTAACTCCAAACAGGGTTCTCAGATGTGAATGACTATCAGAAATACACATCTCCCTACAGCCTAAACCTAGGAGCCTATCTCAGTGAGGGGGTGGGGCCTAACAAACACACCTCTCATCGGCATCTCCTAGTAGCTAATTTAGGTGGCTCTTTGCCTAGCCTGTTGGCTTTTGTGAGACTCACCGTCAAAGGTGCCTATAATCCCCATTCAGTGTCTTGGAGCCTAGCCACCTAACTGAGGCCTTACGATTCGCAGTGTGTTCCTGTGATTTTGTTAAGCATCTCATAGTTAGGCAGTGTGATCCTCAGTGTCACACCACCTAGGCACTTCTGTGAATCTAGGCCCAACTGCCCTCAGTTACCATGGCAGTCAATATTCAGATCTTGAGAAGTGTCAAGCATATGCAACTCCCCTCGAAGACAACTGCAGCTCAAGGTGCTGGGTAGCCCCTCTCAGCAGTTGGTCTAGGAGGAGTGGAACCTCACAGCAGGAAGCACTCAGTCCCATGCAGGATGAGGCCCATATAAAAAAAAAGCAAGAATAATGCATCACACAATGTACTTGGCTCATTTATTTGACAAGCATAGTTTAATTTTAATTTTTTATGATAAGGCTTCGCAGAATGCTAATAGATGTTCTGTCGTACATATTTTTAAAGCAATGAAGTCATAGTGTGACTTCACTACAGTGCTCTGCTTTTAAGGACCTGGCTCAACCACTAAACCACTGACATCAGAAGCGACATCCTACATGAGTAAAGATTGCTGTGTCTAGTCCCAAATCTTTGTTGGTAAGTGGGCAGACTCTCATTTTTGTGTGTGTGAGTGTAAGCATGAGCAACGGGAGATTTAGTGAGGTTCTATCACATAGTACAGTTTCTGAGCGTTTAAATTACTTTTGGTCACTCTACAACCAGACAGACAAAGAGAGAAATCCTTCGAGTTGAACGTTAGACCTTGCTTCACTCAGTCAACAATACTGCATCCCGCTACTGATATGGGTCGAATAACAATAAAATGCTATTAAATGAAGACAACTGTGCAAATATATATATATAGTTTTAAATAAGTTTAAAATATTGCACTTCTGTCACCTATTAATCCCAAATGCTGGATTTTTTTCTCTTCCTTTTGGCAATCACAGATTTATTGAACAGGCTCAAATTTAGCCTTGTATTAACCAGCCCAACCTTGCAGTTATTTCCCATGTGGAACTGCCACTGAAGTGTGTATGTGCCAGGACCACAATATTGGCCTGCTATTGCTCCCCTTTTTAAACTAGCAGATGCACAAAGGGACTGATTCTGAACCTCATTTGCAATGGTTTTATACCCTTGCAACCCCAGTGGTGTTTTCTCCTGATTCACACTGGCACAGCAGAAACAGATACCAAGTTTCCAAGGGTCAAAAGGATTGTGGAACTGACAGCTCAGTTGTGAGTTATTTGAAAGACAAAGTAAGCATTCATTTCCAGACAAAATGTGCAGCGGCAGGTTTGATAAGATCAGAACAGAACTAGCTTCACCATGCAAGCTTACCAATAGAAGTGCTCCTCCACCATTTTTGTCACTGCTCTGGAAACAGCTCTTTCATGTGGACCAAGGTTTTTATTTAAATTCACGCCGAGTTTCTCTTCCAAAAAGTCAATAATGAACTCAGTGCCAGATACTTTTTTGCGATTGTATTCAATCCAGGGCATTTTCCCTTGAGAGGAAAGTTTTCCATCAAAATAGTTCTAAGAAAAGAAGCAAGTAAAAAAACAAAAAACAAAAAAAACAAACACACAAAAAACACCCTTCAGCTTCTGTTTAATCAGTATAAAGTTTTCTTTAAAAGGTGCCAATACCTGAAGCATAAAATCAACATCCTACATTAAGGTAACCATCAAATTAGAGTGACAACCTTATGCTAAATGGAAATGCAAAAACCTATTTCCAGCATAAGTAATTCCTAGTCAAAAGAATGTACCTGTAATTGTTTTTGTTTTGCTTTTTTAATGCCAAATGATGGGATCAGTCCTAAAAGGTGCATTGTGCCTTTCATGCCTACTGCAATGTGATTTAGTGTTCGTTATTTAATTAAAGGCCGAGGGGGGCTGAAGCACTCAGAACACCACAGGATCAGGCCCGATATTTTGGACAATTTTGCATCATAGACAAAACAACAACAACATTTGGTACTTATGCACAGTAGCACTCTTCATCCTAAAAGCACCTTATAAATGCTAACTAATGAAATGTCTCAGTGGCCCTAAGAGGCAAATGCGGCTAATCTGCACGCCCACAAATGCACACAGAAAGAGGATGCTGTGGAAAAAGGAAGGACCTAGACTCTACTTCAAGGTCAGCAGAAGGAAACCCCAATGGCAAGTATTCTGCCTTCCTTCAGGCCTTCAACAAGCAGCCGGGCCCAAGCGATGGAATGACACGTTGCTCCCTCATTGGCGAGGGAGAAAGTATGTCTTTGCCTAGGTCCTGGCATTTCCTGGTCTGCGAACCTCACACATCTGAAGCCAAGGTCCCTGCAATCAGATCAACAAGAGTCTGGCACTTGGGTGGAGTCCCATTAAAGTTAGCAGGACTCCTCATGGAATTATTTATCCTCATTTTATAGATAGCAAAGCAGAAGCAGAGAGATCGAGTCGGGAATGAATCAGGAGTTAAATCAGAATTTCCTGGCTTCAAGTCACGTGATTAGATCATTAGACCACAACTCTCTCTATTTACAAGTCTGCTAATTCCTAAAAGCATAGATAGGAGCTGCTATATTCTTGTTCTTTTATTTTCTTTATTTAAAAGGACACTGAAATGTTACCAATTCTTGTGATTTTATAGCAAGTCTCATGATAGTTGTTGTTTTTAAAGACCCAGCTCCTGGAGTCCTCCTCTTAAATGCAAATCTCAGCTTCTGTTTAAAAATAGAGCAAGTTTCTAGCCTTCATGACTGTAATGAAAAGCTCAGAAATGTATAACTCAAAGGTTCAAAATGAGAAGTCAAATAAAACCCCGCAAATTTATTACGTTTTAAAATCTTCTGATGTTTAAGCCAATTATTTTGGGGGCCTGACTCATGATTTTTGAAGGTTTGGGGTTCACAATATTATGTCAACCTGTTTAGCCTCAAAAATGTAGGTTCCATAAATCCATTAAGGTAGAAGATAGTGTGCTGTGTGTTTGTTTATGTGGCAAATAGTGTTAGTGCCTCCAACTCAATGGAGATTCAGCTGGTGATCCTCTTTAAATGGTACTTCAGTTTGGCTACATTTAAAAACATGGATGTGTGATACACTACAAATAGGTTGTCTGTCCCAGACACATCTTCCTTCTGGATCAAACTAAAAGAAATGTGGGGGAACACTGTTAGAAACACGGTGTCCTGTGATTCTAACCATGATTCTCGGATTTCTGCCCAAACACAAATATCCTGATATGGGAATAAAATGATATGAGGTGTCACGACTTGTATCTAGAAATGCATGAATAAGGGTATGAAAATTATCTGTCTAGTATATGAATGAGGAGGAAAGATGGAAGGTGTTCTGGCTCACAGCAGAAAGTCTAGAAAACAGATGACTTGAAACTTAAAAGAGAATACCACCTCTTCCATGCTCTGTAGTCCAGGCTCTTCTCTTATGAAAAAAGGCCTACATAATTTAAAAGAAACTATAACCTTTCTACAGATTATTTTAACCATCCTATAGAATTTAATAGAGAATTTTATTCCTTCTATGCAGTGATTAAAAGAACAATAGAAAGAATCTCATTCCTTATTAAATTCCATAGGATTTTAACATAGTTTCTATAGAACCCTATTAAATATCTATACAGTACTGCTGGTTTAATCCCTGTTAAATTCCATAGGACTGTTCCATGAGGGTGTTTTTCCCTTATACCAAAAAAACCTGATATTTTGGGCATTTGTTGTTAGCTTTCATAAAATATATTTGCATAATTCTCTTTACTGCAATAATTAAAATCAATATAGCTTACATTAATAAAAATTAAGATTATTTTGTATAATATGCATATATGTATACATGGACATATATGTATTTGTGTGTAAAGAATTATGTTAATGTAAGATTAAGGTAACACATTTTAAATATAGGAAATGCAAAAGTTAAGGTTTCAGAAACAAAGTTGACAAACATATTGCCTGTATGTTAGGTTTTCTTGGGTTTTTTTTTAATGTTTTCTTACAGTTTGATGAAGCAAGGAAAATGGAATATAAGGCTTCTAGTCATTATCTTGTGTTATTTTAAGATACCCTTCCTCAGTCCCTTGACAAAATCCATATACTACATTGCACTGTATCCAAAGCAGATATCTTTAGGTCCAAAACCTTGATATCTTCAAAGCTGCTACTAATGGTCATCAAATATTTACCAAACTCTCACTTAAAAACCAGCCAAGCTGCAAAGAACAGTGAATCACCATGATATTGGCAGGTAAAAATAAATAAATCCGCCTTAGTACATTAACTTTAACTGTAATCTACAAAGCAATTGTCTCAAGAGCCCATGGGAAGCTCATTTTATGTAGATGGCATTTACAAACGGAACTGCTAGGACATTTTGGGGTCATTTTACAGTAATATCCAGGAAGAATTAAGCCTAACATTTCCAATTGCTGACCTTTCTGTTGTTTCTTTTTGTATCTATATTTAAACAAAAATCTATTTCCTAACAGACCTTATATAAACATAATGTGTCTGTTGCCTTTATGCTTTGTCAGACTGTGAAAAAAAATCCATATCGTTTGAATAGTCTATTTTACCGAAAAACCTTGAACCCAAAACTGGTTCCTTCAAACCAAACTCTACAGAGAACATCATCAAAGTTCAACAGCTGGACTAAAAACATCTTACTACACTGTAACTTTACAATTTGCCCTGAATAAGAAGGCGGCCTGTAACTGCACTGCCGCAAGAGCAGGCCAGAGAATGAACTGCCAATCAGAGAGTGACAATTCCTCCCGTACTCCTCCCATCAGAGCAAGGGGAGAGCAAGTTACCTTATTCCGTTTTCTGAGAACAGTTTATTCCCTTTGGTGCACCCAGAGAGCTCCTGTGGAGAGCAAGTAGAGTGCCAGAGCCCCACCCAAGTCTGTCCCCTTCCTGCCCACTATCTTGAAGAAGGGAGTAGGAACCCTCATCCAGCCCACCAAGGCCATAGTCAGAATTTGAGCAGGACAGAGCAGGAGTAAGGTTGAATCTTATTCACCCTTACTCCCCCATTCAGCTAAGAGAGGGCTGAGAAAGTTTAACGCAGTGATTCATTGGGTGTCTGATTTCATACAAGTGCTCTGATGGACTATGCTATAACACAGTACAACTGCTCATCACATCAGTTATGTGCAAGGAGAAAAGAGGGACAACACGCACAGACACCAACAGAGCACTTAGGCCAGAGCAAGATGGCTTAGAAACAGTAAGCAATCAGTGGCAATGTTTAAGGCAGGAGGACTGGGAAAAGAGTTATATTCAAGAAGAAACACATCCAATCAAGATAGCATGGTGGCTTGTTAGCAGTGGTGTCCAATATAAATGGATAAGAAGTTCTAGCAACAAGTGACTTTCTTGATGGTCCCGAAGTCAGGCAGGCTCAAAAATGTCCTTGCCACAGTGAGTGGCCGGAACGGTGCCACGGTGCTGATGGAAAACAAAGGAAGTGTGGAAACAGGAGGCACATTTTCCTTCAAAAATCCATACCCCCATAGGGCACATGCATTACACAGGCAGCGCCAGCTGCCCACCACATACTAAATGAAAGAAATGCAAGCAAAACTGACATGTCAATGTCACCTTCTGCTTCTCAATGACATTTATATCTGGGGGTGGAGGAGGGAGAAAGACTGGATAAATTCACCAGAGAATTGTGAATGGTTGCTTTCTAGTGACCGTTAAAATCTGTGCTGCAGGGACTGCAAATGATCCAGTTCAAAATTGTGCTGTCTGCTATGGTCCAGCAACCAGGAGTTTCTAGGAAGTTCTAAAAGTTCCCCAGCAATTTAATTCCATTTGTTTTAATCCTCCTTTTCTCTGAAGGTGTGTCTTCAGTTGGAGCTAGGAGTGTGATTCACAGCTTGAGGAAACATACCCGTGCTAGCACTGATCGAGCTAGTTGACTGGAGTGTAGCTGCAGGGGTGCAAGCCATGGGAGAGGCTAGCTGGCCTGAATACATATGTACCATTTGAGACGGGTATGTACTCAGGTAGTTATTTCTTCCCAACATTCATGCTGCAGCTACACACTATTTTTAGAACTCTAGCGTGATCAGCACCAGCTGTCTCCTCAAGCTGAGAGATCCCAGCACAAAGTGCGGACATGTCCGTAGGTGCTGCCCACAGATACACCAAACGCCTTGCAGGGGGGCAGAAAGAGAATCTTTGCTGCTTTCAGAGAGCAGAGCGGGTTCTGCAGCTCAAAGCACAGCTCTGATAGCTTGGCAGCGAAAATTAGATCTTCCAAAGCACTCAGTGTTGGCCTCGCTCTGTTCCTACTGAAGTCAACAGCAAAATTCATATTATCCCCTCTCCTGGTTAAAAGATGGTTCCCTCCTGCAGCATAGCCACAGTGTTAGCATGATTCAGTGGCACAGGTAAGACACTGCTAGGTTCCATCAGCACTGAAAGAAAAAAATGGTGCTTTAACTATATGACAAAATGGGAAATGCCTGTATTATTTTTATGAATACGGTGCATGCCTCTCTGTGTGTGTCCACGATGCACTACTTGCGACTGAGTTAGACAAAAAGGGTTGTTAGAGGAACCAAGAAGGAAAGGTAAAACAATGACATAGATAGGAGACCTAGAAGAAACAATGGAAAAGTTGTAACAATGAGAGTCCTGTAGCACTTTAAAGACTAACAAATTTCTGCAGGCATAAGCTTTGGTGGACTGCAACCACTTCATCGGATGGAAGAAATAGAAGTCAGAGAGGGGGTATATATATACACATCCAAGGGTAAGGAACAACAATGGGGCAGGGAAGTGTAAGCAAACATTCAGTTAGAGTAGATGAGGCCTGTTCACAACCACTGATTAGAAGGTGAAAATGGGCTTTGCTAACACCTCTCCTCCCCATTGTTGTTCCTTACCCATGGATATAGATATATATGTCCTATCTGATTTCTATTTCTTGCATCTGACTAAGTGGGTTCCAGCCCACGAAAGCTTATGCTTGCAGAAATTTGTTAGTCTTTAAAGTGCTACAGGACTCTCATTGTTTTTGCTGTATATAGACTAACACGGCTACCCCTCTGGAACTTTTCACAATGGAAAAGTTGTTTTTTGGGGAATACCTCCTCCCAGATAGGCTGAGGACAGTTTATTCTTCCCAAGGCTAAATCTAGGCTCAGAAAGAGGATTTAAAGGTTTTATTAGAAGCTAATGTTTCAAAGAACAGTACAGGGTTTACAACACGAGAGCAAGAGGCATCCGGGCGGGGGTACGGACTATCGGTGGGTACAGAGTCATTGAGGGTCAGGGAGCAGAACGAGATCATAGCCCGAGGAGTCCCGGATGGGGTAAAGAGTGGGGGTTTAAAGTGCAGGAGACAATACGGTGATGGGGGAGAGATTACGTGTCACAACAATCACGAGGGGTGCGGAAGGGGCTGAGTTCATAAGTTCGTGACGACGTGGTGTCCCCCATGGGGTCCGTGGGGCATCAGGAGCATGTTAAGAGTTCACAGGGTTCTACGTTGCAGCGCTCACTCTTCGCGGTACTGCCTGTGGCCAGTGATGTGTTCCACGTAGATGTCCCGGGACCACCGGATGGAGTCCGACACCATGAGGCGTCGCATGAGGCGGGCATAGCACCAGCCGAGAGGTGGTTGTAGCACCAGCCGACGCCGCAGGCCCGCAGCACGGCCTCCTGAGCCTAGAAAAAGGCCGGGGTTCAGTGAGCGACCAGAGGTTGCCCTGGAAGTGTCAGCAAGAGGCGGCAAGCTGGCAAGGAAACAAAGAGCTTGCTGTGAGCAGAGCGGTCTGTTTTACCCAGCCAGAGACAGGGGTTCGCTGGGCTGGGGGGATCTTTCCAAAGCTGGCAAGAAATGACTAAGAACCAGGCATCCAGGCCTTTTATTGCTTGTACCCTTTGGTCTGCATGCTTTCTACCTTTGGGCAAAGGAATAAATCCAGCTTTGTTTTGAAGATGCTGTTTCTGAGTCACTCTAAGAAACTCGGTGGTCCTGGGTCCCCCGAAAAAAAAGGCTGGCAGGTGCCAATGCAATTGGGCCTGTTGGATTAGCACAGTTGGGACAAGGGGGCTACAGCCCAGAGATCCCATCTAAGAGTGGTTGGACTGCATGGTTCCACCCAGAGGGGAAGGAAGCCAGGCCTGTCACCCACTGGGTGCACTCAAAAGGTACTAGAAGTTTGCCCTGTAATGATGACAAACCACGTCAGAAGACAACCATGGTCTAGCTTGGTTCCTCCAGCACTGCTGATTTTACAACATTTATGGGGCCAAAGAAGTACACTTTAATTTACCCTGGGAAAGGGAATCTCTAAAACCAGCGGGGCTAGAAACATCATTTTCTTGTAAATAAAAGCTTAGATTTGCAGGGGAAGAAGGGGAAGAGAGACAAAAAAATCTCTACATCCCTTAAAACCTATGCTCATGGGCAGAGCTGAGCCAGGCACAACCTTATGCATACTTTATGAGCCAATGGTGGTAGCCAAGTAGATAGGATCACACAAAGCCTCGCTATGGACAGAGGAAAGAGGACTGTGCCACAAGCCGACTGCGTGTAATAATCCAGAGTAAGGACAGTGCAAAATAAAGCTAGTTGAGGATGCTTTGAAGTGCGTGCGTTGGAGACAACACTAGAAGACTCCGGGCAGAGGGCAGCAAAGCACAGCCTCCTTCCAAAACAGGAGGGCTCCTAGGTCAGCATGTGTGTGGTTGTCCACTGCCGATGGGCAGCTGCAAAAAAATACCTGTGCTCAGTACCTGCACGGTGCACTCCCCGTGGGTCAGGATTCACAGCCAGGGCACAAGAGCTCCTGGGATCTACGCACCAGCTGTGTGGAAAGCAGGTCTGGCAGCAATACTGCAGGCTCTCACTCTATAGCAGCCCATTTGGTAGGGCCACCATCAGTGGTCATTGTCAGCATCCGTCACACACCGCAGCCAGGACCACTGACATGTCGTCCCAGCTAGACGTGGGAGGCACAGAGGACTGCAATACCTACATTCCTAGAATGGTATGTCCGAGTGTATATAGCTCACAAAAGATCCCATGTATCAGCCAAAATATAATTCACTTAATAGGGGGGTGATACACATGGTAAATAACATTCCTTTAAAAATTGCGGAACCATGTGCTAGGTTACTTTTATACTGCAATTTTGTCAGCCTCACCTGCCTTCTGCCCACTACTCCACCTTCACTAGAACTATTTTAATCATTCCAACTCTGCGTAATCAACCATTGCAAAGAAAAGACAAACCACCAAAAATATGTTTGTACCTACAAACAGCAAGCTCAATCCCCAAATTTTAATTCAGCCCCAAACTGGTCAGAGGTGTAGTGTGGGCAAAAGCCCCTCCTGTACCTGTGATATGTTTTAAGTTCAATGTCTTGTGAGCCATGCAAACTGGAACTGGGAGACATATATCCTTGGGAGGCCTGGAAATTCCTCCTTTCCAATACAATACTGTGCTTGGTTCTACTGCTTGAAAATCACAAAATAATGGTCACTAAAACTAGACATGACTTTTAGAAAAACTATTTTACTTTTTAGTCTTAATTCGTTCTAAAGCATATCAGTTATCACTTCTCTTTACCTCAGATGCCCACACATTTGGATTCATAGCAGTACAGCAGCTTAGTATTATTGAGGGGGATGGATACCAAGAACAAGAAAAGTAAAAACACCCTGAAACATTTCTAAAAAAAAAAAAATTCCTGTGAGCCACGTTGTATAAACAAAACACTTTTCATAATAGTGTAATATAAATGCATTACTGGAATCCATCTGAGATGACCACACAACTTACTCATGGCTCCACCACTTGTGAATAATGTAGTCACCCCAAATTTGTGCCAATAAAACAAGCATAGCACGTTATACCATCATGTATTCTCATCTTATTTATTAAGCATTCATATAGTCATCTTAAATTTACACAGGGCATTACCCACAAAGAAAAAGATATGTTCCCTGACTCAGAGAGCTTACATTTTATAATATATATGTTTGTCAAATAGAGTGTGAGCTAATCCACTGGCCTACTGGCTAGATCTTGACTCTGACAGATGGGAGAGTTGGAATCAATTTCCAAGTCTCCTGTCTCTCATTTCCTGTTCTACTTTGAGATTTATTCCTTGGAGAAAGACAGTACCTCAACAGCAACCCATCCACTATTAAGAAAGGATATTCATGGACTCTGCAAGCAATCTGTCCTCCTCAGCTAGAAAGACAGTGACTGGAATGAAAGGCTAACTGAGGGATTTGTCACTATTCTATAGTGAGAGCTTAGAAGAGACACCCTCAAAGGAGAGAAAAAAAATTGCAACAATTTAATTTTAATCTATTTAACATAGCAGACCTGGTAGGCTACATAAAACTAACCACCACTGAGTTTTACAGTAAATCCAGCACATCATGTAGCATTATATGAACCCTGAACCAATCCAAAAATTCAATATTTCCCCCCCCAAAATTAAATTTGCAATTGCCATTAGGCAATGAAAACTGGAATACTGCTTGAATGTTTAGACTGACCAGCTTATGCTAGGCCTACCTTGGCGATCACAGACCAACACTTCACCATAGTGCTAAGCGTATATCTTGCTAGCTAGCAATATGTACATATATACATTTTTCTTAGATAAGAGAGATATTTCCCCAGCACATTTAGCATTATGTGTGACTATAAATAACCATAATGTAAAGGGAAACAATATACACTCAAGTTTACCTGGTAGGGTAAATCAGCCATCCTTAAATAAGTTTCCATTTTCAAACAAAAAGGAGATAAACTGGGAACACCATTGTTAGGCCTTGAAAATTGATGCAGTATAATAGCATCTTTGGAATCAACTTCTTGCTCTTTCCTGTGAAAAGCAAAATACAATTAAAAGAAACCCAGACTATGGTATGTGCCATACATCAATATATTAAGTGCACGAAGGAGAGAGAATGGCTGAGGCAAAACATTTTGTCCTCCCTTTAATGGGTTATTGCAATTTTTTATTCATCAGTTCTGAAATCACTAAAAAGCACTTATATTGCAGGGGAAGAATTCAGACAAGAAGCTTAGTTAATTCTATGTTGGAGAGACCGGAAAATCTTGCAAGCCAAGGCTCATACACTAAATAAATAAGCAAGCAAACCTGATTCTCCCCTGCCTTGTGCCTCATGTAGTCACTTAGGCCTTGTCTACATGGTGCCTTAGTTCACACTAGCTGGTGTGTGAATTTTAATGTGAATGAGCATGTTGCACAGTAATGGACCTGTATGGACCCTGCTGACATGCACTAACAGTTCCCTACTGCATGTTAATGTAGCCCCATTTCAAACAGCAATATGTTAACATGAACAAGGGAACCTTTAGTGTGTGCCAGCAGGGTCCACATGGGCCAGTTTGTGTGCAAAATGTTAGCATGCACTAAAATTGACACCCAAGCTGGTGTGGACTAAGACAGTGGTTCTCAACCTTCTTACATTTGCAGACCCTAAAAAGTTTTGAATGGAGATGTGGACCCCCTTGAAAATCTATTGTCTGTATATATAATTGAATTCTGTTCAGTCAGTTTTCAGTCTAAGTCTTTCACAGACCCTTTAAACAAAGTGAGTGTAAAATGCTCCTATTTTGCACCCATTCTGCACAGGTATAAATGACAACACAAGGTGTGAGGCAATGGAAAATTGGGCCTGCGAATGTGCTTCCTTCAGTTAAGAGCCTTAAAGAACAAAGAGGTTCTCTTGGGAAACATGAGCAACTCCAGCAGAGTTGCAGCTTTCCTTTCCCCACTTCCAGCCTCAGAAATGCTATTTGCCTCCACTATGTGTAAACTTCTCATTACCCTGGGTCTTGTTCTCCACTCTTTGTATCTTCTCCTGTTGTATGTGTCCATTGTCACCTCTGCACTTGACTGCTCAAATACACCATTGCCTCCTTGACTCATAAGAACAGCCATACTGGGTCAGACCAGTGGCCAATGCCAGGTGCTTAAGAGAGAACCAATAGAACAAGTAATTATCAAGTGATCCATCCCATCAGCCACTCCCAGCAAAAAGCAATCCCTGCCTAACCTAGTTAATAGCCATTGATGGACCTATCTTCCATGAACTTATATAGTTCTTTTTTGAACCCCGTTTGACTCCACCCCACTGAAGCCTTCATCCCTTCTTGCCTCAACTATTTTAACTCTCCTCTCTATGGCCTCTTGAGATCCATATTCTCCAAATTCCAGCACATTCAGAAGACTGCTGCCCATCTTCTCCCATGCTCAAGGACTCAGTACCACATCACCCCCATTGTCAAACAACTCCACTGGATACTCATTCATTTCAGGATCCAGTTCAAAATGTCCCATTCATGGTTCTTAAAACCCACCATGGACTTGCTTCAATTGACCTCCTGGACTTGGGGCCAAACTTCTGCTGTCAGTTACACTGAGGTAAATAAGGCGGATTCAAAAGGATTTGCTCCAGTGTAACCAAGAGCAGAATTTGGCTAATGTCCATGTGAACCATCAAAGTCAATGCAGTTATATAGGTGTATAATTGGAGTAAGTCAAAGGAGTAAGAAGGCCCATTGTCTCTTACACTCACACACCCCGCACCTCTGGAACTCATCTAGCACATCCATCACACAAATTTGCAACTACTGGTGTAAGAGCCTTCTGCTCTGATGTTTCTGCTATCTCAGACAGAGTTTCAGTATCTATCCACCACATCCAATCTTCATCTCAGTTGATATCTTATCTCAAAACATATCTGTTCTTCTTTGCCCAGGCCTCTACATTTCTCATACAGTAACTGCCTTTAATTATTGGCTTTAAGGGAGATTTTCACAGGCACATATGACAAAGGGAATGAAATGTCTACCTGTTCCTTATGTCTTTGGAAAATCGGTCACTTTATGATTCTAGTTAAATGAATCATCACGCATTATCTTGATGTCATACATTGTGTTGAATTGGTTCAGTCTATGAACTATTTGGGACATATTGTCCAGGAAAGATGCTGTACAGAATCGAGTTGCATTGCACATACAGACAGCAGCCTGTGCAGTTCTGGTTAGAATAATGATGATTTTAATCTTTCAAAAATGAGGTCTGAACTGCCAGAGATGATGTTGACTGGCCTAGAATAGCATTTGTTTGCTTTGCTTTTAAAATTTGACCACTAGCAATTGCAATTTGACTGCCAAATTTTGCACATTTTAAAATGTCTGATTTTAGATCATTTAATACATTTGCAGCATCCCTTTATGTACTGTACATATTGAAACATTCAGACACAGATTTAATATTGCTAGTAAGCTCTGCATATGGCACATAAATACTGAACCTGTAAATCACATCTACGCATTTTTCCAGAATCATGTAATATCTTTTAAAATATGTCTACATTCAGTAATTTCCTTCTGAAAATCTCTCCTAATGAAAGAGGATAAATAATCTAGCTATGAAATTTAAATTATAAAAACATCCCTGAATTCAAGTATTTTCCAAGAACTATGTTTATACAGTTATTTATTGTAAGCTGAATGAAAATAAGTACATAAAATATATAAGGCAAGTATTTCTGTCAGTGCTAGTGTTATTAAAAGGTTATCAATGGCATCATTCTCTTTGTTTATCTTATGTTGTGCATGGCAGCCCATTAGTACAGGGCCACCTTGATCCTTTATTTCTCTGTAAATGTTGTATCCAGAAATAACTTCTGTATTTTCCCACTGTTTATATTATACAAGCAGTTGTCTTGTACAACAATCATAGTAACCATTTAGGACCCAATTATGCAGTCCTCACTGAAGTCAATGGGAGACTTAGCTGAGTAAGAAGTGCAGGTTGGGGCTCACAGTGGTCAGAAGATCAATTCCATTCCATTTTCATAATATTGGTCTCCCCCTTACCTCCTGAGATATATATATATATACAGAATATTGGTCTCCCCCTTACCTCCTGAGATATATATATATACAGATATACAGATATATATAAGATCTCCTGAGATTATTCTCACTTATTTCTTTAAAACAGCGTACTAGAAATATAGAAATTCTAGTGTGGATATTTTGTTCCAGGCACATCCACAGGAAATCAGTAGTTAAAACCACCATTTTCCGAGATGATTTAATATCCTTGTAAACAAACTGCAGCGCCATATGCAACTATTTACTTCAGATCCCAGTCTATGACAAATACACCCATGTGTCTATTCGTGCTCTGGTGCTCCCCATTATTCACACCATTATTAATTTTAAATTGAAACTAGATATCATAACCAGATACAATGCTACACTGAAAACAATTGTGGGTTCCTCTTATTTTCAAGAGATCTTGCATAACAGCTTGATGCTGCGTCGTTTTAAATAGGCAGTTTCATATTTGATCTTTAAGCAACCCTCCCAAAAGCAACGAGCAGCTGCTGTTTATTATGCAGAACTGTCTTATTGAAACATGCCGGTGTTTTGGGTGACCACGACTTAGTGCATGAAGCTTTATTTTTAAATCTTGAGAAGCTAAAATGGCAAGATCTCAGAGCAAGGCGGGTGTCTGAGGAATGGTGGCTGTTTTTACTGAAAAGGTTTCATTCTGAGCCCCCGTCCGTAAAACACAGGCCAGCCAAGTGCGATGTTTCCGGACAAGGTGAGGCTAGCCCATCTCTGCCCTCCTCCGAGCCGCTGTGACGCTGGGGGTTCGGAATCCCATCTACGGCTGCGACGCTCCGCAATGCCTAGGGAACAAAAGCAACGACCAGCCGCGGCGCCCCGCGTTCCGCCCGCTCGCGGTCGTGCGGCCCTGGCCGAGGGGCGAAGGCTGCCGCCAGCTGAGCGCTGCGTTCGGACCGGCGACGGCCCGGGCAGCGGCTATCCCGGGCGCTCCCTGTGCAGCCTGCCCGCGGCCTCTCGCCCGGTCCCCGCCTCTCACCTAATCGCCAGCAGCTCGTGGAGCAGATACGCCGCGGCAGCGAGCAGGGCTCCCCCGGTCAAATACAGGGTCTTCTTCCACCACGAGTCGGATCCCAGCCCTGCCATGAGCCCGCCGTAATCCTGCACCGGGAATGCGACGATGTCCCCATCCAAGGGAAAGGGCTCCTCGGCGCCCGCACACCAGCCTCGGGCGAGGCTCTGGTTCCGGCTCAGGTCGACCACGCACGACCTGGACGAGGCCAGACCAACCCCCCAGTGCATGCTGCGCGTTGCCGGCTGCCCCCGCCGCTCGCCCAAGCCGTGCGCATGGACGAGGGCTGCCCTCGAACCCGGCGGCGAGCCCCGCTCGGCAGCGGCGAGCAGGCGGCGGAGCTGCTGCGCCGCGGCTGGTCGCTAACAGCAGCGGCCGCCGCCTCCTTCTGCAGCTGCCTCTCGCCTTTGTCTCGGCGCGTGGAGGAGGGTGGGTGATGTCATCGCCCCCGGGTGCAGCGACCTCCCAGGGCCGTAACGGCACACACCTCTCCTTGCCCCTTCCTCGCCTCCCCCCGCCGCAGCCTTTCCGAAACGCACCCCCTCCCCGCCAGCGCCGGCTGGGGAAGGTCACGGGAGAAGGGCAAAACTCACCTAGAGCGAAAGAATTGGAATTTGCTACTAGGCGGAGGGTCCGGATTAATGGCTGGAGTGGAAACAGATTTACTGGCAGGGGCAGGAAGCAGCTTTCTGCTCTAATAGTCCATTTTTTTTCCTTCCTGAAGCGATAATTACATCACACAGTCAGTCTGGACTAGGGCCGGGGTTCTGGCTTTTAGCATGTGCGGTTTTGCTTGAGAGAACAGAAATCAACCATGGTGTGTTCTATCTGCTAAACAATCCGGCCTGAAATCTAACCTCGTCTGGGTTGTAAAAGGACAGGCGAGTTCCAGCCTCGCCTCCCAGGAGCGTTAGAACAGGTAGCAAGGCTAGGATTTGTAAGTGGTAAAGTCCTTCCAATACAGGCGGTAGATGGGCATCGAGCATGATTGCCTCTCTTGCCTTGTAAGAAGAACCATGTGGTTTATAAATATACAGCAGGAAATTCGGAGTGAGGAGGAGTGTGATGGGGTGGACTCATAGGAATGACCTATTTTGGAGGTGCTGCTGTGAATAAACCAGTGCATAGCAGGAACAGGTGCAGATGTTGTGGATGCATTTTCAACCATTTCTAAAAATCTGACGTGAAATCTTGGCCACATTGAAATCACTGCATGTGTCACACCTCGTCTTTCATTTCAGACATCCATAGTTACACAACACACTCAGAGTTCAAGGGCAGAAGGGACCACCACATCATCTAGTCGGACTTCCTCTATATCGCAAGGCACCCACACACTAAACCCAACAACCAGAACCGGACCAAAGTATTACAGAGCACAGGAGACTAGATTGTTATGTGCTACAGGCAGAGAATAGGAGGGCCCAAGGTGCACCAGTGCTTGAGGCCCCCACAACGGCAGGGATAATCCTAGCAAATGTCCCACAGGCACACATCCCAAAGAGAAAAAAACCCAGGATCACCGCCAATCTGATCTGAGGGGAAACTCCTTCCCAGTTCTACATACGGTGATCAGTTAGCGCCTGAGCATGTGAGGAAGAACCGGCCAGCCAAACACCTGAGAGCATGCTCAGTGCCATGGCAGAGCCCTGGCCCACTCCACCCAATGTGCCATCTCCAGCCATGGACATCCATGATGCTTCAGTGGATGGAGCTTTAAAAATAACCCTCCCGGAATACACTGGGAGGGGGGAATCCCTTCCTGACCCTGGCAGGTGGCTCACTGAAGCCCTGAAGTATGAGCTTTAGGAACATAAGACACAGATCAGAAGTAAGCCCTGCCCCCTACCTATTAGGAGGCTGTTCCAGAACCTCGCTTCTTTGATGGTTAGAAACCTTCTAATTTCCAGCCTGATTTTTTTCATGGCTAGTTTATATCCATTTATTCTTGTGCCAGCGTTGTCCTTTAGCTTAAACAACTCTTCACCATCCCTGGTATCAACTCCCCCTAATGTATTTATAAAGAGCAATTATATCCCTTTTCAGCTGTCTTTTTGCTAGATTAAACAAGCCAAGCTCTTCCAGTCTCTGCTCATAAGATAAGCCCTTCATTCCCCTGATCATCATAGTAATTCTTCTCTGTTCCTATTTAAATTCATCTTTCTTGAACACAGGTGACCCGAATTGTACACAGTGGTTTTAATAGTGCCTTGTACAAAGGCGTTAATACTCCTTTATCTCCACTGGAAATACCTCACCTACTACATCCTAGGACCACTTTTGCCTTTTTCACAACTGCATCACATTGGTGGCTCATAATCATCCTGTGATCAACCTATGCACCCATGTCTCTCTCCTCCTTTATCACTTCCAAATGATGAGTCCCCAGCTGGTAGCAGAAATTCTTATTATTATTAGACCCTAAGGCAATGACCTTGCATTTTGTACTATTGAATTTCATCTCATTTCTGTCACTCATCTTCAAAGTCATGCAAATCTTCCTATATACTATTCTGATCCTCCTCTATATTGACAATGCTTATAACATCAGCACATTTTATTAGCACACTCCTACTTTTTGTGCCAGGTCATTAATAAAAATATTAAATAAAATTGGTTCCAAGACCAAACCTTAAGGAATTCCACTAGTAACCTCCTTCCAATCTGATAATTCACTTTCAGCACAACCCATTGCCTTCTCCCCTTTAGCCAATTCCTAATCCACCTTACAATGCTTGTACTGATCCCCATCTCCCTAATTTAACTAATAACTTCCCACGTGGCACTGTGTCAAATGATTTACTGAAGTCCAAGTATATTAGATCTGTTTCACTTTCCTTAACTAAAAAAATCAGTTATCTTCCTAAAAGAATGTTTCTTAGTATGCTGTTGCTCTCCACTTTCTTCACAGGAGAGCTGAGATCCCAGGCCTCTATTATTCAACTCCAGCTGGTCACAAGATACCATGCCATAAAATCCTGGCACCTGGATTTATTTAAAAAACATTTTTGATCAATTTAGAATGTACCAGTTCTAATTTCTCTATCACTTGTCTTAGAGGCTTGAATATGGTAACTAAGGAACATGACTGTACAAGGCCAGAGGATACAAAGATAGTCTCAATATCATTTTAAAAATAAAAAGTGTTCTAAAATAACTCTTTTCTGCAATGTGGCACAAAAATACAAGGTACCATAAGATGCTATACAGATTTCACTGTCACTCATTCAGGATGAACTGCATAGTTTTCCTTTAACTTTACGCCCATTACTACATGACGAGCTTTGGGGACACAAAGATTGTAAGATCATGATCTTAGCCTGCGTATAATATATAACAGAACTGTTTCTCCCATTGGATAAGATATTCCTAATATATTCTTGTTCTAAGAAATGCTCTTATCTTTCTGCATGGCATCGTCTCCAAAGAAAAGCATGTAGCTAATTATTTACCAGATACTGGTGTTCAAAAAGCTGGCCCCAGAAAACTGCCAGAAGTTACATATTTGTTCGCATCCGCACACAAAAAAGATGCTCTTAAAATTACAAGATTCTTAACACTGATAAAACAACATTCAGTATTCAATAGACATGTACCAGATAGTTGGCACAGTACTGGAGATGTTTTACCTCATGCATATGGGATATATTAGACAACATAAAAACAATTGTAAGAATTGAAATCCCAAATGTAAAATCTGCCATAATTATTAATCACTCAGAACTAGAGAGAGGCCAAGCAGTAAAGTTAATATCCAGATATCAGATTCTCAACCAAACATCTTAAAAGTTTGGGAGTCTTTGGATCCAAGGTTTTGGTTATGCTCACTGTAGAGAAAAGGACCAGCTGAGAAGTTCAGTACTGTATCCAAACTTCCCCAAAATTCAGTGGTGTTTGGATTCAGGCTCATTTTTACTCAGAATAGTCAGATCAGCAAGTGCAACAGTGTCTGTGCTTGCCCTAAATTTTAATAGGAGTGATATAGTATTCCAGCTGCCCTTTCTTGCTGTAAGTCTTTACATCTTTTTATTTTAACCCCCTTTGTTTAAGTTCTATTATTCATTTCTATTGTGGTAGCACCAAAGTTCCCCAGTCATGGATCAAGATCCCATTGTGCTAGGCACTATATAAACACAGTTTTGATCCAAAACACCCATTTTGATGAGCCGTCCTGGGAAATTAATGGAATTTGGAAGGTTCCAGGGAGATCTGAGGGAGCATCTTGTTCTACTGATAGACCACTCCTTCAGTGATCAGGTAGGACATTATAACACTCATTTGTCCACATGTGATGAGGTGTCCCCTTCTCTGGTTTTGTTCTCACAGGTCACTCTTTTTTGTGGATGATCTGCAGGCAAGCAAGCAGGCAAGAAGACAGCTAAAGCACAGGTGGCAGAAGTCTCATGCCAATGCTGCAGTGAAAAGATTTGTTAAACTCTTATGCGTACGAGTTAGACATAGCAAAGAACATAAAAGGCAACCAGCAGATGGTCCTTAAATACATTATAAACAAGAGAAAGATGAAGGAAAGTGTAAGTCTTCTACTTAGCTGGGAAGGATAACTAATAACCAATTGACGTCAAGACGACTAAGGTACTTAATGCGTATTTTGCTTCAGTCATCACTGAACAGGTTAAGGGTGTCCAGATACTCAACACCATTAATATTAACAAGGCAGAAGCCAAAATAGGGAAAGAACAGGTTAAAGACTATCTAGATACATTAGATGTATTAAAGTTGGCAGGACCTGATGAAATTTGTCCTAGGGTACTTAAGGATCTAGCTGAAGAAACCTCAGAACTTAGTTATCTTTGAGGACTCATGGAGGATGAGTGAGGTCCCAGGGGACTGGAGAATGGCAATCATAGTATGAATCTTTAAAAAGAGGAACAAAGAGGCCCTGGGGATCATACACCAGTCAGCCTAACTTCAATACTTGGAAAGATACTGGGACAAATTATTAAACAATCAATTTGTAAGCATCTGGAGGACAATAGAGAAATAAGGAATAGCCAGCCTGGATTTCTCAAGGACAAATCAAGCCAAATCAACCTAATTTTCTTCTTTGACAGGGCTACTGGCCTAATGGATGGCGGGGGAGCAGTAGATGTGATATATCTTGATTTTAGTAAGGCTTTGGCACAAGCCCACATGACATTCTCATAAGCAAACTAGGGAAATGTGTTCTAGATGAAATTACTATAAGGTGAGTTCACAACTATTTGAAAGACCACACACGAAGAATAGTTATCCATGGCTCACTGTCAAACTGGAAAGTCATATCTAGTGGGGTACCACAGGGTCAGTCGTGGATCTGGTACTATTTGTCAGAAATTAGGGCCTGCTGTTCAGCCTGGGAGCAGCTAGTTGATGGCAGCCGAACACCCACATCAACCAGACTCCTTGACTTGTTGAGAGGTATGAAGTCTGCTCTTAAGTCTGGCAGCAGCACTAGGCCAGTGGCTGATCTACACAAATGCCTGGAACTACAATTTCTCCAGTGCCAGCCCTGCTTCTGCGCTGTTCCTGTTCTGTTCCCATCAGCTCTAGCCCAGATCCTTTGCCTGGTTCCTGATTACGGCTCTTACTCTCAGCTTGACTCCTAGTTCCTGACTCTGGATCGGACTCTTAGCTCTGTTGCTGGCCTCTGACTCCTGCTCTGTCTGTCCACACCCTGGTTCACGACACCTTTCAATATTTTCATTAATGACTTGGGATAATGGATTGGGGAGTATGCTTATAAAATTTGCAGATGACACAAACTTTGGAGGGGTTGTAAACACCTTGTCGGACAGGATTAGAATTCAAAACAAGCTTGATAAATTGGAGAATCCATCTGATTTCAACAAGATAAAATTTGATAAATACAAGTGTAAAGGACTACACTTAGGAAGGAAAAAGCAAAATGCACAACTACAAAATGGGGAATACCTGGCTAGGTGATAGTACTGTTGAAAAAGATCTGAGAGTTACAGTGGATTACAAATGGAATATGACTCAAAATGTGATGCAGTTGCAAAAAAAGCTAATATTTTAGGGTGTATTAAACAGGAGTGTTAAATGTAAGACACTGGAGGCAACTGCATTAGTCTACTCAGCAATGGTGAGGACAAATTTGAGAGAATCCAGAGAAGAGTAACAAAAGTATAAAAGGGTTAGAAAATCTTACCTATAAGGAAAGGCCAAAGAAACTGGATATCTTTAGTCTTGAAAAGAGAAGACAAAGGCCCGGTCTACACTTTCCTTCTGGATTCGGCAGCAGTCGACGGGAGATATGCAAGTGACATAAATCATTTGCGTATCTCCCGTCATCTTTGCGGCGTCTCCTCCGCGCGCCATCCACACTGTGCTGTGTCGCAGGGAACAGCGGTCCTTTGATGCAGCACTACGCCACTTACCAGGGTGGTTTTCCTGCGTCGCTTGCTGGATTGACTGAGTGGGTCTACACAGACCGCTCAGTTGATCCAGAGCAACTGATCTGATGGCGGCAAATTTGTCGCCATCATTGTAGACCCAGCCTGAGTGGGGACCCAATAACAGTCTTCAAATATGTTAAGGGCTGTTATAAAGAGGATGATGATAAAGTGTTCTCTACATCCACTGCAAGTAGTAAAAGAAATAATGTGCTCCATCTGCAGCGAGGGAGATTTATTGACCAATATCACCTCTTCCCTTTTTGGGTAAGATTGTGGAGAGGATTGTAGTGAAACAACTCTCACATTGCCTAAATGCCTTTGATCTCTTTGACCCTTGTCAACCTGGGTATAGACCAGTTTATGGCAGAGAGACTGCATTGCTTGCATTGGTCAGTGTTCTCCTTCCAGGGATGGATGAAGACCAGGTGTCTGTGCTGGTATGATTAGCTCTTATCAACTGCCTTCCATACTGCTGATCACAAGGTGTTGCTGACTCACCTGCAGACCCTGGCCAGTGGATGGGGCTGCTCTACAGTGGCTTCATTCTTTTCTCTCTGAGAAATCTTAGCAGGTAGTTGTGGGCAATTACTCCTCTGCCCAAAGATGGGGCATCAGAGGTGAGGTGCCACAAGATGTCATTCTGTCACTCCTCCTGATCAGTGTGTATGGGAGGCAATTAAGAGAGCTGGTAAGGAAGCATGTTTTCATTATGCTGATGACACCCAGCTATACTTCTCCATTTTGTACAACTTGGACAATGCAGTTCAGCTCCTCAGCCTGGGCATGGATGAGGGCCAGTTGGCTCAAGTTAAACCCAAATTAGTTATTATGGTGTGCAACTCAGAGGTGATTACAGACTGCCAGCTGCTATTTGATTAGCATATTACAGGAGTGACCCAGGGCGTATCTCCATGAAGACACTCAGAAAAATTAATTCAGATGAATTAACACTGACTTTAAAGTGGATTAGTTAAACCATATTAAATCCCTGTGTGGATGCTCTTATTCAGAATTAAAGTGGCCTTAATTCAGTTTAGCGTAATTCACTTTGGAAGTGAATTAAGAGCTGAAGAAGAATTCTGTCTCGAAAGCTTGTCTCTCTTAACAGCAAAAGTTGGTCCAATAAAAATATTAACTCACCCACCTTTTCCCTTTTATCTTATTGGTGTCCATTTCAACAATACTCAGAGCCCTGTTCAGACTGTAAATCTGAAATCCCAAATATCTACATCTATTTCTGGGTGCACTCTATATGTTTTATATCTCCTGGTCCTTTAGAATCAAATAAAGTAAATGTCAAAATTTCAATTGACTTCACTGAGACCAGAATTATTCCATCCTCAATCATGACTTCATTTGATTTTAGTGCTTCAGAGATCAGAACTCACATTCCAATACCCTTGGGATCCCTTCGTGGGTATGGCCCCAGTTTGTGAAACTCTGCTTTACACACACAGTGTTCCTCCTGAGAGTTATAAGATGTTCTGTCCACCTGGACAAGCATTTCCTCCAATGTATTTCTGGGCAAAACGTAATTATCTTCAGTGACATGAGCAACTCTTGGATGCAATTGGAATCCCATTAACAGACCCACAGCAGCCAATTTGCATAATAACAGTTCTGCCCAATAACCCAAACTTACTGACTGGTGTCACCTTTAGCACTCCTGATCATTCACAACCTCTTTTCTTGCCTTAGCATTTGCTTAGGATACATGGACTAGCAGTGGGGCATTTGTACTCCTAGGGGTGACAAAACGGTGTCTTTGGTGATAGTGTTTTGCTGGAATGCTGTAGATCAGTGTCTGCAACTAGTACTGTACTGTAGCAGAACTTCCAGTGATGAGTGCTGTACAAGAACCTATATATTAAAAAAGAATAGTATTGCTGGGGGTCCATGCCTAGCAAAATGGATTTGAATTTAATTATTTCAGCACTGGAAATTGGATTTGACAGGCTGGCAGCCTCCAGTAAAGCTTGATTAATAATAATTAATAAACAATCTTTTCCACTAAAATAAAATATATCTGATTCTGCCTCTTCCTTTGAGTATACAGACTGCTATGAATTCCTTTGGTTGGATGCAGTGGTATTTAAGATATATACTGCACTCTCCTACCATTGGCTCAATGTCTTTGTTCATATTTGATTAGCAATAAAGATTTGAGAGTCATTTTTTATTGTTTCCTTACACGTTTTTTGTTATTTCATAATGATGTACACAAAATTCAGATGCAATCACATTGCCTGGAAAATGCCTGTCTTTGTAGGCAAATAGGTTATTGCATTTGTCTCAGGATTAGTAAATGACCAGTCCTAAACTGTGAAGCTGAGCTGAGCACTACCTACACTGCAGAGTAGAACGTCGAACACAAGCCATATCAGAGCAGCGTAATAAGATAAAAAAGTGAGCAGGAAGAAATGTGGATCATTTAAATGCAACATGTTCATCTATAAATCAAAGTCAAGCTGAAGACAATAATAGAAGAATAAGAAGGGATAGATATAGGGGAGGGCAAGGATCCCATTTCAGTCTGTATATCTGAAGGGTGAGTGTTCTTTCAGACTCTCAGAATTCCAGAAATAGAGATGGATAAGAGAGATGTGTTTTAGCAGCTGCCTGATTGTCTAGATCCTTGGAGAAACCAAACAAAAGGGCATCACAGCAGAAGGGTGGGTATTTTTGTTTGGGGCTGGCAAAAGGTGCTTGGATGACAGCTGTGGAAAGAGACACCTTTATCTTATCTATGGATTAGGTACACCACAGTGCAGGCGTTCCCCCACTGACCACACAGGAACCTCAGCCCTGACCTAGAGGAAAGATCTCAAGGCTCACTCTATGTAACTACCAGGTCCCTTGTGTACATTTCTCCTTAGTAAATAACTCCTCTATTTGGCTTAGCCAGATCACTTTCTCAGGGGATTTCTTTTGCCACAGAATGCTGCTATGGTATCACAGCGGGCAACGACCTATACACATAAAAGAAAGGATCTCCCCTCACTGTTACTGATTTCATATGGTGGAAATTTCAATAGTAACATGGAGCATTCCCATGACAATTCTGTATGCCGAGAGACCTCTGACCAGAAATGCTCAACTTTAGGGCAACGCCACTGGATATTGGGACCCATAGAGTGCTTCTGAAGGGTGCCAGATTGATGCCTTCTGGTGACATGAAAAGCAGCTACAGCACAGAACATGGCAGTGCAAGTTTCCCTACTCACCTCTGTATCTTAACCCTCCCCTGGAAGGATCAGCCCCGGCAGGGAAAAGGAAGTTCAGCTTTCATTTTGCTCCTTGGCCTCTCTGCTGATATTACCAACAATGGTGACGATCAGTGCCAGTTGGTGGGTTTTGCGGTTTGGACGCAGGTTCCCTGGGAAATGGACTGAGACTACCAAACTCATGTCATGTAGATACTCTACACCAGTAGGTAGGGCACTAGCCTAGAACTTGACAGAACTGGGTTAAATTCTCTGGCTTGCCATGGCCTTCCTGTGTGATCTTGGGCAAGTCACTTAGTCTCCCTCTGCCTTGATTTCCCATTTGTAAAATAGGGATAATAGCATCTCCATGCCCCACAGTAGTGTTTCTAAGGATAAATACAGGAAAGATTATGAGGTCCTCATGCACTATTTTGATGGGAGCCATCTAAATACTTAAGTGGAAGTGCCCACATGCATACATTTCTTCTAATGCCTGTCAACTGATCTTCCAGAGACTTTTTAAATATACATATGTACTCAAATAATATTGGTATCTTCATATACAATGATATTTTTATGCATGAATCTAAACTTTCCCATAGTCTTTGCTCGGTAGCATCTTCCTTCTAGTGAAAGTGAAAGGAGGACTCGTTTTAGTCCAAAAACTTCCAAAAGAATCGCAATGTCCAATATGGTACCATTTTATCAGCATTTTAGAGGCTTCCCCCCCCCTCCAGGGATAATATTAAATCTTTATCCAACTGGATGGTAACATTATTAATGAACTATATTATTATGGGAGGGGAAGAGACATCAAACTATAGACAAACTATAGATGACTTGATGCGATCTGTGTCTGATCTGTGGGTTAAAGAAGTTTCAGGACCACATAATCTAGAATGGACCAGTTAAACACTATCATTTTGAATTTAATGTAAGATGGTGACTGCAAGAAGTGGTCTGGAAAGGGTTTCCTCTACAGTTAAAGGCAAACTGCAAAATTAACCATAACATTTAGTCATAATTAGAAATAACATTTATTACCCACTGATTCACATGCTCAAAACACCTTACAACCAATTAAGCACTCCTCACACCACTCGTGTGGTATTATCAGCCCTATGTTTCAGATGAGGAACCTGAAGCGATAAGATGGGAATGACTTGACCAAGGCCCCAGAGTGAGCCAGTGATTAACATTAATGAGCATCTGACTACCAACCCTGTCCTTGGAACCAGTGTGTGGGTGAATTTAGCATTGCAATGAGTTGTGGTTAAGGCAATGGACTGGGACTCAACTTCAGTTCTGGATCAACTACAGACTTCCTTTGTGACCTTGACTTGACTATGCCTCAGTTCCTCATCTGTAAAATGGGGATGATAATAATACTTCCCTGTCTCACAGGACATTATATAAGTGAATTCATGAATTTATGTCAGGGGCTAAGATGTTGTGGTAATAACACCACAGAAATGCCTACACATTTTTACAACATTCTTCTCTGCCCCCAGGAAACTCTCTGGTACTTCTTAGCTTGCCCGAGATGCACCACTTTGTAACATGATAGTAGAAAACTCATGCAACCCACAAGAGCTGTGAAATCTCTCATAGCATAAATGAATCTTAGGATGCCTTTCCGAAACCAGGATGTTCAAAAGGATTTCACAGAATGGGAAAGCAAACTTCTTAAAGGTAAGTTAAAACTTGGTTGCTAAATGACCCCACACCATGGTTGGTTGGGCGCATACTGAACAAATTTCTATGTTTAATTTAAATTTCATTTAAGGTTTCCAATTCATCTTTAAATAATAGGTGTTTATTTTGTGTATTTTATGTTGTTGTAGCTGTGTTGGTCCCAGGATATTAGAGAAACAAGGTTAGTAAGGTAATATCTTTTATTGGCCCAACTTCTGCTGGTGAGAGAGAGAAGCTTTTGAGCTTACACAGAGTTCTTCAGGTCCAGGAAATTAATTCAGAATGTCACTGCTACATACAAGGTGGAACAGATTATTTAGCCTCAAAGAATTCTTTCACAATAATGACGACACCACTGACAATTACCGCGACCCCGCCAACAATCATAAAAAGAAAGAATCATCTGACCGGACACAACAGAGCGGATGACCAAACAACAGACACATTGTTCAAACCATGGGAACAGCCTGGGGTATTAAATGGCTCCCGAATACACCAACCTCTTCATGGGCCACCTTAAAGAAGAATTTCTGGACAAATGCACCAGGAAACCAATGATACATCAATGATATTTTCATCCTCTGGACAGATGACAAACTCCCTTAAATCTCCACCACAACTTCAGCAACCACCATGCATCCAGTAAACTCTATCTGGAACACTCTCACGCCAGCATCAGCTTCCTGGATACTACGATCAGCTTCAACAAAGGAACCCTACAGAAAACTATATAAAAGAAACCCATGGATCTTCACACCCACTTCATAGATTCAGTAACCACCTCAAATGCACCAAGAAATCTGTTGTCTATAGCCGCATTCAGCTACCACAGAATAAGCTCAAAGGAGAAAGTCTGGGATATACACCTTAACACATTCATAACTGCCTTCACCAGAGAAATAGATCAAATCATGGAATGGGCCATCTTAATACCCCAAGAGAATCTGCTTAAATACAGAAATAAAATCCCCCTCTGACCACATACCCTTACCTGTCACCTACCACCCCAAATGGAACCGATATGAGTTATCAAACAACTACAACTCGTACTCGATGGGGATCCCATCCTGAAAGAAATAATTTCTGAATCCCCTTTTCAGACCTTCAAACAACCTCCCAATCTCTCCAAGCTCATCATCAGAAGCAAGCTCCCTACAGACCAAGACACAGCAACTCAAAGTGGTACAAGATCCCACCAAAACATCAGATGCAAAACCCCAGCTACATGTCTACTGCTACAACGATCAACAACCCACGACACACCTTTCAAGATCTCAGGGTCATACACATGCCTTTCACAACATGTGGTGTACCTCATCCAGTGCCCCAATAGCATCTAAGTGGGTGAAAGCAGATAATCCCTACACTCTCACATGAACTCACAGGAAAATGATAAAAGACAAAAACACCATATCACGGTTGGATGAACACTTTTCACAAAGTGATCATTCTATATCTGACCTATCAGTTCTTGACCTCAAAGGAAACCTGCACAATGCTTTCAAAAGACAAGCCTGGCAGCTTAAATTCATAATTTTGCTAGATACTAAAAATCATGGATTGAATAGACACAGGATTTATTGCTTATTACAATGTGTAACCCACTAACAACTCCCCCAGCTGCTTCACCACCATCCCCTCCTTTTATCACCGTGACTGGTGGGATGTAAAGAGAACACTTCATCTTGAATGGTGCCTTGAAATGTGTGGTAACTATTTATGCTAAACAATCTTTTCCATCTTGCATTTAGCTGTGATGCGCAGAGCACCTCTCTCAGATCTGAAGAAGAATCTGATCTGAGGTTAAGTGATTCCTCACCTTCAGATCTGAAGGTGCCCTTCCATCATCCAAGTTTTGCAGCCTGTAGTGAAATGATAATAGAAAAAGGTACTAACTGCACCTTCAGTCTGTCTAGGCCCAGCAGGCAGGCTCCCTTTTCCCAAAAGAAGGCTTCTGCAGCATCCCTCCTCAGGAGTTCCAGGACAGCTTCCTCTCCTTGCCTTGTCAGGCCTCTTTCTGAGATGTCTGGTTTCCTTTTAAGCTCCACTTCCATCTGGATCATGGCCTGCAGGTGTGGCTGGGCAGGGTTGGCTAGGCTCAGAGTTGCTCTTTAACCCTTCAGTTGTAGTGTAGGGTTTATATACCTCATCACATGCTAAATATTAATGGGGACAGGTCAGTTACACAGACCAACCTGGATCACTTGGTAAGGTGAGCTCATTTAAACAATGTGTTTTAACACAACGTAATGCAAAGCCATACATTTAGAAGAAAGAATGTAGGGTCACCAAAGATGAGAGACAGAATGCTAGAATGCAGTGATACTGAAAAGGAATTGGAAGTCATGGTGGATAATCAACTGAACATGAACTCCCAGTGCAATGCTGTAGCTAATATGGCAATGCAATCCTTGGATGTTTAAGCAGAAGAACATCAAGTAGGAGGTGGTACATCAGCAAGAAGGTGGTTTTCCCTTTCTATACAGCAAAAGTGAAACCATTACTGGAATACTGTTGTCCAACTCTGATGGCCACTCTTCATAAAGAATGTTGGGACATGGGAAAGGGTTCAGAAGGGAATTACAAGAATTATTTGAGTTCTGGGGAAAAAATGTCTTTGTTAATAGGTGACTTGATAATCTACGAGTACCTGCATGTGGAAGAGATTTCTGACAGTAAAGGGCTCTCCAGTCTAGGAGAAAAAGGCATAACGAGATCCAATTGTTGTAATATGAGGCTAATTCAACTACAAATAAGGTGCAATTTTTTTTTAAATAATTATGACAATTAGCAACTAGAAAAATTTACCCAAAGGATTCTCTATATTACCTGAAGTCTTTAAATTGAGACTGGACATCTCTTTAGAAGTAATGCTATAGCTCAAACAGAAGCTATGGGTTGTATGCCAAAATTGCTGGGTTTGAAGGCCTGTTATGCAGGAGATCAGACTAGATGATCATACCAGTCTCTTCTAGCCTTAAAAATCTATGAATTATGGACAAAACCTCTGCAAAGTCAAAACAGATTAATTAATAAACTGGTTTCTATACTTGCTTGTGCATCAGATTGTCCACTATTTTCAAATTACAAGGCCAGTTGCACCTGCGCAAGGCCAATGAAGCCAAAGGGACTACACAAAACACAAGAGGATAATTTGACCTGCTGAACCTTTCACAGGTGATGATGCACAACAAAGAGAGAAACCAGCTGACTTTCAGATCCCAGGCTGAGTTTGCAGGACTGGCAGAGAGAAAAAAAACAAATCCATCTCTTTATGTGTAAACTGAGCACATCTGACAAAAAGAAAACTGGGGACAGATGATCATGGACACATGCAATGCCATTTTATTTATACTCATGTTTCAGAGCAGAATAGCATTTTACTAAGTAAACCTCCCATCAAGGTAGGTGAAGGGTTGTGCCACTCACAAAACTTAAGATTTGTGAAGTAATTGCTGTCCTGAAAATATGCTAGAAAAGTGACTGCTTAAATTGTGATGGTTTTATTTAAATGTGGAGGACATGATACCATGTTCCAATTTTGGATGGTGGGACGGACTGACGTCCGGGGACCAAAGTCTCAAATGTCGTGTGGCCAAGCTGACCCTGGCTGCAGTACTAGCCCAATCAGCCACACAAGGTTCACACCAGAGGCAGGACAGGAGTTCTGATGTCACCACCTTTCCCTTCTTTTCATACAGTTGGTGTATCTGGAACAGGAGGAGGGAAAGAGGGCTTGGGTGGTTTAGAAATTATTTAAAACACAAACAAGTTTCTGAACAGTGCACTTGAGTAGTTTAATTTAAAAACTGTTTAAACCACTTACACACAGTGTATTGCATTTTTAAAAGTGAATCCAAACTGAACTCCGTATTAAACCATTACTCTCTGGAGTCCAAGTGAAACCTGTGTTTTCTTGGAAGGACTATAAAAAGCCATCACATAGAACGTCCCCTTCACAAATACCGACAGAATAATCTGAAGGTTTGAAATTATTTTCTCATAAAACAATTTCTCTCCAAAAGTTTTGCCCATCTTAATCCTACATGATTCCTGAGAGAATGAGCAATTTTTCTCCCCACCAACTACATTGAAACAGACTGGCAAAAACATCTTAACTAAAATTTACTTGAGCAGCAGACTTGTTGCAAATGGTTTTATTACAACCACTTATGCAAATCTTCCTTCAACTTCCTGTTGCTTGCCCACTACCACGTATCAGGCAGTTGTGCTGGCACTAGCTTCGGCTGGGTGCTGCTCCTTATCTGTCGCTGAAGGTGGCTCTCTGGAACTTGACTGTTCTTGTACCCTGGATTTCATGGCATGTACCGCATAGTTAATGCTAGTGCTTTCAGTCCAACTCCAGGCCCCTGACAGGGGGTTGTATGACATTCCATTCACTGTCTTGACTAAAAAGCCATCTATAAAAGAAGGGGGGGAAAAGATGGTGATCCTCAGACATTCTAAGTCAACAAAACAGCAAGTTTCAAATATACATTCTTCCATTGAACTTTAGAGCAACAACACTGAGTCATGAGAAACATATTTGTAGTTGGTCAAGTTCTGCAGATCCAGGTCATTCACTTCAAAACTGATAAACTTGAATATATCTATGGAAAGGTACTGGAGATTCAGTTATGAATGAGAAAACTAAGAGGCAAGAAGAATATAGATCAAGGAAATAGTGTAAGTAAAGAGCAATTTTATGCTCTCTTCTTAATATGGTTCCTCATATGATGCTGCATCATCCCAGAAGGATATACAATAAAAAACTGAGTTCAGGCACCAGCTTGTTTACAGTGAGTTACAGGAAAAGTGAGGTGCTTTGTGGGTTGTTTTGGTTCTTTTAAACTTTATGTAGAGAAAGAGTGGCTGAGGAAAAAACCCAACATCTCAGAAATCGGTCTTTTAGAAAAAGCAATCAAACTGGGATCACTGGTGTGACTTAGTATTTTGATCCAGCCAACTTGATCTCTCAAGTTTTACTGGAAATTCTGTGATCATCTTTCAACTTTAGACTATTTTTAAATTAAATGTTTTAATTAATGTAATGCTAGTGAAAGATGCTGAATGACAGCCGTGAAGACAAAAGCCCTCCGTTTATACAGTGCAGTAGTAGTGCAACCTTTGTACGTTGACTCCTCAAGCGTCTAAATGTAACCTAAAGGAATCACCCCTAGAAATGAAATATTACTGTCTATAAAAATAATCGAAGAATTTTCCTCTTGATGCTTTGGCTACCAACAAGGGGACCACTTGTGATGGTGGTTTTGGTTAGGTAACCTCTGTGCTCTTGGAGTTGAATGGAGACCATCGATTTACAAACTCAGCTGAACAGCCAGTATATGGTAATGACGTTTAGCCATGCTTGACCTGCAACAAATCTGAGCTGCTAAAAGGAATACAGAGCCCTTCACTTCAAGGTTACCAATCATGTTAGTTATCTAGTCCCCTGACAATTGCCTTTATAATCAGTAACACTTGGCTCTCTCTATTCACTCCCATCATTCTGTTTGATACTTACTCGATTCTAGCACGCACTCTAGCTCTTCAGGTGAAATAAACTTTTCCCAGTCATGAGTACCTTCTGGCACAATGCCCATTATTCTCTCTGCAACTACAATCCCCAAGATATAGGACAACTGTGTTTTGTTGATTGTAGTAATGAATAACGAGCCTTCAGGCTAATCAAAATATTAAAAGAATAATCAGTTAGTAGTACATTAAATTGAACATGTGAGGACCCTTCATATGAAAAAATATAAGTTTAATCACTTTTAAACTTCAGGTACAGAATTTGTCCATTTAGAAGCCATGTGGTGCAGGAATTAAAGCTACTTTTATTGTGACACATGCATAAATTGTTTTAGCGTAGGTGATAGAAAAATCCGGATGTGATGTTCTTTTTGTGGCAGCTGAGTCTTTTCACTGGTGCAATTCAACATTTAACCAATAGTCAACATCTTCAAGGTTTTGGATAATTTAAAAAGAACAATATAATCCAGAACTATCTGTGCAAATCAATACCTAATTGAGTTATATAACAATACATTCAAATGATGCCCAAGCAAAGGATGAATTACAAGTATAAGAATGTGTATAGTAAATACAAGAAGATATCCTGTCTTATTTTTTAAATTTAAATTAAACAAACATACACACCCTTCTCCATGACAACTGCACGATTAATTTGGGTTACTTTTATACCTAACTGTGACTGCTGACACCACCACAAATCCATAGAGCAAAAACTGCCCAAGGAAATCTCTCCTACAGCCAGTGGGATCAGTGGGGCGCCAGCTCCACCTGCTAGTGAAAGTGCTTGTTTGCCCAGAGGACATTTATTGGCAGCCAATCAGTGCTCACTTTTGGGGAGCTTTCTTTTGGGACATTGTTAAGCGAGCAGTGTCCTGGCTCGCTGACTTGACGTGGAACATATACTATTTTAAATAGTACATATTCCACATCCTTGTAAAAATAAGCACATTAATAAACGTATATTGAATCATTCATCCTCAAAGACCTTAAAACCGTTTACAGACTCTACAGAAAGATCACTTTAATCACTGAAATGCGGCCATCTGTGAAGCAGAACACAGCCGCTGTTTAACAGCTGCAACAATATTACATTACACAACAGTTCTGGACAAGAAGTGAAGACTAACTTATCCAATTGAAAGTACAGAAGTTATTTAGATAGATAAGCTATAATTCCCCATGCTGAAAATGTGGCCATGACATATATTCTACCAGCTCATCTTCAAAATGTACAGTAATATAAACTGCAAAATATGAGATACCATTGCATACTTCATACATTTCTAGATAAAATTTTGTTTAATTGGTTCTCTGAATGTCCTGAAGTAAACACTTTCAAAGAACAAAAATAATAGTCAAAGATCCTGTGCATTAGAGGAAAAAGAATTCTCTCTCATGCCTCTATCAGACAGAAGAATGATGGCTCCTATTCAAATAAACTAATATCCCTGTGCTGCTAGTTTGGCAAGGCAGTGGAGTAGAGAAGACTCCCAGTTCGCACACTGGAGCTACTGTCATTCTTTACCAACCAGAAACAAGAATATTAGAAGAAATAAAACAAATCTTGAGCATGTCTAAATGTAAACATGGCCCTCTTTAAAGCAATCCAGGAATGTTTAATTTGTAAATTTTAGTTTAATTTGAGCAATTGATTTTGGATTATCGGCAGATAAGTC
>ML675604.1:61285701-61303362 GCA_007922155.1 Mesoclemmys tuberculata | reverse complement strand
ATCATATTGGTCCCTTCTGACCTATGAGTCTATGAGTCTAATGTGTTTGACTTTTAATACTGAGTTGGAATAAGAAGCCATGAGATAAATTTAATTGCAGACAGACAACTTCAGTTAATTCGTATTTGTAAACTCCATTCAACCTAGCTGTTAGAGCTTCCTCCATCAGTGGAAAATCAGGCTGCAATTACTGTTCATTAGGTTTTGACTTTGTATTGCCTTGTACACAACCTACCACGAATCACAGTATTACTGCAATATTAGGTGATGATATCTCAGACATCTGGGGTCGACAAGTGCTTTGACTAACTTTTTATATAAAAACTTTATTAAAGATGGAACAAACGTTTTCTACAATGAAAACAAACACTTACTTTTAACACTTGATAGCAGCACTTGATAAATGTTTCTAGGTCAACTACATGTTCCACCACTTCAGAAGCAACAACTACATCAAAGGTTTCTGTAGCCTCTTCCACAATCTCCTCCAGTGAACAGGATTTGTACTGTATTCTCTTGTCTAGGACTGGATCAAATGACTTGTGCTGTTCTGCTGTTCTAATGTTGTCCTCCAGAGGATCAATTCCAGTAACTGAAGCTCCTAGTCTACCTAGAGGCTAAATATATAGAGTGCTATTTATTCTCTGCATGAAAACAATCTGCCTAAGTATAAAACTCTATGTAAACTATCAGAATCTAATGTTGAAGTTACTGAAAAATCTTCCAGTAAGATTAATTAGAACAGTGAGACAAATATTTCTGAAAACTGGCCTTTGATCCTGCAGCATTATTTTTAAAAGTTCATTACAGAGAAAAAGCACAAAACACATTTTAGATTTTCTATTCTTTTAAAAAGTAATATGGTCATATAAAAGATAGTGATCCTTTTACATCTGTTGTTAAAATAATAATAGTTTTGTCCACTTTTCCACATGAATGCAGATTTTCCCCACTTCAGCTATAATAGAGACACCCATTTTTCTCCCTGGGTTTTCTAACCTACACTTATGGTCTCTCCTTTCCCCTAAATCTATCTGGAATGGTGAATCCACATGTCTTTTTAATAGTTACTCTATACTCTTATCTATCTATCTATGACTCCTGCTCAGTGCTGAAAACTGAACACTCAGATGTTTACTAGGACAGTATCAGTCTTGACTATCATTGAAATACCCTAAGTGTATTCTCTCTCAGAGGTTGATGTCTCTTTTGAAACTGGAACACTTTGTGTAGCACAACCAACTTCGTGTGATTAGAAATCTAAATTCACTATTTATTAGGCTTGTGAAGGTTACAAACTCCACTGGGTTTACCAGCAGAGTATGAGAGCTTCTTGTCCACAGTTATTCAGCCTGTGGAGCTTGTAAGTACTTTCAACCAGCCAGAGAGAACTTAACTAGATGGACACCTACGAACATCTTTAAGCACACACATGCAAAATTTTCTAATGTTCATGTACAATTTTCGAGCAGTCAATTTTATTACTTAGAAAGCATTTGTTTTATTTTTTAATATCAAGCAAAGGTACTAAGCTTCAATGGGGATTAAGGCCATACAAAGTTTTCACTTCAGTAGTTTTTGCTGTAGCTGGCTCATGTATGGCTTGATCTACACTACAGCGTTAAGCCAACATAAGGCAGCTTACATTGACCTAACTATGTCAGTGTACACCCCACAGCCTTGCTCCCACCAATGTAAGTGCCCATCTATACTGACATAATAACTCCACCTCCACAAGAGGCTTAGGGCTGATGTTGATGTAGTTAGGGCAACAGAGTGTCTGTGTGAATGCTGCCAGTTACTTATGTCAGCTGTTGGCTGCCATTCTTGTCAATTTCAGAGCTCCATGCTATAGCCCTGAAATTGAAAAGAAAACTGGGGGGGAAAGAGAGGGGCTCCACCAGGCTCCCCACTTCCCATGGGGCTGCTGCCAAGGCTCCCTCCTCCTTGTTGGTCTGTGCCCACCAGAGTCCTGGCTCCCCATTCCCTGCCAGGCTGCTGCCCTGAGGCTCCCTGCTCCCCATTCTCCACCGAGAACCTGGGTGCTGTCCCAAGGCTCCTGGCTTCCTGCTCCCCACTGCTGCCCCCCCGGGGCTCTCAGCTCCCCACCGGGAGCACAGGGAACCTTACCACTCTCCACTGGGAGCAAGGCTGCCCCCCAAACCCCGCTGGGCTCTCAGCTCCCTCTCTCCTGGCGGGGAGCTGAGAGCCCTGCTGGTTGTCGTGTTCCCTGATGGGGGCAAGGAGCTGAGAGCTCGGGGCAGCCCCTGGGATCCTGGCAGGGAGCCTGGCTTGCAGCGGGGAGTGGTGTGCAGAGCTGAGAGCCCAGGCTCTCAGCCCCTCACACTGCCCTCCTCAAGTCAGTGGAACTGCTCCTGGTGAGGATGTGCACCACGGACAGAAGGAGGGCAGTGCTGACATGAACCCACTGCAGTAATTACTACAGTGGCTGTATGTTAGCCTAAGGCCTGGTCTACACTACAGCATGTTGAGGACAAAAGTCAGCTTTTGTTGACAAAACAGTGCTGGTGCACGCACTGCAATCATGCCCCCGCTGACAAAACTGCCCTGTTTTTTCTATGAAAGGTGCAGAGCTTGTGTCAGCAGAGCTAGTGTCAATGCAGACACCACGTCCCCTTACATCTGCGGCGGGGCTGTCATTCTTGTCAATTTCACTGCTCCAGTGACAATCCAAGCCTGGGCGGCTGGAGCCCAGCTCTCAGCTGCGAGCCAAGACCAGGCAAGCCAGAGGCTGCTGCGAGCTGGGACGCAGGTGGCTGGAGCCTGGCTCCTGGCTGGGATCAGGGAGTGGTGTGGGGCAGCCCACAGGAAGCCCGGGAGCCTGTGGGCTCCTAGTAGGAAGCTGAGAGAAGAGGCTCTCAGCTCCCCACACTGCTCACACTGCCTCCTGGTGAGGATGCACTCCACCAACCCAAGGAGCATAGTGCGGACATCAGCCACCACTGTAATTATTTTTTAAGTGTAGACAAGGCCTAACTGTTTTTAGCATAGGGATGCCCTAAATTTCTTTTAAGGAGGCACGAGGGAGAGGTGAAGAGAATTGTTTTATAACAGGGTAAAGATATACATTTTTCACGCTCTCACAGTTAAAAAGGATTTTCCTCTAGCTACCAGAAATTGGGGGGAAGGTGGGACCCACCTTTGTGCAGAGACTCAGGGTAAGTCTCTGTGCTACACATCTGAGCGTAAAAGCTTCAAAAGACATCTTTGTGCCCTCCTGATCTTGGGCTACTCTGGGGGCTGGAGAGGTCCCCAACAGATCTTAGATAGCCCTAGGGACCAGTCTAAATTAGGGCAGCCCTTTGGGTCACAGCACTGGCCAGAATCTGTGTGTTACACTTCCATCCTCAGCATGCTCCCTTCCTCCCAGCTTGTGAGAGGTATCCTTATAGCTGCCCACTGCACCAAGAGAATTCTCCTTATGCCAGAACCAGAGCTTTTCGGACCCCTTAGTACTGCCTCAACCTACTAGGTGGTGTCAAGGGGTCAGGACAGAGGTAAGAACTTTGCCCAATACAGAAAACTTAAGCCCAAAGGGTGACAGTTTCAAAAGCGATAAGCATGTGAAAATAGGTTATAGTGGAAAACATGTTACTTCATTAACAAAAGTGGTCCTGACAAAAAGTAATCTTTTACTAACACCTCTCCAAAAGATTATTTCGCAAAGGAATGTAAGAAAAGACTGATGCTATTTTACTGTTTGTGACAATATTTGAATAATATGTTTGTTCACTGGTTAACTTAAGGTTTTAGCATCTCTTCCTATAGGTTTCTCTTTGCTTGATGAAGCACTGTTGTTTATAACAAAACATTGTGCAAAATTTTTTTTAACCAAATATTGAATGTGGTTTGTAGAATGTACTGCACTCCAAAAGATACATTTACCAATGTACCAATACTGCAGAAAAGGGTCAGGGGCGCCTCATCATTTGAGATTTAGGAGTTAAATAAAAAAATCATAACACCTTTCAAAATTTTCATAAACTTCTTAGCTAGAGAGACATGAACAACAAACTGTTTCTTACTTCACTTAATAATCCACCACCACAGCCAACGTCTAGAATCTTTACACCGGATAAAGGGCTTCCCAACTGATGATCACTAGTCATGTTCAATAGAGTATCTCTGAAATAAAGTGTACATAAATAAACACAAAGATACAAAGTGGTTTAAATGAAAGGTTTCTTTAAAATTTGTTAAGCACTATAATAGTTCAACAAGTTATGTTTCATTTCCCTGTCTCGTTATTTTACACTGTTTTTAGATGGATGCATGGGAATAGCATTAAACAATGAAAATATATCTAAAATCGTACCTAATAAATGGGATTCTAATATCATTCAGAGAATGCAGTGTGGAATATTCTCCTTGTTCATCCCACCACCTATGTGCCATAAGCTGGAATTTTTTCATCTCTTTTGAATCCACCGTTGTGTGTAAAGTGCTGTATAGTCTCTTCATAGTAGACCTAAGTAATGAAAGCCAAACATCAGGTCATAAGCATGGATATATGGCACCAAAATGACCGAGACAAAAAGCTGGGTTAAGAGGAGGGGAAAATATTTCCTTCAGGGTGGGAGGAAGGACAAAACCAGAGAAAGCACTTTTTAATTCATTTTATCTCACTGCCTAGAATCTAAAATCTCTTTAACTTAAATAGCATTTAACTTTAAACCGTATTACTAGAGGGGTAGCCGTGTTAATCTGTATACAGCAAACACAACGAGAGACCTGTAGCACCTTAAAGACGAAGTGGGTTGCCGCCCACAAAAGCTTATGCCCTCAGAAATTTGTTAGTCTTTAAGGTGCTACAGGTCTCTCGTTGTTTTTACTGTATTACTAATAACGCAGAGCATAAAATAGAGTATTAAATGTACATAAAGTTGGGGATTTTTTTTTTAAACTTAGTAGTATGTATTTTTGTTTATGGAGTCTCCCAATGACAACGAATAAATAATATCAGCAACTCTTTGTGACTATGTTTATCTGTGTGTACGGTTGTGCGAAATAAGGCCAATCCTTGATGGAATTGCTGGGATGGCCTTTCTCCTTTCTCTCTTTTCCTCCCTTGTGGTCACTTGTTTGATTTCAAAACTTTTGATGGCTAAGTGACAGTGCTGCCTCCAACTGGCCCTGTCAGGGGACAAGTTCTCCTAACTGTTGGTACTGATGTTACAGACCTTAAGGTTTTGTTTCAGGGTATCCTTGGATTTCAAATGTGGCCTTCCCTGCTATCTTTGTCCATTTTTCAGTTGACTGTAAAACACTGCTTTAGAAATTCTGGCGTTCTCCATTCTCCTGACATGTTCAGCCCACCAAAAGTGGGCTCTCAGCACTATGCCTTCCATACATGAGATCTGGCCCCTTTCAAGGACCTCTATGTTGGGGATTCTGTCATGCCATCAAATGTTACAGATGGATCTCAGGGTGCGCTGGTGGAACTGCTCAAGTTGCTTGAGGTATCTGTGATAAAGCATCCATGATTTGTATCCATACAGCAATGTGGACAGCACCACTGCTGGTATCCCTTGATCTTTGTGAGCAGCCTGATCCCTCTCTCATTCCACTAATGATGACAAAGTCTCCCAAAGGAGGAGCTTGCCTTAGCAACGTGTTGAATGATCTCACTCTCAACACTGGCAGTACTGGAGAATACGCTTCCCAGATAGCAGAATTGATCAACTGCTCTAAGTTGGGTGCCTTTGATAGCAACAAAAGACTTGACATAATCCGTAGCTGGGGATGGCTAGTATGTGACCTCTGATTTTTTCAACCTGATGGTAAGTCCAAAGTGCCTGGCTGCCTGCGCAAACCAGTTGGTGATAAACTGGATGTCCTCGAATGAGTGACCAGTGCGCAATCATCTGCAAACAAGTCCCTAATTACTAGTTCCACCACTTTAGTGTGGGCTTGCAGACGTCTCAGATTGAACAGCCCTCTGTCTATATGAGGCTAGATGTAAACTCCACGGTCCATATCATGGTAAGCATCCAGGAGCATCATGGAGAAGATGATAGAAAAGAGAGTTGGGGCTAATACACCACCTTTTTTTGTGCCATTTAAAACTGGGAAGGGATGAGAGGATTCTCCACATTCTTGCACCCTGGCCATCATCCCTTATGGAGGATTTTCCACAGACCATTGCGGTCAACTGTAACAAAGGCCTTTATCTATAAAGACCCTGCTTACATCTTGATTTTGCTCTAGGCATTTCTCCTGAATCTGTCTGACTGTGAATATCATGTCTATGGTTCCTCAGCCAACTCTAAGTCCACACCATGGGTACGTCTTCGCTGATGGCGGCAAATTCGTGGAGTGGAGACCCGCTCAATCCGGAAATTGACATAATAAATCCACCCCTGGAAAAAGACTAACGCTGCGTTGATGGGAGAGCATTTCCCATTGGCACAGCATAGCGGGGATGCCACACTCATTAGAATTTAGGAAGTCAATGGGAGAGATGTATCTCCTGTCGACTGCTGCTGAATTTTGTGATAAGTGTAGACCAGGCCTATGATTCTGGGAATACAGTGACTAGGAGTTGCTCAATCATTTTGTTGAGCATTACTGCTCATATCTTCCCAATGACAGATAGGAGGGAAATCCAGCAGTGATTATTGCAACTGGCTCTGTTACCCTTCCTTTTGTACAGGTGGACAACTGATGCATCTATTTCTGTACATTAAACAATAAAAAGGAAGAGCAAAATTGAACTAAAAATCTCAGAGATCAAAATTGATTTTTATGAGATCATCAATTTGTCACACATCATTAAGCTTATTTTTATACAATAAAGGGTAATGTCATGGATAATTGTATTAGATACTGTACTTACATGCTGCTTTTCATTTCAGTCAGACAGACAAACCTTGTACTGTTGGATGTCAACTGCATTTTCCAGCTGTAGTCCTCACTGAAGCCCCCTGGGCTTCTCTCAAAAGCCTGACCATAATGGTCACCTGCAGATATAAGACAAAATCAATGCAATGGAAATCATCAGCTTTAGATCATCCAGAATTAAAAAAATCGGTTTGTCAAATTGGTTTGAAACACTATGTAGTGGTAACAGGATTTTAATCAAGTAATTAAAATATGAGTCTGGGAGCTAATCAATGCATTTACCTTTACTTCTGACTATGTTGTTTTTTCATATGAAAGTTTTGAGAGAGGAACCAGTCTAGTGTTCTTTTATAGATTTATTAAAAGAATACGCAAACAAATACAAAGCTAAGCAAATGTGTCACTAATTTACTTCTAATTTCCCTAAATAAATCAAATATGACACAATCCAACAATCAAATTAAGATTAAAATTGAAATTCAATTAACAGATCTGTGGTACAATTTATCTGGTTTACCAATTGCTAACAATAAGGAATTAAATCAATTTACAAGGTTAACACAAGAATTACTTCAAGACTTCACTGGAAAGTTAAGGAATGCCTTTCTTTTGATCTAATCAACTGGGCTAAGAGTCTGCTAAAAATAGAAGCTGACACTTGCCTTTGCACTGAGAAAGTACAGCTCTTACAGCCTGTCTACGCTGTAGTTTTTAGAGCAGCACAGCTAAGGCACCATAATGTAGAAACTCGCTATAGCTACAGAAAGGGTTTTTCAATCACTGTAGTTAGTCCATCCCGCAAGAAGCCATTGCTAGGTCAACGGAAGAATTTTTCCATCCACCTAGCACTGTCTATTCCAGGACTAGGTCAACTTAACTACAGTGTTCAGGATAGCGACTGTGGATATCTTGGAGGAGCCAGAGACACTTGCCATGAACAGCAAGGAGGGGGAAGACATGGCGGGGAATCAAATCATGCTGCAAACCAGGAACGGTGCAGGAGTCTAGCCAGTCCCACCAGGTGAGCATAAATAAACCCACTGCCAAAGGGCAGGGAGTTCATGTAAGTGTGTGCGTGCATTTTTCCTTGCAATTTTTTTGTTTGTTTGTTTTTCCTCTCCTTCAAACCTCATCTCTCCCTCCCCCCCCCACATTTGCTCCCCACTTAAAAGTTAAAAATGACACCCATCCCATACCCAAGTTAAGACAAAGTGATCAACTTTGCATTGCTGTATTGGTGTAATATTAGAAAATAAAAGGTTAGGGAATACGTTCCAAAAAGGACTGTATAGCAGCTGGTTACACTATCCACATCAGATCAGTGTCACGTGCTCAGGTAGCAGTGGAACAAACGGAGGCAGACTTGGCATCTACTTTTCATTTCTTTGGCTTTTGGGACCAGGAAAAGAGCCATATGGAATACTCCATTTATCAGAAAAGAGATGTCTGTTGTAGCCTCTTGAGAGATTCCAGTGAAACTTTCACGGAGATATTCTGCAATCAATTCTCAAAAATTTAGTGGGATGGCAGCCTTATTTCTTCCTCCGAGAAAGGACAAATTCCCATGCCACTCTGTGATGAGTTTAGCTAGCAACATCGCAGTAAACAAGCTAGCACTGCACAAGCCCAGGCAGTTTAAGGATGCCAGCAACTGTGGTGTTCTCTGTGCCTTTGTGACCCTCACGAGTGAGATGTCAGCCAAAAACACAACTGCCTGTGAAAGAGTTCCTATCACTGCCATTTCCTTGTATCTGTACCCAGGGAGAGGGCCAGACTATACAGCCACATGCAACAGAACATCCCCTCCTTCTCCTCCCTGCTAGGCCGTACTCACCAAGGTTTGAGCTGCAAAGCATTTTTGCACTGAGATGCTCCAAAGCAGAAGCATCAATAAGCATTTCTTATCAAGGGTATTTGTGAAAATAATGCAAAGGGAGTTTTGAGACTTATATTTCCCTTTTTGTTGTGTCTATACATCTAATCTGCATCAGTCTGTTTTATCAGCAATTTCTGGAATGGTGGCTTTGACGGGTCCCCCCCCTTCACACCTGCTGAAAGTCTGACCCTGATCTGGAGGTGAAAAAGAGAGGATTAGGAAGGATATGTTCTGCAAGAGCTACAAAGGCTGCTCAGTGAAGAGTCTTTGGGACTGTATGTCAATAGTGCTTTGCGACATAAATCAATGGAGTGACCTCATCTGGAATACAGTACTGTCACTCCATCTCTAAAAGGATACTGCAGAACTGGAGGGGGTTCAGAGAAGGGCTGAAAAACAACTGTATGAAGAGAAATTGAAGATTATGATTATTTACCTTAGAAAGGAAGTGAGTAAGAGGGAACACGCTAAAAGTCTCTAAAATAATAAATAATACAGAGAAGGTAGATAAGAAACTTCTGTTCTCTCTGTCTCATAATACAAGGAGACATTCAATTACATTAAAGGTGGAAAATATAAACTAGTTAAAAGGAAATACTTCTGCACACAATATATCATTAACCTGTAGTACTCATTGCCACAGGAAGTCACTGAGGCTAAGAAAGTAACAAAATTCCAAAAGGGACTGGACATTTATACGTCTATCAAAAATATCCAGAGCTATAATTAATGATAAACATTTTGGAAGGGATAGTAAACGTCACACTTCAGGTCTTTAAGCGATCTCTGCTATTAGAAACCAGGAGGAGACAATGTGCGGGGCAAACTATCACACATCTTCCAACTTCAGGGTTCTTACATCTTTTTCTGAAGCAGTAGGTGCTGGCCCGTGAGACACACGATACAGGATTAGATGGACCTTGGATCTGATCCAAGATGGCAATTCATATGTTCCTAAATCTGAATGTCTAAAGCCAAATCCTAGCACCGCAAGTGATTTAGGTACCTTAAATCCCATTGACTTTTGCTGAGATCCATCTCCTAAATCTCTTTTTAAAAAACGGGAAATAAGTGCTTTTGTTACCCATTTTCTATTCCTGCTGTTCTAGTTAAACGTTGCTTAACATTGTAGTCTTTGTCATAAAGCATACAGGATATGCACACAGCTGAGTTAGCATCACTGCTGCAGTCATAACTACTGGATTTCCCGATTTTAACTGTGAAATCTGAATACTGCATATAGTTTCTTCCCCCTGCCTACATTTAATATTAAAAAGTGGGAGAGTGAGCTTGTAAAAAAGAAAAAAGCAAGGAGAAAACCAAGAACCAAGAAAATTTGCCAAAAACCTCAGTCTGTCATGAAGAACTCATATACAGAACAAAGGTAATAGCTAGTTTTATGCCTATAGTGGACAATTTCAGGCGTCACTGTTGGCATCGGTACGTTGCCTTGAAGTATCTGGCAAAACTATTTATCATCTCTCATTTATACACATACGCCAAGCCATAGTCTGTGTGTATATACTTGAGTAACAAAACAGAATTAGAGCAATTATTTTAAGACAATTAGTTCTCATATAAATTCTCATACCGCCGCTCTTCACTGAAATATGAGTGCCTTCCAGCAGTGTGTTAAGCAATGTGACTAACATCTGTGCATGTGCAGTTCTCTGTCTCATCCGCACCATGGGGAAAACGATGTGAGCAGTGCAGTGTTTTGGTAGGGTTTTTTGTTTTACTGTATTTTAATTTAGATGAGCACACTCCAATGTGTTTATATTAGAGCCAGTCTCATGCTAACGGTGCTGTATCCCTTCCGAAAAGAGTAGGGAAAAATCTCATTACTGAGGCCTGGTCTACACTGGTACTTATGCCAGCAAAACTTGTGTCACTCAGGTGTGTAAAGGAAAAAAACAAACAAACATCCCCAAGAGACATAAGTTTTGCTGGCATAAGCATTTGTGTAGCTGCATTACGTTGACAGGAGAGCGCTCTCTGTACGACACACCTATCGCCACTAATCTAGGTTGTTTTATTATGTCGGTGGGGGAGCTCTCTTCCATTGACATAATGTTGCTACACAAGAGTTCTCACAGCCGCACAGCTGGACTGATACAACTGTGCCTTGTAAGTTTTAAGTGTAGACTAGCCCATAGTTTCCCAGCCCTGAAGAAGAGCTCCGTATAACCTCAGAAGCTTGTCTCTCTCTCTCTCACCAGGAGAAGTTGGTCCAGTAAGAGATATTACCTCACACACCTTGTTTTTCTAATACCCTGGGACCAACACGGCTACACCACCACTGCATACAGAAAAAAGTAGAATTAATGTAGATAAAATGAAACACAAATGTGCTGTCACTGGTCTGGAAACACATAATGCAAATAAAACATGTACACAGTTCAGAGGCCACAAATCTGTCAGTATTATTTTTATTGATCAGACCACTCTATCAATCATTTATTATTATTTTTTGTGGTCAGCTTAAAAAATACAAAGCAAATCATTTTGGTAATTTTAATGTATTATTCCTATTGGGGTCTTTGGGGACTACTATTATATGAATATTTACTACTGCTAATAGTGGCTTATGTCGTTATTTCATGTAACAATATGTACCTACAACTATATCCTTTGGTTATTGATTTAGCAAACTCACCAGTGAAATTGAAAACTGATTATCCTGTTTTGTGGTGTGATGAAGTGGGAATTTTGGAAATATTTTTATGATTGCTACGTGTGCCTCACTTTCCCTGTGTTTTGTATGGCTATGCACGGAGTGTAAGGGTTAAAAAACTGCTCTTGGGGCAGAGCAGAAGACACAAAATGTTATATAAACTTAAGAATGGCCATCCTTGTTCAGACCAATGGTCCATCTTTCCCAGTAGCCTGTCTTCTCACAGTGGCTGGTGCCAGATGCTTCAGAGGGAATGAACTGAACAGGGCAATTATCGAGTGATCCATCCCATCATCCAGTCCAAGTTTCTGGCAGTCAGAGGTTAGGGACATCCAAAGCATGGAATTACGACCCTGACCATCTCGGCTACTGACGGACCTATCATCCAGGAACTTATCTAATTCTATTTTGAACAAAATAATACTTTTGGCCTTCATAACATCCCATGGCAATGAGTTCCATAGGTTGACAGTGCACTGTGTTACATAACTATCTAGGGTGGCAGGAATGGATCATTAAGGACTGAAACCAACCTGTATCTATGGACGGACAATGGGAACTCCATTGGCCAGGACATTCACACCTAACTACGAACAGCCAAGAGAAAGGAGATTTCCCCCCCACACCTTCACACAGAGAAGCAGAACAAAACCCGCAGAGAGAAAACAATGGGGAAAAGCGGTTGGTGGCTGGATTAAGAATTGGCCTTTGGGGGAAGACGGGGGAGGGAGAGTTACACACAACTGGGACTAAGGGCAAAAAGATAGGGAGAGCACCAAGATGGTTCAGTTGGCAACATGGTGTACGGGAGCCCTAGCCTGGCATTGGCCAGGATGAACTTTATCTTAACCTTTGTTTCTCTATGCTAGTTTAAGGCGTTTCAGATTCTGTATGTCATATGACTAATAAATTAATGCTTGCTTCAGAAAGTATGCCTGGGGTTGGTACAAATACTCACTGCGCCCTGAAGGGGTACCACACAAGTCTCCCACACGAGTCTGTCTTGGCAAGCTTTGCTGCAGCGAGCCAAACAGAGAAACGTGGATCACTGTTGCTTGAAGGCCCAGTTTCAAAGACTTAAAGGTCAAGGTCCTGCCCTTGTAGAATTATGAGAGTTCTTGGGACCCAGCACACAAAAGGGATCACTCCCAAGGGACAGGTTGCTGGCTAGGGCATAGACCAGATCCTGTGGATTGGTGACAATGGTACTCTCCAGAACTCTCTTCCCCTAGCCATCTTTTCTGACCAATAGTTCAAAATTGCCAGCTTCAATAGAGCAAACAATCTATAAAATACTTTAATTTAATTTTATACAATTAGTTCCATCCTAAATACACTGACAATTATCCTTCCTGTTTAAAGAACTATAGCAACGTAGCTAATCATTACTCACTGCTGAACTTCCATCATGCCAACTAACCTACCCTCCATTGTTTCTAAAAAGCTGCTGCTCCTTAAATATTATAACCATTTAGTCTGCAAGTATTTTGACATTTCTAAGCCACTGACCACAGGAACAGCTACTGTAATGTAGCTATCACCACATATTTTACATTGTGGGCCATAACTGTGTGCTGTTTGTATCTTTCACTGTGATTCATGCTCACCAATATAACTTTTGGGGCCTCTCCTTTCAACACTCCTGCATGACCCAAATAAAAGGTCTGCCATTAAATCATTTAAGTTAACATTTATAGAAAGCCCCAGCTGAACAAGACAGTCTGCAGTGCCAGTTGTGATCAAGCTGGCCTCTACAGCTCTCAGATATTCTGCAGATAATGACAGGAGTCCTAGGTTGTCTCCCTTGTGTGTGTGGTTGTAGGGATGCTCTACAGAGTTGGGCTGTTTCCATGGGGAAAGTGCCTTGGGATGAAAGTTGACTGTAACTAGGAAAGGCTGGGTTTTAGGAGCACTAGAGAGAGGAAGCTCTGAACTATTTAGGTTGAGGTTCCCATAAAGTCCCAGCAAACTGCAATCACAGTGCAGAAAGCCTAGCTTCAAGGCTCCGACAAAGGCCTGGCCTACACTAGAGACTTTTGTCATCCAAAGTCAGCTTTTTGCACCAAAACGGTGGTGATGTGCACACTGCAAAATCCCCGCTGACTGAACTCCCCTGATTTTGCACAAAAAAAAAAAAAAAAAAAGCCACCTCAAGGAGAAGCACAGATCTTTTTGCACTGAACATTTAGAGACAAAGTATCAGTGGTTATGTCAGGGTACAGGGCCTCCAGGAAGTGTCCCATCATGCCCATCCTGACCGCTCTGGCCATCAGTTTGGACTCTGCTGCCCTGCAGCCATCCACCCTTTAAAATCCCAGGAATTTCTGAAATTCCACTTTCTGCTTGCTCAGCGTGGAGAGCTCACATCTCATTTTCCCAGTTGACCGTGACAGCTCCACACACCAAATACTCTCCTGATTGGAGCACACCAGAGATTGTGGATTTGATTGGCAATTGGGGAGAGGAGGCTGTACAGGCCCAGCTCCACTCCAGCCAAAAGAACCACCTTACCTATGGTCAAATTTCTCATTTAATGGTAAAGCAGGACTATGAATGGGACATGCTGCAGTGCCGTGCGAAAATCAAGGCGCTGTGATCGGGGTATGGGCTAGGGAGTCAAACTGTGTCGCTCTGGTGTGGAGTCAAAGACCTGCCGCTTCTATGAGGAGCTGGAAGCCATCCTCGGCAGTGACCCCACCTCTTCTGCCAAGAGACCCATGGATACCTTTGCAGGCTCCGGGACAACAGACTCCAGACTCAACCCCAACAAAAAAGTTGTGGACAAGGAGGTGGAGTTGGAGGAAAATGGATCAGAGGATCAGGTCGTTTGCTGACATGGGAAGCCAGGACCTCTTCTCAACCCACAGGGTTCACGCCAGTCCCACCCCTATAGCTCTGGCTTGCAGGAGAAGGGATCTTGGGTGATTTTTTTTTAGCTGATGTTGCTCGGTTACTTGAGGTTAAGCTGTCCTTTGTTTTGTTGCATTATACAGGTGGCTGAAGGGTTAGAAATGCACAAGAGTAGCTGCGTTTGCATGCGCATCCCATTCTCCTGTTCAGCTAGGCAGTGCATCGGAAAAGTGCGTTAATGCACACCAAGATTTCAAAAGAATCCTCCAGAGAGACCTCTATGAAACTTTCCTGGAGGTACTCGCCAATCTTCTGCCAGAGATTCCTCAGCAGAGCTGCTTTGTTTCTTTCCCCTTGCAGGAAACTTTCCCATGCCAATTGGCTATCACTTGTGCAGGGACCAAAGGGGCACACAGACAAGCAGCATAGGGACCTGGTTTAAAGCTGCGCATGGAGGAGACGCACCCTAGCATCCCCACTTACTCTCAGGAGTGAGATGATAGCTCCTATGGCCCCTGCCTGTGGAAAATGGTGGCATAATTTGGAACTTTGTCCCTTTCTACCTGCATACCCCAAACAACTACCCAGAAAAAAGCTTGAGTACCCCCCCACACACACTGCACAACTCACCATGCCCTGGTTGATCGTCGAGCTGTCCATGTGCCAGGGAACAGTGAGAAAGAGGTATATTTTACAGTCATGCACCACTGCTGTTACTGTACTCACAATAATGCTTCTGTTCATTGTTTATTGTGCTTCTACAAATGTGCCCTTGAAGGGAAACCCTCCCACACCTGCCAAGTGCCTGCAGCTGATAAGAAAACAACCACAAAGAAGTAAAGAAGAGATGTTCCAAGAACTCCTCTAGACCTCTGAGGCGGGAAAAAAAAGAAAAAAAAAGGGCATGGAGATACACTGTGTCCAAAAATCAGAAAATTGATAGGCAGGAGAGGAGGGAAAGCCAGAAGTGAGTGATAGCAGGTCACAAGCACACGATAAAAGCCATGGAGGAGCAAATAGAGCTGCTAAAGTCACTCATAACACTGCAGACTGAATTCATGCACACTCCCCCACCTGCAGCCAATACAGAACTACTTTCCATACCCTCCCCAAACTCCACCCTCACATTTCTACTAAACTCCCAGCCTGTCTCAGTACCCCCTTCACTCCACCCCTTCAGATAGCTTCCAGGAGAGCTGGACTTACACTCAGTTGTCATAGCTCAAACTGCACCTCACTGCTTTCTCCCTTCCAGCCCAGTTTTTTGTGTGTTGTGAACAATTGTTATTTAAATAAAGATAATTTCTGTGAAGAATAAGCAATCTGTATTTGTCTCTTTCACACAGTTATTGAACCTCACATTGATATACAGTGCACGCTGGATAGCAGTCATAGCAGGGTACTCTGCTGTTTACAAAGACACCTGAATGGTGCTCATTGGTTTACAAATGGTGCTCATTGTCAAAACAGTTCCTCAAGGCCTCCCTGATTCAAATGGCCCTCCATTATGGCCCTCTAATAGCCCTGACCTCTGTTTGCTCACATTCAGCCACAAGGCAATCTGCCTCTGTGCTCCACCCAGGGGGAAGCTTTTCAACCTTAGCTTCGCAAATCTTATGGAGCACACAGCAAGAGGGCTATAACCATGGAACTATTTTCCTCATTTAGGTCTAACCTATCACTAAGGAATCACAGAAAGCTTTTAATCTGCCAAACCCACATTCAATGGTCATTCAATACCCGCTTAACCTGTTATTGAAGCACTCCTTGCTGCTATCCAGGTTGCCCGTATAAGGCTTCATGAGCCATGGCAGTAAGGGATAGGCTGGGCCTCCCTGGGTCACTATGGGCATTTCAACATTCCTTCATTGGAATCTTTTGATCTGGAAAGAAAGTTCCAGCTTGCAGCTTTCTGTACAGTTCAGTGCTCCTGAAGATGCATGTGTCATGCATTGTCCCTGACCAACCCACACTGATGTCAGTGAAAAACCAACAGTGATCCACAAGCACCTGCAGCACAATAGAGAAGTACCCTTTTCTATTGATATACTCCATCACAAGATAGTCTGGTGCCAAAACTGGACTATGCATGCCATCTATCACCCTGCCACTGTTAGGGAATCCCATCGCTGCAAAGCCATCCGCTATTTCACACACATTTCCAAGACTCTCAATCCTTCGTAGCAGAATACAATTAATGGCCCTGCACACTTGTAATAACACAGCTCCAACAGTGGACTTCCTGAATCCAAACTGATTAGCTACCAACCGGTAGCAGTCTAGAGTTGGCAGCTTCCTCACGGTGATCACCAAGAGCATCTTCACCAAGAGGGCAGCTCTCATTCCAGTGCCCTTGTGCTGCATGGCAGGGGTGAGCGCCATACAGCGTTCCATGACAGTAGCTTTGCGCATCCTAAAGTTCAGCAGCTATTGCTCATCATCCCAGACCTGTATAATGATGCAGTCCCACCACTCAGTGCTTGTTTCACACACACAAAAGCAACGGTGCACCATGTGTAGCTGCTCCATGAATGCAAACAATAATCTGACATTGTCTGCATGGCAAACAGCATGTCAGGTGGCTTGGATTCCAGTTCCAATTTTGAGTTTATGATATACTGCATGTGCAGCCTTGATGTGTTCAGAACAGACACCAGTGGAGAGCACTGCAGGCTCCATACTTTCAGACAGAGATAGCAGCACTCAAGAAACTGGGGCTGCTGAAAAATCCCATGAAACACTGTTGGAAACCCACGGAATGAGAGGACCGAAATCAATGTATCATGGGACACTGAGCCCAAACCCCCATGGTGCACTTGAACTCTCTCCGCCTTCCCACAACTAGCGGCACATGGCACAACGGAATAGCTACCCACATTGCACCGATCTCGCCACCGCCATGCTAGAGCACCAACTGCAGGCACGCTTCAGTGACAGGATGAGCGCCCGGCGGACAGGCGCCAGCGTTGTGATTACAGCGTCCCTTGATCAGCGCCCTAACTTCCCGGGACAAAACTTCCCAGGGCAGGCAAGGCTCTGCAGCGGCCAAAGGCAGGTTAGGGGCAGCCTCACAGTTGTAACAGTGGCAGGACCTGGCACGTGCGGTGGGGCTCGGCCTGTGGTCCCGGACACGAGCCACAGGGGCAGCTGGGCTGGGCTAGGCGGGGCGGGGCTCCGGCCCCGCCCCGCCCCAGGGCCGCCGCGCGCTGGACCCGCGCCCCGCGGAGCGAGGGGCGCAGCCAGGGGCGGGCGGGGCCCAGGCGCTGTCACTCAGGCCGCCGCGGCTCCCGCCTCCTCCGAGCCCCTGGGGCCCGTCCGGCCCGTGCACGGCCACCGGGGCGGCGGTGGAGGCGCGCCCGGCGCGGGGGCAGGAAGCCCGGCCGAGCGCGGCGGGTACTCA
>ML675604.1:61111339-61285301 GCA_007922155.1 Mesoclemmys tuberculata | reverse complement strand
GCCGCAGCCCTACGTGGTCCCGGGGGGCGCGCGTTGGCGGGCGGCCAGCCGGAGTGGGTGCGCGCGCAGCTCCGGCTCGGGCTCGGGGGCGGGCTGCGGACGGGGCGCCCGCCCAGTGGCGCGGCCGCTGCGGCCGGGACCGCCAGCCCGCGCCCCGCGCGTCTTTATTTGTGCGTGCCCCGGCGGCTCCGGCTGTTCGCCGCGCAAGACGCGGCCCGCGGGAGCGCTGACGGCAGGCCCGGGGGCTGCAGAGCCCTTCGCCGCCCCAGAAATTATTGCGGGCCCTGCCTGGCTGATCTGGTGCGCATGGTCCAGGTTTGCCCTGTGGGACACACTCCGAGGAGCCCTACTAGGCGTGACCATATCCTACCCCCCACCCTTGCTCCCAAGGAGTGCCTAAACACAGGATTTGCACCAGTTCACTTTAAATCCGTTTAAAAAGATTTACTTAAACCAGTGAAAAGCCTAGTGGGAGCACTTGTCTGGGTTTCAGCCTGGTTATATCAATGGTACCTGTTTGTCTTCTGACCCGCTAACCCAATATAAAGCAGCTTTAAATCGATTTGAGTGTCCATTTCAAAGGTGCACCAAATTAACTAAATCTTATGAAACTTTGGGTGTAGAGCAGCCCGTATGAGCACTCACCAGTAAAGGACACAGCCCAAAATAAGGAATTCTGCAGTATTTTGAAATGTAAAGTTGAGGCTGGGTTTTACCTTGTTCAGCTCCTGTTAAAATTACAACTTCCCTTATCTACAGTAGGATTTTAATGTTAGCTAACATATTAAAAATCCACTTTTTCCCTAGCATAGACACGGCTTGTATGAATTAAAGATGCTATAACATGTATGCAAGCTATGGGGTGTTATACAGGTATCCTGAGTAAATTATACTTTCTAAATCACATCGTTTGTGGGATATTCACACGTGGCTAAGTGCTTTAGAGTCCATTCCCAAAGTCCCAGGGAACCTCAGTCTTTTAGGCCCTTCTTTATTTAGGTTCCTAACTTCCACTGAAATCAATGGGAATTAAGTGCCCAAATATCTTTAAGGATCTGAATCAGGCACTTCTGAATTTCTCCTTTACTGTGTCAGTTCACGGTATACTTTACTTCCCATTTTATTGCTTAGCAGTGTTGTGCATTGTTTATTATGCTGCTGCTACATTTCACTACAGAGGTGCCTTTCCTTTTTGGATTAAATGATTCCAGAATATGTACTTTGTAAAGTACTTTGGGATCCTTGAGAATGAAAGGCCATATAAATTATGTTTTAGTAATTAACATTTGTATCTTTTTAAATTCAGATAAACAATTGAATAAGATGTTCTTTCTGAAATCAAAAGAAAACAGAACAGCTGGGTTTCACTTACCTAGCAGGACAGGGGCTATAACTTCTCTATTCAAACACCCTTGTAAAATGAAGGTTTAAATCGCCAAAAATCATCCAACAATCTCCAAAATCCTTAGGCCAGCCCTGTGCATATCAGTATGATTGAGATCTACAGAAAGCTCCAAAACTTGGCCTAAGAGAGCTGTCAGCTACCAAGCAACCAGTTACACCCACTTTTTCTGTGTCCACTGCAGTTGCTATGTGGAATACCTCCCAAAGAACCCTCACCAGCAGGAGCTCGAGAAATACCCAAAGTAATCCCACCATTAAGCTGGCTACTGCAGTAATGCACAAGAAGTGCTGCATTACTAGCAGGAAACCCAATCAAGCAATTTCCATTTTTTGAATAAGGAGTTGTTGTAATAAGGAACAAGATCCAGATCCACAAAGGTACCTAGGAGCCTAAACCTCTGACTTAGGTGCCTAAGCCTCAGGCACCTACATTCCAGTTTTGGTTCCACTCAAATCCACAAAGCTTCTGTTGAACCCTGTAGCTCCAACCACTAATATTTAAGCAGCCTAAACATGCACGGAGAGATCTATGGTAAACATCATAGAGTCTTCTGCTCTTCTTTCCTTTCTGATTAGAGGAGACTTGTAATTTAATTTATTTGTAACCCTGTGAGGAGTCCATGTACCTGAATGCTTTCAAGGCAGAGCGGACAACAAATCCTGGCTCAAAGATAAAAAGGAGGCCTGTCATGTTGACATGCAGGAAGTTTCCTCCAGACTCAAGTGAGTCTCATGGTTGAAGAGAAGTAAAATGTGTATCAGGCTTCAGCAATTAGTTTGTGTAAGATGAGAAAGAACAAGACAAGGAAAATATGGAGAGGGCTGGCCCTCCATTTTCACTTCAACTTATTTAGTAGATAGTCTGTAACAGCAGCAAAAAAAGAGTTACTGGTTCCTCCTTTATGGAGTAAGGACTAGTGCTGGTCATTTTAAAAATATTTTTTTCACTGCATTCAAATATTTATTTACAAAAAGTACAATGGTAAAAATTTTAACTGAAGCTGAGAAAGAAATATATATAGGATGATCTATTCGGTCTTTCTATATCCATATGCTATAGTTTTAAATAAGACACAGCTAGTAAGTGGCAGCCTTGAATTCAAAAGGGCTCCTCAGAGCTAGCACAATCTCTCAGATCTAGAAGTTACTAAGCCATATTATCGGAAAATTTGCAAAAGCTCAGGACATATAAATCTGTAAAGTTAGTAATGTGGTTTGTTTGATACCATCTGACCGATTCATCCATCCACATCTGTTGTCTGAAAACTTAGACTGGTTCAGGTCGGAACTCTATCTTCTGTCCTTCTTTGGAATGTGCTATTATTCTTATCTTCACATATAAACAGTAGATAAATGAAGGCTGGGGTTGAATCTGTGTACTTGGGTTTTAAAGAACCCCATCACACTTGCTCCATACACTTAAAAATGGTGTTTCCTTTTCCCTACTGCACAAATCCTTTAAAATTATTTTAATCAGTGTAGAAACCTGTAAACATCTAAATGACTAGAACAATGTCCAAATTTTGAGTCCTCTTTATTTATACAAACTATTATATACTTACCCACAGAGTTGTTTAAGATCACATCTCCTAAATGTATGAAATTTTATACCTGATGTTCTTTACTCTTTCCATTCAAACACACTCATAAAAGAACTCTATCTTATAAAACAGGATAAAGTTTAATGTATGTGAATGTCAACAACGTAACAAAATTAATGCCAATGTACTGCTTGTAATAGATGTTCTGTATATGCTGTTTGCAAGACCTATGGAACTGTTAAATACAACAGTAGCATGCTCTATTTATTGGCATACAGTCACAACCAATATCAGTGTATTTGTATCAAATAATGTAATTTCCATAATTACAGGCCGTGACAAAATTCTTTTGTTGGTAGAATATATAAACCTTTCATGCTATTTTTTTTTTTAAACTACTGAACAGATAATATAAGATCTGGACTGAAAATCAAATGCAGTGCATCATGGAAGCTGTATTCCTCAAACTTAATTGTAATTGATTTGAAAAAAATTTACACATTCCCAAATGCATTAACTGTCAAGCTAACCAACTCTTCATGAAATTCTCACTTCTACAGAGAACTGATAATATATTGAGAATGGATTATTTTTCATTTTGCTATGACAAATGATTGATTATTCTACTCTCTCTATATATATAGAACTTAATTATTTTGGGTTTGTTATTTATTATAAATAAACTAATGGTTACTGATCTATAAAAGTTGTGACAAACATGCTTTTATTCACAGCTCATTAACTTGTTTAACAAATGTACGGTTAGTTTTGTTTTTGTGTTTTTAAAGCTTTGTGGAAGAACTACAAGACATTTATTTCTGCCTCTAATTTATGAAAAAAACTTTGGCAAAGGTCTTATGTAACCGAATTCTACATTTAATTACATGGATTACACTTCTTTCAAGGAGACATGATTTGCAAGTTGTTTGTAATAGTATATTTTTTCTTACAAGAAATCACCCTCAGACAGTTCTGATCTATGACATTTTGAAAATCATTTCAGAATCACGAGTATCACACCACAACATAGAGACAAGATCTCTGAACTAAAACTGCTGCCTTATTCCTAAATAATGATCTTTGTAACAATCATCAGTCTAATGGTGGATATTTTTTGTTTTGCTGTCTGGTCTAGATCACTGAGTTTATTTTCTTCACTTAAAAAAAAGGACATTGTCCTTCATTACAGATTATTGTACTGTTAAAAACCAAGAGATTGCAACCTATCTAACCTAACATTTAATTTAATGTTTAAATTAATTTAATTTAATGTAGATGCAATTCTCATACTTACAAAATACAGTCATTTTTAATGGTTACTATAGAGCTGTTGTGTGTGTGCATGCGCACATGTGCAACAAAGTATAGATTCTCTCATCAGTTTTATTGTGCGTTATGTATGTGTCCAGTAAAATACCCCTATTCAGAAATTGAGTCTTGCTCTTATAATAACTCCCACTGTCCAGAACATGCTTTAAAACTAAAAAATAGAAGTTGCTGATTAGGGAATATAGTTCCAAAGTTGAACACTAATGTCACACATGATCAGTTACTTGTACATATTCCTACCAGGATTGGGTTTAGCATATCTCATACTACAGAGTAATCCATATTTTACACACACAGCATATGCTACTTGATAGTCCAAAAAAGGAGATGCTTAAAAATGTTAGACATTTTCATCTAAAGAAAAAAATAATTTGATGTCTATTCCTTTTTCTCCCCAACTCCCATCCAACTGATTATTCTTGACAAGTCAATGGACAAAACTTACATACTTTGACAGATGATGGATGTTAAAAGTCTTTTTTCAAAGTACTGTTAAAATATGTTATACAAAAAAGCTGGGTTTTTTGTTTTTAGTTTTTTTTAAAGTTTTTTCTATAATTTAACAAAAAAATTAAGGGGCCAGAATTTTAAACAAAAATGAACTAAAGAGCTTTATTGACATCACAGTACATTCAATAGTAATTTTAAGAACATTACAGCTGAAAGAGAATGGCATGTTTTATATTCTTATTAAGCACTACTGTTTTTGAAAAAAATGCAATACAAAGAAATCCTATTAAGTATTTAGCTCTGAGCAGCATCTGGAAAAAATACACCTATTTACAGTTTAAAAAAGGATTCTAGTTTCACCTACACAGCCACAATGTGCCTCTATAATGAGACAAGCCCTTAAAACTCATGGAATTTTTTAATGTCATATCACTGGTGCCACATCATTCCTCAGCGTTTACGACGAGGCGGGGTGGTTGACCTGAAAAATAAAGGAAAAGGGGAAAAAGTTAATGTGGAACAGACAGCCCCCCAAAACCACACATACTTTAGGCTTAACAATTAGTAATTTTAAAAGACTTTCCAAAGTTACTTTTGCCCAAGAAAACTAATAAAAAATACCAACTTTTATTTTAAGAAATACTTTTATATGTTGTACACAGGAAGACACATAGTAAAAAAAAAAAATAATCAGACAAAATACTTTAAAAGTATACTACCTTGATCGTGACTTAGACTTGTGTTTGCGGCTTGCCTTCTTACCAGACCTGTGAGATTTCTCCACGGATCGTGACCGACTATGCTTTGATTTCTTAGCCTTCTTTTCTTTGCTGCTTCCTGGTGATTCAGAACTGCTCCTTGCACTAGATTCAGAGCCTGAATGTTTTTTACTATCTTTGGTAGAACTTTTCTTGCTTTCCTGTCTAGAATCCTGTCGTAAAATTTTAATAGACATTGAATCGCTGCGAGAGAGAGCTCTTTCACTATCTCTTTTTCTCTTTAATCTACTGTCATCATGATTGCCCGACTTACTGTCTTTTTCTTCTTTTCTTTGCTTCTCTTTTCTTTTCTCCTGGTCTCTCTCCCGTTCTCTGTTCTTCTTCCTATCTTTATCTATGCTCCTACTTCGTTCCTTTTTCCTCTCTTGATCTTTACCATCACCCTTATGCTTGTGCCTGTTTCCACTAATATTTCTATGCTGGTCATCACTTTTACGCCTATCTCGACTCCTGCTGCGACTAGCACGACTGGCTCGCCTGTCCCTTGAGTGACTACTGCTTCTACGCCTCTCCCAACTTCTTTCCCGGGAAGGACTACGATTTTTTCGTCTCTCCCCTCTTTCCATGCTATTTCTGCTAGACTTCCTCCTTTCTCTTATCTTTTCCCTACTTCTACTCCTCTCTCTCCTATTTCTATGAGAATAACTCCTACTTCTACTGCGCCTAATATTATGTGAAGGAGATCTACTGTGACTACGTCTCTTCTTCCTTTTAGGAGAGGAAGACCGTGAAGAACTGCGGCTACTACCTGAGCTCGTACTATATGATGTACTAGATACAGTACTGCTGCTACTACTGCTTCTACTATTGCTGCTAGTAGTACCACTACTAGAACTTCTTGACCGACTCCTTCCTGGTCTCTCTTTTTCTTTAACCTCTTTTTTGGGTTCTATATCTGGTGCAGTTTCACCTGGAGATCTTTTCTTTTCATTAACCACATCATCCTCGGTTTCCTTCACTTCCTGTGATGCTGAACTGCTATTTTGCTCCTTGTTGATGAATTCATTAATTTCTTTTGCAATTTTTTCATTTTGTAGTTTTTCTTCTGTAAAAGCATATGAAATAAAAAAACACAAGTAATGCGATACAGATACATGGCAAGAGAACAAATGGCTGTCTTTCTTGGCTGAGGAGCAATTTCCCAAACCACCTTAATTATTTTTAGAAAACAATTCACTTGCCACTCCTCACCATTACCATCTTAAAGTTCCTGGATGACTTCTGCATCTTCTAAAAAACATCTCCTCCCCCTCCCCGCCACTTCTCCCCTCCGGTGCTAAACACTATTTTTGTTTATATAACTCAAGCATGAATTTTGGCAAGTGATTCATTCATACTTTATGTTCATATTTGAAATGCATCTGGTTTCTTTTGCCCATGTACACCAAGTTCATTCTGTTTCCTGGGTGACAAAATCACCTCAAAGTGATACTTAGCACAAAGTGTGTTAACTTCTCCATACCATGCTGGCAGATCACACCTTTAGGAAAGGACTGGAGATTCTCTACTCACTCATTCAATCACTGGGCTTTTTGTTCAGACTAATCAGCAACGTTGTGAAGGGCGAGAGGACACAATTCTAATGGACATCTGTCCACTAGACTAATGGCTTGTCTATACAAGGAATTGCTCTAAGTAACTCCATGTGTGGACATTTTCTGAGATAAAAGTGTTCACACAGAGAGTTAATCAGGAACAACTCCATATATAGACAAGCCTTCACGATACCAGACTCCTGGCAGATCACTACCAGTATGGACCAAAGTCAAACTGGTGACATGAAAGTAAAAGAAGATTCAACATCCCATTTCCAAGTTTCCCAAATCATCCAGACCCTCCATGTATTTTATTTCAAAATTAAAAGCCATTAAACAAGCACAATAAATATTTGTCATGAACTGTAGAAGAGTTTTCTGTGTATCATACATATTCAAACTATATTAAAAGATTAGGATACCACCATTTGAGGGGCAAAAATGCATTTAAGAATACTTTTTCCCCTTTGATATAATTTTTTTTATAATAGCAGAAGACACATTGTTAAATTAAATACATACACTGTCAAAAATCTGTTATCCTGAAAATCTGTAAGTGCTCACTTTTTACAATTCAATTACAATCAACTCTGATATAGCATACACAGAAATGGAGTAACAAGATATATTTATTTCAGCTACATCCTGAAGTGCTTAATGGTTGCCACAAAAATGTCCCATAAAACTGATACAGCTGGACCTGATTTAACACCAATAATAATCACAGTTGTGATCCAAAAAAATGTACTCAACCATAGTAAAACACTTCTGTTGCAGTAAAACTTTTTTGTCCATTTATGACAGGAAACATCCATTTATTTGCTCTATCTGCTGATAGCAGTCTAAATAATAGTTATACACAACTCCATTGTTTGCTTGCTGTGACAGCTTAAATGGCAAAGTGAATACCTCAGAAGGGAAGTGTATGAGTCTACACTGGAATGTCAACTTAGATTTGTTTTTTTTAGGTCTCTGTATATACTTATTTTAAATTCTTTACTCTACTCCAGACCCAGTTCAGGGTATATGAAGTAGAGGAAGAATGATGAAGCAGGCACAAATGAAGCAGTTAACTGCAATGGCTGCTACACACAACTTTGGTTAGTCAGTAAATAATGGAATCATTGGGGGGGGTGAGGGGGAGGAAGGTGTTAAGTGAGATAAAAATATATCCCTTAAAAATAACATAGCAAGGATGTTAAGACTGACATGTCTGCCTAGACTTTCCAACATATCTATAAAAGCAAAAAATTAAAAGTTAAATTATACCTTAGAACCTTTCCAAACATTTCCCACATAAGAATAAATACCAAGTGTTTTTCATTTCAGAGGTGATCTTTGATCCATCTTCTTAGGCTGCTTCCCCTCCCCACACAATGAAAATCAAACATCTCTCAAGCAAATAACTGATGTTATAAATATAGGGTTTTCCTGCCAATGGGTTTGAGCCCATAGTTTTAGGATTGACTTTAAGTGGGGAATATTACACGATGAGCAGAAGGCTAAGTATAAAATTGTTTTCATGTAAATATCCTTAATATAAATACAAATAAAAGCAGGGGAAGAAAAACTGAATATCTAGAGAGGGAACATGGTTTTGAAATACAAGTACTTTAAGTCACACAAAACTGTTTGAGATATACACTGAATTACTGCATCTGTGTATTCATAAAATGTAAGCATTGCCTTATGAAGAGACCACCTTTCACAGGAGCAGAAAAAATCTGGAGAATGAAGTGTTTTGGAAGAGTTTTTAGATCATTATCACAACAAGCTTCACAAAAGCTTCACAATCCCCTTCTTGAATACTGAGCATTCAATGTAAAAGATTCTGTGTTTACTCATGTTTAACTAGAAGTGATCAAGCAGGCCAAGACACTAATATTACATGGACTACCCTGAAAACAAGTTTAAAATAGCCTTTCAAGATTCCCCTAGTGTCAATTTTTCCTCAGGGAGACCTCTTTTCCCTCATGCAACTACAATACTAACTGCACTTCTATATTCCTCTCCTTTGAATGTATACACACATAGCTTACTATACCAAAAGAGAAGAATGACATAGAAACTAAATGTTGAAATATCACATCCCTTCATGAAGGAATGGCTGATCCAAGTCAGCTTCCAGGCCTTTAAACAAAGAGGAGAAAAGGTCCAAGTTCAACATAACAAGAAACAAACATGCCAATGGTGATGCTGCTTGTTTGAACTTTAACTGCCTTGCCCCCTGACTGAAGTAATAACTTGCCTATAGCACCCCTTTTTTAAAAAAGCTAAATGATTGGTAAACATGATTCTCTGCCAAGACCTGGTGGACTAATCCCTCCTCCCCCTTTGATACTTAAGTGGACCTCTCACCCATACATGTACCCATCATGATTGCTTACCAGTCAAGAAATGCAGGGTTGACTCCACCAAATTTTCTTGTGTTGTAACCATCATGCACAAGGAGGGACTTTATATCCAAAGTGCACAGAGAGGTAGACCAGAGAGAGCACTGATGGTCTACTATTATGGTCTCAGAAGCTAAACTTGGAGCGACTGAACATGAAAACTAGTACCGACACCAAGTTATGAAGACACACATGGAAACATACTAGGCTATACCTGAGGATGACTGCTTCACAAAGAATGGACCTGTGATCTCAGTTGCATAATCTGTGGCCCTGAAAGGAATATGTTAGCAGAGTATCTAACCTGGAAGTGTTTTCTGCAATTGAGCAAGGAACTTTTGCCTGGCTTTGAAAACACAAAAACCTAAAGCAACTTCTTACTGTTCAGGTGAATGAGTATGTGAATGCAGGCTTCTTGCAAACTTCCTAACATATATCATGAATTTTACAAACAGGAAAGAAAAGGACAAAAAAAAAATCTCAACACATTTTTGAGCAAAACTTTAGAATTAAGGACCATCATTTTTTATAAGGCTCCATACATTTTAGTCTGAGGGAAAAAAAATATAGTAGTGATTTTATTTATTTATATATATATATATATATATATATACACACACACACACGTATGTCACTACCCAAACATATTCCACTAAGTTGTAAAGAATATGCATGTTCATGTTTTTACAGAAGGAACACATTTAAGTGACTTACCTTCTAGCTGTTTTTCTAGTAATAGTTGCTGTTCTCTTTCTTTTCTCCAAAATGCTTCCTGTTTTTGCCTGATTCTATGTCGTAGTTCTTCATCATCAGTATCAGATGATTCAGAGCCTCTGTCACTCCTCTCATCTTCACTGTCTCCTGATCCATAACCACCCAGTCCACCTGCGTGCATAAAGCCCAGTCTATCACGAGGAAAGATTAAGCCTTGTTCTTAATATTTCTGTGGGGCAAAGAGGAGAGTACATTGCCCTTCTTTCACTTTCTCTTCTCTGAAGAAGTCACTTATTCTGAGGGAAGTGCCAATGCTTGTTGACTGGAGTATTCAAGGCCCCCATTTCTGTACTGATGCTTAATATCTGCTTTACTCCTTCTGGAACAGCTTGTCTATTTCTCAGCAAGCAACCACTGTGATCATGGCACTTTTCCCATTGTATGGAAAGGCAAAAAAGGCTCCATATGGAGCCAGTAACAATGCCTTCCCATGTATCAGCAAGCACACAGACAGCAGTGACATGCCTGGGACCCTGTCCCTGAAGACATCTCTGTAATGATTTCAGCAGCCTTCAGTTGTCCAGGGCTTAGAATTCATGAGTACATCAACTTTTCTACTGTGGTTTAGAAAATACTGTACTTCAAAAAGTACAGAGATGAACAGAAAGGGACTTCCCTCACCCCCCAAATAAAAGATCTGAGTATATGCTGGACTGATAGAAAGTAACCTTAAACATCTGACACAGAGGCATTTTACTTTCTTTCCGTTGTTCTCTTGATCTTTATTACAATTAGTTTTAAAGCATCTGAATAACTGGGACACAGAACATTTCACCTCATGTAAAGGAGTTCACCAACAAAGTTCATAATATCATGTTATCAGCACATGATTATTGACATTTTATTGTAGTATTGCTACCAGACTCCAGTTAGATGACAATGCTAGGAAAGAGCTTTTTCTATTACATCTCAGAATGCAATTCTATGTTTCATATCTTGTACACCTTCAAACTGATAATTGTGGACATAGAAGCTTTAGTAAGTGTAATTTTTCAATGAAAGTATAAATTCGTCCTAAAAATTTTAATATTTTTTTTCAAATCAGAGCTCTATATTTTTATTAACAGTGGGCAACAGTTGACAGCATTATTAACATAGGCTGGATCAAAATGGGAGCAATGCATAAAACAGTCATCTTCCTTCAAAAAGATTGTAGTTTGCGCTGTGAACAATTCAATAAACCTCCTATTAAGATTAATGATGAAGTAAACTATCCAGCCAAAAAAGTAAGTGTCTCTCTCATGTGTTTACCTAGTTTACAAATTTAGGCAAGATTCTGATACCCTACTTATATGATTAGTTCCTTATTCCACAAATCATCCCACTGAAATCTGTGGGATGACTTGTGGAGTAAGGTCCTACCCAATATGAGTAAAGGTAACAGAATGACCCTTAATTATTCAAAACACAGTTTCTGGAAATGCAAGGTAAGCGTGATCTCCCCATTAAGCCCCTCTCAAAAATAAGGAACATACTTACCGAGCCCAGTGAGGGAAGCCAGTGCACTGGACTGTGCCAGCTGTTTTGCAGGAGCTTTGTATCACATCAACAACAGGAACAACATGTTAACACAAATAGCCACGATTTCATAGTCATGAGAGTCTATGGTATTGTTAAATCTACTACTATTGCTGTTTTTTGGAGGGAGAGAAGAAACATTAAAAACGTATCATCCATTTAAAACCAGTCCTAGATTCTCACCATGTAAAAGTTTCAAATTATAAATGTGAGTTAACAGTCACTTGCAAACCACAAATCTATATTCATAGATCTGTTTCCAAGTTACAGCATCTGCATATATATTTCAAATACCAGTATTTACATATTTAATTTTACTAAATTATACAGAAAAAAATCACAGGCTGTTGTATATAGAGTAGCTTGTTAACAGTGAAAGAAAATGAGCTACTTAATTGAGGATTCATATTAAGTCTCTTTTCATTTCTGATCAACTAAAAGTTTGAGGTAAAAGGGTAGCAGTAAGAAAGATATCTATACTTCAAAAGCCATTAACACACAGATACCATCATAACTAAAGAAATGAATTATATGAAAGAAATGGAATAACTGAAGTAATTCACAATACACTGCACAGGACAACAGTATATGATTACTGGATTTGAGCTCTAGCAAGTCAGATGCATTATATTTTGATTGCTCTTGGGAACAGTTGCTATGGAGTAAAATGTTCTAAAAACATGCAAATATAGAATATTCACTGAACGAACTAAAGAAAAGAAAAGCATACCTTTAGTTGCTTTACGATGTACGTCTTTGGCTACATAATAAATTTCTTCATTTGTGACATCTAAAAGAATCTCTGTCAGCAGCAGTTTTGTCAACAACATCTGAAGAAAATAATTTTAAACAACATTGGAAGTAAAGTATGTGGACCAAATTCTACACTCAGTTGCACATACACAACTCCACTGCTTTGCATGGGTGTAAAAACATAATTTGGCTCTTTGTATTAAATTTTTTTTTTACAATGCAAAAGATCAGCTAAAATTAGGACTTTGAAATCAAGTATAATTGAAAAAAATCAGAACAGTTTTTGCTCTCACACTGACCTATAATCATAAGCATTTCATACACAGAAATAGGGTATGAAATCCCACTATTACAGATTGTGCAATTGCTTTACTTCATTAAAATTGTAGGCCCCAGCACTGTGATGTAGGCCTGAACCAGAGCAGGCCTGGACCATGGATACATATGTGAAGCTTAAGGGTTAATCCTCACACTGAGAAAGAATAAAACTAGGCATTATAGATATGGATGTTCCGGACACATTTTGACTGTTTGTTCATGCCACCCCAGGCTCCACTATGATAACTGACTGCTTGAACATATGAGTGGGAACATCCTGCCTAAATATTTTGTGATTTAACATTTATGACACATTGCGGCCCTGTTTGTGAAGATCTACGTACGAATGTTTGGGAATATCCTGAAATCTAATTGTGATCATTTACAAGTGAAGTGACGTGCCCAATGCGTATCAGGAATGTGGCTGATGTGTAAATCATGGGGCAATGAGAGGGCAAAGAAGATTCCTTTTATATTCTTTTTGTAAAATTAGTATTGATAGAATTGGTGTAGGTATAAGGATTTTATGATGTTAGTAAGTAAGTATAAGATAATGTACCAATATAATGGCATAAAAATGTAATGATTTTTAGTAAGTATGAATGAGGAGTGAATGTAGTCTGAGTCTGCTGAGATAAGACAGCAAGGAAGTAATTGCTGAGGTAATGGTTCTCAGCCTCCAAGGGCAGTAGGCAGGAAAGGTGCTTTTGTTTAAAGAACTTTTACAACCCAGATGGCCGAAGATCAAGATAACCTCAAAAACAGGGGAGTTAACACCCAAGGACAGGAACAAGATAAAGTGTGAAATAGGAATGAAAGAATAATGAGAAAGCTGTCACGCTTGTGATATCAAACATAATTGATGATTACATCAAACAGAGAGACTATCTGAAATAACAAAATCCATAGACCTCATAGATCCATAGAATGGGGATGTACAAGTATAAAAATGGGATGAAGAACCCTGCACTTTGGTTTCCTTCTGCAAACCCCAAGGAGCATCATATCATGACCGACAGAGCCAGACTCCTGATTCAGCTCAGGCAACACAGAGGCTGGTAATTATATCCCTCCTGCAGACCTGTGTGCGTATGTGGAAGTGTGTTTCAGGCAATTGCTTTTTCAAATATTTGCTGTATTCACAATAAACACGGCATACTGCCTTGTCCCCTGAATAAGATCCTGCTGTTTATTTCATAAGTGTAACAAAATAAAGTGCATGCGTAAGACTTCACAGTTTTAGGTCTTCAGATACCAAGACTTCAGTTATAAAGGGTTCAGAAAGAGCCAGAAAAACCTATACAATTCACCTGCAATAGCTTTTTTTATATGTAGGAGACAAGAGACCCTCCAACAAATACTGGCTCTCACTGAGGAATGGGAGCTTGTTTCCCCATCATGCAAGGCCACAAGATAGTGCACTTCAAATAATTATATTTTTTGATAGTGGGCCAGCAGCAACTTTTCTACTTAATCTTGCTATTCTTGGACCTCAAGAAGCTGTATTTTTAGCAAAACATAGATGTTCAGGGGATTTGAACTGTTAGAATTATTAATGGACAAAGATCAGTGAAGTGGGCAAAGATGCATGATAAATATGTATATCATGTTTCTCTACAGATTATCAGATAGCTATCAACTTGACATATATGGGAAGTGTGTGTGAATGGTACATTTATACACACATTTATGTAAATATATTCTCCCCTATGTGGGAATGCTATCCATATGATAAACTGGAGACACACGATATAATCCCATTAGACTGTATAATGTATGTTATACATATATTTAAAAGGTCAGGCATAGAAAAGCACAACTGCTCTTCTATGCCTAAAAATAAACATAAATATAGACAAACACTTTTGAGACAGCTATGTTATTTGTACCATTTGATATTCCTTTTCTTCTTCTGTCATTTCTGGTTCACTGTGCTCCTCTTGAACAGCAGGAGAGGGGCTCCTACTGACTTTTCCAATACTTGTAGCTTCTGTGTTTTCGATATCTTCATCTTCCTCATCACTGTCCTATAAGAAGAACATTACATACTTTAGGAAAAATTCATAAATAAAACAAAGCAGTTTCTATTTATGGTAATCAACAGAAATTGAAATACAGCACTTCAGAATAAAGCAAAACAGCTCTTCAAACAAATTAAGTTATCCCCCTTCACACTCTATACACTATTGGAGTCAGCAATCCAATCATAAATAACCAGCTGCAATGCAGGTTTGGTGATCCTCAGATGGACTGTCAAACCAGCATTTGTAGAGAACAAGCCATGGTGGGTCCTTTTGGTTAGGACATGCAGAGCTGTTACTGGAGGCAGGGTGGGGAGGAAATAATGTGAGGGGATCAACGGAGACACTTTTCCCCAAGGGAATGGGATTATCTAGGGTGCATGGATTGGAGGAATCTGGCTATGAGGTCCACAGAGGGGGCCCTTGGCCAGTAATTCAGGATATTCATCAGGCAAGGCAGCTGCCCAAGGAGAAAAGCTTATGACTCTTAACTGCTCACCTGACCCCTCTGCATCCAGAAAAAGCCACCTCTGCAGTGGTCTGGTCACTGTAGGATAGGTATCCAGCACTGCAAATCGTTTAGGAAGCACTAGTAGAACACGAGGCTGCAGCATAAGGCTCCCTCAATTGGTTCAGTTTGGCAAGCATGGATGCACTGATACATTTATACTCAAACTAGTCCAAGTACAAATGGTTTAGCATAGACACCTCCCTCAGAGTCTATGCCAATTACCAATTTATGCAAACAGAAAATAAAGGCCAATTTTATCACTGCCTCTTTGCTATTACAAACCAAGTAATAAATATTCTTTAAGCTATGCTTAAACTTTTGCCCAGTATCTACCAAGAATTTACATAGGTCAGGTAAGTGGCACTGCAGTTTACACAAACTTAAATTTTTAACATGAGTAGCAAAGAAGTTTGGAGATAAAGAAAAACTATTTTCAGTTTACAAGAGAAAAGAGAAATGTTAATACCTTTCAAGAAAATACATATTAGGTAAAAAGTGAATGCTTCTACTTACAAATTTACTTTTCTGAGGTAACCGTGGGCCATCTCCTTCAGCTTCCTCACTTGCTTTCTTTTCTTTTTTAGACATCTGAGAACGTTGCTGTTCCATTCTCTCTTTCTCCAGCTTTTTCTGTTTTTCTCGTTCCATTTTTTCCAAACCCTCACGAATCCAAGCAGGAAGCGTTCTACGTTTCACAGCATCTGCATAGTAGAGATGTATAGTTATGTCAAAAGGAAAAAAAAATACATCTTTCTCAGCCAACAACAGCAGCCCAAAAAAGTTTGTTTGTTTGTTTTTAAAGTTGTAATTACAGATTTCAAATTTCACATTTCTTTTTATAATAAAAAACATCTCTTAAATCAAGTTATCGGATTTCTTTAATTAAAGTGTGGTTAACATGTACCAATCTGTGGAGGCTCCTGCTTCACAGGCATCGTGATAGGTGAACGTTGACGGTCTCTGAACGAGGGCCTTTCCCTTCGGTTCTGGGGAGGTGCTGAAGGTGCTGGGGGACCTGGTGGCCCTGGAGGTCCTGTCTGCCAATAAGGTGGATGAAATCCACCTTGGGGTGGACCAAAAGCAGCCCCATGCTGAAAGAGTAATGCAGTTCATTTTTCTTCACATTTAATACAAGGCATGCTAAACTTACTCCTTGGGCTCCACATAGCGTGTGTGCATGCACATGTGTGTAAGTGGAACAACAGAAATCCATGCAAATTGAAATCATGGATTTTTCTACCTAACTACAGTCTTTCTTCCTGATTTACTGTGGTCTCCAAAATCTAAATTGTCATTTTTATTTTAAAAGTGACTACTATTTATTTAAGAACTTCTGGTTTTGAAAATAGATTTTAGAATGTAAACCAATGTGTGGATACCATAATGAATCTGTGAACGGGCTGCAGACCATCTCTTTTCATGGCCTGTTAAATCTGAAGTCTGATTATCACCCATATGGCTGCTATCAATATTAACCAATTCCCTATCAACTACCATTAGAATATTCTGTTAAAGCTAAGGTACACAAAGCGTAGCCCAAGGGCCAAAGTAGCACACAGAGTCCTGAAGTGTGGACCTACAATCATCTTCTCCCTATAACTACAACTTAAGGACAAAGGCGAAAAAGCTCCAACTTTTTATTGCTTGTTGCTGGACTTTCCTTCCAATCTCCACTCATCTGTCACTGATGTTACAAGTAGAAAGATATATTATGGCTATCAAAATATATACATTTATATTCAAATTTGGTACAGTTCTTGCATTCCTAGCAAGTTACCATGCAACGCATAGTTGCAAAGTTGCTGCACAGATGAATGCATGTCTGACACTAAGTCTATACTGACAGTGGCAAATTAGCCGCCATCAGATTGAAGTCTCTGGATCGACTGAGCGGTCTGTGTAAACCCGCTCAGTCAATCTAGAAATTGACAGAGGAAAATCACCTCCGTAAGTGGCGCACCGCAGTGTGGATGGTGTGCGGAACAGACATAGCGAAGTTGACGGAAGATATGCAAGTTTTTTACGTCACTTGGGTATCTCCCGTCAATTGCCTCCGAATCTAGAAGGTAAGTGTAGACCAGGCCATACTTAGTGCTTGGAAATAGCCATCACATCCATTTAAAACTATGGTGTATAGGTATAAGGCTGCAAGCATCAAATATTTTATAATGGTGATTTATTTAAGTCAAAATTATTTAAATTGCCCATTTTCTGCATGATTTAAATGAGCAAGCAGGAAACCTTCATTAAAATAGTATTTTAATCTTGTTTTGCATTTGTACTTTAGTTATTTTCTTGAGAGAGAGGTTGATTCTCATTGGTTGGTAGCAATTAAAACATGCTGATTTGCAACTAAATATATCCTTTACACTAAATTTGATACTACTCTTTGCTAACCAGGGGACACACTATATCTATACACTTTTATTTAAGCAATTATATAGCTTAACATACATTTATTCAGAGTCTTAATTTTTTACTTTTGTTTTATGTTTGAAAAGGGCGGATGGTACATTTCTTATTTACTAGGTTCATTTTTATGTTTGATTTGTGTCAAGCTATTTGTATGGAAACTGGAATTCAATAAAAATGCACAAAAACAGCATTTTAATTTTTTTATTAGTTAACTAAAACTATCTTAAATATGCTGGATACATAAGAAAGTTTATGAAAACATGTTTTGTAATTAAAACTGATTATTAAGAGAAAAAAAAGTACTATATTCTGGCCATGACTAGTCCTACTAGGCACTACCACAATACAAATAAATAAAAATAAGAACAGTTATCTGTAGTTAATAAATTGAACTGATTGTTTCTGGCTACTATGTCTTTCAAGATTTTAGAACTAGTAGATCTCGTTCTCTTACACACAGTTTTTATTCACAGGCTGGAAGAGGAAAACAAGCTTTTCTTCTTTTTGAACTCCAAGCAACTAATTAACTTTGAACTAGTCACTGAACTATCTGAGTAATATGAAATTAAGAAAATATCTGCTACTGTTAGCAAACGCTGGCTTAGTACTTCAGCAAACTCTGGTTCCAGGTGCTAAGCCAATGTCTTCCACTAGGCTCAGTGGTGTGACTTTCTTTAAAACTTTGAATTAAAATATTAAACAGCACATGTTCTCTGCCAATTTAAATTATTTTAATATTTATACTAAGTTTAGGTATTAACATAGGTTGTCTTAATTTAAATTAAATTTTAAATAGGTTTATTTTTAAAAGAAAATTTTTTAAAATTTAAATTAAAAATCTGATTTTGCTTTCTTTTTAAATAAACAATTTTAATCACCATTTTACAATATTATTTTGATTAGTCATATAACTGAGACATTTAGTACTTTCATTGTAGTTTTACAGATTGTAGTAGATGATGGAGTAAATGCTACTAAGTGGACTTTCAGTACAGGATTCTGATACGTTTGTATAAAACTTTGTCCAGTAACAGCAGATTTTTATAGCCTAAAGTATTTGAAAACGTATGGGTCACCTCACATCTAACAACGATGCCTGACACTAAAATCTCAGAGTAGAGAAAGTTGCATAGAAAATAGAAATGAATCCCTATACCTTTTGTCAGTCTTCCCCACAGATTTCTATTGTCCATAAATATGAGGTAGATGTTCCAAAAGGTAGAGTGTGCTTACATTTTATTTTAATAGGTTTGAGTATTCAACACCATTGAAAATTGGGGAAAAAATCTAGAGTAATTTCTTTAGACATAGAGACTTGTACAATACCCACCATCACTGTAATATTAATACTAAAAAAATCTTCTTTATGTAAACTACACGTTTGCAAGTCTGAAGAAAAAGATTGGATGTAAATTTTTTTTTAAATAATTGTTTATTCATAGACTCACAGAAGATAGAATGGATGATCCAATTGATCTTTTCCATCTCTATCTCCCCATGAATGTAGGACTATTTCCTATAGGACATTTTTTAGTGTATTTAGGTATTTTATTTTCTGACCTTTATTTAATGCTCTCTCTCTTACACAACTTTGTCTTGTTAATTATATACTGGAAAACAGTCATTTTAATATCTTGCACATCATAACCATTTTTCATGATTTGTATGGAAAAAATCTCGTTTGGCCTCAAAACTGAAAACTCAAGTCTTCTTCTGTAGCATAAGGTATTCTGCATTGTTTTAAAATGCATCTTAGCTGCTAAGATTTAGCAGATAACAGATTTGTTGTTGTCTGTAGAACTGAAGAGTGAGAGTCGCCGCTAGATATTCTTAGAGGAACACTTCCACAGAAGAGACTCTGCACGTCTACTATATTAAAGCAACAAATATGTTTCACCTGATAGTCAAACTGGTTCACTGGCCCCATTGCAAAGTTATCGGGTGGTCCCCCAAAGTTGTGATTGTTCTGGTTAAATATATGCCTGTTGTCAGGGGCAAATTCCCCACTGTCCTGACTGTTGCTGTCTTCAGAAGGAGGAACAATTTCCATTGGACCAGTGGCTGGAGGCATCCACTGCTGATCTGGAGGTGGATGTGGAGGTTGGTGAGGCATTCCCCATTCTGTTTAGGATTTAGAATAAAATTCAATATGAAGTTAGCAATGAGACAGACAGGTAATACATTTTCATAACCTATTAATCTCACGAAGTGCCAAAAAACAAGACTTACAGCTTTTGTCCAATAAAGAGGCAGGAAGGTATAAACTGACACAGTCATAGATTTTAAGGAAAGGAGGAACAGTTACAGTCTGATAATGCAGGAATTAATTCCTGCATTAAATCCAAAAAACATGGTTGAATTATAGCATATATCTTTTAGAAAGCCATCCAATCTTGATTTAAAAACCTCCAGCAATGGAGAATCCATCACAACTTTGGTAATTTATTACTAGTCTGAATTTGTCTAGTTTCAACATCTAGCCATTGGATCCAGTAATGCCTTTGTCTGCTGGACTAAAGTGCCCTCTAATGTCAAACTTCTGTTCCCCATGTACGTACTTACAGATGCAATCAAGTCTCCCCTTCATCTACTTTTTGATAAGCTAAAGAGTCTAAATAAGCTAAAGTTCCTTGAGTCTATCACTCACTATAGGGCAGGAAGGGCTTTCAAATTCTTTAATCGTTCTCCTGGCTCTTCTCTGAATCTTCTCCAATTTTCAACATCTTCCTTGAAGTGTGAACACCAGAACTGGACATAATATTTCAATAGTGGTGAGACCAATACCAAATACAGAGGTAATGCAACCTCTTTAGTCCTCAAGATTCCCATTTATGCACCCTAAGTAATGCAGTGGTCCCTTCGGCCACAGCATTGCAATGCAAGCTCATGTTCATCTGATCATCCATGACAAGTCTTTTTCAGAGTTTCTGCTTCCATCATGTAAGTATGGCCTATATTCTTTGTTCCTAGATGTATAATTTTACATTTGGCTATACTGAAATGCATATTCCTTGCTTGCACCCAGCTTACCCACGGATTCTGATTGTTCTGTCAGTAGTCTGTCCTCTTAATTATTTACCATTCTTCCAATCTTGTATATTCTGCAAATCTGATCGGTAATTATTGTTTTCTTCCAGGTCACTGATAAAAATGTTAAATGATAAACGGATCCCCCAGGACCTCACCAGAAATAGAGCGACTCAATAATGATTCAACATTTCTAATGTCAAGTTCTCTATGTTTACCATATAATGCAGAACATTCTTCAGAACAAAACTACAAAAAAAAACCCTTGCCAACATTATAGGCAAGATTCAGTACTGCATGTCTTAGAAGTGGCAGCACAGAACTTGAAGACTAGGGGTGGAAGAACTAATGTCCCCTTAACACGCCTTTGCACCTTGGGCTGCTCACGGGTAATTCTGACACCGCCGAAGGCTGCCTCATTTATTGAAGCTCCTGACTGCCCTGTGAAAACCAGCACTGCTCAGATTCTTTGCAGAACTGCATACTGTGACCATGACTCCCCTGGATCTCTGGTGTCCCAATTTAGGGATTTAACCACAAAATCATCCTTTTGGCTCTTTCACTATACACCACATAACTTCTACCTTTCAAACCTAACATTCTATTCCACTTTTTTAAAGCATGTATATGCACCATAAGTGATAGTCTGGGACAGTCTATTTAAATGAAAATTTCCATTCAATTCACATAGGCACGTTTGTATAGTGCCAGAACAACTTTGGGAAATCATTGTTTTAATCTTTGAACATAATTCAGTGCATATGTGCAGATTTTGCAGGGCAAGAAGAGGGGAGGGGGAGTGTAGCTGTAAAATCAAATGCAATTTTCACTGGACAAATAAAAAACCATCTACAGACTTTGAAACTGCATTCCTGCCCAATTGTAAATTTCCATTACATTCTGCAGATGCCCTAGATCTGTTTTTTTTTAAATTGCAAAAGAAAATATTTGTAAAATAATTCTTATCAGTAAAACTGCAATTCTTCCACTCCTTCTGTGCTTGAAAACAGCTCTATTTATTTTTTTAAATTAAAAACTTTCAGTACAAAATTTTCCTTGACAGGAAAAACACATGACATTTCAGCCAAAAACTAACTTTTTGTGGAAGTTATAACTAACTGAAAGTGACTCATTTTATTGTAAATGTTCAGTCAACCTTAACTATAGGCATTCCACATGCGATGCTTACAATGGGGCACGCAAGATCTGCAGAGAGCAGATAACCTAAAAACAAGACACACAATAAAAATATATTTCACAAAGAGACCGTAGCCCTCTCTGGTCTCCAAGCCATTGTACCTTGAAAGTACCTCACAACAAGCTGGACAGAACTCATTCCATAACCTATTGGAAACTTTGCACAAAACAGCTACAAGGGTTGCAACAGAGCAACAATAGGCACTCTTCCTCAGGAGCACATTGTACCTTTCAATGCTCCAGCTCCTACTGACCTGGGAATACGAAATGAAACACGTAACTGTATCCAACAGGGGGAAAAAAATGTATGCATGTGTTCCCTTCCTATAGTAAAATTCAAAGACAAAACCCAACAAAGATTATTATATACACACACTCTAGCTGGTGCCTATGAAAATTTCAGGTGACTAGATTGTGCTATAAAAATCTTCATATCTGTACTCTTTCACATCCCTGAACCAGCTATTTGTTGAGTTGTAGACATGTTGTCAGAAGTAAATGGATGATGCAACGGGGAGGGTGACATGCAGAGAGAAAATAAAGAAACTTGGCATAATAAAAATACATATTCACACACTCACCAAATTTCCAAATAAAGAATTAATATATTTTCTTGGGGAGGCCGGGGGGGGGGGGGGGGGGGGGGGGGGAAAAAAAGACAAACCTGGCTGCCACATTCTGTTGAAGTTGGGATCCCCCTGAAAATTACCATGGTTATTTGGACCAGGTTCTATTCCAGAAATATCCTGTCCATTTGGCATCATTCCTTGCTGTTCCACCACACTCTGCTGCCCTGAGGCTTCCCGTTGGGCAATCCATGCCTGAGCTAATGCAGCCCAATCAATCTGGCCTAAAACAAATAAGGAAAACGTAACCATTTCAGTATCCAAAATACAATTCTACTAGTGCACTATACACATATTCTCTCAACAGAAATATCACTTGATTTATCTACAACAATTACCTTGCAGGTGACTCATGGCATGTAATTAACTATATTTTTATTGCAGACTGCATATGTATCAACATGTATGTGCATGCTGTTGCAGTCCTAAGAACCTTTTGCTGCTAAATATATTCTGAGCACTTCTGATTTTCTACAATTCTCATCTACATCAGTTTTAGTCATGCAGAACATTAAAAAGAATTATTTTAAAAATTATATTGCCTTATATATGAAAAGCGCTTTATAAATATTAATGAATTTAGTGCCAACATCCAAGCGAGGCAGCAATATGTATTCACATTTCATAGAAAAACAAGCACAGAAAGGTTAAAGGGACTTGCTTGTGGTAAAGATTTAAATAGACAATAAGCCTCCTGGTCCCCAGTCCTTTGCATTAACCACAAGACCATCTTTCCTCTCCTGTATGTTACCTCACTTCTGTTATGGAATTTATCTTCACAAGAATAGGGGCAAAATAACTTGATAATTCACCAGTGGTGTAACCCCAAGCATAGATCTATTCATTTACAAAGATACTGTCATAATAAGTATCAGACATCATAAACCCAGCAAATAATCTAAAGGCATATATGTCTGCCAGCATTATGCACATTCTACTTGAGCTGGGACTGTCTCAGCTGTTTGAAAAGCATCTTGCACACCATTGGAAATACTGTAATCAAAATAAATAATATATCCATTTACACAAAAACAGTTTTCACTGATGTGATTTTTCAACACATCTGCATGCATACTTTACCACATGGGTATTTACTAGTAAGGCAAGCATTCTCAAATGCAAGGTTTTTCATGACTTAGCTCAGGCAAAAGCCAACGTTTCTGAAAAGAAAGGCCAAGAGCCATCAAGAATCACTAAGCTGACAAAATCAGGAACAAATAAGGTGGACTAACTGTTGGGAATAGACTATAGTCCATCAATACTTTACCAGCCCAATACAAATCAATTCACTTACTTGTACTGTGCATATTAAAAATCAAGGGGGGGGGAACCCTGTAACCATCATTGTGCCTAAGTATTCTGATTGTCTATTTGTTCAGAAGAGCATCACAAATACAATTCCTCAATAGCTGGTATAAGAAAGTAACCGTAATCATGCTATAATCCATGTACTAATATTCAGATAAAAAAGGTAAAATAAATTGTATTTTGATAGCACAAATCTTATTTACTTACTTGGATCTTGCTGATGCTGGAAGGACTGCATCCATTGCTGCTGGTTCAAAGGCCATTGTTGCCAAGGCTGTCCACCTTGATCCCACATCTTTAATCCTTTAATTCTACATTTAATAACAAAAAATGTTTTATATTTGAACTGATATTCAGGAAGCTTTACATACTTTAATCCAGTACACAATTGCACGGAGACATTTAACTCTTGGAAAACCAAGTTGACAAAGCAATATTGGTTTAATATTTTTAGCTGGAGAAAAATGCTAATTGTTCAAAATATCAACTCAAATAGGTTATTTAAAAACAACTGTGTACTGTTTAGGATCAACAACCCTGTATGACTTCTGAAAAACTAACATTCTTTCCCCCAAAAAATTAATAAATAATTTAATAAATTACAAAAAGATATGAAAGATGTGGTGATAAGTTTCTTCCAATAAAGGTACAGGACAGTGGTCTACATGCAATTTAAGGAAAGTAAATATTAGTTTCTAACTTCACATTTAATGAATTATTTTTATAACTAAAATATTATTATCCAAGTGATGCACTTGTGTGTTCTTTAAAAAACAGGTAATATTATATGGACTATATATCTTCTAAAGAAAGGTATTTTTCTATAAGCCCTACAAGTAATTCTACCAAGAGACAGAGAATGCCCCTGATCCTGAGAGCTGATCTGCAGACTTAACTGGTGTTCCACACAAGCAACATGAAGATCAGCTTGTGGGAGTGGGGACAAAATGTGTTATATGCAATTACATGAACATGGCATAGGTAAAAAGATACAATCCTCTTGGAAGCTGTGAAACACACTTCATAGGCTTTTAACAAGACCAGTTCAATTTTGAAATTATCAGAGGATCATCAGCATAAATGTATTTATTTATGTTGCAGGATAAAACAAAGAAGTTTCATGGTTACATTAAGGTACCATACCACTGAATGGCACTAGTTTAGGATACACCAACTCCAAACAGCATGAAGGCAGAGCAAAAGTCAATAGCAGCTTAATCTGTGACTAAGAAGTTCACTTTGTTTTTGTGACAGTAGAAAGATGGAAAAAAGTAACATGTCAAGGGCACGAGTCTGACATTAAATTTGACCTTGCAAGGTCTACCTTATGCCTAAGAAAGAGTTTGTTTTAGTCTGCAGGTATGAATTAAAGCAATTTTAGAGTAACCTTGCCTTTGCTCTGAAATTAAGAAAATGTACACAATTAAGAGTGTTTTTTCAGTGATCTCGACATTTTCCAATTGTGAAGATAAATCAAGTTTCTGCCTAAATATCTTTACATTATACAATAAAGCACCAAAAACTATAGACAACCAGTAAACTTCAAAGAACTGACTGGTGACAAGGTGCCAGCTCTTTATTTCTGGCTGATAAATTACAGTATACAAAACTAAAAATATATTTCAATATTCCCATTGTTACTCTTCCACATAAGCAAATACCGCAGGTTGCTGTATAGATGTCACATGATCAACCAATGAACGGACGTATTAGTATAGCTACTAACCAATGTAGTTACACCAATCTATACTTCCCTAACATAGGCAAGACCTTAAATACAATACTCCACCACTAGACTCAGAATACTATACAGATGTTAACGCTATCACATTGTGGCACTCAGGAGTCATGTATGTAAATGACATGCAACTCACAATATGAATACTCAAAATGCATTCCGATTAATGCTCAACCAAAAATATCTATTTGTAAGATCCCTAATGGGAATTAACAAAATATTTTTTCTGGGTATGTCAAGCAGATACATTAAGACTAAGATCCCAGTACATTATTTTAACAATTTTACACTGAAATAAGAAACTGTCAAAAGTGGATGCTCCATGCTACTACAAATGGGCTTCATCTGAAAACTTGCTCCTTGGTCTATCATTTGAAAACATAAGCAGATAACTTGCTAAATGGGTAATACTGTTATTAGCAGGTCTTTGTAACAACTTAAAGAAACAACATCATTATAAAATACCACAAGGTGCTCCTTTGTACATAAGCCCTGGGAATGCCCAGTTGCATAGGAGAATGAACTTCTTAATCATACAATTGAAGGGACTATTCCATTTATACAGTTTGTTTTTATTGACAGTAATACCTGAACATCAGTCAGTAGAGAGAGAGAGAGCTCTTATCCTTTGATGGCCAAGAAAATGGTACCGCAACACTATAAAGCATCAATATTTCTATAAATCAATAGTGCAGTAACAAGGCAGTAAATTTGAAGACAGTAACTTATAAAAGACAGTGTAGAATTAAGAAAATATGCCTTTTATTTTTGGACTTATGTAGAATAACCAGACTTCATAACCAATCTCCTTCCTGCATCCCATGATGGTAAACTAACTCGCTTTTAATTCTGTCTCTCTAAAGAAGAAATTTTGACAGGATTCTCACTCTTGGATCTCTGCTTCCTACCATGCAACCAATCTCATACTGGAGGCTTGAGACCTTTCCTCAGAATGAGACTTTTGCAATGATGGAATCTCCAAAGAGGAGAAAATTACATAACTTTTAATTCTGCTTCACTAAAGATACCTCACAAGATTTCAACTCTTGGAAGGTGATGGTCTCAAGCATTCAATAGGAGACTTCAGTCTTAGGCCTAGACTACACTAAAGATTTAGGTGGATGTAAGGCAGCTTACGTTGACCTAACTATGTAAGTGTCTGCACTAGAACGGTGCTCCTACTAAGGTAATTCACCCACTACATCAACCTAATAACTCCTCCTCTGCGAGAGACTTAGTGCTTAGGTCAATATAGTTAGGGGAACACAGTGTCTGTGTAGACACTACATTACTTACCATGCCTGTTGGCTGTCAGCCCAGGGACTCACTGCTGCCTCCCAGTGAGGGATTGGGGTAGGGGGAGGAAGGAAAGCTCGAGCCCAGCCACCACCTGGGCTCAGGCTCTCCTCTCCCAGTCCCTCACTGGAAGATGGCTAGGCTCGAACTCTCCTGCCCTCACCAAATCCCTCATTGGGAGGCATCAGCAGGGCTCCTAGATGTCAGTCCTGACAGCCCCAGGGCTGACAGCCTGCATGCCAGGTTCAACTTCACAGCAGGGAGCCTACCAGCAGTGAAACTGACATTCTTGTCAGTTTCATAGCTGCTTTATTTCACATTTAGTCTCCAGCTCTGGCTGTCAGCCCCAGAACCATAGGGCTCCAACTGGGAACCCCACATGGGGTGGCAGGAGGTGCTGGAGAGGAAATATGAAATAAGAGCAGCAGTGAAATTGACATTCTTGTAGGCTCCCTGCTGTGAAATTGAGGCCCTGTTGGCTCACAGCTCCAGCTATCCACCCTGGGGCATGGAAGGTGGAGGAGGGGAGGGAAGTGGAGGATCCATCTGTGAGCTCTGCACAGCATTCAGTGCCCCACAATGCTCCACTACAGTTGGTACAAGCGCTCCTGGTGAGGACATGCACCACTGGCAGCAGGAATGTAGTGTGGATGATTTAATTACTACAGTGGCCGTAGATCTACCTGACTTAAGTTGACATAATTATGTAGTGTAGACAAGCCTTCACACCAGGAAGCTAAAACACAAGAGTAAGAATCCTGCAGATAACTAAGATGCTGTAACTCTGTCAATTTTCTGAATCTTTTCCAGTATTTTCTGGACTTACCACCCTTCTTCCTCTTACTCCTCTAAAAAAAATCCTTTCTTCACTTTCAGACCCAGATGAGATGGATGAGAAGAAACAGGGTAGCCGGGGGGGCAGGAGGTGGGGTGGAAAGGAGAGACATTCCCCTGAGGTTGCTTTATGTGGAGCCAGTCCCCTGACATAATTTACAGCAATGTAAGATATGTCAGCTGCCAGTCAACCTGCAGGATCTGATACAGTTGCCAAAGATTAGCAGGGCAAAGGGATGCCCCAAACACATTTATAGGAGTGGTGGGAGCAGCACTAAAAATGAAATCCTGGGTCTTTGGCACCAGAGGACTCTCTTATCCTGAGGTGCTCCCTCCCATGACCAGCCATGCTGACATGAAGACCATAATCTCCCAGTGGTGCATTTGTAAAGCAGCCACCCCACACAGAGACTCTGGACTGAAAGTCTTCAGTTTTCTCCTAAGGGGATCATTTACCTGTACAGTTGTTATGTAGAAGGGGGCAAATAGGAAGGTTTTATTTTATTTTTTTATATAAAAATGGTATGCCGAGACACAGCATGTGAAAGAAGAGCAGCAGTAATTCTATAAAGCTGTAAGGTTTTAAGATTCAAAGCTTAAAGTTAATTAATTTGAACCAAGTTCTCTCTTTTACCCATTACAGAGCATAAAAACCCTTATCTACCCAAACTTCATGGTGAAGGATATAACTAGAATGTGAAGGCAGATTTATTTTGTCCTGTACTTTTAAGCAATAAGTAACCAACATCATTCTTGTGTTTTTCCCTGTCAGGATCACTAATTTAGTGCTCTTAAAAATACATTTAAAAAATTCATCTCAGAGAGCCAAAGAACGTCTCCACATAATAACTGATAGGGTGGTAGACACCATAATGTATCCGAAAGTTGACATCTTTTTCTTCAAATTAATAACTGACATACATGCAGGCAATAATAAGTGGAGGTTAGAGAAGACAGAGTCCAAGTTACAGAGATATAAGAAAGACACCTATGAGATTAAGGTGCTAGATGATGAGCTGTTTAAAAATTGTACTGCTAAGGCTAACCTGGAACCTAATGGGAGGACAGCCACACAAAAAGTAAATGGTTGGGACCTTGTTTTACCTGTCTTTCCCTACTGGCAGCACCACAGAGGTAAAGTCCCTTTGGTAAGCACTTGGGCAGATTGAAATCCATTTCTCACTGATGAAAAGTCACTAAGACACATAGTCAGTAAGAGTTGTGGGTGGTTCTAGAAGATATTTCCCTTCCAAAGAAAGATGATCGAGCCCCTTTGAGAAGAAAAGAAATCCTGAAAAATACAGTTCAGTGTACAAACAGATTCTGGGAGCTTCAGGAAGCTGAACATCTTGCTGGCTGGATTTAAATGTTAAGCAAGACACCTCCCTTCCAATACAGAGGTACTTCAGTTTGGCATTTAGCAAACAGGAAGAGGGTCTGAAACTGAGCTCACCAATGAATACAATTTAAAAGGCATAACTGGGTACAAAGGTTCAAAAAGAATGTTAAATTCATGTGTGTTCTCTACCTGGAAGGAGAAATCCACACACAAACATATAGGGTTGTGATAGTTTTATTTCTGGATGTTTCACCTACCAGTGAAATTAGCTTTCTTTTGTATTTCCTTGCTTTAGCAAGGTAGGAATAAACAAAATACTACTTTATCAGAGCTCTAAGAATTGTTTTCTTATTTCCCCATGTCAGACCAGAAGACTGGAACTTGAATCTCAAATCTGTTTGCCAAAGAAGGAACAAGAACCTAATTCAGTTTTCTTGCTATACAGACATGACTACATGAAAGAAAGTTACCTAATGGATTCAGCTTATACTTGTTTTTAAGTGTGTATATTTTCCTGTTACAGATAATTTAATGGTTACTAGGATGTCACAGAATAATATAAATAGTCTTGTGACAGTCGTTGTAATACTGCTTGTGTGTGTTATTCTTTAAAATATTGGCCCAGATTTCCCACTCTGGTAGAAGTGTTGTGCCATGACACCCACACAAAAAAGGCCTTATGTTGAAGCAGAAACTCATGAGAGGATCAACATTTTGTAGGATGACCTTCTGGTGGTACAGAGCTAGTGTAATGGCATATCCAGGGTCTTCCTGTGGCCCAATGATCCCCAACAGCTGTAGAAGACTCTTGGAGCCAAGGACAACTAGCATAACTTACAATGGGGACTGACCCACTACACAGCCAGCCTCGAGTGAAGCTCTAAGATTATGTGCACTCTTTCAGCCACAGCCAAGAATTTGGTCACAACATCCTATGTAAATTTCCAAATTTTTGCAGAACACATTCATTTGTTCTTTTTGCCCCCTCCTTGTCCTCACAATGGAACCTTTTCTTATAGATTTATAATGTGTGCCCAAATATGCTATGCACACCGATAACAATAGGTAAAAACACCAGTTTCCCTTATTTCATTTGTAAAAAACTGATACAGTAATATATTTAGTATCTGGCAGCCCTTAATATGAAAATTCTGCATAGTGAGTTTGGACTAAGTTAATATAACTATCTTGGGTGTTACTCTGTTTCACCCAACCCATTTTTAGTTATCCAAAGGCTTCAGTGTTACCACGAGTAGTATTTCTAAGTTGCTGATGTTATTTAATGCCCAGTTACTGAGACATCTGCCTTATACCTAACATAGTCAAAAGTGTCATAAAGGAAAGAATGAAATATTCATTTTAAATGCCAACTTCTTGAAGAATAAAATTATTTCTATAGCCTCTGTTAGCAAGAAGTCAGAGAAAAACTTGATGCATTTTTATCTCAGAGCTACTTATCGCTATGACACTTACAGCTAGGCTTAACTACATTACTGAGTTAGGCTCTAAGATTTGAAGTCTAGTTGTACTCAGTCTTAATGTGCCTTTGTCAAAGCATGTAATACAGGTCTGGCAAATACACAGTGAAGATCCAAAATAAAGTACAAATAAATGACAAATTGTAATGTGTAACTTGTTTAGTAGCTTTAACAGATTTCAAAATCAAGCAATTCTGAGAAACATTTACTATCAACTGGAATAAAGCAGGTTGAACGGAGGTAAATTTAACTGTAAAAATCATTAGTTATAAAAACACCTGTACTGAAAGAGTAATCTGAAGGGATGAAACTTTAGTCTTCTGCTATTTCAGATTTATACTTGCATAATGCACTAAACCAGAGAGATAACTTTTAAAAGCACGATAGGCAAAAAAACAGGCAACTGCAGTGTCTTATAAGCACTTTCTGAGGTTTGGAGAGAGAAAGACAAATACATTCAGGTACATCTAAATCACCATAACCTGCCATATTTTCTTCTTCACCTGTCTGTAGATCACATAATCTCACAAATCTGTGATTAATATAATAAATATACCAAATCCATTTTAAAATTCTCTCTATATAGAAGATTATACTGACATGACATGTAGAAATAGTTGCTGGATTGTTTATATTAACATGAGAAATAATTCTTTTTTAAATGATTGTCAAAGTTCTACAGAATTTAGAAAATGGTTTAGGGAAAAAACTGATGGGGTCACAAAGAAATCAAATCAAGTCACCCAAACTAATAGGACTGGTGCTGGATTTTCAACTGATCATCTAATGTGTTGTGTGCCTGAATAGTATTGTCAGTTTACATTAAACTGCAACATTCTTCTTGAAGGATTTGTTTTCTACAGAAACCAAGCACACTGATGGGGCTTAATAAATATGTAAGTAATGTCTGTGCATTGGGGAAAGGAACTCTTCCATTTTATTTATTTCTCTACCCAAGTAAAAGTCAGCTTTTGTCAACAAAACAGTGGAGATGTGGAAACTAAAATGTTCCTCCCACCAATGTAACTCTCCTGCTATGCCCACATAATCAAACCACCTCAACCAGAGGCTTATGTTGGCTTAGTTAGATGTGATGCAGTAGACACTGCATCCCTTACATTGGCTGTGGGCTGTCATTCCTGTCAATCTGAAATTGACAAGAAAGCCCCCCTACAGAGCTAAGTGGCTGGGAGTGGGGTGGGAAGCCTAGAGCTTCTCCACCAGGTCAGGGCAGCCTTTTCAATTTCACAAAATTGACAAAGCTGCTGGGGGAAGGGAGGGAAAGCAAGAGGACAGGGCAGCTGGACCCCATTCCCCAGGAGTGAGAAGCCCCAGACGGCTTCCCCTTGGGAATGGGGTAGGGGGAAGCCCAGGGCTGGTGCCCACCAGGGAATGGGGGGGCAGCCCACGAGAAGTCAAGCTCCACACACTGACCCTCTTAGGTCGGTGGAAGTGCTCCTGGTGAGGATACACTCCACCAACCAAGGAGAATAGCATGGACATCAGCCACAGCAGTAATTACTGTAAATTGGCCTGTGTTCATTGACTTATTTTTCTAATACAGACAAGGCCTTACTGTGTGTTTCAGGGCAGATACTTACAGGTACGATTGTCACAGAAGAAAAGAAATATATGACAAGCTGTGAAATTAAAATTCCCCAAGTTAGACAGGTCAAGGTTTTAGATGGAATAATTTAGGGCGCAATCCTTCAGCACTTATTCACAGCAAATAGTACATAGCCTTACAAGCAGTCCCACTGAACTCTCTGGAACTGCTTGTGTAAATATTATTCACTCAACAGGAGTAAGGATTGAAAACTTGATCTCTGATTAAGGAGTGTTTAGAAATGCCTCATCTTGCTGAGTTGTTCACCTAAGTGTAGGTGTTTTGTAAATGATAATATTGCTAATCTAGTCCCTAGGAACCTCTCAGTGGAATGATCATCATACATGCTGGTGCACTGAAGCATATATCTCAGATTATGTATTTAAAAGAGCTATCCTGTTAAATTAACAGTTACAGAATCCTAACATGATTACTGCAAAAATCCAGCTTGTAGGTATTCACACCCTGGTCACGAGCATACAGAACCAGTGCTGCTTCGGTGTGTGTCAGCAAGTACCACAGTGCTAGCAGCTGAAGAATCTCTCTCTAAACACAAAGTTTGTGCTTTCCCATCAAGCTGCCTGTGATTTTCCTGTAGTCACTCACTGTCTTTTACCTGAACAAATACTTGTACCTCACTTTCTCATACCTGACTATGCAATGGCAGAATCAACACGAGGACCTAAACACAGAGCGGGTCAGGTGTGTGCAAAGCCAGCAGCCATCCACCCAGGATGGCTCAACTGGCCTTCAGAAGCAGTTTTGCATGTTCATGGCATGCCACATGCAAAGTCCCAAAAGCTCTGCAGTCCTAGACACAATATGCAGGTCTCCCATACGCATGGGATCAGGGGCACATGGAAGAGACGTCAACAAAGAGCTTCCTTGCTCCTTTGCCACTTGAACAGCAGCAGTGTGGACCACGCGCTGCTAGTCTCCAGCCCAATGGGTTCTGCCCAAACTGAGCACTAGCGCATGCGCAATGCCGAGACCAGTCTCCATCAGTTTTAGGCTTAGGCGCCCCCAGCCTAGGACAGCAGCGCATGCGCACCGCGAGAAACGGGGGCCACTGGCTCCGGTCACCTCGGCTGTACCCCAGCTCTCTCGCGTAGCGCATGCGCAAATGCCAACCGCCACGGGGGAAGATTTTTTCCCTCTCATCCGGGCACGTAAACCTCTCCCCAGGGGGAGGCGAGAGGGAGCCGCTACCTCGCCTCACACTGGCCAGTGGCCACCCAGTCCCAAACACAGCGAGGGGGGTGGGGGGGGGCTCGGACAACAGCGCCGAACGCTCTCCAGCCCCTCCCCCTCGGTACGGCGGGGATACCGGTCGCTTCAGCCCCCACCCCCGGTCGCTGCGGCGAATGCCATCCGCCCGGCTACTTACACGCTCCCTCTCCGCCCCCGGCCGGCCGGTCACAGGCAGCGCCCCTTCGTCTCCTTCGCCGCCGCTTCCTCCCCCCCCGGCCCCTTTGCTCCTCGTCTTCACGACCAAGACAATATGGCGCCCGCTCGCCTTCACCCGGTAGTGAATGTGCGTCACTGAGTTGACCCCTCCTTCGCAGCCAGCGTGAACGCGCTTGGCCGCCATCTTGAATGTGGGCGTCCGAAGTCGTCATTGACGCCTTATCAACCCCCATCTTTACTGAGGGGAAGCGATCTGCAGTCTCGATTGCAGCCATCTTTCGCGAGGGCAAGAGACAAGCTTCGACCGCCGCCATCTTTAGCGAGGGCGGTTGCGTCACCGCGCCGATGTCACCCCTCCCTTAGCACTACTGTACTCGGGGCGGGAAAACCCCTGTGGCCTCCGCAGAGACCGCGCGCAGCGGCTGCTGGGCGACGGCGGGAGGCAGCGCGTGCAGCGGAGGATAGCGGCGGCGAGGAGCGTCACCAACCGCCGAGTCTCAGCCCGTCACCGCCTCACAACCCCCGCCCCGCAACCCACCCCCACCGCTACCCCTATGCTGCCCTACCACAACCCCCACAGCCCAGCTGTGCCCTGCCCGGCCCCACAACCCCATCCCAGCGCAGCCCATACCCCGCCCCACCCACCACCGCCATCCTTCACATCTCCACCCTACAGCCCCCGGCCCTCGCACCCACCCCACCCCGCAACCCCCGGCCCTCACATCTCCCCACCCCGCAACCCCCGGCCCTCGCACCCATCCCACCCCACCCCACAACCCCCGGCCCTCACATCTCCCCCACCCCACCCCGCAACCCCCAGCCCCCACATCTCCCCCACACCCCAACCCCCAGCCCTCCCACCCCCCCCTCCCATGCACCCACCAGCACAATTCACCTTCCTCTATACACACATCCTCACCCCAATCCATGCTTTTCCCTGCAAACACATCTTGTCTCATTCCATGCTCTTCCTTACACACAGACCTCTTGCTACAACATGTACCCTTCTCCACACAAAAACACATCTCTACACACCACAATTCATCCCTATACACACAACCCTACCACAAACAACTTATACCCTTCCCTAAACACCCACACACTCTTGCCATAATCCATTCCCATAGCTACTGCCTCCTCACAGCCGGTACCTCTCCTACACTTCACTCCCCTGTAGTAGGTTACTGATGCTCAGACTAGTTTCAAAATAAACTCTATGTACAGAAGTGAGGTATTAAAACTTTCTGCTATTCTGTGGAGCTGCAAATGGTAATAATCCTGTCCTGCTCTAGCAGTGACACTGGAAACCAGAGACTGCACCTAGAATGTACATAGATGTACTTACTCTATGTCACATTTTCCCTTTTTTAGACTCTTCTATTCAACTAAATATATTAAATTAAATTAAACAGACTATATAACAAATACAATAACTAACAGTCCTTCAGGTTGCTTGAACACAGCTATGTCTTGATTAGTATGTTAGGGTGTTTCACAAATCTGCCTGTTGTGCTGTATTGCAAACCATCTTTAGACAAGTCCTTGTTTGAAACAAACTCTTCAGTCTCATGAAATAATAGTAGTTTGAGACTTCTCGTCTTGGCCAAGGTGTCGTGTATCTTAAGCATGTTTCTGTGTAAGATTTTGTCTTCCTTTATGAACAGTGAGTATGAGTAAGATGACTCCTCTTCGATGACAGTAGCTTTGACTGGCTGGTGACCTGCTTACCAAATTCTCACAGAGGCTTTGTTTTTTAACTGTGGAAGATGTCTTTATTGTACAATCAGACAATATTACTTTCCCAGTCTTTTCCTCACTATCTCAGTTTCCTTAGTCATGCTTTGTTTTTGTCCTGTATCTGGTATTTATACATTATGTAATCAGGTATTTATACATCTGTTGTAGAGCAGTTCCACATTGTAACTCTGTAATTGAGTAGTGCAACATATGGATCTTTTGCATCCATTACTTTTCTTGAGCAAATTCTTCACTATACATATTAGCCTGATACTGCAAATAACAGTGTGGGGACAGACAGTGCTGGAGCGGTTGGTGCCAAAGTAATTGGTGCTGAATGAGTCTTTGGTATTGCAGACTTGGTACCAGAGGTAATTAGTTTTGATCCGTAAATGATGCGGAGTCTGATACCTTTGGGTTCTAGCAATACCATATTTGGGCAGTGAAATTGATTGTAAGCGTAGAAGTGATTTCAACCTTTTTGCTCAGGTCAGTGGATTGGAATACGTCCCTATACTTTCTAAAGGAGAGATGCTCCTTTCTTACCTCTGTCAGAAGTCTTAACTGATGATCCCACAGCCCAATGCAAGTCTGTAGTCAGGGCCATCTTAGAGCATGGGGTTTGGAAACTAGTTATTGAGCTGGGGTTTACTGGGGCACTTCTGAACTCAAACCAAGTTGGTTCAGGGGGGTCTTGCTTGCCTAGGTCTGAAGCAGGGCCAAAGCCTAGTCCAAGAGTAAAAGTTTGAAGTGAGCCTCTCTTCCTGTGGTACATTTATCAGGGATGTGTTGCCTGAGGCCAAAAAAAAAAAAAAAGCATCTTGTATGACCATCAAGTGGCATAGCTGCTTCACAGGAGGCAGAGTTTTTGGACTTGGGAGCATGTCTACACATACAGTGCTGCAGCAGCGCAGCTTTGCCAACACAGCTATGCTGTTACGGTGTGTCTGGTGAAGAAGCTTTATGACAATGGGAGAGAATTCTCCCATTGGCATAAAAAACCCATCCCCCGCAAGAAGCATAAACTATGCCAGTCAGAGATGCTCTCCCACCAGCAAAGCACTGTGCACATTAGCGCTTATGTCAGTGTAATTTATGTCACTCGGGGAGGTGGAACATTCATACCCCTGAGTGACTTAAGTTATATTGACTAAGTGGTAGTTTAGACATAGCCTTAGTTTCAGTCATGACGAAGTGCCAGTGTCAGGAGGAAATAACTTCCCACCAAAAACAAAAATTATGTCCATGATAACGGGCAAAAAACTACTCTAAAAAAATGTAAACACTATTTACAAATATATGTATTGAGATGCGGACACTGTTGGAGTTCCGTCAGCCACAGCCCATGAAAAGCAGCTAAGGGCAGTTGGGCCTGCTTCACCTTTTATACCTATGGCATGAAGTCATTCGGGGTGTGTACATGACTCCAATAGAAACTGCTGGCCAAAGGATTCCGATCCCAAATACACAGGATACATGCGCACCAGGAATGGAATATATGAGATAGGCACTTGATGAATCTTAAAATGTTTACAGTAAGTTCAAATTGTCTAATATTCTAATTCTCATTTTCTTTCAACATGCATACTAACTTTTCCGCTATAAAGGATCAATTTTAGTAGGTACATTCAGTCTGGATTATGGATAGCACTAATGAGACAGCTTTAACAACTGATACTCTGCTTAAGCACCATCAGGCGCTTCATCCTTCCAGTCACACACATATTTGTTATAACTGATACTGCCTGTTGAAAGCAAAGTAACACCTGGCTGAGTTCATTAGATGGTTATAACTCTCAATTGTGACATTAGAGCCGTGCAATAAACTTTTAAATGCTTCATTTGCAGAGGGCCCACACCGATTTCTGCACAATTTCAGATGCACGTGTGGTGAGTGTGAGGGGGGATGAGGTAGGTATGGCTGGAGCAGTGATGGAGAGGGACAGTTTTTTTAATTACATTTGTAAAAGTTTATTTGAAATAAATTCAAGATTTAACACTGAAATTTGAAAGCATGCAATTAAAAAAACCACCAAAACCTACAAAGATGTATTAAAATAATCCTTTATAGATGGGCCTATTTAGTAACATTGGGGCCTAATTCTGCCCCTCTGGAGTCAATGGCAATGGTTCTATTGATTTCAACAACATCAGTGCAACATTAGACGGTTACTAGTCAGCCTGGTGCTTACCATTGTGAATAATCTCATTTATTTCAAAGGTCTACACCATGATGATTTAGCATTGGGAAGATGGGCAGGAATATCTGTAAATATTGGAAATGAACCATGAGGAGAAAAATATTTATAGAACATGATGCAACTAGCAGTTTTATTAATAGCATAATAAAAGTAGTGTTATCAACCAATACACTCAACACCTAAGTCTTTCACCTCCTCTGTTGCTTTCAACTGATAAATCTCCAGGTTATAGCAAAAATTCTTTTTGTTAGTCCCTAAATATATGAGTTTGCACTATTAAATGTCATCCCATTTCTATTACTCCAGTTTTCAATGTCCTCTTGGTCTTCTTATATGATACTCTGGTCCTCCTCTATTTTGGCAATACCACCCAATTTTGTGTCATCCATGAAAGAGGGTTTCAACTGAAGACTGCAGCCCAAGACTATGGGGACACCATTTTTTAAAATCCTTGCAGGTTATCTCTAAGAGCCAAGTGCACTATAACACTTTTTGATATTCTACCATTGAAAGTTCTCTAGCAATTCTTCATGAAATTCTATCCACAGAACCTCATACAAGTCCAAGTGCTGTGACTATAAAGATCTACACAGACCATAAGATTTTTCACAATGCAATATTTCCACCAGTAGTTTTTGTTCAAGACTAGATTTTCTGTTTGCTCCATTCTCTAGTTTCTCACATTTTAATTCAACAGTAATTCAAATGAAGAATACTGGTTTAATCACTTCAGTAAACTCTAAGTGACTGCCTAGCAACTTTAATCAATTCAGCGGTTCAGTTACCAACTCTGATGTGCAGATGCCCAATGCAATAGCAACAAGCAACTCGTTAGTAGTTACACATCTGCCTGATAGTCTGGGTTTTTCGGATGAATCACAAAATTGAGTCTTTGACTGCTTAGAGCTATTAAAGGTTAAACTAATAAAGGGCTATTTGATTTAAAAGGTTGGTAATGGGATATGGATTCATTTCTAATACAGTGGTTTAAATCCAGCCCATTATCCTGTGGTAATCTCGCAGCCAGTGTCTAGTGTACAGGTATACACATCACAGCTCTATCTTTCTGATAGTGAATATTGATTTCCCTTAGTGGCTGATGCCCCAAAGATGATTGCATATTTTTGACAGATGATTGACCACTGAATATGCAGGCTGTAAATTGCTCAAGGAGTCTTCTATGTGCAGGATTTTATACACACACACTTTTATTTTAAAATTAAACAATCTCTGTGGCCAGTTCTGGGTGAATTGTCACAAAGGTATATACAAATTGGAGAGAGTCCAGAGATCAACAAAATCATGAAGTTCTATGAGGAAAAGTTAAATGTCTCAAGATTAAACATAAGGGTAAGATGACTGAAAAAGGACCTGGTAAGTCTTCAAAAATGGTAATAGATGTTATAAAGAGAACAGTGATCTATTGTTCTCAAAGTCCACTGGATGTAGGACAAGTAGTAACGGGCTTAATCTGCAGCAAGGGAGATATAGATTAGATATTAGGAAAGACTTTCTAATGATAAGGAACATTGCACTAATTATAAGAATAGGCTTCCAAGGGAATCCTCATCATTGGAGGTTTTTAAAAACAGGGTTAGACAAGGACCTAGGCTCATTTGGTCCTCCCTCAGCATAGGGGGCTGGACATGATGACTTCTTGACATCCCTTCCAGCTCTACATTTCTATGATTCTGTGTTCAGTTTTACATGAAAATAAAGTTTAGTTCTTTCCACATATTTACATTTCTACAAATGCCATAGGATTATTGAACAATACATCCACTGTGACTAGAAAGCCACTGGATGAGTACTAGTATGTGTATCAAGATATGTGGCAAGTGACTTAAAAAAACCTAGTTAGGCCCCATATAGTAGAAATGTCATGGCACTTAATGGTATTGCTGCTGTGTAAAGTTTCTCCTCTGCAGATGAATTTGCAATGTTAGGGTCATAGTTAGTACTTGATTAAAATATGAAACTCTATTAACTTAATTAGACCACTGATGCAAGTAATCATTAAATATGGCCGTCAGCTATTTTACCAGATCCTTTAAACTCTGTGGGATACAGTGCTTACTACTATTAATAATGTTATTTCTTCTAATGAGACTATTCAAATAGTAAGCATTTTACCTAGTTATGTCTGCAGGAGTGTGCACTATATGAGCACTCCTGTAATAGAGGTTTTTCTTGAACTGTTCATAGTAACATTTATGTTAATCTGTTTACAAGTTAATTGACAGAAACTGACTACCAATTTAATAAATTAGCCAAATTTAAAAACAGGTTTATCAGAAATTAATTGGATGAACCATAAATTAATGCTTTTGTCTGCTCCAAAAAAAACCAAACCACTGGCTTTTGTACAGTGTCTAATGTACACACTGTTGGATCAGATTATAGATGAAACAACTTTCTGAAAATTGATGAGTGAATGTATGATGAATGTTTTGACCTCACCACAAAAGGGAGAGGACATTGTTTTTTCTTTCGTTAATCAAAAATGACAAATAAGCTTTCTGGAAAATGACTGGCATACAACATATTGTAAAGTTAGACAACTTTATAAGTTAAACAACTTCCAGGGAGGATGGAGCTAGGTTGTTCTCAGTGGTAGTAGATGACAGAACTAGGAGCAATGGTCTCAAGTTGCAGTGTGGGAGGTCTAAGTTGGACATTACAAAAAGCTTTTTCACTAGCAGGGTGGTGAAGCACTGGAATGGGTTACCTAGGGAGGTGGCGGAATCTTCATCCTTAAATGTTTTTAAGGTGTGGCTTGACAAAGCCCTGGCTGGGATGATTTAGTTTGAGATGGTCCTGCTTTTGAGCAGGGGGTTGGGTTAGATGACCTGCAGAGGTCCCTTCCAACCTTAATCTTCTATGATTCCATAACTTAGTAAATTCTGCAAATATTCAGATATTTTATTCACATATTTAAGTACACAGCATACAATGCAGATACAAAAGGCAAGCTAGATATGAAACAAGTGGTATCTTTATTCTGTAAAAAAATTACATTGTGAAAGTACTTAATATAGTGCCTGATGATATAACATAGATAAAAGAGAATATATGCTAAATGTAAACACTGATTTTTAATGTCCATCCTATAATTAAGTCCCTATTTTCTTTAGCAATAAGATTTGGTATTCTCAATTTACAAACAAAATATCGAAAGAATGAAGCATTCCAATATTGTGATATACATTTATCTATTTTGACCGCAGAAATATTTTACAAATGCAATTGTAAGAGTACTGGTGTTGAGCCAAAACAAGTAAAGGGAAGGGAGAAGGAATAACAATCAATCAGAAATTAAAATGCATATTTATTTCCTACTTGTCTAAATATTGAAAGAACTAGTATGTCACAGGTTTCTGATCATTTAGACCCATGATCCTGCAAGCACTTACAGGAATGAGTAATTTGAATATAATTGGATTATTCCCATGCATAAATGTTTGCTGCATTGGACCTTACTTTGCAGAATAGTTAATTAGGGAATTAGTGCCCAGTGCTGTAATGAGTTCTTAACAGGCACAGGGTCTGACTGCACATGGAGCTCATTGCAGTTTCAGGTTACACAATTCAGAAACGAGAGTTTAATACAACAATAAACAATGGGATAATAAATATGTACTATGAATTAATATAAGATTCTCCATAAATAAATGTAATTAAAATAAATGCTTTCAGAAACGAGATGTGAAGTAATTTTCTATTTTCTTTTAAAAAGCAATATTACTGCAGAGTATTTTGTATTACAAACATAATGGAACAAAAATATGAAGTTGCAATAAATGGAAGAAAAATTCTTAATTAGAATATATTATTGTATTTTCATTCTATTATAAATACTTATAGAAAAGTTTTCATCCCAAGTAACTTTAAAAATAGTTATAATTAGGCTCATTTATTGCATGTACAAAGTAAATTTTGCTAGTTTTTGTTTTGCAAAATATTATGCAAAGAAAACTATTTGTCTTAAAGGGACACCATTGGTTTAAAAATTACACCGCTTTCTGAACATGGATTTACCTACTATTGTAACAATTGCCACTTAAGATTACTATAACTGAAAAAAAATTAGAGAATTTTGTTTGTTTATTTTGTGCACTTAGCAGCCCTCTTTGGATAATCAGTTTCCCATTGTTTGCATGAGTCTTTTAAACAGCAACGGGGGAAAGAAAACACATTTAAAATGAATTTCAAAATGTCTGCAAAACTACAAAAACACACAGAGTCAGATGCAGTAACAAACTACTTAACCACATCTTAAAAACTAATTAGATTGCAACATGATGTTGTCCTTTTTGTAGAGATTTTTAAAACTTTGTACAAATTGATATATAAGAAGCATGGCCAGAAACTAATTGCCAGCTGGTGAAAAATTTGTTTCTCAGCTACTGGTATATGAACAAAAAGCTGTTTCATGAGGCCATTGCACAACTGTGTTAAATATCCAAACACCTGCTCTTTACATTTGCTGTAGGTCTCCTCCATTTGCCCTCCCCAACCTCTACACATCATTCCAGCTTGGATTTCCTCTTCAGAAGGAAGTTATAATTTCAACAGCTTAGTTGCTATTGTTAAAACTTTATTTGAGCATAGTTAGGGTTCCTGTTTTCTCTAATGGACTTAGGCACATTAACTTATTCAGTATTTAAAATTTCAATTTGTATCATTAATTACACATAAAGCCCATAGGATCAAGAAAATGGTGACAAATTTATATAAGACATCTCAAACTTCTGGTGACTTCACAGACCACGGTCATACTTGCCAACACTTGAAATCTACAAACGGACATCTGGGAAGAAAATTTAGGTTTACTCCATTGAAATAAAAAGGATTAGAAATTCTGAAAGTAACTAGTGGTAACCATTTTTTTCAAAATATAGGGAACGTGCCTTTTAAACAGGCACGCACACACGATCACACTTGCCAACATTCCCATTTTGGGCAGAACAGTCTTAAGAATTTTTTGCCTGTCCTGATTGCTGGGATTTCTCTACCCTGCCAAGTTCCTGCAGCTGACCAGCAGAGCTGCTCTAAGTGTTGCTCAGTGGCCATTACTTGCCTGTCTCCTCAGGCCTTTCTGCTACCCATACTGCCATCCACAGAAAGCCAGTATGCGCAGCAGGGCTGTAAGTTACACAGCCCACTCTCCAAGGCTCCTGTAGATCAAGAAATTCAGATGGTAGAGAGGAGAAATAAAGGGGGCCCTTTCATGAGGAGAACGACAAAGTCAAGAAAATTCCACAGAGGCTGGGAGACTGTAGGAATAACCAAAAGTGAGGTAGAGGTAAGGAAGGGAAATATTGGTGCCAAAGTGAGAGGGGAAGAGGACATCACAAGGAGGGGTGGGAAAAGGTAAAATGGGACAGATAAGACTGTCACCCACAAAGATGCCAGAGGAATCAGGCCCCTGACAACTCCAGATGGGGTAGCAGGCTCATGTCATGTCATGTCCTTGCAGAGACAAGATTACGACAACATTAGACATTGTCACAATCCACCTAGGGAACCTCATTAATTTGGATAAGCATATCTATTTTAGGATGCTTATCCAAATTTTGAACCTTCAGGAGTTCTGAAAATGCATGAGTTGCAACCTCATGATACAACATAAACGGTAAGGGTAGGTAGGAAAAGACAGGACAGCCTGTAAGTTTTGAGGCTCTGGTAGCATTTTCACACTAGCCTTACTTGCAACAGAATGCACATAGAATCCTCAGGCTGCTGGAGGAATCCCACACTGTCCAATTTATCTGAAAAATTATAACTAGAAAAATGTTTCAAATCTTAGCAAATATGGGATGCTATGTCACTAGAACCCATGGAAGTCAACATAATCTCTCTCAATTTCTGATGCAGAAGGTGTGCAACTGCGGAGCTAACAAATTTTTGTTTGTTAGAGTAAGACACAGAGTTAAAGTTTACTTTGAGAAAACTATTGCCTTAAATAATTAAGAAGTTATTGAAGGAGACATAAGGCTTGAAGTCTGTGGCTTCAGGCATAGTCTCATTTTCAACCAAAATAATTCTCCATATAAATCCATTGCACAGAATATGTTTTCTTAAATTACAAATTCATTTTTGCTCCAAATTTGCTGTAGCTTCTGCCACACACTGCTAGTGATTTTTGTGTTTTAGCTCATGTAGCTTTCTCTGCCAATAACAGCACTCCAGCAGCGACAGTAACAAGCATCTTGGGTAAATGTACTTCTTATAGTATTAAGATTAGCATCTGTTTTAACATCATTTCATTTTATTTTTTGCATCTTGGTTGCTGATAAGCCTATCGACCAGCATAAAAGCAAGGAAATGTGTGCCTGAGCCCTAATGGGCAAGTTGTCTCTCTTCTTCCACAGCTGCAGCAGGATCCCTGGCAGCAGAAACCAGGCCTCCCTATTGCTTTAGGGGAAAAATTTGGGCAGGCCACCCAATGAGTGCTCAATGACTGGAGGGGAGCCAAGGCTAGCTCTGAAGATTCCATGACCTCATGTAAAAGTGGATCTTGGGGCTGACTGGGGCCAAGAACATTTCTGCCATATTGATCCTTCAGTCTTGCATCCCACAGAGTAGTGCTAGGCTGAAAATCTGGCCAGTTAGAGATTTATGTATGTAAATTCAGTGGTTCTAAAACTGTGGTGCCTGGACCATTGGGTGTTCTGTGGACAGATTATCACAGTGGTGAAACTTTGTCAGCATCCAAGTGACTTTTCGTTTGTAGGGAGTTTCATCCAGGTTAATCTTAAAGAGTTTCAAACAACCATGTAGAAACAGAAGGGGGGGGGGAAACAGAAGAGAACACCTCTCTGCACCACATGGCTTCATGTAGATTAGGAAAAGAGGTCAAGGTTAGCTAAGATGTTAATTAGCCCAAGCTCACCATGACCTTTGCCCTAGTGTACACTCAGGTCAAGACTTTTTACCTCAAGGTAGGTGGTTGAGACTGATCTTTAGTCTCCAACAAGGGTTGACTTAGACCAACTAACCTGAGGTAAAAAGGTATTAATTTGAATCTGCCCTGGTGAAAATGTCTGGGTTAGCCAACAATATTAGCTATCCCTGCCCTAACCTCAACTTCTTCTGACCAACCGGCTCCAATTAGCCTTTAGCTCCCCTGTATCTGCAATTCAGCATATAGGCTCTAAGACATTTATGCCTGCTTATCTCCAGCCCTCCCACATTGGAGTTTTGCCAAGTGGCTCTACATGGCACTGTGTGTTGCCATGGAATGCTGCCGTGGAACACTGTGCTGCAGCAGCATGTGGAATAAGGAGTGCCCCGGTGCAGCCTCTGGCTCCTTATTTCTGAGCAAGGTAACTGGTAGCTCCTGCTGCTCTTCAGGTCTTGAATCCTTGTGCTAAGAAGTGGGATTTGGCTATCAGTAAGCTGCAGGCTGCTTTAATTGCAGTGCCAGAAGTCGAGAGTTCTGCAGTAGGGCATGCTGTGGTTAGGAGCACTGGCAATTTTCACCATGAAACTAAAATTGTTGACACAGTAAATAGAAACAAATACACAAAACTTTTTATTTGCCAAATAAATTGGCAGCTCTAATGGATGGGTTGCAAGCTAAGCAGAACTAGTTATGAGTTAGTTACTTCAATAAATTATCAGATTACCTAAAAATCAAAATAACCAGTTTAATTATAAGGCCAAAAACAGACATAATTTATTGTCTGTTACATTTGGGACAGAAATAATGGGGCTACTAAGAAAAGTAAGTGCTGCTATTATGGCAGATGCAATACCTAGGACAGCTAGAGTATTAGGGACAAATTCTGCCAATGGACCTCCTCAACCTCTCCCCTGACTTCAAAGGGAGTTGCTTATACCTATGTGAAAGCAGAATTTGTCACTGACCAACTCTCTGACACTGCAAAAATAATTTGTCATTTACTACTCTATGAGAAAAGTAATCAGCAACAGATGAACTAATTTGTTTTTAGAACCTATAATTAGTAACAGAATTATCCAGTTGTGCTTAAATAGCACAGTACATACACAAGCTCACTATCCTGCACATGTAATCACAACCAAAAATAGCAATTTTGAGATTTTACTAAAATACAGGTCTTTGTAATGTTCTCTTATTCCCAAATAAATATGACAGCTATATATTAAGACTTACAAACAACAGACTTATGGCATAGTTATTCCACCGGTACTAAAAGCGTAGGAAATTCCTATAATAATGCCATTCAGAGATGGCTCAGAGCAAGTGTCTGACCTGATTGGGTTTTTGAGAGAATCCAACCCTTAAATATTCTATTTGCCATCAGGAAGCATGAACTGGTAGAGAATATATTTGTAAATTTTCCCAGTAGTACATCAGGAAATTACATTGCAGCATTAACCTATCAGTGTTGCCATTATTCCATTCTGGAAGCATTGCTTTTCAATTAGTATGTCTAGAAATACACTATGATGCAAATTCATTTGGAGAAATCTTAAAACAAAATATCTAACTGGGATAATCTGGGATAATCTTCATCCCACTGAAGATGAATAATTTTGCATTGTTACTGTCCATCAGGAAATCCAGGCACTTAACATTAACCAATGTCATTTTCATTCTTAACTGGTTTAAAACCATGGGTGAGACCTTAGCTCCACTGAATTCAATGGCAAAACTCTCATTAACTTCAACAGGGCCAGGATTTCATCCTGTGTGTCATTTACTCTCACTCACTGATTCATGAATTCCCTGTATTTTAATGTTTGGCAAAGGGCACATTTTAAAGCTAGCGTTCGGGTACTGATAATCAACTTGAGTGAAGTTCAGGGTCAAAGCATGGCACGTTTTCTACTAAAGGCCAGATTAAGGCACAATATTTACAGGTACTGCAACCACTGCAGCATTTAAGTAAGATAGACTAAATAACCATGTCCATTTTTCAAATTAAACCAGTAAACACTATTACAATATTCTTTCATAAAAAAGCAGATACGCTTGTGAATTTAGTACTCTTGATTCTGGAACCATCTGTACATGGACATCACTAACATACACCCACTGTCCTGCTGACGCTCCCACCGCTTCCTTTAAACCTGAAATGCAAATGCAAAGAGTTAATATTCACTGTCTTATACCTTTGCTATCAAACGATACAACGGGCACTTCAAATAAGAGGTGGGAAAATGTCTTTGAACACACCAGTTATTCATGATTTAGAAACCTATCTGTTTATATCTTAAGTTTACACTGAATAACTTGTAGTGATATTAAGTTAGTTTGTCTTTTTTACTTTGTAACCAAATAAATGTGTAATGGAAAAGATATCAGAATGGGAGGAACAGGTCAAAGATATTACATAGAATATGACCAACATTTTATACCTTTCACAAAATCATATTTATACTGGACAACTGTTATCACTTTTTGCCATGTCTTTTTTAAAAAAGCAGCTTGTCCTAGAACCCTCAAAGGAGGTTTATTTGAATTATATTGATAATGTATAACACACAGGATCAATTCTGAGACAAAAAATTAATATTTCAGGAATATTTATTTAATAGCAATTTTAAAAACACGGGAAGGACCCACTGGGCTCCAATGAACTTTCAAAGAGAACCAAGTGATCGGTGGAAACGTAAGTTTTTTTTTTAAAAGTCAGTACATCTCTAGTCCTTTTCCTTGTGGAAACTGGCTTCTAATAAAAAGTGATTGCTAGGGGAGTCTGGCACCAAAAAATTTTTTCTAAAACGAAAAATATTACATTCTCACCCCCCCCACCCATCAGCACTACCATCACCATCAGCCCAATTCTCCTGCCCCATAGTTACCCAACCATTAGTTAATAGAGCTCCTGGCATCGTCTCCTTCATAGTATCAGCATCAGTGAAATATATATTCCTGGTGCACTCCCTTCAAATTTCTATGCCAGCAGAGTTACCAGGAGACATTTTCAATTCTCCATGGAGTAGCTCTAACTTCTCACAGTAAACCAAAGTATTTGGGATTTTTATGTACTGACATTTTATGTACTGACATCTCATTGTATGACACTCAAAATGAAAGTCTCTGTTGCAAATAACTCCCAATCAAAGAGAAACAGAAGAGAAAATATACCGAGATGAGGAAATAACTTGTTTTAAAAACTGTTACTGACACTTCTTGCAGTCATGGGAAAGAATTGAGCCTTTAGGAAGGATTTCAATGAAGACAGGAAGATGGCTTGGTTATTTAGGATAGGGAGGGTATTCCACAGGTAGGGAGAGGGTAGCATAGAAATTAATGTTTATATATTGGGTTTCATAAAAGAAAAATTATACATTTGTGTGGCACTGACAGTTATGGGAAGATTCAGGGCCAAAATGTTTACTCAATATAAATATAGTGTCTGGATGAATTATAGCAACGATCAATTTTGTTTCTTTACGAGAAGGGTTTGTTGGACATACCTTGAACATTTTTATTGCTAGCAATATGCTCCAATAATTTCTTGGAAGGTGTTCTCACTTTCACATATGCTGCATAGTGACCTTCTCTCATTGAACCACTGTGCTCCACTATTCCATAAAGATTGTACAGAACTCTTCCTCCATCTGTCACATTCTTATTCACAAATTCACAGAACATAAAGATATGATTTATCATTACATACTGGATTTTATAACAATATATGTTAATTCATTTCAAATAGTGTAACAATAAAGGGAGCAAATAGTTGATAAGTACTGTAATTTAAGTATGTTTTGCAATGCTGAACTGAAGTAATTTGAGAAACAAGTCTATGATATTCAGAGTTCAATAACTAAATCCAGTTTAGCTGGAAGCACTGATAATTAGCTCTAATGCTACTCTATTCATTTTAAAACATTAAGGGGGACAGATCATCCTCAATGATTTCAGTGAAGCGATGCCATTTTACACCAGTTGAAGACCTGATCCTAGATTACTGCTTGAAAGCATTCAATTTGTAATTTCTTTGGGGGTGAAAATCAGAGTTTAACTTGTATCCATAACTACAAACATTGAACTATAATAAACTGATGCTTTAAAATAAGACTCAGATATATTCTTAATATACTGTACCTTGCAGGAAGCAGAACAAAATGGTGCTAAGTCTAAAATTAGTGGGAAATCCACATGTCGATTTACTTTCCGAAGACTCAAACCAGCCTCCACGAAAAAATAAGAATACAAAAGAAATATTTTACATAGCTGCCTTTTAAATCTAACTGTTTTGCTACAGTATTAGAATAACTTGGTAAGACAAAACAGAACACAAAATCTACACAATGTAAATACAAAACACTCTCTATACATTTGTTTTTCATATCTTCAACTGTACCAAAAAACCAACCACCCGTGTGTTACAGAAATATTTTGGTTGCAAAGTCAATCACTCAAAATTTAGGAATTGCCAGATTTGCAGTTTTGCAACCTTAAATCTGCCCCTTTTTGTGTCCATTCTGTGCAATGGAGAAGACAGAATGCCAGGGAAAAAGTAGAATGTGAATAAATAATACATATACTGAAACACTATCATAGCACATATACACAAGGGGACAGAATTCAGGTTGCATGGGCAACCACAAATTTCCTAATTTTTTATTGTTATTTTGGCTGCAAAGTCAAGTATTCTATACGTTTTAAAGCAATCTCCTGGTTTTTTTATTTTTAAAAGTTAAAGAGAAACAACATTGTATTATATACAATTGTACCAATTCTCACACAGCCACCAGTGTGGGCCCAGCTCTTCAGGAAGTTCATTTTTAGTTATTTTGGCATGTTGCCAGAATTTTCCTGAAGAATGACAATTTTCAATAATTTATATCTCAGAAACTTTTGAATTGAATTTCACTGGACAAAGAAAAGACACTCCACTCCTTTGAATCCAGAGCTTTATACCTGACTAATTTTAAAGGCCTGCTGCAAACTGTGGAGATGTTAGATCTACTCAAGAAAAAAAAAAGTCACATTTTTCTATACTGGTGTGATGTTGTATGATTGAAATATAACCAGGTATAACATTATTGCTACCATTGTTATACAACTCAACTTATGCAAAGTATGTCATGTAAGGTGTCAATGGAAAAGTTATGATTTGCTAAGTATGATTATCCTGTTTATATGCATATCATTTTAAATCTGAAGTTATAGATATTATGTATTGGCATCCTATATATACTCACTGCATGCCTGAACAACACAGATAAAATCTATAATGAAGCCAGACAACCTATTGTGAACATTAACGGCCTCTTTAAGGACACTTAGTTCGCACAATAGACCATAGAGGAATTCTGCCCTCTCCCCCCATGGAACTCTGTAAACATTTTAGCCAGAGCATGGACAATGGCTGCTCCCATGACTCAACAAAGCATGCAAGGACATGTGACTGTGTGTGATCCTGGATTCCATTTTGGGCTTGTAATTCTTCCCCCTCCCCTCCAACGCTGAAAGCATCCACCCACTGGGAGAAGGTGTATAAGGCAGTTGCACCATCTCCATCTTGTCTTCATCTTCTACTTCATTTCTCTGGACTGGATTTCTAATGAGAAAGCTTTAAACAAGAACTGATGACCTCCAAACTGTTTGGGTAATTTCCAGAGACTGCAAATTATTCCACCACTACCACAATCTTAATTCAAGAACTTTGCACTGATTGTATGTGTGTGATTCTTTGACCATTTTAACTCTCTTTTCTTTTAGATATTAGATACCAAAGGGTTGGCAGCAGCATGATTGGGTAAGATGTGAGTTATGTATTGGCCTGGCTGTGTGGCTGATCATTTGGGATTGGAAGGACCCTTTGTTTGATGAAATTGGTTTTAAATAACCACTCATCATAAAGTCTAGTGTTGGGGGGGGAGGGGCGAGGCCTGGGATATCTAAGGAGACTGCTTTTCTGACTTCTTGTTAACCGATGTGGTGAGACAAGTTTACTTTTGTTGCCGGCTTGATATATCTTAGAGAAAAATAACCAGCAGTCTGGGGTGTTTGCCTTATTTCTCTGCAGTTTGTCCTGAATCTAGATATTCTTAGCTGTGACCCACTCAGGCACCAGGACAACTGGAAAGTGTTAGGCAATATAAATATAGGGTTAGTACCAATTCCACATATAATATTGATATCTAGATACATGCTGCAGCTGAACTAACATATTGGTGGACAAAATGTGGTGGAGGAATAGCAAAATGCACGCTGCAAAAGAATAAGTGTACTACAGCTGCACTGGAATTCAGACTTCAACTGATTTTCCAGGCAGTGCTGTTGGATTTAAATCCAGGTTTCCTGCTTGCTGATCTAAATCATGATTAACATCAAAGATTTAAAAAATTGCTGTTAATTTCATTTTGCATTTGCACATTTTAGTTATATTCCTAAAGAAAGGCTGGTTTTCACTGGCTGGTATGACATGGTATTTCTTTTTCCTAATCAGGAGACTACACTATACCTATATATATTTAATTCAGTAATTAAATAGTGTAACAGACATTTATTCACACTCTTGATTACTACATTTTTATGATGTTAGAAAATGGTGAATGATGCATTTCTTATTTACTAGAGGACTATTAATTTTTTACTCATGATTTTGTCAAGCTTTATTGGGATGGAAATTGGAATGCAATTAAAATGTCACAAAGCATTTTGACACAGTTTTTCAGTTAAATAAAGCTACTTTAAATGTGCTAGAAACATATGGGGGAAAAAAGTAAGTTTATCAGAACATATTTTGCATTTAAAACCAACTCATTAAACATGGGAAGTACTGTTTGTAATTTGTTAATTGAGCTGATTGTTTCTGGTCACTACAACCTTCAAGGTGTTAGAACTAGATCTCATCCTTTCCCACCTTGTTTTTACTCATAGATTGGAAGAGGAAAACAATCTCTTGTGCTTTCTCAACTCCCAGTTTCTCAACTTTATATTAACTATCATTGAACTAGTTGAATAAACTGAAATGAAGAAGCTATTTACTTTGCATCCACAGACCAGACTACGGCTGCCAAAAGCTGTTAAACTTGGGTTTCTAGTGCTTAGACAGTGACTTCCATCAGTTCAGTGGTCTGATTTTCTTTAAACACCAGCTTCAAACATCTACTACTTGAGAATTTTTTTTACTTAAATGATTTTAATAGATTACAGTAAAACAGGAACAAGGAAAAGAACCAGAAAGGTGCCGCGAGTCTCAATGATATGACTGGTTGTTACCTGATTGAATGACACAGACAAAAGTTTGTCTTTTGTACTGACAGCAAACCTACTCTGATCTCACAGAGCCACCACAATATACACGCAGTGTCCGAATAAGCATGGAATTTACCGTAATCTCATAAGATCTAGACAGATTCCTCCAGATCAAGGTTGAGTCACAACTGTAGGACACTGACATGAATTGTGCTGTATCTTTTTCTGTGGATGAGAAGTCGCCTTCAAGTGTCTAGGGCTGACTAACAAACCAGCACTAAAGTTTACATTGAAAGTTTTTTTAAAAGGATAAAAAAAGCTTTTAAGCTTTCTTAGTACTAAAACTCTAGGGTTTATAAAAAGGCATAGTGACATACAGCTGACTCTGTTAAAGGCTGTGTCACTGTAGGCAGACCTAGCACACTCAATGCTTCCTTTCCCTGAGCTGGTCTACACATGAACGTGTGCACTGTTCCAACGCTACTCTGAGTCTTGGCTCCTGTACATGGTAAGAGGAGGTCCTGGGTCAACTGGGTCCTGGACCTGTCGACTTCTGGTTCCGGGGGACATCCTGCTGGCTGGAAGTTTTCCGATGAAACTTAGTTTAGTCTAGGGTGACCAGTTAGCAAGTGTGAAAAACTGGGACGGAATGGATGGTAATAGGCACCTGTATAAGAAAAAAGCCCCACATATCAGAACCACCCTATAAAATCGGGACATCTGGTCATCATAGTTAAGTCAGAAAATGCCAATTTGATGAAGTGAAATGTTTTGGCAAATGTGTAAGACTCAACAGAACATTTGTTGAAATGCATGCAGGTTTTTGTTGGAAATCTGCTGGGGAGCCAGGGGAACTCTAGGGTCTACAGCTCAATGGCAGAAAGCCTGACAGTCCCTGGAGCCCTGGCATGAGTCTGGGCTCTTGGGCTGCCAGGCTCCCCTATTACAGAGCAGGAAGCCTAGAACTCTGAAATCCCAGAGGCTCCAGCTGTGACCAGCCTTGCCATGTCAGGGCTTTCAGCCAGGAGCCTGGATGCTCTTGTTACTCCAGCTCTAGCTGCAGTTTAACTCCTGGATTTGCAGTAAAGAACTTAGAAGCCTCAAGAATCTCACTCTAGGCTGGTGCTCTCAGGCTTCCTGTCACAGAGCTGGGAGCCTGGAAGTCCTAGGACTGGCTCCCAGGGTCTGCAGCTCTAGGGCAACCCCTCCCTGCGGACTGCCCTGGGCTGAGCACCCAGGACTTACAGACTCCCAGGCCAGCAGGCAGTCTAGGACAGTCCACATGGCAAGGCTACTCCAGAGCCATAGACCTTGGAAGCCCAAGGTAGCTAGCTGCTTAATGAAATTGATCATCAGCAGCAAAACTGATTAAAAAATGTCAATTTCATGCTTTTTTCCTCAGGAACACTATGTCACAGCATTTCCAAAACCAAATTTTACAGGGTTCCCAATTTGCAATAGATTTTGGTAAAATTTGGTTTTGTTCCAATGTGTAATGAAACCAAATTCCAAAATACCGATACTTCTCAAGAATTGAGAATCCTGAGTTTTGGCCAGCTCTATCTCCCTGCCTTAATCCAGTTTCCATCTTTCAAAGGTAGGACTCCCCGGTGACATTTCCAACCTGGCTCTTCCTGTGTTGTATAGTGTAGGGCTCGGAAGAATTTGTCATGCGGAACAAGTGGAGTTGGCAAGGCTAGGCCCTAAAAATCTAGCTTAGGCTGTGAGCAAGACTAGGCCTGTAACTGCTTGGGCAGCCCCCTGCATTAAGAAGCAAAATTAACCTTTGTCTGGTATTCCTGCATTAAGAAGTGAAACTAACCTTTGTCTGTTATTCCTGCATTAAGTATGTTGGTTGTGCGGAAATTGTCTGAGATAAGCAGTGGGTGACTGACCACAAGCCAGCAAAACGTCTAATCATAGAACTAAAGTAGATACCAGCAAAGGGCAGCTTCCCTCTTTCTGTTGCCAGCCTAGCTGCCTGTAATCACTACCCAATAGACTAATGAAAAACAAGTTTAAGACCCAATCTCTAGTCGAGATTGAGAGCGATGTATTGTGTTGCTAGGAGAAAAATCTTGCTAAGGCAAAGGGAGACAGAGAACCGCTCGGAGAGACTCTCCGTGGATCCGTCAAGGCCTTACAGGATGCCCCGGGCAGGTCGGTTCCCTGGTCGCGACTCACCTAGAGAGTGGATGATGGGTCTCCCCACTCTGTTGCTTTTGGTAGGTGCTTTCTTCCTATGCTTCAGGATAGCTGTAGAGGGTGGTTGCTATTGCTACTGCTTTTGAAACCATGACACTGTTTATTATCCTGGCTGTGTCTATAACTGTCCTTCTCATTCACCAGGTCTGTCTGCTGGTGTGGGAGGCGTTTTTAGCCCAGCTTTTACTAAGTCATCAGTATAATAAAACACTTTATTTAAGCACTTCACATTGTCAGTCTACCTCTTTCCACCAGTGAGACAATAAATTAAGAACCCTCCGCCTCAGCGGAGTGCACATAGAAGGAAGGCATTTCCCAAAATTCTCTCCCCCATTCACTGAATGAACCAAAAGTATATCCCAGTGGGGGCTGAATTAGCAGATGCAGGATTAGCAGCTGGTGCTCAAATTCACAGCGCCATACTGCAGACTGCTGTGTGTCATCAGTAAGACTTTCAACAAGTATGGCCAGAATAACATAGCAGCAGCTGGAACAGTTGCTGCCATTGTACTTTCTTTCTTAGATAAGAGAACAAAACAGCTGTCCTACAAAAAACCCTTGGCATATCCCTGTGTACAACTATTTCTGTGTAGGTATAGACAGTCTGTTATGACAAGTTCTTTCAATAAGTGAATTTTAAAAGAACAGATTTTTTTTATTTTACCTGGTGGAATCTTTTCAGATGGAGAACAAGAATGGCAGGAACCGCGGAAATCAGCAGTTGCTTCCGGGCACTAGTGTATAAGCCTTCTGTTTTCTTTTCTGTGCAGCACATAATGTAAGAATTATAAAACAATCCAATAATTTATAAAGATCAAAGTGATTCCGCAGAACAGTTAAGACAGATGAAAGGCACATACACAGAGAGAAATCTAGTTTGTAATGTTCTTCTTTTAAAATCAGTTCAAACGTGTTTCACTGTTTACATCCTTCAGAAATACTTTCCGTATGTGATACCCACTTAGTGAATTTAGGAACGTAATGCCAAGAAACAAGTGGAATTTTTGGTGGGAATGGCAGTGAAAGGAATAACATTTTCTGTTTTGTGTTATTTCAGTACATGACTCTTCTCACTTTGGCTACTAGTATGAGCCCTCATCACACTGGTTAGCACAAGACATAGATCAGCAATCAATGGCTCACACTCTTGCTCAGAAGAGACACTAACACTTTAATGGTAAAAGCTGAGCTCTAAATACTGGTCTTGAATTTGGTTCTCGTATGCCACAAATACTGGTGTTGACAAGACAGATTTTGATTCTACGGCAGGATCAGAACAGTTGCACTTTTCTGGGCCTGCTCTGCAGGACTCAGGGAGGCACAAAGGTCAACATGTAGTAAGTCTGAGTTTATAACTGGAGATTGTGCTGCACAGAACTGCAGATAAAATGAAAATAATTGCATTCTTTTTGCACCAGTATCTAATTATGTAATGCTTGTTTAAAATGACAAAGTAGTACTATTACAAATGTAATTGCTGAATGTTACAGTAAAGTGCATACAGCTGTATTTGTATTGCACTGTATTATGTTGTAATAAAAGACTACGTTATAATAGTTATAAATATAATAAACTGATGTATTTACTGTACACAGCAGGAATCTTCTGAATACGAGAACAATTTTTTTGAAATATTTATTTTAATATTTACATTCTAATAGCACCCATAGATCTTTATTGAGCAAGCGGCATACAAATGCAGGCACAGTCCCTGCCTCATTAGCCTTGAACAGATTTGCAGAGGTGTAGTTAAGGGGTCAGAATTTAGCCTGCAGAATCTTTATCTGTGATAAGGCATGAGATAGAAAGAAGCCAGCTTGACTTTCACATCTCAGTCGGCAAGTCTAGCAGAAGGAAAAACCTTAATTTGTAAATTGAGCAAATCTGATATGAAATAACTGAAAAAATATTATTAGTCTTACCAGCCAAGATCAGGGCCTTACTGTGTGAGGCTTTCCCAGACTACCCGTTTCCCCAAAGTGCATAGACAGACACGACTCAAAGGATGGAAGGGGAAACAGTCACAGAGATCAACTGACTTGCCCCAGATCATCCAGTAGTTTAGCAGTAGAGCTGGGAATGAAACCAGCACTCCTCACTGTCAGCCTAGTGCCCTATCTATGGGACCAGTAGTTCTCAACCTGGGGGTCAGAGGACAGGTTGGGGGGGGAGGGGGTCACAAGTGCAAGGCCAGCATTAGGGGGTAGGAAGCAGGCCACCTGCCCTGGGCCCATGCCACAAGTGGCCCTGTGAAGCTAAGTTACATGCTTGAGCCCTGCACAGGGGGATGGGCTTCAAACTCTTGAAAGGGGTACAGTAGTCTGGAAAGGTTCAGAACCACTGTACTGGACCAAGCTGTCTCACAAATGTGGAACTGCCCAATGCCGATTTTAGAGTCGCGTTTCAGAACTGAGCCACACTTTCACTTCAGCTCTTCAGGTATTTGCAAAGACACATTTGGGAGCCTGAGGACAATTTTCTCTTATATGTTTAACATATAGCTCCTGGTATTTCTATTTTGTTGTGTTTTAGAAAACAAATCATAACAAGAGTTCAGGGCTCCCGTTTTTCATTATTTTAAATTTTTATAAATAAAAGTTATGTTTTTTCATTACTATTAAATCAGATTTTCTCATGCATTGTCCACCAATGGTGTGCTTGTTGCCATACAGAGAACATGATTCCAGTCCCAAGTAGCTTATAATCAAAACAGAACATCTACCCACTTGGAGCATGAAGCAGTTTTTTACTTACAAAAAAATTTTCTTGACTCTCACATATGCATTAGTTCTTAATTACAGGATTTCTTCAAGCTACTGAGTTGCTAGCACTGACTATTAAGGCAATAATTTTGAGAACATCAGGATTACAAGGATTTTGTAAATATGAGGAAAAACTGGTAGATCAAATTCTGAGACTACCAAACTTGACAAAGTCCTTGTGTTATATCAAACACAAGAAGTACTACAAAAATTCTATATGAAAATATAACCCTGAATTTGAGCGTAAGCTCTTATACCAAATTTAGATTTGACACCTTTGTTGGATAAAGTATCAGTTGTTAAAGCAAGCTGAACTTGTAAATGTTATATTTAGCCACCAGAGGGAGGCCATGCATTATAACAAAAAGACTGACATTGACAAATATGGCAAGGGAGCTCTGCATATCATTGAATCACAGAAAGGTGAGGTTGGAAGGGACCTTGAGAGGCATAGGCATAGTTTGACTTCTATATTTGGAAAGGCAGCTCCAGTCAGGCCAATGGGGCCACACGTGGGGGAAGGAGCAGATTCCATGCCTGCCTGAGACTTGCAGTTTGGGAAGTGTGGGGGGGAAGGGAGGGGAGGGCAACACCACCCTTAACCCCATCCAAACGACACCCATGTTGAGAAGTCACCAAGTTTAGGCCCCTGCACTGAAGCAGAATGAAGTAAACCTAGACCATGCTGACAGAGGTCTGTCTAACCTGTTTTTAAAACACCTTCAAGTAACAGGGATACCACAACTTCTCTTGGAAGCCAGTTTCAGTGCTTAACTAACTTTATAAGTAAAAAGTTTTTCCTAATAAGTAACCTAAATTTCCCTTGCTGTTGATTGAGCCCATTATTTCTTGTTCTATCTCCACAGACATGGAGAACAATTGACCACAGTCCTCTTCATATCAGCCCTTATCATATTTGAAGACTTATCAGGTCCCCCCTCACTCATCTTTGTTCAAAATTAAACATGCCCAGTTGTTTTTGTGTTTTTTATTTAAACCTTTCCTCATAGGTCAGGTTTTCTAAACTTCTCATTTTGTTATTCTCCCTTGGACTCTCCAATTTGTTCACATCTTTCTTGAAGCGTGCCACCCAGAACTGGACACAGCTGAGACCTCTCCAGTGACAAGCAGAACGTGTCTTTGTAACATGCTGCTGGTTTTCTGCCTGGCTCGCTGCTCTGCTTCCCATTTTTGGTGCTCACGCTCGCTCCTGCTGTTTGGCTTCCCATTTTTGTTGTTTCTATGCTGTTTTCTCTAACTTCGCGGTTGCTTTGTTGGTACTCATTTTGAACTTCCTTTGTTTATTTCGGGTGAGGAAATAGAACAAACTGTAACCTTCCCTTGATTGATCCCAACTTTCTCACTTGAGAATCACTTACAACTAAATTTACCAGTGTCTAAAGAATAAGCCTCAGTTACAATAGTGAGCTCTGTGAAGATCCTGTCGGCAGACTGCTGGGGTCAGAGCACTGGACCAGAGCTGCACAGTGCAGAGGTACTCAGAGCACGCTTGTACGCTGGCTGTGGTGTCTGGGCAGTGAACCGCAGCAGGGCATTTAAGGCACTCAGGGTAATCAGGCAGGTGGTGACAAGCTCTCACTGGTCTGGACTGCACCCCGAAATGTCACTGTCTTACATAGGGCAGCCCAGATCTCTTTCAATAGCACTACTGCCTAGCCAGTTATTCCCAATGTACCTTTGCTATTTTTCCTTTTTAAATGAAACGCTTTACACTTGTCTTTATTGAATTCTATCTTATTGGTTTCAGACCAATTCTACAATATGTCAAGGTCATTTTGAATTTTAATCCTGACCAACAAAGAGCTAGCAACCCCTCCCAGCTTGGTGTCACATCCACAAATTCTATACGCAAATGCTATACTCCATTATCCAAGTCATTTATGAAAATATTGAAAAGGACCAAACCCAAGGCAGATCCAAGTATGTTAAAAGGGAGTTTTTTAAATGAATAAACACACATACACAAACATTAACACATTACCTGTGGTGTGAGTTTTCTTTTGATACTTCTGTTTCCTTTCTGTACAATTCTCACATAAAAGCTTGTTGTTCCCCATTAACAGCTCTACAGATGTAAACTGGTAGAGGCAGGACTGAACAGAACATTCTTTAGAGCTAGTTATATAACTTTGAGAAAGGGTCTGAAAAGCATTTTGAGGGCTTTGGGACAAAGGGGACTTTTCCATTGAAAATCCCAAATTATTTGACAAACTTAATGACGGATCCCCACTGATGGGCTCTTCGCTTTCATTTACAGTACTGCTGAAGCTGAGTTTGGACATGGCACTGGTGATCATATCATTATTACTGTCAGTTGGTTTCTTGTGTGGCAGTCTAATGTTCACTGATAAGTGGTTAGGCCCAGCGATGTGCAAACCAGATGCATTACTGGATCTCCCAGAAATTGCTCTCTTAGCAGCACTTTCACCTTCTGAAGCTTCGCTGTCTGCATCAACGCTACTTTCAGAACGACTGACTTCTTTTTCACTGCCTTCAGTCAGACTTCCATTTGCTGTGGACTCAGTAGCTGTATTTACAGCCTCCGAATACAAAACGCCAGAACCCCCTTCTACTTCAAGCTTTCTTTTTTCATGCATAATAACTGGATTTCTCTCCTCCTCACCAGAGGAAGTTTTCCTGGCAAGACTTCTTTCATGATTTAACTGATTCTGTAAATTGCCACATTATTATTTCAAAGGGGCATGGGAGAGAGAAAGAGAAAACATATACTAGTGAATCTAAAGAAAGTCAAGATATAAGATAAGTAACAGTAAATACAACTTACGACACTTTCAAAACAAAATAAAATCCAGTATTTTGATTTTTTATCTAGCTATACAATTATTATTATTAATTAAATTATCTGTTTATTTGTTTGCATTGTGGTAGCACATAGGAGCCCCATTCATTGATCAGGACCCTTTTGCGCTAGGTGCCGTACAAATGCAGAACAAAAACAAAACAGCTCCTTGCCTCAAAGAACTGACAATTTTTTATAGACTTGAACACCTAAATTTTTTAGATAATCTAGTGCTTAAATATAGACCCATTCATTGGGCAGCAAGAGCTGTTACATAAGTAGTGAAATCAAATGCTTCCTGAGTCTAAACATATTAACTTTTCTGACATTATAGCTTCAGCTGTGGATGGTAAAGATTCTACATTGTTTGTAAATTTGAACTGTTAGTTTAGTTAGATTTGTTATACATTCTGTTGCTAATGAAGAACTAGCACGCACAGACCTATAACAAGATTTCTAATCATTCTAATTTCCATAGGCGCTAGGCAGTCTTGTTCATGCAAGAATTCTGATTTAAGGTTTTGAAGTATATTTCAAACTGAGAAACAATATTATATTAAAAATCTTTAATAAAAATGAACAGCAAGAAAAGAATATCGAAAAGAGGTCTTTTCACCAAACTTTTTATTACTTCAAAATTAGCAAAAGGATTCACAAACTTGCTCCAGCCAGTCAGTACCCGTGCTTGTGTCTTCTTGTCATTACTTTACTTTCACAATCATTACTTTCACAAAGAAATGCATGATTGTGGTCACAGGAAGAAATCTTGACTGATTTTGGTTGGGATGGGTTCCTATGTTAGGTGTTGCTTAGGTGGGAATTGCTGGACGTAGGCTGAAATGCGTTTTTTAGTTGGTGACATAGGTGATTACAGGAGTGGGTGATGTGGATGGGATTTCAAGGGGTGGCACTTTGATTCTTCCATTTCCATATATATTTCAGGCTCAACATGTTTGAAGTTCCCAAGTCTGAAAATTTTTCCATCTATTACATTCACCTTTTCGATTACATTCACTTTATTCTGACTAGTTTACTACTACAGCGCCATAAATGAGCGTAAAGGATGGTCTGTGTATATTTATTATATATTTTATATTAATTCTATTTTTATATTGACCTTATATGTATAGTTATAAAACCTATAGCTGGATTATTTCAAATTTAAGAAGAAACCTTGCAATCATGGGAAAATACCACCATAAACGCTAGTGTGGACAGCATTATGTCGATGGGAAATGTTCTTTTGCTGACATAGTTACCGCCACACATTTAGGTGGTTTTATTATGTTGGTGGGAGAGCTCTCTCCTGTTGATGTAATGTGGCTACGCAAGCACTCTTACAGTGGCACGGCTGCACCAATACAGCTGTGCCACTATAAGTTTCAAGCGTAGACTAGCCCTCAATGTTTCACTTCATAGGGATGGACTCATGTTTTCATGATTTGGAGCCTCAAATTGGAAAGTCATGGTGCAATTTAGCAAAGAAAAAATAAAAATTACCAGGACAAAAGAACCACTAACTAACCACCACCCTATTTTTCATCAGAAAAATATGTCTTGCCCCAGTGATGTTTGTTTAATTTCTACAAGTTGTTAATAGGAACTAATTCATTATTATTACTAATTCCTACTAGAATTCAGGATATTATGCAAACAGAGCTCATTAAATCCTTAACGTGATGAAGTCTACTTTGCTGAATAAAAGCATCAGGCCTGGCAACCAGTGCTTGGATGCCTTCCTGCTGAAAATGGATTTTTTCCAACTCCCCTTGGAGCTCCAGTTACAGGCTTCTGAAATCCTGCACTAGAGACACAGAATACAAACAGACTAGGAATTGGCACTGGCTGTTTCAGATAGACAGATTCAGTAAGGAGCAAGGCTACTTAGCATCTCTTAATCAAGCTATTCAGAAAGACAAAGAGAGTAATAATACGAACAGTGAGGTATGGTCCCTCCCAAAATGCATAAGGATTTCTGAATCACAGAACCACACAAAATTAGAGATGGAATAGATTTATTAGGCCATTTTGTTCAACCCCTGAGAAAACAGAGCTGTTAGAACTATCACAGGGTTTTGTCTTACCTAGACTTGGAACATGAATTTTAAATGAATCCTGTTTTTAAAAAATGTATTTAAAAATCAGATTTGTAGTTGAATTCATTATTCACTGACTGAAAACACCTATGGAGTTTTATACTTCTGTCAGCACTATTAGTAGTTTCATATACATTTGGGAATTGATTAAGTCATGTCGGCATTGGTATTCTGACATATTCTAATCATCTGCTGGATCCTATAAAAAACAAGGATGTTTACTAAAAGGATATTCTAAATGGAGAACATTAAGTCCGATCCACAGCCTCTGTCACACTATTAGCAGCAATAATAGATAAACACAACATGTGTTACGGATTTTCTTTCCTCTGCAGAACTCTGAAATTTTAAAAAAGATAATGCTTTCCTGTGAAATACTACAGGACAGAGCACATGAGGTGGGAAAGAGCTTTTGTGTCAATGATAATGTTTGTTTGGCATGTCTGCAGAATGTTGTGCCACCAACAGGAAGACCCATGTTAAGGGATTGAACTGTGATTCCCAGGCCCTTGAGCCACTGGAGGCTGAATGCATCATGGAAGCCACATTCGCAGTCTCCAGGGAGACTGTGTTGGCCGTACTACTCTTGTAGGACACCCTGCCAACTGATCCACCAAATGGCACTAATGCTGACTTGCCTGCTCTCTTTGCCAGCATTACCGTGCCTGGGATTTCAGCCGGAAGCAAAACCAGAGGAGAGTTGGGGGGTGTGGGGGCGTGGTGGAATCCAACAAAACAAAGGCGCATGAATTAAAAACCAATCTACGGAAAAGACTTCACTTTTACAAATGAAGCTGCATTTTCAAAACACCTGGCATCCTAATCTCTGATTTTTCATGCACTTACAATTGTTCTATATATTTTTATAAATCTGTAATTTAGCTACTTAAAAAAATGAACTTTAAAAATGCCCACGTCTATAAATCTAAAAGTAAATATGCAGCTGATCAATTTGAAGTTGATTTCTTTAACTCTCCCATTCACTGTACAGTAAAACCTTGACATACGAGCGAGTCTACTTACGAGTTTTCCGAGATGCGAGTCGTCGCTCGGTCGATTTTTTGCTTTGAGATGCGAGCCAATATCTGAGTTACGAGTGAGCTTACAACTTTTGCATGGCAAGTTGAGACTGGCTCTCCTGGGAGTTCCCTTTTCAGGGGAAGGGGTGGGGGAAGCAGAGATCTCCTCTGGCTGGGGGAGGCTGTGTAAAGCAGGCAGCGGGCAGTCCTGGAGGACGTGCGAAGAATGGGAGGGGAGGGAGAGCAGTGAGCCTGTCAGCCCATTCGGAGCGGTAACTTGCCAGCGGGGGCGGGGTGCGGGCATGGTTACTAAGGAGAGTCACTCGCGGGAGGGGAGCTGGCGGCAGCTCGGCCGGGCTCTCACGCTGGGCTCCCTGTGGCAAGGTGGGGGGGGGGGGAGAGGAGGAGGAGAGAGACGCTCGGCGGAGCGGCAGGGGGGTGCCGTGATCCCCAGGGCTGGGCGGGGAAGGGTGCACGGACGCTTCAGCTGGCTGACTTGTCCTTGTGTGTGTGTTATGGGGGGAGGGGACGCCCCGCGCTGGAGTGGAGGTGGCGGGGGCTGGATGAAGCTATTTTTCATTCTTTAAAAACGTGTAAAAAAAATTGGGGTGGTTTTTGGGGGGCGGGAACAGATTAATAGCATTTCAGTTAATTTTAATGGGGAAAATTATTTTGAAATACGAGCAAATTAAGTTACGAGCTCGGTCACAGAACGAATTAAACTCGTAAGTCAGGGTATTACTGTATACTGCTAAGCACACAAATTCTTGTTTGTTACCTAAAACATTCTAACAGGGTTTGAATATAAAACTGGGCAGCAATGCCATTACATTCTTACCTTATCTTTTGTTAAAGAGTGTCTCCTGTTGATTTTTGGTTGTAGATTATTTGGCACAGTAATAGAAGAGCAGTTGAACTGACCAAAATCTGTCTCTTGTACATTTTTACATTTACTTGTCCTTCCCAAAGGCACGGGTTTTGAGACCTGAGAAATAAAATATCGTGATTTAGGAAAGGAATTATATAAACTCCCATTTTCCTTGTACCCAAAGAAATGCAAGTTTCTTAGGCCAGGTCTACACTTACTTGCGTATCTCCCGTCGACTTTGTGGTGTCTCCTATGTGTGCCGTCCACACTGTGCTGCGTCGAAGGGAACAGCATTCCCTTCGACGCGGCGCTACGCCACTTACCAGGGTGGTTTTCCTGCGTCGCTTGCTGGATCTACTGAGCGGGTCTACACAGACCACTCAGTCAATCCAGAGCGATCTATCTGACAGTGGTGAATTTGCCGCCGTCAGTGTAGATCCAGTCTCTGCTTTTTACAGTGTTGTAGCCATGTTGGTCCCAGGATATGAGAGAACTCTCTCTTTCATAGTTGCAATTTTGGAAAGTACTAGTCTAAATAAAGGCCTATTCTTTGGCTAATTGGCCACTGAGTTGTGATACACAACTGATTTCTAGGTTTACAGAACATAATCTACAATAAAGACATATTTGAAGGACCAACTGAGAACCCCAAGAGGTGGGAATTAGATAGTGATCTATACCTAGAATGTGTACGTACACACACACAATGGTCTACAAATGAAAAAATAGGAATTTCAATTCCCAGGAAAATGACATGATCAAAGAGGCACCAAGTCCACTCATTCTCAGGCAGCCTCAGCCACAAGTTAAAACTGCCTTTCTCTAGCAGGAAAACTGGAGAAGAGTGATGGTGAAATAACTGCCTGTCTTCCCCCCCAGACAGAATTCCCTTGGAGCACCACTGCCACCGTGGATACAGAGGAGAGAAAATTGCACCAGAGATCAGACAAACAAAACTAACAAACAATTATGTTCCAGCCTCCAACTATCAGTTCCTTTTTTTACGTAAGTTAAAGATACTAAACACTCTCCCTAGTATACATACCAAGACTTTCTTCCAGTTAATGAAAAGAGCCTATAGAACTCTGTGCTAATCAATACATTCAAAATAATGATCTAAAATAAATTGGAATAATAATATTCACAGTGAACCAATTTTTACATTTACCTCATCACTTTGGTAGCCTTCAGTGAGAGTCACAGATAAATCCTTGAGCATTTGAATGCTACTTTAGCTCATTTCTTTAGATACAGAAAGCAACGGATTGAGAAGCTTTTAAAAAGGCAATTCTAACTACCCTAAAATTGGTTTACATTTAGTCTAATTTAACAATAATCTGTTTGAATGTGTGTATATAGACAAATTACTATTAAACTAAACTCAGAACAATATATATGACTATATTTTAATTGTTTTACATTTAGGCTAATTTAATAAGATCATACAGACACTGATCATATTTTATGCATATACATATATAAATTACATAATCGTCTATTACACACACATTATAAATCAAAAAACATATGTTTATGCATTTATATACACACATTTTTATACAGACGTGTAAAAACATACTGCAGCAGTAGCTGTGATTACTACTATGATTATTATTAAACATCTGATTTGTTTCTTACCCTCTCCTCTATTATAGGAAGTGAAAGATCAATGAAAGGTTCCTTTACCGTGGAAATCTTGGAGGAAAAGAAAATGAAAAGAACTGTATTAGAGTTCTAGCATGAATGTTCCATGCTTCTATTATAATAGGAAAACTATACAAAAGCTAATTGTCAGGTGTGAGATCTTTTTTTAATTACAATGAAGAACTGTCTAAAAACACTGTACTAAATATTTACGTGAAGCTAATTGTGATTTTGTTTTGTGTCAGTAAGTATTGGAGAGTGCCATGTCAAATGTCAGGGTATATAAAATTAGGACAAAATCGTACCCTTGTGATCCATACGCAGAAGAGACTTTCCCTCCCGACTCAAACAGTGTCATCAGAACAGACATACTGGGTCAGTCCAATGGTCCATCCAACCCAAGCCACTGTCTTCTGACCGTGACTGGTGCCAGATGCTTCAGAGGGAATGAACAGAACAGGGCAATTATCGAGTGATTCATCCTGGGGTCCAGTCCCAGTCAGAAGCTTAGGGATACCCAGAGCATGGGGTTGTGTCCCTAACCATCCTGACTAATAGCCATTGATGGACCTATCCTCCATATCAGCTGCCTCCAAGTATTCCCTTATCCTCACAGGTTCTCCATAGGTGTAGGTATACATGAGATTGCATGGTAAGTAGGGGAGATGCACTGTGTCCCCATCTCAGAACCCAGAGCAAACTGAAAGGATAGGGAAACCCTTTGAAAGGCAGAGGCAGATGCTGGATGGAGAGTCACTGGCAGTATGGCTTGAACAGCACCATAGCACAAGACAGCAGGCATTGAGCCACAGGAATCATGTGGTGTCTGGAGGATCTCTGAGATCTATGCAGATGCTGGAGGATGTGGTGTTTGTGGTTGGATCATCAGTTTGTTCTGCAGGCAGAGGGTGTAAACCCAATAGAAAATGAAAACTCTGTGAAGGGAACCATGGCATCTTTTGATCCTGTGCAGAAATGTTTGACTTTTTGCACTGTTAATGAATGCAATGCCTGTTGAGTAAATGACATTATATCAAGTGGGTAAAATGATAGGATTCTGCCTAGTCCTATCTGAAGTGATGTACTCCAGAATGCTTAAAATCATGTAACTGGTTCACTAGCTGAAGTAAAAAGCTATTACATTAATTTCTAGGGTCATGCATCTACGCTTAAGAGTAGTACTAGTAGTTAAAGAAAATTATTGAAAAAATTAATAGGGTGTTTAAAAACGCCCTCTTATTTCATAATTATGTTTTGTTTCCTGTAAACCATAATAAAATGTATGCTAAAATTAGAGAAGAGTTAGACTTCATGTACATGTGCAGTGTTGTAGCTGTGTCAGTCCCAGGATATTAGAGAGACAAGATGGGTGAGGTAATACCTTTAATTGGACCACGTTCTGTTGATGAGAGAGACAAGCTTTCGAGCTAGACAGAGCTCTTCTTCAGGCTCTGTATAGCTTGAAAGCTTGTCTCTCACCAGCAGAAGTTGGTCCAATTAAAGGTATTACCTCACCCATCTTTATCTACATAGTCATTTTCTCTCACATTTTCTCTTCATGCCCTCTTCCATGCTGCCCTTATAACTGAAATATCCTGCCCAACTTGGTTACTGAAGATCTCTTTCTCACCACATTCAAATCCATTTTAAAAATTATTATTTTTGTCCCCTTCTCTATGAGAAATTAAGGGAAGGTAAAGTAAACAAACAAAAAATATCAAGATGTATATACAACTCACTGACTAACCATGTTCTCTTATTACTGTCAGCCTTGCCCTTTCTCTCCCCCTTTATATGTTTATGACCCTCACTTGTGGTTGTTATGTTAAATTTAGCAATGTTAAAAAACATTTTTACTTGTTTTGTGAGACACCCAGAATATTTCTGGGTGCTAGAAAAATAAATAATTAGGATCAGGACTGTCCTAGCTATACCTCTGTTTAAATATAAGTGTTCTGGTTTGTATGTTTCTTTGGTGGGAGGAGGTCAGCAGGATTTCAGCAAGGCTTCTGTGGAGATGGATTTTGCAAGAACCGGTGCTGGACAAAAAAAATCCTACCAATGCTGGTAAAGGAAACTGAGCTGTAACTTTGTTTTAATGAGATTGTAGCCAGCAAAGTCCTGATACTTGTGCAGACTAAGCAATGACAATATGGTACATATAACTTTTAACCTTTCTAAGCTGTATGCAGATGAAGTTCTTCACTGATGCCAGTGACATATTAAAAATATATTCTGCACATCACATATGGAGAAGATTACCAGGGACTGCAGAACTGTGATTAATTATTCAGACTGAAAGGGTTAATTACATGCCTACAATATGAAATATGATATTGTAAACCAAATATAAATGCAACATCCAATTAAAATAATTCATGAAAATGGATTCAAATAAGCAACCTTTCATCTTTTTGATACTAAAGAAAATTATTAAGATTATGGAAATTACTTATTTTTGAGAAAATGTTGATCAATATTCGTTACAAAAGTTATATATTGTTTATTAGAAATATCAAATTAACTACTGAAATTATTTCAAGAAGAGATAATTTAAAATCAATATCAATTCCATAATCTGATTAAATGTATCCTCCCTCTCCAATTAATCAAATCAGTATTTCCCAAAGTGTGGTCCATACCCCAAAGGATGAGCCGGGGGGGGGCAAGAAAAATGTATACATTAAGATGGGGAGGACTTTACCAACATATGGCAGTGCTGTGGAGGAAGGGAGGGTGATTCGTTTAATTTTCCTGAAGAGTGGCTCAGCTTTCAAGTTTGGGAAATGCTGCATTAAATACATGATCTGTATTTCTGTAACTATTGTAGAATTTGGATCCTCCAGTCCAAGATTAGCTAGATAAAAACAAAGCCCAGCATTTAAATCTTTTGTAACTCACAACTCCTTTGTGTCATGAGTGGAGAGGATAATATTTTAAGGACAAAATAAATCCTTTTGAATGAACAACAATCAATACAATCTTTTTACAAACAACAAGTATAAAATTGACAATACAATTTTATACTTTCAAAACAATATAATCAAACCAACACGTGATCTATTCCACATCAAACTGAAATCCAAAATACCTACATTTTCACATTCCTCACACATGACAGTGCTAGTCAATTCACCAACAAAGATCCTATCTATGAAGTTCATCTTCACACCCTCTCTTCCATATGCTGAAAAAACATTATCTTTTTTTAATGTGAAAAAACAGATCCAATATCACCGTAAAAGTACAATGTAATTCTTTCTATGGTTTATTCTGAACACACATAGTACAATACAGGAATATGTTCAAAATATTTCCTAGCACTAATGAAATTATTAATGCAATAAAATATTTCAATTACTGTTAATATTTGTCAATGCTTAGTAATACAGAATTCAGTTTCTCCCTCCCCCTCCAATAATAGAATAATGCTGCATCTCTCAAAAAGAGGCCTTTTAAAAGAGGTTTATTATTTTAATATACAATGCAAGTCACCAATCCTATTGATATAATAGCCTGTAGCAGGTGTTAAGGCTGCAGACCTGTTGACTGATTTTCTAAATGACAAATAGTTGTTAAAAAACTGTATAGCTCAAAAACAAAATATGTTCAATATATTTGTAATACACTACCAAGATCAAATTACTACAGATTTGGCAAAGGTTAACTTAACTTTTCAGAACAATTACAATACTCATGGAATTTTAATAAAGCTAACTGCTTGCTGTATGTGGAAAGTATTAGGTAAAAAAAAGGATCAGGTTTACAAAATATTGCCCTGATTGAAATAATTTATTATCTTGTTTATGTGTTATAATTCTTAAATCACTTATGATGTCAGCAAACTGGTGGCAATTCAATCAAACAAGGCATTTAAGGTAGTCTCTTTATGAGTGATGCAATGAAAGATCTGAAGATGCAGCAGAATATTTATGTAAAAGTAAAATTAAGTTTTACATGCCTAGTATGACAGTGATTAACAAAATAAATCTTTATTCTAGATATTAGAAACAGGTTAGTACATAACACTTCTATACTTTACATGTGCACTAGATGGCACCAGAACAACATGTAATAAAATCTTTATAAAGCCATCTACAGTACTTGGGCAGTCAATTTTGAAAATTATTTTAAGACTTCTACATTCTTTGTTGTTTTAAAATAGTGATTCATTTGCTAAAAAAAACTTAAAAACAAAACAAATCACTATAATTAATGAGAAAATATTGTATGAAAGAACAACATACCTTTAACTTTTCTTTTAGTTTCCTCATCTGCAGTTCTAGTTGTTGGATTATTGAAAGCTTTTAAGATACCAGCTTGTATACGCTATAAATATAAACACAAATATTTAATAAGAATTTTCAGTGGGTGACGGGTACTTTAAAAACACTGACAGACCATCGGAAATGAAAACTGTCGTTTTTTCCCCAGAAAAGGTACATAGCTTAAGATAAAATTTAAAAGCTATATTCTTCTTCTCTAAAACTACATATATTTATATAAACTTTAGATTTAACAACTTCAAGCATTTTTCCCCATAAAAGGGGCTAATTTTAGGTAGGCAGTGAATTTATCAAGGAATTTTAGATTATGAAGTGAACATTTCTTCATTGTTTTCTGTCCCAGTCATTGCTAGGGAAGAAAATAAAGTGATAATGGAGAAATTGCTTCTTAGTGCAGTGACTAACTGGAATATAAAGTGTATAAAATTAGCTAAATATCTTTCTATAACGATGCTTCAATTACACTGTTTAGCGAGTACTTTTTATATTTTATTTGCTAACCAATGCAACCCTTTAAAAACAATAATAACCAATCCAGGCATTCATCAATGTGTGTACAGAAAACACCCATTAATCCATATAGGGATTACCTGAACGTACTGAAGAGAAAGTAGTACCCTAAACGTACATTTTTGGAGGAGGCTAACTATATCTAAATAGCATCCAATAAAATCCTACTAACCTATACCTCTTACAGCTTGCACATAAAAATGGCAGGTTTTGCCCACTTCTCAGCAAAATTTAACTGTGGTTACTATAGCTTGGTCTCATATTACTAAGGCTTCAATATTTCTACAGAATATACAACCAACCTTTTTTCCCAGTAAGCTACAGAGTAGCATAATCAATCAAACTAAACAATATAATCAAATACAGGACCAGAGTACATTTTTGGATGCATTATCCATATGTTCCTGTTTTTATTTTCCTCTCTTTTAAATTATTATTCACTACTTCACAGCCCTCGGTAATGTGTAATGGGCCTCCCATTCATTAGTGAAAACTACTGAAGGTTTACTGCATTATGTTTCTTAAACGGCACATGGAACTCACAAATAGAACAATGTACCATTCTAGAAATGACTGAGAGGCTGTAAAAGTTCTGTATGTAGTCCATAGTAGATCTATTAACAAACAGTTCTAAAGTATAAAAATGTATTAAAATTTCAGATGGTTATAAGTTGTCATGTTCCATTCAAACCATACGTATTTGGAAATGTCATGGTGAAGGATAACTTTAGAGGTTCGATTTCCAGTTCATCTACCCACAGACTAGTTATACATCTACCTTATGAGTATGTGACCTGGCTTGTGAATTAAGTCTGGATGCCCCAAGCCCCGCTTTGTTCATCTTAAAGCCAACAATATACTAAAAGGACTAATCAATAGGTAATTCACCAAGTTGAATACCATAAATGGGTTTAGGGCCATAAGCAACCCCTTTTGTTGGGATTAGTGCGTTGAACCATTTATTTAGGTCAAAGAAAGACATAGTCTTTGAATGGTCAGGGTGCTAACAACAATGGCATCAGACATTAATCAATTAGCAGCAGGGTTCAGCTACTTCAAACCCTGGTGTGAAACAATCTCCAGCACACATTGCTGGAAACAGCAGACCGACTGTAATTTGGATTGTGATATTGACAGCCTTTTATTTTAAAAGGTCCACTTTTATACATTAATGTATTTCCAGAAGGATGCAGAAAAAAATAAAAACAGGATACCAAAGAACGCAGTATCATTTCAGAAAGCCCACAATTTGGAGACAAAACCTCAAGGCACTGTAGAAGAACTGTTTTATAGGTATAAAAACAAATTAAAGCAAATGTATGCGGCGCTATAAAAGCATTTTGAGATTGTACTAACCTATTTGAATATATTATATATATTTTAAAGGACCAAAGAGCTTTGATTGAAAAAATGAATCAGGATTTGTAAGAGAAGTGCCAATTAAACCTTTGTTCAGTTGAGCAGTCTATCACAGGTACATGATGAAGAGGTTAGCTGCTATTTTACAAGGGCTGTTACCTAAACTTTACACTCAAAAGCAAACATTTAAAAGCAGCATGAAAGAAGAAGGTTAGTGGCTATAATCAGTTCTAAAGGATTCTGGTGGCAGACATATTGCTCTAGGCTTTCTTCAATCAAAAAACACATGGTAGTGACACTCCACAACAATAGCACGATTAACAGCTGTGGAGTTCCCATGGCAGACAATACTGCCACTGCTTGTAGCTGACTGGCACAACTGTCATTGCTCACAGGATTGAACAGATCCACAGATCTGACATTCTCAGTTTGTCACACCGTTTATAGACCCGAAAAATGATTGGGGGGGGGAGGGGGAGCTTTTACTAGTAATGTCTCTTACTGCACAGCCTGAGGTGATAAAGTCACTGTTCAGAGTAATGTACCATTATGGAAAAACAGGGGTTTAATTGCACTAGAAGGTGGGACCAACCTTCACTTACCCCGATTGAGATGGCAGAAATACTGTACAGCCTAATTTATAAGGAAAATATTCCTCAGCACGTTCAATTATTGTGATAAACAGCAGCCACCATTACTCTCCAATGAAACTACAAGGACAAATAAAAGATACATGCTACGACATCATGATGCCAGCATGTCTACTGATGGCCCTGGAGTTTACACTCGTTTTTGTTAATCTCTTCATCACGTGAGAGAGGGAGAAGTGTCAGAATATTATTTTACGTCAGCATTCCCTTGCTTTTACTGTCAAATTTATATTCTCATAGGCTGTACAGTAAATACAATTTCAAATCGCTCTACCCCATTGAATTTGATAGGAACAGCATAGCATGGTAGCCCCATCGCTACGACATTCTGAAAGCTTTTCTTCCCCTTAAAGTAAAAGAAGCAAAGCCGCAGTCCTTATAGTTTCACTCAGTGGGTCATTGTATGACATTACAATGTAAAGATTTAGAAAACCGGCATAGTTCACTATTTTCATGATGCATCCTACTGTTTACATGGACTAAGTTTCCAGCTTTGCACAACAAAGAGCTTGTTGAGATTAAACTGGGTTTAAGCTGCATGTTATCAATGCATTTCCACAGTTCATACGAACCACATTTGCAGCTTATTTATAGCATACTGTTGTGGCATAGTCTTGTTGTACATTATAAACTATAATAGAATTGTCTATAGAATTTACTCAATCAATGAAAATATGTATTGACTGATGACTGGATGTGCTCCCCAGCTGTGGGGCTGCATACAAAGTTTCATCCTGAAGCAGATTCTACCAAATGAGTTAGGGACATGACTTTTACCCTACCAACTAAAAGTGTACTTTTTAATAGCTAACGATGAATCAGTCTACTAAAATGGTGCTACCAAAGTCACTGTAAAATTACGACAACCATATGTGATACCGACTTCAACTTAAATCCATATCCAGCTTAACAGATCTAAAATACCAAAGTGAAAAATGTAATAATCAAGTTAAAAAAAAAATAGTCGAAATAAGTCCTAGTAGCCATTTCATTATGTATATTTTAAACACAGAAAGTATAAAGTGTGCTGAAAAGGTGACATCTGATCTACATTTAATTCAAGCTTGTTCACTGAAAAGATACCAAGATTTTACCTTTGTTTCTTCTATTCTCATTGCATCCAACAAATAGTGGAGAAGCTCCTGGCTGTCCTGCTGTTGGAACCCTTTAAAACGAGGGGCCCTGTGGAAGAAGTGGGAAAGACATTTAAAATGACTCCAACAGCTTCCACTTAGGACCTCTGGGAAAACATTTTCAAAGCTCTATAATCCCTCCCTATCACCTTGCCCCTCCTTTACCCTTCAAAAAAGACAAAAACCTCAGGCCACTATAGAATACAAGGCTTTGCATTGTAATACATACAATATTTGGAAAAATTATGTTTAGAGACTGACGGAAAATCTTGAGTCTTGGACCAAACGGTAACATAGTCCAGATCAGAAATTACATGGGTATAGTTATTTAAAATCAACAGTAAATTGACAGATCATCATTTATACTTTAATAATCTACCTATGACAGCTTGAAGCCTACTTGCTCAACCAATCGGTTGATTTGTAACTTACTGAATATAGTGAAAGGCATCTGCCTCTGTAAGATGATGGATATATTAAAAAAAATAAATGCCACGCATCATATGAATTTTAGTTTGTACTAGGAAAAAAGAGAGACAAATTGTCTCATGATTTGCTGATGTACATTATTTCCACTAAACCCCAGTAATCTTCTATTTATGCTAAACTTCTTTAAATTATACTGTAAATAATGGAGATGGGTGTTCGCAAATAAACATTCCTATTCTGGAGAACCAGGTAATCTTTCTTAAATCACTAATATGAGCCAAATAATTTTTGGTTTTATAATCAGTTAATGTTATATAATCAGACAAGATTAACTCTTTTCATTTCTTCATATGTAGTAGTGTTTTACGGTATCATGAATTCTCAACTCACAGCACACCCATATCTGACTTTGTTCTTAAGTTTCTTAAGTTTAGCAAACTACAATACCTTATTCCACTTCCCAAAAACATTAACACTCTATTACTGTAAGCCAAAAGGATACTTTTTTTTCTCAACTACATGAAAAGCCTCACACTGACAACAAAATCTGCTACTCCTCTCTTTGACCTAGCCAGTACACTCCATAAAAGGAGGTCAGGAACAGCAAGGTAATAAGTTGGTGTACATGACTGCTAATATTGTCAAAGCTGCTTAGGGGATTTGGATGCCCAACTGTAGTTTTGAAAACCGCAGCTGAAGGGGCCAGTTCACATCCCACTGTAATAATTCAAGAGAACTCTCCATCCTCGTTACATAAAATATTCTGATCCAACAGGATGGCTAAATACCAAAAGTTACACATTCCAATAAGTTATCTAGGTGTGTCATCAAAACCCAAAGAGGATCACATAAAATTATTCATTCATTACAAAGGTAATTTTAATCTTGCTAAATCATCTAGGCTGTATCAAAAAGGGTCTTGATATATATGGCACCTTTTCCGATTCTGATCCTATCATCAAAAAACCTGGGGGCAGGGACTAATAGAATTCCAGGAGTCAGACAATTCTATACACAGAAAGGCACTGGTGTTAGTCCTATTAAGTTTAGCTAATGCTATGCTTAGAAAAATAGATTCAGTCTCCTCAGAAATTTTTACCTATTACATGGCCCAAAAGTACACAGAAAACAATCCATGAATACTTGGTAACGTTTTCTGCTGTTACTTGGTAGCAAGAGAATACAAAGAAACCTCTGTAGTCTTAGATAATTCTCGATAATAACATTCAAAAGTTGTTCATCACAGATTTTCATCAGCAATCATAACCTGCAAATCATTTTGGAAATCTTGCCCAATTCCATCAGTAACTCCTGACATGTAATAGTATTTGAAGAGTTCAACAAAAACAAAGAGTCATCTAACTATTAGATGAATGATTTTGCCTGTCTTCTGTTTCAACACCCATTCCTGAACTGTACTAAACTTAGAAACAACATGAAACTGTACTAACTCTAGGTAAACTCTTATGAAGATAAATACTGTCTTCAAATGTAGCAAACAGAATGTGTGTGTTTTAGCAACAGGCAAAAAGCTGATTCTAGGTCAGTTTCTGCCATGAGTTGAGCCCTTATTGCAAGTCCTAATTATCTGTACCACTTGATCAAAAGCAGCATATAATACTGAGCACAGCAAAGGATCTGTATAATCATTAATTGATTACCTTCTGAATAGAATAAATTATGAAAAGGTTTAAACTTGCCAGGAACTTTCTTCAAGACCACAGCCAGAAGGAAAATCTGCATGTGCCTGAACAGCATAGTCTTAAATGACCCTGCCGTCCTTCCTCTTGCTAATTCTTTTAAACCACTTCTCACACCCTCTGGCATTAAAGTATAAGTACAGGATATATGCAAAACATAGAGACTGTTTAATTGTTTTTCTGAAAAAACTGCAGCTGTGTATTTTCCTTCTCTCTTCCTTCATGCTCATGAGTCATGACTGCACTGGCAGTTACTCTGCCACCCACACAAACAACTGTTCTACTGCCAACTATGAGCACTGCAACTGTGACCGGAGACAAACCTGTGTTCAGAAGGAGCAAGTGTTCAATTCCAGCACTCTTTCCCAAGGAAAGCATTTCTTTAGAATCATCCCCCACTCGAATAAACAAAGAATGAAAATACAAAACAAAAATACCCTAATGAGAAAATTAGGCAGAGACTGAAATAGTGAAAGAAAAGTGGAAAAAAGAAAAATCATGAGTTAATTCCAGGGTTTCATTGGACCTGTTCTGCATGGCTCACTGCTATCTTGCTCCTGTGCCTCGAATCAGTCTCTGGAGCACCAGTTAGCAGAGACTGCCTGCTCACTCCATCTATGGGAAACTTGTAATGAATCCTGACACCTAAGCCAACACAAACTTCATTTTAGTGCTCTTAGCCTATTGACTAAAATTCTTCAAACTGATTTCCAGCTGACAACCGTCCTTGCTTTATTATTATTTATATATATTTTTAAGAGCTGACCATGTGATTGACCTGCATAAGACAAAACAGAACTGGAAACTACACCACCATAGTTAAAACTCGGATCAGGATTGGCTTCTACACAGACCATAAGATTAAAAAAATGTTCTTTTCGGTGACAGAACCTCCTGCTTAGCAGTATCTATCCTGACAGCAAGCCAGCTCCCTATGGAGGAAAGCGGGGCATACCATCTAAGACACTGGCTCCCAGAATTCAACATGCAGACATTCTTAGTGTCACTCTAATGATGAGTAAAAGGCTGAATGAACACAATGATACCTTGTTGATTGTGTCCACTGAAGCAGACTTCTTGTCAGCCCAAGAAAAAGATGTCCTTTAAGAAGAGTGAACCCTTACTCTATGTGGCTAAGGCAAGCCTTGTGCTAGTAATGTTCCCTTAATACACATTAAGCCATTTAACTACAATTTAGTTAGAGGATTTTCATACTTTAAGCCCTTTGAAGAGCACAAAAAGTCAATTTACAAAATGCTTATGTTCTATGGAAACACACTGCTGGAGTACAGACAATATCCAGCATATGCCTAAAGGCCTCCTATGGACAAAAAGAAAGGAGATTAATTATCTGATTCCTGTGAACTAGATTTGGGAACTAAACTGGGTACAATAATGTTCTATGCCCTTATGAATTACTGAAAAAAGATATTTACAGCAAAAGGCAGCAATTTACCAATGTTTTCAGCAGAGTTAAACACCTTTAAACAGGCTACTTCAATGGACAGTCAGAAGGAAGGGAAAAGAGTATGGCTGGAAGTTCATATGGAGGAAAGCAGAGCCAGAGGAGTTCTAGTCTGGAACTTTAGCCACTGTTTATAATCCTTAACGCTAGAGGATGAACCCTTATAAGGGTTCCGATTGTTCCCAATAATGACGCTTGATCATTTAGTGTGTGACAGGCCCCGCTACTTGTAAAATGGAATGGAATTACATACCAGAAGTATATGTAAACAATCTTACAAGACCTAAAAATAAAAAACAAACCACACAGAATGACAGCATGATTAACAGATAAACAGATGGACCCAGACCGGTCTTTGAATTCTTAAATGCCTCCTTGAAGCTGTGTTATTTTTATCTACAAAGACAGAAGTAGCCAGGTAGTGTTTAAAAGGAGAATGAGAAGTTAATAATAGTGGTGACTGGTATGATAATAGCCTCCTATGAATGTAGTTAGCATCATGGTAAAATGAATGGTAGAGTCTTCAGGATTATAAAAAAATATCTAGACGATGAATTAAAAATTGTTGGGTTATCTACACAAGTTTAGATATGGAAATACACAGCTAAAACACCCAAACAACCTTAACTCTGCCCTGTAGCAATATCGTGAGATGGATGAAAAAATTCAAATGAGTCTTTAAAAGCCAATCTATTCTGGGACCAAAAATGGTAAAATGCTTTCATTATAACCATCCACTTATTGCACAGTGCACTGCAGAGCAGAGTTAAAGTTGTTTGTGCATTTCCATATATTCACATGTTTGGATTTCTTTTAAGTTTAACCTTAACTCTGTGTTTGTAATGCTTCTTTGTGGTATAATTACAATGTCCGTGTATTATATTACTGATATGTATTATCTATTTTAACTCCACCTCAACTTAGTTTTTGTCTGCAAATAAAAAAAAAAAATCCTGAAAAATTTTATACATGAACACGAAAAAGAAACCCAAAAAGAATGTTCCCATGTGCTATATTTAATGACTGTACAGGAATGTTGATATGTAGTATCAATCTTAAATGGTTTTATCTTTTAAGGCCAGTTTCACCAGTATTCTCTGATAGCTCTGTGACACACCAGAGAAACACAGAGGCCAGAGGATATCAGCCAGTTAAAATGGATTTATAGCTGCTTTGCATCACCAGAGCAGCACAAAGTAGTCAGAGTGTATTATTCTATTTTTCCTTTCCTGCCTTTCCACCACATTCCCTTGTACACATTGGCCCAAGTTCCCCATTTCTCCTGTCTTCTGTCCTTTGCATTCTGCTACGCACACACAAAGGTCTTCCTTGCCTCCACCCTCACCCCTACATCCTCCTCCACCACTCCCAACCACCTGTTCAATAGATCCGGTGCAAATAAATGTGTTTTTGAAAAAATATATAGAATGTCTGGTATTTTTCATAACAAAGTTTCTCCTTCAGCAGACGACGAAGAATGAAACCAGCTTCCTCAGAGAAACTCACTGAGAACTGCCTTTTTTCAAAACTGTCATTGCCTCTGCCACTGCCTCCTTTTGTTCCCAATGAGAATGAAGCCTAGCTGCTGTCAAGATAATAGCCCCCTATGCTGTCAGAAGAAAGAGGAACACAGGGGAATGGAAGCAGTGGCCATATTAACTGAAGGAAGCTTGTGGCTTCAATCCCACTAAGCACAATACAAGATGGCAGCAATTTTGAGAGATCAGTTCTTCAAGGAATTCGCTACAGAACATTTTTCTTAGGCCTCTACTGAAGAAGCAACTTTGCTATGAAAAACAACAGAGACAGAATTTCACTAACTGAGAAAACCAGTGCTCTAATTAACTTCTGCTCTTATTTACAGATACAGATATTTCAGTGGATTATTTCACTTACCATCTTACTATCAAGTGGTATGGAGTATGCATCCATGGACAGGCAAAGAGCCAATCATGATTAAGGAAGGAAAATTTAACTCAAACCCTGTGCGTGAAGAATTCCCCAAATCAACGAAATAACCTGTCACATCTAATACCACCTTCTGCAACTAATACCAGTTAGGAGAATTCGGAATTTCTGCAATATATGCACTTGACAAACACAGATCCCATCACATTGTTAGAGAGAAAGCTGGGGAATATGAATTTCAAATGCGTCGACAAATATAGATATAAAATTGAATATTATTTGGAGAGCACTGACTCTACAATGAAGATCCTTGAAAGCACTGCAAAAGGAGAGAGACATTATCTAACTGCATGCTGAATATTTTCAAGTACATGAGAGAGAAAACAGGAAGTTGTTGAAATAAATAAATGGACGGACGCTTAAATCGGCCAAAATTAATTATTCTTGCTCCTATAAGGCTCCTAATCCACAGGGAAAGTTAATTTTTTGTATGTGTCCATGATATTAGATACAAGAATGGGGCTATGGGAGTAACAAGCAATAAATAAGTAAAAAAAACTCTGTGTCACATTTTAAATGAGGCACATAATACATTTGCACACACACACTCAATCTATATGCTTAATTTGGTAACAACAAACAGAATAATATGCCATAAAAACGCAGTATCTTTTAAAATGTGCAATATCAAACGCTTGCTTACAGTTACTTGCTTACAGATACTACCGTCCCTATCAGTCCCCCACCTAAATACTTCCCAAGTTACAATGATCTAAACTACCACAGGTTTCAGAAGACCCACAAAAATTGCAGTCTATTCCTACAAAATTTCTGGTTCAAAAGAATTAGAAATCTGTCTAAGAATCCCCACGCTTTAGGAAACATGTCTGGTGTTGCCATTGTCCTCTCACAGTGCAATCATCCTTCGAGCTGTCCTCTTGTATGGTATCTAGCATTAGCAGCATAAGAAACAAGCCAGCATGAGAGTCAAGGAAAGGACACAGAAGGAACATGGACAGAAGCTGATTTTACAGTTATTACCAGGACAAATGAAAAAACCCAAAACCCTGAAAAGACCACTAGCACATTTAAAAAATAAATAAATAAATAAATAAATAAATAAATAGTCAGAAGCAGCATTATCTGGCTCACAAACCCAAATGAGGCAAAATTCTTGCAGGCTGGCTCAACAGTTTCTACAAATGGCCTGTGTAAACTACCTGGGTTGATATCTGTTTATAAAACAAACATTGTATCCCGTGGTAGACAGACAGTAGCCTAAATTATGGCTCTTCAAAACCCTGTGAAGTCCTTTTATACTAGAAGTCCAACATACCATATAATCCAGACTTTAACAAATATTCCTCAAGCAAAAACTAAGACTTTTCTAATGGAAAAGTTCAGTAAAGATCTCAATGCATATTTTCATACATCCTTTGGTGACAGGCTTGTTAGTAGAATCCTTGTTAGACAAGTTGTCAAAGTACTACAAAGATCTATAGCTTTGTCATCTCCATATTTCTTGTAGCCTAAATGAGACTGTGTTTAAGTATTTATTCTTAACATAATTTTACTCCACATTAAAGACGCTTATAGGCCAGCCTTTCTGTCACAATATTCTGTGCCCTGTATTCTAGAACAAACTGCTGATCTGAATGTCAATTAAATCCTGGGCCAATGAATTTAACCTGAGATTTAAACTGAAGTTTCCTTGTAAATGCCACCAAATGGCAGGTGTAACCCCTACTGCACTTTGGAAACAATACGTGCATAGTTAGCCACATGCACCCCTTCTCAAAATGTAGTACAGGGCACAACCGGTGAAGCAGAGCCCAAGAAGGAGTTTCATCAAACTAGCAGACTGGCTAGAAAAAAAACCCTATTTCTTCCATTGCTCAGTTATATCTAAAACTGAATCAACAAAAGAGGGATAGTTTTCATTTTCAGGCTCAGGTTGTGCACTCTTGTTGGCCCAATCCTGTTTTCACGAAATACATGAAAGAACAGAACCACAAACACCCCCCACCTTCTACCAAGAGGCACTTCAGCCTGATACATTGTAACTTTACTCAAAAGCTAAAACCTCAACTGACTGTTACTGTTCTACCTTTTGAAATGTTCACTTGTCATTTTAAAATATCCATTTACTGCATATTAATTCAAGTCTGTATTTACTTTAATTCTATTTGTTTTAAGATTGTTTGTAGAACCACTCTACCGATAATTTTATGTTAACTTTACCCACTGGTTAATAATACCCAGAGTATTTGTAAAAACCCTATTTCAAGTATAAGAAGCCACACTGTGAAATGTAATATATTTACCTAATTGTGAAAGACAATGGCAAAAATGAAATAATGTTTGCTTTAAAATATATGTGAATTCTTCAGCTAAGAGTTGGCAATGAGTGATTGAAGTATGAATGGCTGAGCAATTGAGGATGGTGTAGACAGGGAGAGTTACTGAACAATTGATCTAAGTAAGGGATGTCGAAACACGATGAAGAAAACACCAGCCTCACCTCAAACGTTTGAGGGAGGAAGAAAGGAGCGAAGATGATAACTTTTACCACTCAACTGGCCAAAGAGGAGTCAACCCTGATAACTTTGGAGTCAGCCCACTTCAAAGGGCAAAATCTGATCAGGCTTGCAACAATGTGGATGATTAAGAATGCAGCATGACAGAGCAAAAACCCATAGACATACATGGGGTCTTTTTCCTATAAAATGGGACAGGAAGATGAAGGCTGGAGGTGCAGGTCTACATCACCACACCATCCAGGAGTACCGAGGCGCATTGGCAGAACCTTGCTCCTCACCCTCGTGCTAGTCACCTGGCCAGTGACTACCACTAGCACCAAGAGGCTGGTAACTAATAGCTGTGAGACCCCTATGTATGTTTGTCTATCTCCCTGTCTATGTATGCCTGTCTGTGTGTATGAGTGTGAATGAAAGTACCAATTGAAATATGTCAATGAAGTACACTTTATTAGCCAGAGTCTCTGTATTTGTAATCACTAGGTAAAGCACAATATTGATATTGTTAGTGTTGATCCTGTTTCCCTGGTATTTGCATTATTGATACTATTTACCAAATTTCTGTATTCACAAAAAACATGGCTTGTTGCCTTATCCCCTGAAAAAGATCCTGTGATATTTGTTATTTGAACAACACTCCGGCAAGTCACTGCATCTACTTTTAAATGCATGTCATCACCTTGTCCTGTGCACAGTAATTTCACTTGTCCAGACAAGGTCTTGAACTGTCCCGGGCTGTAAGACAACCAGTTTTTTCCTAGCCTTATATCAGAACTGCTCAGCGTGGCTTTGGAAATATACCAATAGTCTGTCAGGGGAACACTGAAGGGATTTGAAGCATGGGGCTCCTAGATGCTACAATTAAAATAATAAATAAAATGAGCATTAACACCACCACAAATGCACAGTGTAAGTGCATATCAAACACTCATGTTTACAATTACTGTACTTTATAATTTGCATTCTGTGCCTGTTTGTCATGCACTATTGAGGTCTTCTATGGTGAACATATGGCAAGATTAGTGACACCTATAAAGTTGATCTTCACTCTGAAATTTATTTTAACAACATGCTTTGAAATCAATTCACTTTTGGAAAAACAAGTTAGACAGCACTACGAGTTTTTGCCACTTGGATTTGACTTTCAATATTACTGTGCATACCTCCTTGTTGTTCTGAAGTATCCAAAATTTGTCAATATATTCAGCAGGCATCCTCCCATATATGTACACACATAACTCGCACACAGGAAAGAGTAATGGGGAAACACTGATGAGGATGAAACCTGACATTTTCCAAAGACAAAACAATGAGCGAGACTATACAAGTCCTTTTTTACCGTACAACTCACTTAAACTAGAGATAGATTTGCAATTCAAGCATAATTGCATGCATTTTTCATTATCATTAATGGATTTGTAGTATAACTTCCCATGAATTAACAACGTACACTGTTAATCAAAATTAAATTTAGTAAATAAATTTGAGGGAGAACAGTTTCATTTGATGTTCTACATATTAACTTTACTGTCTTAAACGGGAAAAGATATGTATGACAACTGGGTGTGGTAGTTGCCATTATGCAGAAACCTTTTGTTTTAGAGTTTAGTTTTATTGTGGTTTATGGGACGTCTAACAGAGCTAGAAGGGTTTTTTTAGGTTTGCTTTGCTTTATACTTCCCTGTATTTTTAAGACCTTCATAATAGCTAAAATGGATTAACTAAAAGAACTAAAACAAACATCACATGATATAATATGGATGGCAATGAAGATTGGAGTATAATAGTTAACATTTTAAAGATGAAAGGAAAGAAAAACGTTTTTAAAAAGATGCTAAGTAAGGTTTGGCTGGTTCGCTGTGACTGACAAATGATGTCATTGTTAACACACTGATTAATATATGAACAATTGGGCACCCATGCTTGTAATGTGCTGAATAATGCCACAGTTAAGTCTAAATCTCTACAATGCTGTGGAGAAATTTTTAGGATTAGTTGGGAGAATGTGGGGGGAGAAGTAAAATACTAAAAGGTGAACCAGGACAATACATATCATTTACAGGAAGTTTCCAATCCTTATCAACCAAAATTTGGGAGAAAAAGAATTAATCCTCATTGATTCGGAGATATCTGACAACTAAAAGATGTGCTCTCATCTCCTTGAAAATATGCTTCAAGCAAGATCCTTGGCGAAAGTGGAGGGCTCTAAGATGCTTGGTTGAGTTGACTGCTCACAGATGTGCCGACATATGGAAGCCAGTGCCAATGAGCTACAACCTGTTGTACAGTGTCAGCAGTATAATGACAGAACAGGTTGAACTCCTGTTAATGGCCATAAGAAGTGAAGGACAACTGTGACAGCCATGGACATATTACTTAAGCCTATCATTTCACTGCTGATCTTGGTTCAAACATTTATATATCAGCTAAAAAGATGTTGCTAATCATCATCTACCAGCTAAAACGTGGCAATTTTTTACGATGAAAATTTATGCAGTACTAGCTAAAAAGCATGCACCACAAATACAATTCTTGTTAAAATAATCCAGTTCTTTTAAAAGTATAATCTTCATATGTATTCAACATTAAGTTATCCTTTGTTTTTCGGAATTAAGCAACACTTCAAAAAAATCCACAACTATAATAAAGTAGTCCAATCACATTATACAGAGGCAACACCTTATCCTGATTTTTTTTTTAAAAACAAAACAAAAAACCCCGTCACTTTGTTGATAAATGCAAAGTAATGCACATTGGAAAACATAATCTGAACTATATATTCAAAATGATGGTGTCTAAATTAGCTGTGGCCACTCAAGAAAAAGATCTTGGCGTTATTGTGAATAGTTCTGTGAAAGCATCCAGTCAATGGGCAGCGGGAGTTAAAAAACTTAACAGAATATTGGGAGTCGTTAGGAAAGGGACAGATAATAAAACAGAAGATATAATATTCCTTCTACATAAATTCGTGGTATGCTCACATCTTGAATACTGTGTATGCAGATCTGGTTGCCCTATCCCAAAAGAGATATATTGGAACTGGAAAAGGGTCAGAAAAGGGCAACTAAAATGGTTAGGGGTATAGAACAGCTTCCATATAAGAAGAGGTTAAGAAGACTGGGACTTTTCAGCTTGGAAAAGATGACTGGGGGGGGATATGACTGATGTCAATAAAATCATGACTGGTGTGGAGAAAGTAAATAAGGAAGTGTTACTTACACCTTATAACACAAGAAGTAGGGGGTCACCAAATGAAATTAATAGAGAGCAAGTTTAAAATAAACAAAAGGAATTATTTCTTCGCACAACGAACAGTCAACCTGTGTAACTCTTTGTCAAAGGATGTTGTGGAGGCCAAGACTATAACAAGGTCAAAAAAAGAACTAGGTAAGTTCATGGAGGATCGATCCATCAATGGCTCTTAGCCAGGATGGGCAGGGACGCAAAACCATGCTCTGAAGTGTCCCTACCCTCCATTTGCCAGAAGGTGGGAATGGGCAATAGGGGATGGATCATTTGATGATTACCTCTTCTGTTCATTCCCTCTGAAGCTACTGGCATTGGCCACTGCCGGTAGACAGGATACTGGGCTAGATGGACCATTGGTCTGACCCAGTATGGCTATGCTTATGTTCTCTTTCCTGTGCTTTCTTCAGGAGTATCAGGAAACAATGACAAAACACTTGAAGGACCTCTCCTCATATGGAAGTGTGTCTTGCCTCTAAATAGTTTTTGTTGCCCGTCTCTAGATCCTTTATATTTCTGCTGTATTTTTTGTAATGTATGCAGTGTTGTTGTAGCCTTGTCTGTCCCAGGATACTAGAGAAGCAAGGCAGGTGAGGTAATATCATACATAGGCCCAACTTCTATTGGTGAGAGAGACGAGCTTTTGAGCTTACACAGACCTCTTCCTCAGGTCCAGGAAATGTACTCAGAAAGTCACAGTTAAACATAAGGTGGGAACGCTGTTCCCTTCGACGCAGCGCTACGCCACTTACTGGGGTGGTTTTCTTGCGTCACTTGCTGGATCGACTGAGCGGGTCTACACAGACCGCTCGGTCTATCCAGAGCAATCGATTTGACAGCGGCGAATTTGCCACCATCAGTGTAGACCCAGCCTTTGAGTATGTTTCCCAGACCTGAAGACTCTGCGTAAGCTCGAAAACTTGTCTCTCTCACCAACAGAAATTGGTCCAATAAAAGACGTTAGCTCATCCACCTTGCCTTTCAAAGATCTTTTTTGAGACAGACTGAACACCGTATTCCAGGTTAAGGCAGACCAATGATTTATATAACAGCATTAACATATTTTCAGTATTATTTTCTATCTTGTTCCTTATATGTCCAAATAAACATTTTGATTGCTTGTTTGTCACCACTGCAGACAAAGGAAATATTTTCACTGAGCTGTTCAAAATTATATACATCCTGAGTAGTTACAGTTAATTTAGAACCCAGGAACATATGAGAGTAGCACAAATTATTCATCATTGTGCAATACCTTGCACTTGCCACCAATTAATTTCATCCATGTTTGTGCTGCCCATTCATATAGCTTTGTTAGATTTCTCTGAAGAGCCTTACAGTGTTCTTTAGTCTAATTTAAAAACTGCATATCCACTTATTTTTGCAGGGATCAAAGGGGTCCACAACACAAATATATATATATACATACATATACATATATACACATACACATACACACACACATGCACACAAGAGGGAAAGCCCATCCTGATAGAGCTCCAGAAGTTGAGCAGGTCACAGAGATTCATATAAAAATTCTCTATAGTCAGTCAGAAAAGAAGCAGCCCCTATGGTCTGATGTTAGGAGAGGGTTTATGTTTAAATGACAAAGTGTGCAATGAAAGCTGGGAACTTTTTCAATTAAAGAAAGAAGAAAAATTGTGGAAAATCCTTAATCCTTCTTCTATAAAAGTCTTCTAACAGACTGACAAATTAAGAAAAATGGCTTCTGTTCTCTTCATTCCATGAACCACCTGTAGCATTCTCTCACCTTTCTGTAATCATTATTTCTCTCAGCAGCCACGATTATGGTGGAATGTTCCAGGCATTCCGTAAGGTTTGTCTCCAAAAAACTCAGTAAATGTAAGTGCTTGTAACCGCAATTCAGCACATCCACAGTGAATCCCACCCTGACCTTTACAATATATCAGGAGCGAGATAGAGAGATCTCTTCTTTACCAGAAGTACCTTGTTCCACATCATCCTGGAGACGATCAATAAAATCTTACTCAGCAACATTAATGCAGCAAAACAATTAGTTGTATTTTGGGGGAAAATACAGAGCAGTTTTTCTGATACCTGAAAATATACTCATTGGCACTATTCATTGAAGTACAGTAACATGGTGCACAAATCTCAACAAAGTAACTGAAGTTTCTTCCACTGATAAAATTACTCAGCCATAACATATATAGGAAATATTTATGTCTTCTTAATACATAAATGTCATGTCAGTCACTAAGTCTCTAGATAAGTCAGAAGTCTGGAGTCCTAATATTCAGAATAGTGGAAAACAAACAGAAGGGCCCTGTAGCTATGCACACAATCTGTCCTAGCAAAACGTCTGACAGCTGCAACACTAACAAAATTAACAGTGGATGAATTAGTACCAGACGCTAAACAGTTGCTAAGGAAAGAATCAGCCATTTCTTTCTTTTTTCTCTTCCTCAACCTACCATTCCCCCCAATTAACACTATTGTTTTTCATTGTTTTATTATAAATTATCACAAATTACCCCTTTATAAACTTAAAATACATAAGAGGGTGAATGTATTCAATGGTCCATCTAGAACTTTAAGTAAGGGCTTACAATTTTGAATGGGTCAGCCAATTTGCACCTCCCCTTCAGGTTCCTTTCACTCCTTGCTTCCAGGATGACACTTAGGTTTATTTTCAGAGCCAGAGCTTCTTGTTCCAGACTCATAAATGGTACTAAATTTTTGTTTAATCTCTCTACCTCTGGTTTCCATCCTGACCTGGGCATTCCTGACTTTTTTTCCCCCACTCAACCCCTCCCTTGTTCTTCTTTCCCCCTTAGCCACTTGAATTCTCTTTCACTAAGCACTTCTGGCCTGAGATAGTAGCAAGAGTTCAGAAGTGTTATTTTCAAACAAACAGTTATGGTATCTAACTCCGTATTTGGGTATTCAAAGTGGCACTTGGCACATAAGCAAGTATTTGGATGCCTGATATCCTTCAAACATTGGAAAAAAACAAAACTGAGCATTCACATTTGAAAACTGAAAGCTCTAATACCAAACTCTAGAAGGGCTGCTAGCATCAGATGTTTAATTAATAGCAATGTTTCTCATGTCCTACATTAATAGTGTTACTAGGACTCTCAGATCAGAATATCACTCTTCCACAGCATAAAAATCACATGGATACCAATTTTATCCTGATCTACACTTCTCATATGACCTATCTTGACACTAGGGAAGAGTATCGATTTTTGAAGAATCGGCCTTAAATCACACATGAAAACAATATTAGAGTACAGCATGTTTTCTAGTCAAAGGTAGCAGACTTGTAAGATTCATACCAAGCAGCCAAAAGAATAAAGAAAATTTACCATGAGCTGCAGAGAGCTTCAGTAGTTCACCTACTTAGACTTATAAAATTGCCACTTCTCTACACATTCATATATTCCAAGGCTAGTGATCATCTAGCCTGATCTCCTGTATGTCAGAGGCCAAAATAATTCCTAGAACAGATCTTTTAGAGAAATATCCTATCTTGATTTAAAAATTACCAGTGATGACGAATCCACCACAACCCTTGGTAAGTTGTTCCAGTGATTTGTAAGTGATTATACTGACCACTGTGTAAAGTATACAATAGAGCCTCAGAGTTATGAACACCTGAGCTACAAACTGATCGGTCAACCACACACCTCATTTGGAACTGGAAGTACACAATCATGCAGTGGCAGAGACAAAAAAAGAGCAAATACAGTACGTACAGTGTTGTGTTAAATGTAAACTATGAAAAAATAAAGGGAAAGCAGCATTTTTCTTCTGCATAGTAAAGTTTCAAAGCTGAAAGTTAATGTTTGGTTGTAAAACTTTTGAAAGACAACCAAAACGTTTTGTTCAGAGTTATGAACATTTCAGAGTTACGAACAACCTCCATTCCCGAGGTGTTCATAACTCTGAATTTCTACTGTATTTACATTCTGGAGGGTCATAACACATGGATAGTCCACCTTCACAATCATGGTGCAACCCACAAGCAACTAGTCAAGTGAAATCCAGTTAGGGTAATCACTGTAGATTACATCTACGTAAAGATCTTCTTGCTGAAGAATAATCCATTACTAGGTCAACAAACTGTAGACTGAGAAACTGACCTCTGGTGAGGGGAGGGGCAGATCAGATTTAAAAATCTTTGCTGATGTACTCCTATGCACGCACCCATATAAGAACAGGTCACCTCCTCCCACACAGGTACAAGGCCATGCCTCCTGTGGCTGACAGTTCTTCTCTTACCTCTTGAGAGGAGAATGAACTGGGTTCATCAAACCATGAACTCAGAGTATTTTTCAGTGTAGTGTTTCTTCTTTTCTGGTCTTTTTCACTAGAAGTGTTCCTATTTCAGCTATTTAAAAATCATCAAACTTTCTTTTCCCAAATTAAAGATGAATAGATCAACTCCTCTTTCTAATTTGCTGTTACTGGAAATAAAAATTTCAAAATAAAGAAAAACCTCTGAACTCAATTTTGCAGTCCATAGATAACAGAATAGAATAAGTTAGGTTGTTTGTTTTCAGTAAAAATTATTTTGTGCACGATTCTGTTTAAATCTGTTCAAGAATAATTAGTTATGTACATTTCTTATAAATGAGGTAAATTGTGTGAAAGCAAAGAAGTGCATAATTGCTAATTCAGCCTGTTTTAAGTTATTTCAGGTAATATTCGCTAATAATTTTAGAACACATCTTCACAGGAAAGTCAGATTCAATTATAGCTTCTTCTTCCGTTCTAGTACATTGATCAGTATTTCAGAGCACCTTCCAGATAATACTAGCTTCAAAATACTGTTAGCAAGCTCCAAACAAAGCAAGCTGATGTCTGATTCCAGTTTATAGCCAATCATTCTCTAATCAGGCAATCTGATCTAAAAACGGACTAGTAGTTCACTAATTAGCCTTGGCAAATCACTGCTGCTATGTTTCCAGTGTTTTAAAGTACACCTTAATAAACAAGCCTACCATCATTTGATATAGTGACATATCTTCCAACATTAAAAACAAAATGTATGGCCTTCATAAAAATTAGATATTTTCTTCTTTATTAATTTTTCCAAATTTTTAGTAGCTCAACAATTTTTTAAAATTAAAAGTAACTGTAGAGCAAAAAAAGCATAAAATTAAAAATGATCATACAGTATTTTATACATTTTAGAAATATCAGGCTCTTCTCCTTTTTCTTTATTGGAGGTCCTTAATAAGAATTTTGGAGGACCTACAGAGTGACGTCACACAAGGTTATCAAACTTGCTTTCTAAATGGCAACTCTCCCTCCTTCAAACTGAGGGAGAGGGGATGATGATTCTTTAACAGTCTTAGCTGAATCCTACAGTAAGAGAGAATTTAGCTTCCTCTTCATCTCAGTTTTGTGCTGAGAGAGAGAACCGAAAACAACCACAGTTTCTATTCAGACCTTTTGCCAAGGACCTCCAGAGGAAGTGAGAACTGGATAGTCTTCATATTTCAAAACATACAAAACAAACAACAAAGGAGAACTTCTTAAAGAAAGCAAGCTTGACAACCCACTCATATATAATAACAGAGCAAGGGCTAGAGGGTCAAATTCAAAGTTTCATCAAATGTAATTACTATTAGTAATTCCTGAAATATCAGTGACTAAAAGTGTATCTAAAATTTCAAATACTAAGCATACTAGTGATCTTCTCAGGCAGAATGAGTTATTCTAGTTCTAGTTAGTTATACCAAAATTAGTTATACCAAAATTAAGGTATAATTAGAACTTCAAACATAATTCCACTTAAAAAAAAAGGACCCTGCAATATTTCTCACCCCATACAATAAAAAAAAAAAATCCATTTAATTTAAGTCACAAGAGTGCAAAAGTTTTTTAAAAAGTGTGCCCTTTTGGGGTCAGCATAGTCTAGTAGTAAAACAATGTGTTATCTTGTAGGACATGAGTGTTTGAAACTAATTCCTTCATATCTGGGTGAGCAAAGCCAGATGTTCTAAAGAACACGTATTCCACTTTTGAAACAATGGATCACCCTACACTTACCTCTAATGATTTTTCCAGATGGGGCCCAAAGGAGGCATATGTTCATCGTCTTCACACAGAAACAAGAGGAATAAGGAGGACGGAAATAACAAAACTCCATACTGGTTTACAAAAGGTATACCCCCATTTGTAGTTTTCTTATGCACTACTACATGACCTCCAAGCCAACCGTAAAAAAAGTAATTCCAGGCCTTTAATTTATACTGTGATTTAAGCTTCTTTAATTATTGTGGTCTAATATTAACTGCTGCCCACTAACTTTTTTCATAACGTTTTTGCTGCCTCATCATTGAAGTTGTGAATCCCCATTGTGCAGAGTAAAATTAAACACAATTTTATATAACAGATAGAAACTGCTTCCAACCCATTTTTATTTATTATCTTAATAAGAGTGCCTTTCACTCACTATGGCTATCCTTTCATTTGAGCAAAACCTCAGAAAATCAAATATTTTACCTTGCCAACATCACATCATCTGACCTTTACTGTGATTGTTTTTCATCACTTTAAGTAAGTATGGCTAGATAATTTTAATCACTAGTTATAGAAAGTTGCCATATAACCAGAGAGAATTTTTTTTTGTTAATTACTAAAAAGACTGAGACATTGAATCTTCATCAGAGAGACCAATGAGATCAAAGAATCAGCCTAAAAGTAGACCTATGACAATAATCTGTACTAAATTGACAGTAGTCAGATCACTATATTACTGACATTTGATGTGTTTGGAGTATATAAAAAGCACTACACCTTCTGGTGTAGTCAACTTCAGCTTTAAATGGCTTTCTAAAATATAAGAATTTAGAGGGGACTGAACCACTGTAACACAAGCTTCAACAAGGATGACAGCTTATGATATTAAACAACTTCAGGCTTTTTTGATCGGTCTCAAATAGAAATGCTATGATCTTGTCCACCATAAACTCATTCTTTTAACGACGCAAAGCATTGTCTTTAATGATAACACCTGTATGAGATTTTAAGCTCTTATTCTACGTTTGCAATACAGATGTTTGTGTTCTAAAATGCAGAACTTTTCTGTTCTAGAGCAAGAATTGTAGAATTACAGCAAATAAATTAACATATATTCATCTGAATCAAATGACATAGGTTTTTTCAATTGGAGAATTTGTTCACATTGCATCTTTAACCTGTGAGGACCATACAGCAGCAATACAACACCTTTGTAAATACAGGGCTCTATTTCTCCAATTCCATCTTTCTAGAGCTCATAAGTCTGTTTTGCAGCTTTCTGAGAATGCTGCAGGAACAAGGAATTCTGACTGGTTAGGGCTACCCACAATCACATTCTTTATACTGGTGCTTATAAAGTGGTAAATTGACTTTATCATTGCAGTGCCACCCAGAGAAATAAGTTTATAAAAATGCCAGGGTGGAACTCAATGTCTATACAGCAGAAATGTGTTATGAAACCATTTAAATAAAATAAAGATTTTTTTCTAGCTTCCAAACATGCAAACTCAACTGAGTTTGCTGCGTCTCAGCCTGTTTTTTTTCTGGCTCACACATCACCATCAGTAACAAAGGGTTCCTCAAGCCAAATGCTGCACTCTGTTATACCTGTGCAGCTGTCTGTTGCCTTCAGTGGGGTTGCACAAGTGTAACTGAACACACAATTTTCTGCTAACGGGGACTTTGGCTGACAGTTCTAGTATTGGTGCATAGGCCAGAAAAAAATCAAACTGTCTCTGAGAACTGTCTGCTCTACAGGGTGATAGACATAAAAAGTATGGATGAGAGCAAGATTTCACTAAAGTTGGCATGGCTGTGAGTAACAAAAAGCTGATCAGATGATGGAGAAGGTAACATTTTTACAAGCACTGTGAAGTGCAGGCCTGCTCTAAAATTTAGCACTACTGGTTTTTAAAAATGTTAACATTATTGGAATTGTTAAACTACTTGAAGCCTTGAATTAACCGTTATCTATATGCACACACACCAGCTGTCATTTAAGAATACTTTCATCCTGTCTGATGTTGACAGGTGATCACGTTTTTGCTGAGACAGGCCCCATAGTATGAAACTTGCTTTCTCCAAAATGTTCTATTTCATCCCTTCTCACTTTATAAAAACATGTTATTGATTCCCTCCCCCCTCAAATATATACAGAACTGTTGCTGACCCTATACTTGTGACTTTCCCTCCAATCCTTTTGCTTTTTTAAAAAATAGTAATCCTCATCTGTTTTCAGAAATTTCTATTATGACTGTTGTATTTTTATATTATTTATAATAATGTTTTGGTTTTATTAAGTGGGAAAGTATCTCACATGCTTTCTAGAAGATAAAGAATGCTATTTATACAAGATTGTTGTTTATACTCAAATCCGGTAAATGTGCATTTGGTATTTTCTTCTATAATACAAACACCAAATAAAAATCAAGTACAATAAAAAGTACACCAGGCACATTCAAAGCATTACAGGCAAGTTTTGAGGGGTAAATAATGCAAGGGGGGGGAGAGAAAATAATGTAGGGCTGCTTACCTTCATTGGTCAATCCCGCTTCAGTTTAAAAACTACTTGTGTTTATAGAGGATACTAGAAGTTTAGGGCAAAGTGAGCTGGTAGCTAGTGACTTGTATGTCACTACCCAAAAGAGGTTTTTTTAGCTCACAGCTATTTTATAGCAGTGCTGGTTTCTGATCAAAATAAAAAACTGGAGGAATTCACTGAGTTCTTTTTTGTGCACTGTATAAGCAAGAACTGTAGAGGGCTCGTTACAACTTGTTACTATATTAAGTGTTCCCACACAAAGGTATTGAGTGGTGTATGATAATTACATGAAAAATAAAATGACCACCACATAACATTTCATATTTCTTAAAAATGTAAATAGCAATGTATTGCACTACACTGCTCTAGCATAACCCACAGATTCTTTTAGTTACAGTGTAGTCCTTTAAATATTTAACAATTTTTAAATATTTAATCCAGTTACAGCACTTCTACCGGTGTTTTAAAAAGTGAATTTGTCTGTGCCACAATTACACACACCTATAAAGCAACACTGTGAACATTTTCCACCCTAAGAAACATGCATTTCTTTAGGGCTTGCAAGTTCATCTCAATCTGGAGCCATATGTCATCTCAATAGTGGTTCAAGTCCTTGCTTGCTAGGCCCTTTTAGTTTTGGATCAAAGCCAAAACACAACATCACAGCATAGGGTTCACATTTAAAAGCTTAAACACTTTTTTTAAAAAACCCACATATATACATTTGACATAGTGTAACCACTATCAATTTATTTTATTCCTAATATATTACCTTCTAAGAAGCCTGAAAATTAGATCTTTCTTTACTGGCTTTTTCCTTAGTTTCTACGCATCACCTGTTCTTTATGGGCCTGGTCCAAAGCCCACCGAAGTCAATTGGACTTCAAGACAAAATACTGAAAGCATAATTTGGATAAATGCCAAATAAAGGGGATATGCAACTTATGTAGACATTTTGGAAGTGTTTTAGCATCAAGGAGGAAAAGTAATTGTTAGAGTTGTCAAAAGAGGTTTAACTTGAATGGGATTAAATTAAATAAAAGGAAAAATTTGCTGAATATTAGAAAAAACTCCAAAGGGTGAAATCTATTAGATTGTAAAAGGGCCAAGTCAGATAGGCAGATACAACTCCCACTGGCTGCAATAGGAGAGATACCACCATCCAAGAATCTCCCAATTAGCAACAGGCCCTTCACTTGAGTTACTTACAACTGAGTGGAGAATATACTACTGCATCAAAAGCAAGGAGTAGATGACTTAACATATCTTGAAATATTTATTAATATGTCAGTTTATGGGCTTATATTTTAGTGAGATCCCCATTAACCAATAAGTTAATGTTTTTAAATACTGGAGATTGCACCCTTTGTAACTTTCTGTTAAAACAAAACTATTGACTGCACTTACTTTTGACAGAGCTGGCTGAACAACACTTTGGGAGAAAGAGGGCCTCTGCCAGCTTCCCTCATGCTGTGAAGGAACAAGAACATGGCTGAAGTCAGTGGACCAGGGCTTGAGAGGTTCACCACCAAAGGATCCTTTGAAATAAAGTTGAATTATGGGTTAGTACCATAGATGCCATTAGCTGATATAACTGATTCACAAGACTTATTTTATTTATACTGAAGATCAATGTAACTTATAGTAAGGGTAAAAAGTTTAACTCAATTAATTTGTAATATATACATTAAATTCAGAAGTTTAATTTATCCCAGCTGAATCTTAGTCAAAGAAAAATCCCTTATATCTTTGTTTGTTAAAAGACAATAGGTTCAGAATCAAGCAATTTTTCAGACTTACAAATAAATTGTCAGTTATTACTAATTTTGAAAAAAATATTAATCACTAATTGAAGACTGAAGGGAAATTTATCATCACTTAGTGGAACATATAGTAATGAATTTATAAGCATGGTTTTACATATAGGTATATTTATGAAACATTCAGAAGGTCTGGATCTGCCTCATTTTACCTTTTTTTTTTTTTGAATGTCAATTGCATTTACAGGGTAGGTTTCTGATGTTGAAAAAATCCTGTCAGATACCCTAGAACCTCAGATGTTGGCAGCACTGCATTTATGCACATTTCTCACTCCTTTCATCTAAAACTAGCTTCCCAAATTCAAAGCTTGAGTTAGAAATCACACCAAGATGAAGTCAGAGGAAATAAACAATATAGCTCAGCTCTTATGTCTCTTCCCTGGGTTTTTGTACATTCTTGGGCTGTAGTATTTTGTTAGACATCAAATTTTGTAATTTTTCCTCACCTTCTATCTCCTATTTATAAAACAATACAAATTAAGGAGAACGTGAAATAATCTAAAATTATATGACCATCCACCAAACACATTCCTGTAACATACAAGGATGAATTATTTGGTAGCAGTACAATTAACTAGATTTCTTGGACATCAGAGTTGGCTATAACAGACAGAACTCTACCCATTTTCACTGACACTAGCTGCCAAGCATAGAGGATTCTTCTTCTAGCCTTAGTCCCATCTATAATCGGGTCAGCTCTTCGAGTCCTCCTTTTCCATTTCAGTTTGTCTTGAAGCAGTTCCTCAAACTCCACAACTAATTCAATCCTTTGGTATACATCCATCCATCCAACTGGGGTCTTCCAACCCTTTCTTTCCTATGCATTCTCCCAGTCTTCTTTTCACATGCCCAAACCATCTAGGGCTGGATTCCCTCAGCTTTTCTGTAACAGGTATCATCTTCATACTTTCCCTAATTTGTTTGTTCCAAACATGGTCCATCCTTGTAACTCTGAGGATTCATCTTAATATTTTCATTTCCACTATATTTAAGATATGTGCCTGTCTCTTCCCCAGCAGTCAAACCCATACAAAAGTGCCGACATAATTACTGTCTTGTAGAACTTAACTTTCAATTTCACAGACATTCTCCTATCACAAATCACTCTGCTCGCTTCTCTCCATTTAGACCATGCCTTTGCTGCTGTTCTTCTAAATAAATAAATGAGTACATAAATGAAAAGTAATGCACCATGGAAAACATAATCCCAGCTATACATACAAAATGATGGGATCTAAATTAGCTTAAGAAAGATCTTGAAGTCACTGTGAATAGTTGTCTGAAAACAACTGCTCAATGTGCAACAGCAGTCAAAAAATTAACAATGTTAGGAATCATTAGGAAAGGGATAGATAAGACAGTAAACATCATAATGCCACTACATGAATACATGGTTCACCTACCCCTGGAATACTGTGTGCAGTTCTGGTCGCCCCATCTCAATCGAAATTAGAATCGAATTAGAATCGAAAAAGGTACAGAGAGGAGCAACAAAAATGGTTAAAGGTATGGAATAGCTTCCATATGAGGAAAGATTAAAAATACATTGTTCAAATTAGAAGAGAGACAACAAAGGAGGGATATGATAGAGGTCTATAAAATCATGAATGGTATGGAGAAAGCAGATAAGGAAGTGTTATTTACTCCTTCACATAACACGAGAACCAGGAGTCACCCAATGAAATTAAGCTAGTGAGCAAGGGCAATTAACGGGAGTTTTGCAAGGGAATTTAGAGGGAGAGTGGGAGGGTAGATACACTTCATTAACATTCTGTAAACTAAAGAGAATAACCCCCTCCCCCCCCATGATAAACAACAATAAAAGAAAGAGCTGCAGGAGTAAAAAGAGAATGCAGGCAGAAGTCCGGCAACAGACTAAGAGCTATCCAATTTATTGCACTGAATGAAACATGTATGTTTACCTGCCCAATGGATGGGTGGCATATGTGTGCATTCGGTGCAAGGAGCTCCTGACCCCCAAAGACCGCATAAGGGCTTTGGAGACCAGGGTGGCTGAACTGGAGGAGCCCAGGGAGACAGAGAGGTACATAGATGAGACTTTCCAGGACACAGAAGAATGGTCCCACCTCTGTATGACAGCCTATGTACTGTTGAGGAGGATGAAAATCTAAGGGAAGGAGATCATCAAACTGGAGCAGAAGGAAATAATTCCATAGTTGGGATCCTCCTTCCAGATGATGTCATGGTATCCTCTTGCACTGAGGATACCTCTTTTTGGGAGGGAACTCCAGTTATTAGGAAAAGACTGGTAATAGTAATGGGGGACTTGATCATTAGAAACATAGAGAGCTAGGTTTGTGATGACCGGGAGAACTGAATGGTGATTTGCCTGCCAGGTGCAAAGGTTGCAGATCTCTTGAGACATCTAGACAGACTTGTGTGTAGCGCTGGGGAGGAGCCGGTGGTCGTACTACATATAGATATCAATGACATATGGAAGGATAGGAGAGAGGTCCTGAAGGCTGCTAGGTAAGAGACTGATATCCAGGACCTCCATGGCAGCATTCTCTTAAATGCTTCCAGTGCCACACACAGGGCCAGTTAGACAGGCAGATCTGCAGGGTCTCAATGGTGTGAATGAGACGATGACGTGGAGAGGAGGGGGTTTAGATTTATTAAGAACTGGGGATTCTTTTGGGAAAGTGGGAGCCTATACAAGAAAGATGGGCTCCACCTAAACCAAAATCGAACAGGATTGCAGGCATGTAAAATTAAAAAGATCATAGAGCAGTTTTTAAACTAAGGGCTGGGGGAAAGCCGACAGGAGTGGAGGAGCAGATGGTTCGGACAGAGACATCCCTTAGGAGAGGATCTAGTAATGGAGAGTCTCTATATCCTAATAAGGAGGAAAGAATGGAAGAAGTTAAAATATGGGTAGGTTCTGATAATAAATACACAAATGAAAAAGAGTCCCATTCAGTTACATGACATAATGGCAGACAGCTAAGCAGTGACCATTTTTTAAAGTGCTTATATACAAATACTAGAAGTCTAAATACTAAGATGGGTGAACTTCATTGCCTCATATTAAATGAGGATATTGATAGAATAGGCATCACAGGAACTTGGTGGAATGACGATAATCGATGGGACACAGTAATACCCGAGTACAAAATATATTGGAAGGACAGAATGGATTGTACTGGTGGGTCAGTAGCACTATATGTGAAAGAAAGCATAGAGCCAAATGAAATAAAAATCTTCAATGAACCAAACTGTGCCACAGAATCTCTCTGGATAGTAATTCCATGCTTGAATAAGAAGAATATAGTAGTAGGGACATACTACTGACCACCTGACCAGGATGGCGCTAGTGACTGTGAAATGCTCAGGGAAATTAAGATAGGTTTTTTTATTTTTATAGCCTCAATAATAATGGGGGATTGCAACTATCTCCATATTGACTGGGTACATGTCACCTCAGGATGGCATGCAGAAATAAAGTTTCTTGACATCTTACATGACTGCTTCTTGGAGCAGCTAGTCCTGAAAGCCACATGAGGACAGACAATTTCTGATTTAGTTCTAAGTGGAGCACTGGTTCGAGAGGTGCATATAGCTGAACCGCTTGGTAAAAGCGACCATAACATAATAAAGTTTAACATCCCTGTGGTGGGAAGGGGAGGACACCAAAGCAGCCCACCATGGTAGAATTTAATTTCAGAAAGGTGAACTACACAAAAATGAGGAAGTTAACTAAACAGAAATTAAAAGGTACAGTGCCATAAGTGAAATCCCTGCAAGCTGCATAGAAACTTTTTAAAGATACCATAATAGAGCCTCAATTTAAATGTATACCCCAAATTAAAAAAAAAGAGTAAGAGGACCAAAAAAATGCCACCGTGGCTAAACAACAAAGTAAAAGAAGCAGTAAGAGGCTAAAAGGCATCCTTTAAAAAGTTGAAGTAAATCCTATTGAGGAAAATAAAAAGGAGCATGAACTTTGGCAAGTGAAGTGTAAAAATATAACTAGGAAGGCCAAAAAGAATTTGAAGAACAGCTAGCCAAAGACTCAAAAAGGAACAGAAAAAAAATTGTAAGTAGATCAGAAGCAGGAAGCCTGCTAAACCAGAGGGGACACTGGACAATCGAGATGCTAAAGGAGCACTCAAGGAAGATAAGGCTATTACAAAGAAACTAAATGAATTCTTCACATCAGTCTTCACAAATGAGGATGTGAGGGAGATTCTCAAATCTGAGCCATTCTTTTTAGGTGATAAATCTGAGGAACTGTACCAGATTGAGGTGTCATTAGAGGTGGTTTTGTAACAAACTGATAAATTAAACAGTAATAAGTCACAAGGACCAGATGGTATCCACCCAAAAGTTCTGAAGGAACTCAAATGTGAAATTGCAGAATTGTGGTATATAACCTATCATTTAAATCAGCTTCTGTACCAGATGACTGGAAGTTAGCTAATGTGACGTCAATTTTTAAAAAAGATTCCAGAGGTGATCCTGGCAATTATAAGCTGGTAAGCCTAACTTCAGTATCAGGCAAATTGGTTGAAACTATAGTAAAGAACAGAATTATTAGACACATAGATGAATATGATTTGTTGGGGAAAAGTCAACATGATTTTTGTAAAGGGAAATCATGCCTCACCAATCTACTAGAATTCTTTGAAGGGGTCAACAAGCATGTGGACAAGAGTGATCCAATGGATACAATGTAGTTAGATTTTCAGAAACCTTTTGTCATGGTCCCTCACCAAAGAATCTTCAGCAAAGTAAACAGTCATGGGATAAGAGGGAAGGTACTCTCCTGGATCAGTAACTGATTAAGAGATAGGGAAGAAAGGGTAGGAATAAATGGGCAGTTTTCAGAATGAAGAGAGGTAAACAGCGGTGCCCCCCAAGGGCCTGTACTGGGACCAATACTATTCAACAGAGTCATCTGGAAAAAGGGGTAAAACAGTGAGATGGCAAAATTTGCAGATGATACAGAATTACCCAAGACAGTGAAGTCCAAAACAGACTGTGAAGAGTTACAAAGAGATCTCCCAAAACTGTGTGACTGCACAACAAACTGGCAAATGAAATTCAGTGTTGATAAATGCAAAGTAATGCATGTTGGAAAATAATCCCAACTATACCTGTAAAATGATGGGGTCTAAATTAGCTGTTACCACTCAAGAATAAGATCTTGGAATCATTGTGGGTAGTTCACTGAAAACATCCACTCAATGTGTAGAGGCAGTCAAAAAAGATAATGTTGGGAATCATTAGGAAAAGGATAGAAAATAAGACAGTAAATATCATATTGCCTCTTTATAAATCCATGGTATGCCCACACTTTGAATATGACATGCAGATCTGGTTGCCCCATCTAAAAAAAGATGTATTGAAATTGGAAAAGATAGAGAAAAGGGCAACAAAAATGACTAGGGATATGGAAAAGCTTCCATATGAGGGGAGATTAATAAGACTGGGACTTTTCAGCTTGGAAAAGAGATAACTAAGGGGGATATGATAGATGTCTATAAAATCATGACTGGTGTGGAGAAAGTAAATAAGGAAGTGTTATTTACTCATTTTCATAACACAAAAGCTAGGGGTCACCAAATGAAATTAATAGGCAGAAGGTTTAAAATGAACAAAAGAAAGTATCTCTTCACACACCACACTGTCAACCTGTGGAACTCCTTTGCCAGAGGACTTTGTGAAAGCCAAGAGTATAACAGGATTCAAAAAAACTAGATAAGTTCATGGAGGATAGGTCTATCAATGGGTATTAGCCAAAGATGGTCATTGAATAAATTGCCCTAATCTGTTCATTTCCTCTGAAGCACCTGGCACTGGTTTCTGCCAGGAAACAGGAGACTCAGCTAGATGAAACATTTGTCTGACCCAGTATGGCCATTCTTATATTGTTGAGTTGACCATTAACCTATACTATTGAATCTAGGGCCTTAAATTCTGTACCTTTGGTATTGGCTGGCCTTCAGACTTAAAATTGTTCTCATCTTTCTGCAAGGAATCATAGAATCTATAGACCATATACTCATTTTTTTCCTGCAGAATTTCATTCCCCCCCCCCTTTTTTTTTAAGTACGCACTTCCATCTCACTAAATCTTCTTCCTCTTTGCTATTTGCACTACATCATTTGCAACAAGCACACACCAAGGTGCCACTATTTGGCTGTTTTCTGTAAGTGCATCAACTACCAGTATGAGGCTTAGTGCCAAACCTTGACGATTCAGACTCGGATTTGAAACTATTTTCAGTTTCTCTACATGGCCTCACTGTGGTCACAGCACCCTCATGCATATCCTGCATTAGTCTGAGATAGTCTTCAGTTATTTGTTTCATTTTCATATATCACCAGATAACATCCTGAGAGAATGTTGTCATAAGTCGCCTCAAAATCAGTGAACACCATGTAAAGGATTTTTCCCCCTCTTTTCTCTATATTTTCCTACAAACAAGCAATGCAACAACGATGGCATCGATCTCAAGCATATGATAAAAGGCCTATTTCTTGGAACAATTACTTGGTATATAAAACTCAAGTGAAAGTTTACATCATACTCTTGTGCTTTTATATCTATTTTACTCTTATACTCAAATTACCAACAGCTGCGCCTTAATTTAGTGAATAAGAGTGATACATAGCTTCCTTTGCAGCCTGTTTCAAAACAGCTCTAGCCAGCATTCTGGTTCCTTAGCCCTTAGAGTTCACAGGTGTTAAGGCTAAAAGGGATCATTACAATCTGCAACATACAGACTGAAACCTCTTGCTGAACTACTAGAGAGAATGCCTCTCTAAAAGATAAACTCTAGGATGCATAAATGTGTATGTGGTATTCTTATTTTTATAACAATAAATAATAATCAGAGCTTGAAAATGCAAGTAGAGAGTCATCAGCTTCTATATTACTATTCTTTACACCATTGTAGGGCTCAAAGGCTCCAGGTACTGCAAAACAGATCAGAAGACACAGTCCCTGCTCCACAGATCTTGCAATCTTCAGATTCTAAGATTTCATTAAAAATAAACAAATGACATTACTACCCCTTAGGGTTGCATAGGTATCACGTCAAGCATGAACAGAGTTTAAACCAGCACAACGTTGTCTTCCTGAACCTGCAGGCATAAAGCTTTAGAGGCTCAGAGCTAAGTTATCAATATTCGCTGCTGCAGTTCAGATCCCTGTTAGCAATAGTGAAACTGACAAGGATCCTGTTAATGTCACGCTGTGTTTGGAAAAACTATGAGGAGCAACAGAAGCAAGCAAGGGTGCTATTCATTGGGTAGGAGTGTTCCAAAACAAGGTACCGATGTGTGTGGTAACACTACCACCATCCCTCTCCCAACAGCCAGGAGGCTCCAGAAGTGGGTGTGGAGAACAAGATAAAATGTTTCCTCTCTGTTCTATAGCCAGAGAGTGCATGCAGACAGACAGACTGAAAGAAATGGGTGTCAAATTTATTAGATATCCCCTAATCAGACTATGAAAGATGAGAAACCCTAAAAAAGGTTCAGGAACAGCAGCCCAATAAAAACCTCAGTAGCCTGAGGAACAGGAGTTTGATTTCTGACCTGAGGGCTGAGCAGTGGGGCCCCTATGGGTATTCAACGTTTGGTAAATTTCAAAAATTTTACATGAAGGGTTGGAGATAGATCAAAATGAAATCTTTTACATATTTCATGAAGCACCAACACATACCGTTCCTTGTATTATGCATGTTAAAAACCAGATTTAACGAAGAGTGAAAAAAGATATCTACTACATAACACTCCTGTCTTTCACTCCTTCAGGTCAGTTATGCTCCTACTTTCCTTCAGCAGAATGTTAGATGGTGATCACTCTTCCACCTTCAATGTTGATTTTGGAGTGAACAACATTAAGTCTACATAAGAAGTGAGGTCATATGTATTGTAGACTAGCTGAGAACTAAGACAAAAGAAGCTGTAGGCCAAGGGTGTGATCACCATTAACTACTCTCAGCTTACTTTATCTTTTATAGAGACATTATTCTGATCTGGGTTTCTCCCATTGCACGTTTCACACAAGCGGCCCTCTTACCACACACCTACCAATTTAGAGTCTTCAGCTTGACTAATTTTTAGCTTTATTCCTTTTTCCTTCATCTCACACATTAGTTCATTTAACATGTGAGTCTGTGCCAGGTTCTTAAAGAGAAAAAAAAAAGAAAAAGTTAGACACACTGATCTCTTAACTAGAACAGAATTTGTGACTGAAGAAGTTATAACTGTTGGCATGTATAAAAGTATATTTAACGGAAAGACTTAAGTGGGGATTGAATCAGGCCCCTGGAAAAAAGGATCCCCTAGAGGAAACAGGTCTCGCTCTTATAAAAGGTGTTGTCATTGTTGGTAGGTCTCCAAATAAGAGATACAGAAGTAGTAGGAACTACAATAAACTGTCTCTGTGTCTGGCTTGTTTATTATTTGAATTGTAAAACAAATAATTTATTATTTTTAACTTTGAATTTTCCTGTTTGTCTAAAGCCTGGTCTACACTGAAAAGTTAGGTCAACATAGGTACATTGGACAGGGGAGTGGAAAATCCGTACCTCTGATTAACGTAGATATGCCAACCTAAACGCCAATATAGACACAGCTATGTTGATGAAAGAATGCTTCTATTGTTGTTCAGAGAAGTGGTGTTCCTAAATCGATGGAAAAAATTCATTCCAGAGGTATACGCTACATCTATAGTACAGGGTTATTCCGGCATAGCTATGGCAATATAACCATGCCAGTATACTCTCCGCAGCGTCAACGTACCTGAACTCACAGTGCTCTCTGAAGCATAAGAGCTTTGTGAGACATACAATATTTTCAGGGATGTGACCGCACTGTATCTTAAATGAGTCATTAATAATTCAAAATATCTGACCTTTACTAAAAATATAGTCAGATTTTGTACTGGTATAGCTATTTCCATTAGGGGTGTCCTCTTTTTCAAAATAAAGTAGGCCTGGTCTACACTTAAATGTTAGGGAAACATAGCTCTATTGGTGAGAGGTGGGGGGAGAGGGGAAATCACACCCCTGATCAACATAGCTATGCCAAGCTAAACCCAGAGTGTAGAGGCAGCTGCATCGACAGAAGAATGCTTGTGTCAACATAGCTGCCATCATTCAGGGAGGTAGCGTTCCTACACCAACAGTAAAATCCCTCCTATTGGCATAGGCTGCATCAACGCTACTTGAGTTATGCCAGTGTAGCTATGTTGCCGTGTAGTCTCCATAGTGTAGACAAACCCTTAGTTATCCCACCACAACCCTAATGTGGATGCAGGTATACTGGCATAAAGTACTTTTACACCAGTATAACTTATTCCTCTTCCCATTAGGGAAGAAACTGTATCAACCGCTGTAAGTACTTTTATTCCAGTATTCACACTAGGGGGGATGTTACAATACAATACAAGTTACAATACAATTCTTGTGTATAGACAACGCCTAGGTTCTCAATCCCAAATCACGCGGAAAACACCCTTTTCACACCCGCAGATAGGACAAGTTCAATGCATTACTCATGGCTACCTACTACGGAACTGCAAAAAGATCACACTCTGAATTGCAACTGAATACACCTACAACCTACACACAAACATGATGTGTATGTAACATCTGACATTTTCTCCTGCATCTCATTCATTTGTAAAGCATTGCTGACATATGGCTTGTTTCTGAAGGAAATATTTTTGGAAGGGCAGAGGGGAAGAAGAGGAAGGAAAGAGTTGGGAAAAACCTATAAGAATAAAACGTCACAAAGCAACAATTAAAGTGATAACATACAAAACTCCCTTATAAATGTCACCTTTTTAATGATTAAATGAAATATTTCTAAAATGCTATCAACAAGGAAACCTGATGTCATTTTTGCATCTTACCTGCATGACAGCATTAAAAAAACATGTATTTCCCAAATTATTTATTCCCTTAACTGGAATTGATGTGCCATTTGCAGAACTTTTTCCTTTTAATATTTCATTTCCTTCACTATTTTCTTCACGAAGTCGTATAATTTTTGACGATGAACCTATAATTAAAAACTATACATTAACATCAACAGTGATCAAAAGATTAGATAGTTATGATTCAGATATTTAGTATTAAATACTGATTCTCCATCCCGTAAAAGAAATACTATCTTGCTTGCTTGAATAGTTGGATTTAAAGTTATTAGAGAAGAAACAAGAAAAGGTTGTGAACAAGCTAGCTTTTATGTAGTTTTTTATGAGACTCAAACATGTTTGATATGGAATCTTATATTCGATTGATGAGATGTCTACTTACCAAAAATAATAGCATAATAGTTTATAGACTATGGAGTACTTCAGGTCTTTTTACTATATGCATGATGCCTACCACAATGGGGTCCTACATCATAATAGTAAGTACTGATACAGGCCCTAATCCTGAAAACATTTACACACATGGTTCATTGAAAGCACAAGTAGTTCCATTGACTTCAGTGCTTAACTAAAGCTAAGCATGTGTGCATAACTGCAAAAATGAGATATTACTTTTACCTTATTTTCCCCCGTTCACTCCTGCTATTGATTATTTATTTATCGCAACATAGAACACACAAAAAGGGGCCCAGTTCCTACTGTGAGTACTTTTGACTTTCTTTAAAAGAACTGTACACAAAAATAAAATCAGCTATAAATCCCCCAGATAAACTCTACCAACACCACAACCCAATAGGTAACACCTTTCCCACCAAACTTCTATCCACCATTAAAAAATCATCGCCCTTAGGCTCCACCCTCTTCAACCAACCTTGCAAAAAGATGGGCCTTGCAGCATGCCCTTATTAGGTCACTAAGAACAGTAAAGACTTCAGATTTATGTGCATTATACACACACACTAGAAAGACCAGGCAGTAGTTATTACTTTGATTTTCAATACTATTGAAGGGAGGTATGCAAAAGCTCCCACCTGAGTACGGTGAATCTCTCTCAATTATTGTACTTCATTCAATTTGGCTTGTATATCCCATTCAACAGCTGGATACACACAGTCATCTGTTTTCCCTGATAACACATTTACTTCTCCCGTCTCTTGTCACTGGCACAGGATCTGTTAAGCTACACCCCGCTGCATAAGATACTGCTACTTGTTTAAAATTTAACAAAAAGCAGATTTAATAAACCACAATGGAATGTATTACCAGTAGTGTCCTTGTATTTTTCTGTTTGCCTTATTACTTAAATAGACAAGAGGCAGTGAAGTTAGGCAGTCATTAACTTGTAGCCTCGAGGTAATGTGGTAATGTAAAGACTTGAAACACACTATTTAGTCTAGAATTCTAATAGCAACTTTCATATTGTCATGATTGCTATATTATTAAATATGAACACTACTGACATCCACAGTGTTTTAAGTATTGATTAACAATGCATGTCAATGTAAATGAGTTATGGACTTAATGGATGCCAAGCACCGTAATGCTGCAATCTACGTCTTGACATATGAATTCATATATTTGTTCTAATGAGTTACACGGTGAAGTCTCATTAAAGTGTTCTGGAGAAATAACAGATCTATTTACATTAATGAATTGCTTATGCCAAAAGGTTATTTTATATATACTCCTAGGTACTTACTTGCTTAGAATATGGAAAAATATAATTAAATGCAGAAAGAAAAGAAGATGCAATTAAAAAATATCTATTGTGGCTGACAACAACCCTTTGATGTAATTTGCATGCACTCCTTAAGGATACTGAGGCATAATTATTTTTAAGTTATACATGAGTTTGTCAAAATGCAGTTAGAGGCACTTGCTATTTAATTTTTTTTATATGCTCTCAATGATACAGCCTATGCAGCTTACAAATATTCTCTATTCTTGTGGTGCGGAAATTGAAGAGTACAAGGACACAGCAAGAGAGCAAATTTTCTTTGAAAAAACAGAATACTTTTGAACACAGCAAATGACAAACAGCTCAGGAGCCCTTCGTAATTGAAACAGGCTCCCACAAACCAGGGTACATGCAGCAATACCCTTTCATTGACATGCCTACAAGGTGCATGTTACAGTGTCTTGCAACAGTACCAACCGCATAAAACTCCTAAGGCAAGAAAAGTGTGGAAGCTTGGGGGGAGAAAAATCTCCCACTATCTGCAAACTGAAGGTAATGTTCAGCATTGGAAAATGAATTTAAAAAAAAAAAATCACTGGGTTTTCGCCCCACCACAATAAAGCTGTACTGTATGTGAAGAAAACTGATAGTTAACAAAAAAAGTCAAAATTGTGTAAATAATTTGTGTATTGCTATACCACAGTTGTTGCATTTATCCATCGGCATTCAAACACATCTGGGACAGCATCTTAAAGTAAACAATGTTCACAAGGCCATCTGGACAAAACTGCAGGCAAAAATTAAAGCATAAGCATATGGAAAAGCAGATTTTTCTCTTCCCTTTAGCAGTACAGGATGACAAATGTCAAACCTAGATCTGTCCACGCTTCACTGTGCTATGCTTTGCAGCACCACCTGGCTCTCCTTGCTCAGCCACCAAATATGGACAGCACTGCCACAGCAGACCATATCTGCAGGGCAAACTCAATAAAAGCATTTTACTTCATGGTTAAATGGCAGCTTCACACAAGTAGCAAGGTTCCATTTGCGAAGTCTCACATGTGAAATAATTTAAGGAAAAAACAAAAACAAAGATGACCAATTTTGTTATTAGACCTGAATGCTCATGTAATTACAAAAACACAGTAAACCAGAATTATATAACTGACTGTTATGTTAGCTAGAAAAAAACTTATACAAATAAAAAATACAAGTACATAAATAAAAGCTATATAAATTTTATTAGTGATTTCTAGGAACCTTCTTTCCTCCAAAGAGAATTTTTAAATTGCCTTTATTTCCATCTGTGATAGATTTCCCAAATGCCATTTTCTTAGAAGACTTAAGTATTTTTATCTGTAAAAAGTCTGAACAGACACAGATGTAAAGTGGTCCCAATACAGACATTATTGCTTTAACTAGTTCATTTTGTACAGTAATTTGTAAGCACATTCATACATCCGCAGGATCTCCAATTCAACAGGGACAGTGCTTATTAATAACATACTGGAAAACCCTAAGTTCAGTGATAAATGGCAGTCAGGCCTTGGGTTGGTAAGGCTCGATACGTTTGGTGGGCATGTGAAGAACTGGTCAGCCAGCCTTCCAGCCAACTTAATGATTGACACTGGTAATAACTGCAATTGCTGATTGTTAACAGCTCTACAGATTTATAATGCAGAGCTCCACTGAAAAATAACTCAAGGCTAAAAAGCATGCTAGAACCTTACATTTAAAAAATGATGGACAGTGCTGGTGTACAAGAACATTTTATAGACTTTTTTATTCATTGTGGCACATATTCAAATACTTTTATCATTCCTCTTTTGGGAATGGGATGTGACTTTTCACAGCCAATACAGACAACAAAGGCTCTATAAAAAGCTTATACTCTTTATATCAAAGCAGCTGCATGCTTCTACAAACACATACAACTAGAGATTCACAGTTTCAAGGATTAAAAGGAAAAAAAAATCTTCCCTGTATAAAGCCAAACCAACTCCCAACAATTTCAGAGGAGTTCTGATAAAGAGAAGCTGTCCGTAGAACTATTCATGCTGACGTTCAAAATACTGGAGACAGTCTAAAACTTAGTCATAGCACAGATTTTAAACAGAATACTGTAATACATTTACATGGGACTCAGAACTCTTCACAAAAATATATCTTATATCAAAAAACAGTAATGGGCACCAAAGTAGCAACTACAGCTGGGCCAAAAGGTCATTTACTGACTGCGACCACTGGGTACTACTGCAATACAAATAAAAGTCCCAATATTTTTCATATATATACTATCCAAAATTCTCAAACACGAAGATAACAGATTTACTTGTTCCCTTTTGCAGTAATTTCAAGTAAGCAATTCTCAACTAACAAAATGGGGAAAAATGCATTTCCCTGAACGCAAAAGAAGTGTGAATACAATAGTTAAAACATATGTTCCTAATTGTGTTATTCAATGCTTTCATTTAGAATGAATTATCTTGTGAACCTATACATCCATTGTGTTAGATAGATTCGTATTTGGGGAAATATTTTTTAAAAACTCATAAATGCATTGTAAACTAATCATTTGCCTCAATGACCATAAACTGCTTACAAGTAGAGATCTTCTCTTTGAAGACAGGTATCCTAGCAGAGTTATCCCCATCTTGCTTCCAGTTCCCTGGTTTTAGATCCATGATCAATAATAATGTGCATCATACAGTCCACTCCATTTGAACAGAACAAGTTTAGTTGGGAGATCTACGGAACTGATTTAGTCTAACAATATTGAACAGTAATGACTGCTACTTAGTCTAGGCAATATTATCATATATTTGGCTTAATGGGAACACATTTAGCCCATGTTAATTAAATTGTATTTAGCCAAGTGCTAAAACATGTATGAAATTCTAAATTCAGATCTTTAAAGGCAAAAGTTACTAAGTACAAATTCATATTAAGAAAAAAAATTGAGTTAAAATAGAAGCAAAGTATACTGAATTTTTCTTTTATTTAGTATGTTATGTGCATCATATGAAGTATTTTCAGACCTTTAAAAATAAAAGGATCTCCTCTCTTAATTGGGACAATAATCTTCATGTTATGTTACTCTGGCACTGGAGGAGTTACTTCAAGATGCAATATGTTTAAGAAAAGAAGTTTCTGCATTAAAGGTGATTTGCAAATGGGGGTAAAGGGTCTTTATATATTAAAAAGAAGCAGAACATAAAGGAGGATGAAGAGTTTGAGGTGGGTTTCTTGTACTTTTTTTTAATTTTTGTTTAACATTACATTTTCTTTAAAATGTTAGGCCTCCTCTGTCCCAGGTTTTGGTCCTGATTTCCCCACCTCTGTGTACTGGGTTTACTGCCCCCAATCTGCTAGGAACTCTCACAAACAGTGGGACACTACTTTGCTGTCAATGTGAGCTAAGAGCGTGCAGCATCTTGAAGAAACTGGCTCTTAGGAAAGGTAGAAGAAAACGTAAAGAGGGTTGTCCAGCTCATTTAGCACTGCTTATGAATAAAGGGCCTGATCCTGAAATCCTTCCACTTGCAGATCACTCATTGACATCCACAGGAGTCGGGAAGGTGAAGGGTTTAAGGACTGAGTCCAAAGTAACTAAAAACACAGTTAATAAAAATTAAAAATTTTAAATGTAGTTTCTCTAATTCATTGCAACACTTAACAGATTCGCAATAAGGCTTATTGATAAAAACTCCTCAATTCAGATTATGTATGGGTTAAAAATTACCAGTCCGAAAGTTAAAGAACAATGCAACTCTGAAGGACTGTCTAGCACAAGAGATACAAAAGACTTATAGTAGGTTTTGTATCAATTGATTTTGATTGTATTTCAAATATTTTTAGTGTGCGCATCCTTCACAAATATTTTTGCTAAAACAGAAATGTACCTGGGGATACAGATGGTAGACAAACAAAAACATAAATTATGTTCAATTTTTCCTTCAGATGGGGGATTAAACATCTTTGTTTATCTTTTCAATGCAACTATTTAAAAAAAATAAAAAATGAGAGTTCCTGGAATATGCACCCTTATTCCAAGGTCAAGCCTTTCCTATTGAGTATATCTCTGGTACTTCAGCTGAAGGCCTTCCTGGAAAAAGCAAGGTTAATAGAGTTCCTTTCTTTTTTAGTAAATTCTCATCATGCTACATTATGAAATGCTAAATTGCCAAGCACTCCTTTTTTATATTAAAAAATAAAGAAACTAAAGCTAGTTTTCTCAATATTGTACAATCATGAAAACCTAACCCTTAGAAAAAAGAAACTGCTCTCTTCCTAAATGGCTCCTAATTTTATGTTTTAAAAGCTTAATTTTTTCTTTCAGTGCTTAAATAATGCCTGAATTAGAGAAAGCAAACTACAGTTTTATTCCTATGGATCTGCCAGAATGTAATAAACTGAAAATTATGTCTGGTTCTTTCACGTTGTGCAGCTATTCAATCACTAATTTTGAGTCTCTACATTCAGGCTATTTGCACTTTTGTTCACTACTAAAAGATGAGGGTGAAAGTGGGAGACAGAATCAAAATCATTCTCCAGTGAGGCAAATTATTTTGTTATAGAAACACTAGGAAAGAACAATTTGTCACTGACTTGTCATCTCATTTTCCCCCAAAAGTAATCTGTTTTCTTGATTAGCAGTGTCTCTTGACAAAAGGTTCGTATTTGTCAAACTGAATTTCAGGCCAGCAACCGAGGAACTTTTTTTAGAAGTGCACCCTCCTCTTATTTAGTATTATTTTGCTTGTTAATTTTGTTTCAGACATAAGGGCTTGTCTACACAGATTTGGCAAAGTGCACTAGGAGGGTGGGGTTTTTAAGTGCTTCGATTGCCCTGCTGTAGATCCTGCTGGCATGCTCTAAAAGATACTTAGTTCATTCTAACTTTTAGGTACAACAGTGCAACAGGCTAGATAAATTTACAAATCAGCCCTTTCTAACATGCTGTGCCAGAGCAGTGAAGGAAACCCCTAAATCAAAACAATTGCTTAATCTGGCTCCTTAAATTTTGAATTATATGTACTACAAATCAAGTAAGAAAAAAAAACTACAATTTTTAATTTAGTGTAAAACACTGTCAACTCATAAAAATCCACCCACAAATGTGGAGTAGGGGTAATTATTCAGAATACTTATTTTCCCACACAATTTCACACAAATTACCAGTCTCAGAAACTTATCACTCTCTGGCTATTACACAAATTGTACAGTATCAATTATATCTGTTAAAATACAAATCAAGTTCCCAATTGTCATCTATTGTCAGCTGCTTCAGCAAAGCAGCACAGCTGAACCATTCCACTACTTGGCCTCCCCAGCAGGGGTTGTGACTGCAAACCCTAAGAACTAATACTAACTAGCTCTTCTCCTCCTTTCTCTTAAAAAAAAAAAAAAAACCAACACACACTGGGAACAAGCATCTGTGACAGATTTAACTTTTTGGTTTTTTTTTAGTCAGACATTTATCTCTCTGCTCTTCTATTAGGGCAAATATACATAATTTTCAAGACTGCAAAATAATTTCTTCATCCCCAGAAAACAATCAAACACTCCAATAGTAGCATCTCAGCATGGTTCCTGTGTAGTACATGTGCATTATGTTCCTGTGAAGCTCACAAGTGTGCCATCCTGACAATACTGCACCTGCCTTTCTGTGAAAACCATCATGGCCTGCTAACCTTTTCTACAAAACAAATTTCTGGGTGGTACTCCCTAGAAAGCAGTCTTGCTTTATTCTTCCATCTTATGCCCAACATGACCTCTTAACCAAACAGACTTTAAAAAAAAAATAAAGACATTGCTGGGTACAGCAAACTATAGGATCAGATGGGAAAACCACACAGCTGCAAGCATTCTTTTGGGAACCCAGCACTGGAGTTCATCTCAGTCGCTTAATGTAATTACAAAAGTCAGTCATGTGGTAGTAATGTAATTTGCACATTTCTGCAGCTGAAGTGAAGTTCAATCTTTATGAGAGACTGAGTAAAAGGCAGGGATCCTGCTGCCACACTATTCCACCACATTAGTACCAAATGACAAGCATTTTGCTTTTGTTTATCCTCCAAGATGCATTAATTAGGAAATCTATATAACCCACCCTCCCTTTCCAGTTTTAAAATGTTTTACTTTATCTTTAAACAAATTCTTGATTATCAAGAATTTGACAAGTATAATACCCAACATCTAACATGCATGCGCATTTGTACAGACTTCCACATAACAATATTTGTATTTTATGAAGTGCCATGCCAATCAATTGTCAGCAAACAAAGATATTAGACTATATATTTTATTATAGATGCCACACTTCCCTCAGTGAAAAGTAAGTAGCCATTTGCCCACTTCAGTATGCTTATTCATAGATCAGAAGAAGTGGGCGAGTAAGGGGAGAAAACAACAGCACACAAGATATATTTTAAAATATTTAATGGCAGATTGTTGATAGTAAATATGGCAAGTTGGTAGTCAATACTTCCAGATTTATCATTTAAAAATTGCAACATTTACTAAGATATTTCTTAACCTCACTGCTTGACCATTAAAAAAAAAATCAAAATCTTCTCTACTGTATTAAAAGTCAAAAGGGAAGGAAAAACATCAACAAAACTATGAAATAAGAATTTAAATGAGATTAAGAGTTATGGTGAAAATTACTATTTAACAAGAAATAAAGCCTTCAGCTCTATCCACAAAAGACAAGAAGATTCATAATTGACATATTTAATTCACACCATTATGTTTTATCCCCTTTTCTATTGGCATAATATGAGGTAAGTCTGAATCTCACTCAAGATTTTCAGTATAATGTCTGGTATCTCTGCCCTTCAAGATCTAATAAGGTTCCAAGTTAAATTCTTTTTTAAAAGTTAGTTTTTTCATTGAAATAATTTAATTGTTTTAACTTTGAATTTAAATCATTTAGTGAAGAACAACGGCGGCAACTAAATTTATCGAACTGGAACAAGACACATAACCTTGTTCAGAAGTGTCCCCCTCATACACACCAGTGATTTATCAATATCAATGATTCCCAAACTCTTCATGCAGCCGTACCAATGCACCAGACTAAGACATCAGCTTAGCTATACCAGCTAAAGTCCTGTAGTGAGTGACCTCCTCTCCTCCTTTAATGATAAAGATAAAACCTTTGAACTCAGTCTTTCTAAGTGTTGTGGGCAATGGGCTCTCATCTGAACTACTTAAGTATGGGACTGAGTGCTTTGTTGAATAAGAGTCAGAAAGCCAGTCACTGTACAGGATCCAGTCTTCTGCATTAAGCCTTCAGGTTCTTTAAGATCCCAATCCTGCAAATACTTACATGCATTTGGCTTTAAGATGTGAAGAACTGCACTGCAGTCAATGCGACTACTCACATACACAAAAAGGTATGCATTCAGGTGTTTGTGGGATTAGGTCTAATTTTGCTCTCACAATTACACAGCATAGACAACTGGTGATTTCGGTGGGGGGGAGGGGGACACGACTTTAACCCACTCTCCTCTCCCCAGAAAAAAAAGTTAGGGACTGAGTTAATAAAGGAAACATTAAGTTTGGAACAGAAGCTAGTTTATCCCACTTTATTAATAGTGGACAAATTTACCACTCACTGAAGTTTTAGTCAACAGCTATTATTTTATTAGTATGTTTTAACTCTAGCCTCCAGCCCCAAATAAAAATTGTCTATGGCCCTGAATTCCCCTAGGGGGAATTCCCCTAGAGGGAATCAAAATCCAGCAATACATCAGACAGTGCAAGAACAATATTTAGCGCAGCACCAGTTCCACTGTACATAAGCTAGAGTGAATTAGATGGTGGCGGCAACACTAAGGCTCACCAAGAAAGCTGGGCTTAGTTCATCGTGGATTTTAAATTTCATTCCGTATAATTCAATATCTCGTAACATTACTCCCTCATTCCGAAAATGTCTTCACAAACCTGTTCATGTGAGTAAAATCTTAAGTTTTCTGTCTCTATGGTTATCTCACTTTTAATGCCTGCATTCTCAGACAGTGACAATAAAACTTGATTTTACACCTCTTGGATTAAATAAAAAAAAAAAGAGGGCACACAAAGTGTTTCTATTAAAAAACGAAACAAAAAAAACCACACCTATAAAATTCTGTTCCTTTGCATGAGCATTGGGCCTAACATGATCTGACAATGGCTAAGATTTTCAAAACTGGCTGGTAATTTTGGGTGTCCAATTTAAGACATCTCAAAAGGTGCCCAGTTTTCAGAAAGTGATGAGCAAAATCATGACACTTTAAAAGTATCTAAAATTGGGCACCTAAAATTTGAGGCGGCATTTTACTAGTGATGAGAACCTGAAATTAAAAAAAAAGACCATAAATGAAAGTAAAATTGAATATTGTATTTTCATTGTCCAAAATGAGATTAACACAAATAGTAAAAAACAGCACAGTGAAGAGTTATATTTTTAAAATGTAATAAGGTGTCATTCGTAAGTGATGTAAGAAAATTTGACTTTTTAAAAATATGACAACTTGAACAGGTCTGACTGTGAGATGCTCAGCTGAAAAACAATTTCTATTCAATCTAGCAGGAGTTATGCACCTGCACTGAGGGGCATATAAAGACCTACCCATGAGGATATATAATTCTGATCCTATCCCTAACCAGCTGATACAACTACTCTCTTCTGGGAATGTGCAATTAAAAGCCTTTTACAAGTTTTCCCCCCCTTCACTGAAGTCTAGGTGGTGTGAAATCTGTACAGTTCCAGTAAAGTTTTATGTCTGAAATCCTGCTGCAAGACTTGTGTCAGTATGTTGAGCGGCAAGTATACCCAATTATCTCCAGTATATAGGTACAAGGAGAAAGACACATTAGTTGATGCTTTATGAGCCTGATCCCACCAAAACTCTCTGCTACATATAGTACACATAGAATATAAGTAATCTCAAAGTCAAGTAATTGAAATAAGCTTTAAAGCAATAAGCTTTAAAGAACTGCTGTACAATCAATCAATGGAAGACACATGCAACTGTGCAGTTTAAAAATATGACTGATTTTTATTACAAAAACTCAACCGGATAATTTTTTAATGTAGTTGGTATGTGTGAATTTAAATAAGATAACGAATGTTTTATTACCAAGTACTTGCATTTATCTCTAAGGACCAAAGCAAAGTTTTATCATTTATCCTAAACTGAAGTAATAAAATACCGACTCTGAAGGTGAAATTCAGGGAGAATTATATTACGGTGCACAAAATGTTATTTCCAGTACCACAACAGAAGGCAGTGTTTCTGGAAAAGACTGTGACAAACATTACTTTTGTATCAACACCATCCATAGTTTTTCAATTGTATTATTAATACAATCCAGAATTTGAGATATGAGAGAAAGAGAGAGAGAGAGAATTGGAGCTCTAAATAAAATTACTACTGTAACTTACTTGGTTCAATCCTAGTAACATGTTTCTGAAGAAAGTCAACTATCTGAGCCAAAACCTTCTTGTTGCAATGTGTTGACAGCTCTTCATCACATTCATAACACCTAAACAATACACAAAATTTAAACAAAGAGACATAGATTAGATCCAAGTTCACTTCCAGATCTGACAGACTTCCTGCGTGACCTTGGGCAAGTCACTTAGGGCCACATCCACAAAGGGTCTTAAGCACCTAATTTTCTGCTTTAGGCATCAACATCCACAAAACCCCCCCACACGGCTGCCATCTAAATTCACTCGGTGCCTGAATTTTCTCTGTGAAAGTACCTTAACTGCCTAAGCTTCTGCCCCTGCACATGTTCACTGCTGTTTCACTCCAGGCTTCTGGACACCTAAGTTCCAGGACTATCCACAAATCAGGAAAAGATAAGTGTTCCTCTGCCTGTGGACTGATCATTTAGGTGTGTACAGGGTTTCCCTGCTTCTCAGGCAAGTGCCCTACCCACTGAACTATGGGATATTCTGATATGGGTCTCTCTCAATATCTTGATTCTGTCCCACTTGAATTAAGTAAAATTGAATAATTAAATATTAATTGGGCACATAAATAATAAACAAAACAAATCATGCAAATAAATACTAAGGCTTTTAAATTTTTACAAACTATATATATATATATACACACACATACACATTATGCAAAAAAATGTAGTTTTGCAAAAGAAGGATTAGCAAAGTCGAATATCTCAGTCCACACTTCCATTTAGCCTGTTTTTCTGTCCAAACTTAAAAAAAGAAGAAAATTCATTTTGTGGGTTGGTTTTATCTGTTTTAAATTCTACCACAGTGAATTGCTCATGCCAAACTTTATTATTAGCAGCTTCGTATTTGAACTCAAGGGAGAAAAAGTATCTGATTTTTTATTTTAAAAGGCTATATCCACAAATCCTAGGTCAGAGGTTCTCATTATTTTCCATTATGTGGAACACACTGTAGTAGCAAAATAGCCTCTATTGTCCCCTTCCTCTCTATTTATGACCACATAACATACACGGGCGCAGCTAAAGTAATTATGTCGAAAATTTATATTACAAAAGTAATTATTTTTTGTTTCTTTTAATTCAATATGGAAGCTGAGAACAAGAAGGCAAGCAAACACCGGATGACTAGACAAGCCTCTGCAGAGCACAAATAACCCTGTGTGAATCACTGTTTTAAAGGGTTGCACCCTCCTCATAGCAATATTGTAGTCATTTCAAACTGAAACTGAGCTTACAAGTCAGTAACTACTGCCCACTCCAGAAATGTCCCAAAACAATTCAATCAATATACTGTGCACCCCAAGAACTCAAATATAATACAAAAAAAACACATTAAATTTTGTGTAATCACACTCACCAGGTGTTAAGAGTATAGGACAAAGTCTCTATAAGAAAATATATTTAAAGTAACTGACATCCTCTGTTTAGTACCTCTCAAAAGAGGATTAGATTTGTAGACAATTTTTCTTGTCAAAAATCTAAAACATTTACACAACAGGTAAATAATTTCTCTCTGACATAAGCCATGTCCAAAAGTCCTAACTAACAGGATGAAGCTAGCAACAAAAATAGCGATTTCATCACCAGAAGAACAAGGGCGGGAGAAATCTACAAAAAACCTCCAGTTGACCTATTTGCATAAAAATTTTTTTACTGTCTCGTTTTGATTCTGCATATAGCATTCTACTACAGCCTAGACAATACTTTACTGAGAACTTCCTATTATGTAGGCTGAGATAGTAGTAACATTAGTGGAACTAAGCTAGATCTATTCCGTGTTGAAGATGTGTACAGATGACAAATGGGCACTAAGGCTTACTGCCTCCTGGGAAGAGGTCTTATGGGGGAAGCCATAAAGGAGACAAGGGAAATGTGATGTGTCTCGTTCATGTGAGGAGAGAGACTGGAATATTTATTTAGCTTTTTACAAAGCCAGGACTTTATTTCAGTTAAAACGAGTCTTTTTAATTGTACATTTAAATATTTATATATTTAATTTAAATATATAAATATTTAAATATAAATAAAAATTTAAATATAAATATGCATGTGTTACACAAATACTCCCATACACAATCTTACCATACAATCCATGTGCTGAGGTTGATTACAATGCAATGAGGTTCTGTGCGAGTAGTTTGGAAATGTTTCAGAGAATGCTGGCCTTCTGAGTTTTGACTACAACCCTGAAAATGGGATCATTAAGAAAAAAGTTATACATAGTATGTATATTATACTTCAACATATCACTACAATATTTCACTTTACAAAACAGAACTGAGGATCATTTTCCTGAAAAAAGAGGTAAGAAAATCATCTAAAGCTCCCCCAAAAAACAGGATTCTTGTGAATTCACTTTACTAGTGCCTGCACACAGGAACAGAGTTTGTGCGTTAGAGAATTTCCTGTAGGACAGTATTAATTTTTTCCTTAGGAAAACACTGTTAAAAGCACTCGTGAAAAAAGTGTGTATCTATACACACATAGAATTTCATGAGTAAGAATATAGTTTATTAAAAGGGACACTGTCAACTTGAAATCTAGCTCTTAAAAAAAAAATAGTTTCAGGTACTATACCATCCCTAAAAGCATTAACCATTTTAACAATTGCATTTTCCTACATTTAGAGTGTCTCTCCTGTTGCTGCCTGAGAGTTACACAGAAAACAGGAGAAATTGAATATCTACATAACAAAGGAAACAGTGAAACTGACTACAGAAAGAGTGTTGCCCAAATGTACAAAACAAACATAAAAAATACAGAGAAAATTATTTTTCTTTAATCTTTTAATTATAATGATCTTAGGTATTACTTGTAACAATAGTAAATCTAGGTAGAAGTGTGATTTTTTAAGAACACACTACCTGTCACAGATCCACAAGCTGTGCTATTCCAGCAACCTTTCTAGAGTCTTTTGGGGGGGGAGGAAGGGCAACCTCCTTAGAGTTAGGCCCTGAGCCTCTATTTTTTACAAGGTGGAGCCCCCTGCCTGCTATCCCTGGAGTAGCAAGCCTAGGGCTATTTCAGCACCTGTTTCTTACCATGGTTCCTGGCAGCACCACCTCTTCGTCTTGTCCAAATGTCCAGGACGGACGCCAGGTCTACTCTACAGACTTATATCAGTATAACTACGTTGTTCAGGGGTGTGAAAAATCCACAACTCTGAGTGACATAGTTATACTGAGCGAACTCCTGGTGTAGACGGCGCTGTGCCAGTGGGAGAGCTTCTCCCATCAACACAGCTAATACCTCTCATGAAGGTGGATTAACTATGCCATTGGGAGAAATTCTCCCATTGGCATGGCACTGTCTTCACTTAAGTGCTGCAACTGTGCCAATGCAGTGTTTTAAGTGTAAACCTGCCCTGGACCTCGCTGCACTGGGCAGCAACATTCATACTCCCATCTCCTAACACATTAGTTCTTTGTATCCAGTTCCAGTCATGGTGTTTTCACATGTCCTGCCCTCCTTGATTGACAGTTACAAGTGTGTGTCCAATCGTTGGCCTTTCATTGTATCCAACAGGTAGCTTCATTCACATGTTGACAGTTCTTGATAGACTATTCATACCAACTTGCCTACATCAATTTCACTTAGTCATTGTGTTGCTTATCCTCAGTTTCAGGAAAGAAATCAACCCCTTCACCCCCACGGATAACACTACAAAAGTGAGTGGAGAAACTGAGTCATATATACTTTTCAAATAATAATACAGAAATTTCTTCCACTCACTGATTTTAGGGCCAGAGAGACCCATTGTCATCATATAGCCCCATCTCCAGTGTAACACAGGCCATAGGACTTCCCTGAATTAATTCCAGGTTCAACCAGATATCTTTCAGAAAAACATTCAATCTTGATTTTAAAATTTTCACTGATGGAGAATCCACTGTAGCCATTAATAAGGTATGCCAGTAGTTAATTTGCCCTCACTGTTAAAAACATATGCCTTATTACCAGTCTGAATTTGTCTACTTTCCCTGCTTCAAGTCCTTTCTCTGAATCAGGTAAAGCAGGGACTTGACTTGGGATGTGAGATAGCCAGGTTGAGTCCCCTAATCGCCAGGAACCAGGCTTTTCTGGTTTGGGTCTTGCTCTGATTTTTCACAAAAAAAGTCAAACAGTCTATGTTTCATCCCAATGCAGAACAGGAAAGAGTTGTGAAATCTCAAAAATTTTCTTGGGACAAACAAAAAAATTTGTCCTGCCCACCTGTACTCACCAATCTATTACAAGAACTCCAAAAACATAGTTCTCACTTTTCAGAAAGAGACATTACTCATGTATGACTACAATTCATTGAGAAGATTGTCAATATAGAGTAACACCCTGGGGAAGCTGTAGAGCAATTCATTAAAGGCCAAAACTCTCTGGAAAGCTTTGATCATAGGGTGCCAAGCAGACTTCTCCTGGAGCCATGGAATGCTCAGTGAGAAGTCATACAAGGATTGATGGATGGACCCCAGTGTCTCCTCAAATTCCTTCCATTTCCCCAGAACTCAGAGCAAACTCTGGAAAATGAGGATAGAAGGCAGGTGTAGTGGAAAATTGTGAGTATCAAATAGAACGCTGAAATGGAGACTCACTTAAAAGCCTCAGAAAAGGTTTAAAATTCAGAAAACGGTAGTTTGGTCGTCTGAATGATTAAAGAGCGGTGTCAATATCAGAACATTCTGTCATGCTTAAAATAATAATCAGCTTTAAAATAGAAGTGTTATTTAAGTAAGAATTAGTAGTGGAGAATCCAGTGATGGCAGTTGGAAAGGCGGGTCCAATTGCTTCGATAGACTTGCATTGGGATAATGCAATCAACCATTTCCTGTGGGGAATGACTCAGCAGAACCCATAGAAATACACTGTGGTCCTTTGACTTCTCTGGGACCTCCAGACAGGAAGTACATGTGACTGGTATGTAAATTACTGAAAGCCGACTGGTTGAGCTTGGGTAACCAAACTGTATAGAAGGCATGGTCTTCTGCCAAGAAATCAGTTCGGGTTGCTGACGCGGAAGACGGAAGATTGTGAGAGGATCACTCCGAGGTGAAGGCACCTGATCAATTGTCAGAAGGCAGCCCCCTGAGAACTGGAAAGCTGCAAGAAAATGATTGCTGAAAAGCTGAAATCACTGAGCGCCTAGCGCTACTGATAACTGAAATTACTGAGCACTGAGTGCTACTAAGAGTTGAAATCACTGAAAGATATGCTGAGCAAGGTGTGCCTAAGCTGTATGGATCAGGCTAACTCAGACCCTGTGCACTGCCTAAGCCTTGAGTGACGCTACTTGTTAAGCATGAAGACAAACGATGAATCAATTATACATCAGCCCAGCGGGCTTGACAAGGAGACACGTGAGATGGTGGCAATATATCAATTATCTGTATCATGAAGTACATTTCTTCTATTTTTGAGTCAATATGTGTTTTGTTCTAAGCTTAAATAAACTGAACCCAGATGGCAATTCCTTAAATATCAATTAAGTAATATGTTTTTTTTTTTGCACTGATCACAGAAATGGGGTGCCAATGATAGATGTGTACAGCTACCTGTGAACCTAAATTATGTTCTAGAGAGTATCACCTCACTTACATGATTATTCCTAGAACAGTAGGGAGAACATGCATCTGTACTGACAAGCTACTCAAGAAACTTGTTACAGGGGAATAATTTCGCCTTTAGTACATCACTTAGTACAGCTCTCCACTCTTGGGAGAGTTATAAGCAGTAATAACCACTGAAAGAGGGAGGATTGAGGAGATTAAACAACCAGTGACTGTTGCTTTCCTTTCTGAACATGAACATCAGATTCAGAGGCCACATCAAGAGTAATGTAGTATAAAAATATGGCCTGGGCTCCTGGTAATAGTTCTACATATTTTAACAATAGGAATGTTATGGATATAAGCCATGCAGTCCTCCTTAGTCCTAGTTGTGTCCCAATACCTGCTAAAATTGTATGTTTTATAACCCATTACATCCATTTAGATAAATATTAGGAAGAAATTGCCTCTCCCTAATCTTGGCACCATAAGCTATAAACTGTCTATGGGGAATTGCTGAATGGTTTGTGAAGATAGCACCTAAAGAGCTGTTAGCAGAGCAGAGTGTAAGAACCTCTCAGCACCACGTTATGATGCACACCAGAGGCCAGGAGAGAATAAGAGTGTGAAACTGGTTCTGACTTTGAGTCTGCCTGGAAAACAATAATGGCTTCCTCCATAAGCAAGGATGAGACAATGATTTGTTAAACCAAAGTTTTGGGTTGGATCTGTCACCCTTCAGGACAAGCAGTTCTTGGCACTGAAGATTCAACATGGTGGGGGAGGGGGCTGGAGGAAAACACACACACACACCACCACCACCCCCCCCAAATTAATTGATTCCAAGGCCAGAATGAACCATTGTGATCATCTAGTCTGACCTCCTGAATAACACAGGACATCATTTCACCAAAATAATTCCTAAAGCATATCTTTTAGAAAAAGATCTAATCTTGATTTTAAATGGTCAGTGACGGAGTATCCGCCATGACCCTTGGTAAACTGTTCCAATGGCTAATTACTCTCACTGTTAAAATTGTTTCCACTCTGAAAGTCAAGAGACCAGAGGGAGTTCTGATCTGCTGCTCCAATGTCTAGAAGGAATGTGGGGTATACCGGGGATAGGGTGGCAAGCACACCTCCTTGTACAGAGTCGCATGGAAAGTTTGCATAGCTCAAAACAAAGTCCATACAGTCCACAAGAGTCAGAGCTTTCCAGAGGGTTTCAAACTCCAGTGCAGTGCAAAGGCTTATCCCAAAAGCAGGGGCCTGTAGTGATAACACTTAAAGAAAAATGAGAAGTTAGAAACAGAAGTCCATGGCTCAGATCCCACAAAGGGTTTCGAAATCACAGACCCCGCCCCTCTGGGCCAACTCCTGCTCCCACCTAGAGTTGCACTGAAACCAATGAGACTCCATGCAGAAATAAGGATCTGCACTTGAAACTCCTTTCAAAAGATCAGGGTTTATATTTATCTGTAATTGTACAGTGCAAGTTTCTTTACCTGAGAGCCACATTTGAGGCACAGCCATATGTCAGAAGGAATTACTGGGTCGCCATCCTTTATTCTCCTTTCTTTTAAACATTCCGAACATATTGACCAAACATTCTGAGCTACTGCCCTCTTCACATGATGCACATCCACTGCTTGGCTTACATGTTGGCAGGTTAAACCTACAGAATAAGAGACACTCATTCACTAGTCACAAAATTAAAGTAACATAATTATGAAAGTGGAAAACATTCACTTTACAAAAGCCAGATTCAATCTTTTAAGTACATTTACAAGGATTCAAGACTTTTTAAAAAAATACAGCAATAACACATCACATTCCATTTTATGCTGATCAGGTAGCACTCATCACTATAAAAATGTGTTTAATACTTGGGAAGTACAGCAAGCTTGCATACCATGCTTATTCAAGATACACCTTAAGGGCTTTCAGACACAGCTTTTGCTTCTAGATCCCTGCTACTGAACAAAAGCTGATTAGAGATTTCTTTGAAGATAGCTATCAAAACTGATAGATCCAAATTGTATCCTACCCTCAACTTGTTTTGCAAAATTTTGCAATTGTAAAACATATCAGTGGTCTGCTATTTACATGAATTACACTTTACAAAGTAACTATCTATATCGTTTTTAAAGGCAGGGCAAATTAGCTCCAAGGATGGACTAGTGTCCATTTTCTGATGCATCTCAAAGATTTTATTTTCATTTTTTTTAAATAATTATTTTCCCACCAAATCAACACCCAAAAAGCTACAAGTGGGTGACACAATCCCACAAATCCAAGATAAACCTAAGAACAAAATTATCAAAAACATTCACTTTCCTAACTTTTGTCACTGTTAACATTATTTAAATCTATTTTTGTGTGTGTCAATATAGGTAGTTTGTACATACTTTCCCACCCTGAATAAAGGCCTTCCTAGTGTTCTAACTACATCATTGCACCTCTGTCCTTACACCTGCCTCCTTAAAATGTTAATATGGCCAAAATATCTTCCTGTTCTTTAATTTTTGCATCAATTCCCTGAGTACAATGTAATGACAATTCATCACACCATAGATATTTGATTGCAAGCATCTCTGCTGTTGCATTCAATCAACATGCAGTTCACAGCTCCCACATGTGTCTTCTGCTTTGTTGACTAATGAAAACCATATGGACACTCCCCCCCCCACCCCCACTTTGAGTGCCAAATGTCACATAATTTATTTACCTGCAATGTCATCTGAAGAGTCTTCATCCTGAGGCCTATTAGGCTTTTTGTTTCTCTTGGTTTTTTCAGGGTTAGCCCTCGATGGAGCTTTCACCCGCATCTGTTATTTACTGGGAAAGGAAGAGGAAAAACACACATTACTTCACCTCCAAAATATTTAATCAAATCTAAAGATTTACAGTCTCAAAGATTGGTGTAGCAAATCAAGTACTCAGAAAAACCATAAATCACAAAATACGTAGTTTATAACAGATAAGCTTTCATCCCACTTCAGCTATTTTGTAGTGAGAAATACACACTGAGCAGCGTTGCAGGATAAGCTACTGCAATGTGTGGAAAGGAGGAAGCCGATTTCACAAATTGGCAATACGTATGCCATGTCTCCATAGTTAACCAGTAGCGTTACACATGTTTAGTTATAAAAAGACAAGAAATAAGAAATTTCTCCTTTTTCAAATGTCAAATTGTCCATTTTGCACTTTTTATAAAAATGGTACAATATTTATAGCACACCTGTACCTTATTTTAAAAGCAGAACATGAATCAATGGATTTGATACCAAAATTTATCACATAAATAGCCTGTTTTCACAGGTTGCCCTTTTAATATTGATTACATTTTATATCAGACAGGACAAACCTTCCATGAAGCACAATGGTGGTACAAGTTAACTAAGAACATAAAAATGGCTATTATCGGTCAGACCAACGGTTCACCTAGCCCAGCATCCTATCTCTGGCAGAGCCAGTGCCAGATCCTGCAGAGAGAATGAACAAAACATGGCAATTTCGAGTGATCCATCTTATCGTCCAGTCCCAGTTTCTGGCAGTTGGAGGTTTAAAGGCATCTGGAGCACGAGGCTGCATCCCTGGCCATCTTGGCTAATAGCCATTAATAGACCTAGCCTCCATGAACTTATCTAATTCTGTTTTTAACCCACTTATACTTTTGCCCATCACAACATCCCATGGCAACAAATTGTATAGGTTGACTTGGAATTCCACAAGGCATACATTCTTTATAGAAAAATATGACTTACAACAGTGGTACCATATAGTATTTACTCACATCACCACAGTAATAATTCACTAATGCTGAAGCATATTAATCTGTATCCAATAGAGGTATACAAACCTAAATAGCTGTTTAAAACATGTAGTCTTGGCATTCGTACAGATATTTTCCTCTCTCTCTTTCATGACACCAGCATTTCTCAAACTTTTGAAAGCTGAACCTCCCGTTAGGAAAATGAAATCAGACACAGACCCCTAGAGACAGACAATGCATTGTTACGGGCCTCTCCATCTTAATGTAAACATCTTTAAGTCAAACTCATGTAGTCCTGTACATCCTATTTTGAAACATACCGGTGTACATCTTCATAATATGATACTCCCTCTCCTGTCTTAACGGCTTTAGCGAGTTGTAAAATAGCTAACAATGTTGATATTTAAAAAGTTATCCTCATGGACATCTTAAATTAGCACTCATTGAAATTCATGGGGCACTTCACTAGTGGTTCAGGCTCTCTGCAAACCCAAGCAAACATCTCAACATCAGTCTCACACACTTCATTCTTTGGTGGCTTTCTTCAGAACCATAACAAGTAGAGATTTATTTTAAAAAAACCCTGACCTCTGGAGAATAACTCAGGCCTGGTCTGCACTACAAGTTAGGTCAACCTAAGGCCTGGTCTACACCTAAAATTTAACTTCATTGCTCAGGACTGTGAAAAATGTAATGTCCTGTGCAATAATTAGGTTGACTCAACACCCCATTCCCCTCTAGATGCCGCTGGGTTGACGGAAGAATTCTACCTCTCGACGAAGTGGATTTACTATGGTGACAGGAAAATCCCTTCTGCCGCTACAGTAAGTGTAGCTGCAGCACTGTAGCTGTGCCATTGTAGCACACATACTGTAGACATACAATAAGTTGATATGTTTTGATGTACCTGTGCACGGATCAAGACCTAAATTTGTCTCCTGCTGGTGTAAGCACCCCGTTCCAGCAGTGCATTAAGACCACTTCCCCAAACAACATAGAGGCATGGTCGACCTACTTTTGTTCATGCAGTGAGAGAGTAAACACTGCATTACCTGTGTCAACCCTAGCAGTCATCCAGCTGCTCTGAAACAGGAGCACGACAGAAATGAACAGCAGTGCCTCGTGAAAGCGGAGGACTATCAGAAGGCGAGGGATGCCAACAACAAATCTGGGGCTATCCTGCAGCTCCGCCACTTCCGTAACAAACTGTATGCCATACTTAGCATGGACCCCAGCAATACCCAACATGTGACGTGTCCACAGTTGTAAGACCCTGTCATGGAGACCACTTCAGTGTAAACCATACAGTAAGCTAGGAGTTGTCTGAAACTCCACTGGAGCCAAGTCCCTCCTGGGATGCACGAGCCTGGTGATAAATGGTAACAGAGTTCAGGTAAGTGGGTACGTGCATTAAGCATTTTTTAATATTTTGTTGCCTGAGACTCTCTCTCCTGAGACTGACTCTCACTCCTCCATCCTTATTCTCCATTTAAGAATGGTGCCCATCCTAGCCACACATTTAGAGAACCAAGGCATTGATTTTTGATTTCTCACTTTACTTGTAAAATGTTGGAAAAATAAATTAGTATGGCAGTCTGAAATTCAGTCTATGGCCTACATTTCTAAATTAGATCAACCTACCTATGTCACTAAGGGCCATGAAAATGACACATCCTGATCATCATAGTTAGGTCAACCTAACACACTCAGCACAGATGTGGCTATGTTGAAAGAAGAATTATTTCATCGACCAGCTACTGCCTTTCTGAAAGACGTATCAGCTACATAAACAGAGAAACCCTTTCCATCAATGTAGGAATTGTCTACGCCACAGCAGCACAGCTCCTCACTATAACTGTGCTGCTGTAGTGCAGATATGCTCTACAGCAAGTCAGCGCCATGTGCTCTGACAGAGGTAGAGGCAGCATCCACATTTCCATTCTTTGGTTTGTTCAGCTAGGCAGGGAAGACCAGAAGTCTCCCCATGCAGGGCACTTTGTTTATCTGAGCAGGGACGTCAGTCTCAGTGAAACTTTCATGAAGATACTCTGCAATCCTCTCCCAAACATTTCTGGGGACAGCGACTTTGTTTCTTTCCCCATGATCGGAGATTTTCCCATGCCACGCTGCTGGCATCGCAGTAAACAGGCTAGCAGCATATGGGCCCAAGCAGCTTCACAATGCCAGGAATAGCTGGGTTCTTTGTGTCTTTGTCACACTTGGGAGGGAGGTATCAGCTAAAATTATCACTGCCTGATAAATATTGGTAATACTTTACCACGCTTTGCCTATACTCATACCTACAGATGCCCCATGTCTAAATCTTCCACGCAGTAAACCACCTTCCTCCCCAATAGGCCTTACTCACCATGGCTTGAGCTGCACAGCAATGCTGTAATGAAATGCTTCAAAGCTAAAAAGTGACACATGGCATTTCTTATTAAAGGTATGTGTGGGAACGATGTAAGGGAGTTTTTAAACTTCTCTTTCCCTTTCTGTTGTGACTGTAACTCCGTTTTATCTGTCTGTTTTAATCTGTGGTGGTCTTGAGAGGTGCCCCCTCCATGTTGGCTGACTGACTGACTGACCCTGATCAGGCCAAGAAAGAAGTGGACAAGGGAGTATATATTTTGCAAGATCCTCAGGGCATCCACAGCAGCTGACTGTGAACAAAGGGCTTGAAGAAGCCACGTAGTCGAAACCAGGAAGAATGGAAAGAGCAGTTGATGTAGCAGAGGCAAAGCGACTGAGAGGTGCATTGGGAAATCCCCCAGGTCATCAAAGGTTTGTTCAGGCAACAAACTCAAATGCTGCACAGCATTATCAAGCTACATGCTCAAAGATCCCAGACACACAATCCATGAGAAACACCACAATCACTGCTCCTTATTCCCCCCCCCCAACATAACAGGTGGCAGCACACTATCAACCTCTTGGCCCTACCACTTCACATCAGGAAAAAGCAAGGAGAACCATAATTACAACTACACCGAGATGAGAAAAACTACAGGAACAGCCCCAACACACAAATATGCTTTGTAATGACAAACATTGTAATATGTTTTAATACATAAACATAAATATTTGTTTAAAAGCCCAAGTAAAGCATGGGTCTCCTTCTTACAGTGCTGCTAAAATGCTTTTAGCTTGAATATTTGCACTTTTGTTTTGTTTCCTGTTTCTGTGGACACAAAGTTCTATTTTGGGATATTCAGAGTAATTTATTACTTATACTAAGCACAACTACCACATTACAAAATTCATGGAATGGGTTACCTAGGGAGGTGGTGAAATCTCTATCCTTAGAGGTTTTTAAGGCCCAGCTTGATAAAGTCCTGGCTGGGATAATTTAATTGGGGTTGGTCCTGCTTTTAGCAGGGGCTTGGACTAGATGACCTCCTGAGGTTCCTTCCAAGCCTAATATGCTATGATTCATATGGGAGTCATAACGCACCTCCATTTAAGCTCTGTGCAAACAAAGGCACACTATTTCATAACAGCATCACACAATACTACTGTGGTTAAGTGCTCTTTTTAAAGCCTCCCTCAGTTGTACAGCTCCACAGCTGGCTCTTCTAGTAGTCCTTGTGTTTGTTGTTCAAATTCAGACAGACAGACAGTACACTTCACCCTTCCACCTTACTGGTAGCCTTTCCACCTTTGCCTCAGATATTATGCAGTACACAAAATGCAACTGCAACTATGGGGGTGTTTGGTTCACTGAGATCCCATCTAGTGAGTAGACCACATCAGCATCCCTTCAATCTACCAAAAGCAAACACAACAGTCATTCTACACCTGCTGAACCAGTAGTAGAATCTTTCTTTGGTACTGCTAAGGGGGTCGTTGTACGGTTTCATCAGCCAAGGGAGTTAAAAGGTAGGCTGGATTCTCTAGAATCACTATTGACACTTCAACATCACTAATGGGAACGCACCAGTCAGAGAAAATATCACCACTTTCAGCATTTGGAAAAGTCCTGTGTTCTTAAAAGATGTGAGCATCATGCGCTTTCCCTAACCAGCCTACAAGATTATCCACCAGCATTTGTATAACAATGGAAAATTATCCCTTTCTCTTTATGTGCTCAGTGGCAAAGTGGGTGGGTGCCAGAATAGGGATACGCATGCGATCTATCACCCCACTGCATTTTGGGAACCTCATTCCTGCAAAGCCGTCCACTATTTCCTGAACATTGCCAAGAGTCGCAGTTCGGTGCAGCACGCAATTAATGACAACATCTCTCACTGCGGATTTTCCAAAACCAAACTGATTGATCACTGACAGGTAGCAATCGGGCATTTCAAGTTTCCAGAGCATGATTGCCACTCACTTCTTCAGCTCTCAATCTGGTGTTCCTGCACTGGAAATCTGGGGCAAATTTGGCACACGGACCCAGGAACGTGTTTTCGCGTGTGAAAGTTCTGCAGCCACTGCTTATCATTCCAAACCTGCATTATGATACCAACCCAACTGTCAGCGCTCATTTCTTAGGCACAGAAGTGGGGATTCACCAGGTGAACCTCCGCCATTAATCTTCTAGCAACCTGGCATTTTTATTCACTGCCTCCAACAGCATCCAGTCATGGTTGTTAAATATCACCTTTTTCTTCCACGCAATGCCAGTTGCAGTAGTACTGTACTCTAAGCACTTGTCTACTCTTACAACACTACACCAGTGCTTCAGCACAGACATGTTCTATACCAGTGGGAGGGATCCACCTCCCCAAGAGGCAGTAGCTAGGTTGATGGAAGAATTCTTCCGAGGACCTAATGCTGGCTACATGGGGACTTAGGTCAGTTTATTCAAACCCCTGAGCAGCACAGCTTTTTCACACCCATGTGACTTAGTTATGCTGACCTAATTTTCTAATGTAGACCAGAACTCAGTTCCACAAACACAAGAAAATTGTGTATCTTATATTAACAATGGTCATTAAAACCGCACTGAGCTCTGCAGGCTCCATGATCCTGCCAGAGATGGTGAAGACCGAAAAGCAGAGTGCAGGACATTTTAAAAACAGCATGAAAATTATAGAACGCATTACACAGAACCCTGCGTAAATCATGATTTCACAGGAGGCATGAAAAATCATGAAAATATGATATATGAAATCATGAAAATATATTAAATATTACTTTAGCTACCATGATCTTTTAAATATTACTTTACCTTTTAAATATTACTTTAGCTACCATGATCTTTCAAAAATTACCATAGCTTACAATTCTGTTCCCTGCGGAAGAAGAGGATGGTATGCCCACATATGCATGTGGAAGAATGGAGTGTTGTGTGCAAACTTATTCAATTTCAAGGACAGAATGAATTTAACCAGCAAACAATCAATGAGCATGCACAGAATGTCTGTTCTTCCACACAAACATGGGCAGAGCACTCCACTCTACCACACATCCTTCCAGCCTTGCAATCGACTAAGTCTGTTGATGAAATTCAATACTTGGCCATTTACATTATCATGAATCTTCTGCAAAACTGTGACTTACATGGGAACTCATTAAGGAATGGAAAAAGTGGCATTGCGGGAACCTGACCAGCCACAGTTCCTAGAAATCCCTGGGCAAATCGCTGGTTTCCTACAAAGCAGTGTGAAATCGTTCTGCAAGGCATTGCACCAGAAAGAGGTGCAGGGCACACTGAGATACCTATCTGTGGTGCACCACATTTTCCATCAATGCAAAGAAGCACTTGTGGTGCACAGGCACAGTACCATCATAAGCAGCCAAAGTGTGCATGCGCTCAAGCAGTGTATAAAAATCAGCAGTTGTACACCAACGTATGTTAAAATGACCGAGCTTTGTAGTAAATTATGGCCTCAGAGGATTACACATCCCATCCCTCCCTGCCTGGTGTTTCATACGCTCCTCCAGGAGCAAGCACTCCACTCTTTGAAAAATACTGCATCACTCAGTGGATCAGTTTACCCAGTATTAAAAACCTTAGCTTTCTTACACAGTAAATTAAAACTTGCCCATAATTTTGGCTCTGACCCAGCCCACACAAGTAACTTTAAGCATGTGAGCAGCACCCCTGAACTGAGGAAAATGTATGTTTGCAGAATCTTCTGCAAATATTGCAGAACTGTTGCAGGTTCTGATGTTAGCTGCAAGTAGAAATGCTTTGGATGACTTTTCATAGCTACCTGTGGCATTTTGGCTGGTTCATTGCCGGATCAAATGTTATCCAATCAGAGCAAGAACTGCATTCATCATGGCTAGCAACTGGACAAGGTCATCAATCAGTAGTTCAGGACTTTCACTGCTGTGACAGCCATGAAAGCCTTTTGAGCAAACAAATACTCATTGCCTGCTAGTGCAAAAAAGGACCAGAACTGCTGACTGGTAGTGGCAGCAACAGTTCTTTTATTGGAGACTGTCATTTGAAATTCTAGTAGTGTCATATCCATGATCTTCTAGCCCAAAGGCACATCCCACACCGTGACTCAAGCTCATAGTCCAATAGTGACATTACATTACATTCCTAGAAGGGTGACTGTACTTTGGATACAATGTTAAGCAGACAGGGCTGCCTCTCTCTCATAGTTTTTCATGTAAAGTTAAAGATCCTGTAGCACTTCTCACGTTCATCCACCAGTATTTTCCCATTATTTTCATGGTTTGCGAACTACATGATTCTCCTCAGATTCCTGCCCTGTCCTTTATTTTGTGATTTCTTATGTCTCACAGAAACCAGATTCACCTGCACAATGACAGTACTCATGAGCTTTTTTTTTTTTTTTTTTTTACACCATGTATATTATGCCAAAAGTTGCCAAAATCTTGTTACAGAGCGTAGACAAGTATTTTTAGACTAATGGCTAGGATATTTTATGTCAGAAACAGACACCACTGTCAACATACAGTTTCATGAAGCAAAAGTAAACTAGCCTACCTCACCCCATCCCAAAAGAAGAAAAACACCAACGAAAAAGAGGGGGAAACTAATGCGCTGGATGTGTTTTATGGTCTAATTTGGATTTTGCTAGAATAGCCATAGAACATATAAAGAATAAGACTAGATGCCATGAGTATAAGATTACATCCCCTTTTTTTAACATACAAGACTGGCCCAATTTGTTTTTATGACACATGTCAATCCCAGATCAAGGACAAGTTGTTCTACTTTAGACATTACCCGCAAAACCCAAGAGACAGATGTTGTACTGCCACAGAACTCAAGGGGAAACAAATCTATAGAATACCAGTTTTGCAATATTTCCTGAAGAAATCTGACAAAATATTTACAACTGGAGTAAATTACAGAGTAACTTCATAAGGCATATTGTGCAACTAGCCTAGTATATTTTTGTGCCTCCACTTAACAAAAAAAAGCTCTTTTGAAGCTCTTAAAGGACTGCATTTCAGCAGCTCATATGAAAATATATGAATATAGAAAATACAGAAAAGCACAACACAGCAATGCAGTGGATACACTTTAAACTGATCACCCATAGTCATCAAATTACTTTGCACAAAATTACTTAAATTTTAGAAAGCTGCTTATTTATGTCTGTGTCACATGCAGTCACATGAATCACATCCATTGGTTTCATTTAGTGTTAACTGCAAGATAAAGTCAATGGGGCTCTAAAACCTGGACCAAAAGTAAAACCAACTTTTGCTGAAATACAGCATACAGAGCTACCACTCATGATTCTAATATATGAAGTATCAAACTAATTAACTGTCTCTTCTTTGGATTTTCCTATGCACGCCACATATCAGCTCTCATTCCTCGAAAAGTGAACTTCAAATGACAAAATAAAAAAATTAATGCACGTCAGCAACTTGTGTTAAGTAGTTTTAAAGGTTACAAAAGGCATGCAGCACACTATTACTTAACCCTCCTCTCCCTCCCAGAAAAATGGCTCCAGAGCAATTCCATGGAGGCTGTGGAATCACAAGGAAGGTATATGCTAGGCTGTCAGAGAAGAGTGGGCCTCAGCTCTGACAGCAACGGACATCATAAGACATGAAAGAAAACCAAGTTTTAAGTAAGTGCATTGACTTTCCCTGTTAACCTGACCAACAAAGTGAATGAAATCTTCTTAGTTAACTCAGCAGTCCATATTTCAGCCCAACGAATTGTGACACTAATGTTCCGTTATTATTAGACACTTAACTGAGAAATTACTTCAGGTCAAGTACATATTCCCATTTTGCTATTTTTGTTGTACTGTATTCTTTAAATAACTAAACTCAAGTCATTTTTGGCAAATTGAAAAAAACAAAAACAAAAAACTACCACCACCACAAACACAGGCACTCTTCCAAATAGTATAACGAAGGAAAAGACAGGCCCTATGAAACTCACTCAGTTTCCTTTCTTAAAACACATCTAAGGTCATATTTTCCTTGGAGACTGGGAAGAGCCCAAAATCTCACATCATAAAACGTACTCCTTCATCCTTCCCCCCACCCAGCCAATGCCTGCCTAAGTGTGTGACAAAGACCATACAAATAGCAGCATGATCATTTAAAAAGTAACAAGCAATTTGGTTCTTTATGTGAAAAAAGTTTCCTGTAACATCATTCCCGGAATTTGATGTTTTTGAAGATGGGACTCTCCATAGACACGGAGCCAGATGAAAAATCCACACCCGAGACACACCTATAATCATCTAGACCATGGTTTCTCAACCTGTGGTACCGGTACCCCTGGGGGTATGTGAGACACAGGCAGGGGGTACCTCGGGAAAAACAGAGTGAAGGCGAGGTGGGCGGCAGCTGCTAACTTCTGGGGAAGGCAGGCAGCAGCACCCCACTTCCCGCTGGGTCCCAGCTCCAAGCCTGGCAGCAGCCTCCTGCATCTCGCGATCTGGGCTTGCAGCTGGGTGGCAGCCACCCGCGTCCCGGCTTCAAGCCGAAGGACAGCCTCCGGCGCCCCGGCTTGAAGATAGTCAGCAACCATCTGTCATCCCTGGGTCCCAGCCAGTGTGGAAGCCTCCTCTACCCCAGCTCGGCTTGGGTGGCAGTCGCCCACCTTCTGGATAGGCAGCCAAGCGGCAGCCCTCTTCCCTGGCTCAAAACGCCCAGTGCCCTGAAAACTTGTCAATGTCACTGCTCTAGCTGAGCAGTGAAGTTGACAACTATGACAGACCCAGATTTCACCACTTACCCTTTTTTCCTGTCTCTCTCTTGCCTTCCTTCCCTGTTTCTCTCTCACCCCTTCCTCCTCTCAAATCTATGGCAAAAAAAATTTGGCATGGAACTTCATATTCCCCAGCATAGGCATGCCGCTCAAAGCCTCCTAGCTTTGGCCAACGTCGCCTCTAGCCCAGGTACACACTAGAGTTGCGCACCCTTGATGTAAAGGTGGTAACCGTACCCACACTAGATCCGACATCTGTCCTATCATGGCCTTATCTACTCGTCCCTTCTTCCAACATATGGCCCCCGCTAGCCTGTAAAGATAAAATCCTGTGGAAAACTGAGTGTTGGGATACTTATTAAACTTTTCAGAAGTTAGGGGGTATTTGCTACTTAAAAGGTTGAGAAACACTGCTCTAGCCCATGGCGCAGGCAGCGCTAGGTCAAGGGATGACGTCCCCAACCTAGCTCCCCCTTTCCAAGGAGGTGGGCCAACTACACTAGGGGAGAGCCAACCTTCCTGTCGCCCCACCGACTGCCTGCGCTGCCGCTGTGGTGTTTTAAAGGCAGCCCTGTCACCGGTACAAACCCAGCCCCGTCTGGTAGCCAGGAAGTCCCCATCTGATGTCTCCTCAGGCCAAGTACTCTGAGCTACGGCTGACGGGTCCAAGCTCAGTGGGCAAGTGCCCAGCCCACCAAGGGCGCCCCTGTGCCTGCCACCCTGGCGGGCCAGCACAGGCCAGGCCCCGAGGTCCAGGGCTGAACGGGCACTGGGGGGGCGGGAAATAATCCCCCCCCCCCGCTCTAGCGCGGCCGGGCCCGGCACCACTGAGCAGGCCCGGAACCAACGCGGCGGGCCGGGCAGCCTGGGCGAGCGCGACTCGGCCGCTGCCGCCGGCCCGGGGAGGGGCAGGGCCGCCGACGCGCAGGCCTGGCGGGAGACAAGACGCCAGAGCCGAGCCCCGAGGCGGCGACCGCCTCCCCCCGGGCTCCACCCCCGCAGCGCGGCGGCTCCCCTCACTCACGGGCTCCTCCGCGACTCGCGGCGGCGGCAGGAAAAAGCTCGGGGCCTCCCGCAGCCAGGCAGCGCCGCCCCGCCCCGTCCCGCCCCTGGCGGGCGCCGCTCAGCCCTCCCCTCGCCCCCGGCTCTGTGGGCCCAGGAGCCCGCCGCAGGGGGCTGGGGGGAGAGGAGCTGGGAGTGGCTGGCCTGGGCACAGCTGAGCTCCAGGCCCGCCAGCCGCGCATCAGCCTGTCCCTGAACCAGATAAAATCCTCCTGTGCGATGAGACCAAACCCCATAACCACGATCAAACCTCATCTCCCTGCACACGGACACCTCGCCCCAGCTAAACCCCTCACTGAGTCAGAATCAAAGCCCCTGCGCCATGAGACCCACCCACATAGAAACCCATCCCCGAATAATGATAAAATTCCCCCCCCAGCGCAAAATGCGACCCAGCTACATATTAACCCATCCCTGAAGCCCACCAAAGTCCCTGTGCTACAAGGGTAGGGAACTCCTGAACCATAGTGAAGCAGCCCTGCTGCTGCAAGAGCAATTTTCTGGAAATCTTTCTCTGCTCCCAGTCGCTAGAGAGGGCTGCACACAGCTCCCTGGGAACTTCTCCTGGCCTGGGTCTCCTCAAGGCACTGCTATTCCTCCTGGGCCTACATTTAACAGGACTGCAGAGTCCCCCCTGGCTGGGCAGAGGTGTGGCTGCAAGAACCCAAGACCAAGTTCTCATCCTGCCTTTACCACCGATTTACTGGGGGGCTTTGGGTAAACCCCCCTTACTACAATCAGTGCCAGGTCATCCATGGTATAACTATTAATTAAAGTCAATGGCATTACACCAGGATTGGCCTTGTGTCTTAGTTACATCATCTGGAAGATGGAGATAATACATAACTAATTACTTCAGAAGGGCATTGAAAGGACAACACCCTGCAAGTTGTAGGGTGGAGTCTGCTTAAGACAGTGTTGAATTTGTCTGGGAAAACTTGAAATTGTAAGGTCTCCATTTTGCAAGTCATTCTGTTTGTGAGGATTCCTGAGTGGACCAAATTGAAGGGTCTGGGGTTTAGATTATAAACTCTTCAGTGTAGGGCTTCTGTCTTTGTATGTGTTTGTAGGGTTTAGCACAACCTGGCCCTAATCCTGCTTGGCACCTTTTATGTTCTACAATATCAGAAATAAATAATGGTAACAGTAAGTGCTAAGTGTTATTTGTGGCCCTTGCTCTCTTCTCCCACTGAGGAGTCTTGCTATCGCTTGATCTCCTCTGACTCCCCACCTTCAGCCCCTTTGAAAGGCTGCTAGTTCCATCGACCCTCTTTGTGCCAGTGTTCTGTTTATTTGTGGCCCTGTCAGTACTAGTAATGAAGACAGTAAATGAATTAGAATGTTACCTTTCATATGGATATACATTTCATATTACAAATACTCTGACTATATCTCTCATATTTCATCATTTTAAAGATCTGAATGCTAACAGCATAGAATTATACATTGTTTGGGTTGTTTTACTAAAGGTATTTCAAAAAAGGAATTATAGAAGTATTTTATTCCTACCCATGTCATGTTAAAGCCAAAAATCACAGAAAACTGCAACCAAACGTTATATTTGTATTCCTTGCCTTTAAAAGACAAAATCGCAAATGTCTGTCGAAAAGGATGCCATATGGAAAGGTTGGCAGAAGGGCAACTAGTGAACCAGTTATATGTGCCAGTTTCAATTTGTCACACTTTTCATTTCTGGAAAATGTTTTATCTTTGTTTTGAGCAAGAAAAGTCTCCTAAGGAACAAGATAACAATGCAGTCCTCAAAATAAAGCCTTTGGGATAACTCCATGTATTGAAGGGATAATATAACTTTGTGGGCATTTGTCTTATTTAAAAGGATAAATAATTTTAACAATAATCTAACACTACGATTCCCCACTAACAACATCATGGATTATAAAAAATATCTTGCATCGTACAGATGCATCAAAATAGTCTTTCCTTAATACAATTATAGAAAATGTTGTTTATATAAGCCCCAGTTCTGCAAAGATTTACACACACTTAACTTTACATCTGAGTACTCACATTCATAAAGGGAAGCACATGCATAAGGGCTTGCCTTTAGAGCCTTCAGGCATATGGGCCTTAGGTATGAAATACTGGTTTAAAACAGATATTGTTGAGAGCAGCGTTTCTCAATTGTGGCCACCAGGCAGTTTTCCTGCAGCCTGGACGACCTCCTGGCCTGGGCAGAGATAGGCGAGGGGGCAAAGCAACAGCCTCTCCTCTCTGCAGTGCCCAGGGGTGCCAGGAGTAGTCCTGGGGCAGGCTTCAGCCCTCTTCCCCTCATTCAGTAGGGGGTGAACTTAACACCCACCCTTTCTTCAGCCCTGGGGCTCTGTTGGCTGGCTCCATGCTTTAGCCTCCTCCTGCCTCCCATCCAGCTTCAGCTGCTGGGCTCCAGGCTTCAGCCCCTCCTCCCATCCTCAAGTGTTTTGATGCTTTTGGAGTATTTGAGACATTTGTGGAAGCTTCCTTTGCTTAATAAGGCAGCAAAAACTGTAGATGCTCACACACCTGAAACTGAAGACATTGGTTGAGTTTGCAAATTTCATAAATAAACTTGATGGTGGTACATGTGCAGTGACAAATCTTTTGTGTAATTCACCTACCTAGACTGCTGAACTCAAGTATCTGCGGTGAAATCCTAGACTCACTGAAGTTAATTGGAATTTTTCCATTGATTTCAGTGAGTCTAGGATTTCACTCCTGGTTTTCCATAAGAGCCAGTTTTTTACCTAATTTTACAAATAGATTTCCTGGCAATAGGAGGTCAAGTGAAATCTACCCAAAATCACACACAAAGTAACTCAAACCCTGTTATGCTTGTGTTTAACTTTACACAGGAGTAGCCTCATTAAGGTTAATAGACTACTCATGTACAAAGTTAAGCACACGTGCAAGTCTTTCTTTAGAGGATTAGTCTTCACAAATTTTGATCCTGATCTTTGCAAAGATTTACCACGCTTAACTTTGCAGGATTAGGGTCAATGCCAGCCAGAAAGATTCTACAATTTGGTGCATAGTTGGTAGAAAGAGAATTTGATAATATTCTGTGATTCTAATTTATCTGTGTAGCTATTTTGATTTTCCTTGTTAATGTCTAGGTCTTTTCACTCAATAGTAGCATGGGTGGTGTCTCAGACTAGTTACCCATGCCAAAGCCTCAGCCCCCCCTCCCCCAGCTCAGATGGCTTGCTAGAGCCACTGCCCATGTTACAATGTCCACCCTACTATTTTTAGCATGCTAGTTCAAGATGATCTAGCGCTAGTCTGTCTACCTGGGCTGGGAAGCACTCTCCCAGCTGCAGTGCAGACATACCCAAAATGGCTCTGGCTGTATGCTCAAGGAAATTGCTTTCTTTACCCCCAATCCTGCAATCAGTTTTGTGCAGATCTGAGTACAGCACTGGTGACAAACTTGATTTGTTTTAAATAAGTGGTTTAGTTTTTGGAGAGGGGAGCTGTGCACATTCCTTGAGAGAACTGATGTACTTCTGAATTAACATAAAGGCATCTAGATAACACAGTCATGAGAGCTTTAGAAATACTATTGCTATGTTATTATTTTGTTATGTTTGTATAAGGCCTGTAGTGAAGCGGGAGGCTGGCATCTTTGTGGGGACATTTAAGGTTGAATTTTGATCCTGTGAGGATCACACACAAACTGAGTTTGAGCAGCTTTCCCCCAGGGTAAAAAAAAGTTAGGTGAAAACCTATGATTTTAAAAAAGTCACTGTTTGGAGCCAATTTCATGAATTGTGGGGGTCTGAGTCATGACTTTTGAACTCCTGGAGATCCCTTGGGCTAAGGCAGAGGTCATTGTAGGGTGGAAGGCCTAGTTTCTTGACTTCTAGTCCCTACTTTAACCCCTAAACTATGTCCCTCTTTTTTTCAGGCTGAAGGTTGGAAAACAGTTTATTATATGACACCACGGGTTTGCATCAGGGATAGGTCTTCCATGTGGAAGTGTATAGTCGCCATATGCTACTATGCGGCTGGCTGCTAGTCTTCTCAAAAGCAGTATAAAACCCTCATCTGTTCAGTAATCCCGGTTATTTTATATATGTGTAGAAACACACTATCAGACACCTGCATGCTTGATAGGAAAGCGGCTGCTGACCCAGGTCCCACATGAATGTCTCAACCTGCAAGTCAAACTCTTTCCTGCGAAGCGGCATGCTATGTAAGCTGGCTGGCTGGGAACCGTGCCGCAATGCTACGGGCTGAGGCACCAGCCCGCAGCTTCAGCTGGTAGCGCTCCCCTTGCCATGTGGCTGTCCCAAGTTTCGCGTGCTCTTTGCTCCCTGGGCTCGCCGAAGAGCAAACCCGCAAACTCGCGCTTGCGAGCGTCAGCCGGCTGCATCCCAAACGGGTTTTCGGCCCTGGGCCGCGCCCCCGGATTGACAAGGAGCGAGCAGGAAAGAAACCACCCTTGCGTCGCGCGGCCGTTACCGCGTCCACGTCCCGGGAAACCCGGACCACAGGGCAGGGCCGCTACCACTGGCCCGCCCCGTTCCGGCTCCAGGCCCCGCTCTCACGCACGCAAGCACTTGAAAGAGCCCGGGGCGGCGCCGGCAGGAAGTTAGCGGGCGCGTGGGCAGCAGAGAGCGCGCCGGGCCGGGCCATGTGGGGCTGCGGCGGGCTGAGCGGCGCAGCCCGCGTTCTGCTCGCTGGCCCGCGGGCGGCTGGGAGCTGCAGCCGGCGAGCCGCGCCCGGTGAGTAGGCGCTGTCCGGCGGGGAAGGGGCCCCTTTAGCTCGGGCTCGAGAGACTCTCCCCGGTCCCGCCCTGTTTAGAGGGGCGGCAGCAGAGCCCTCGGGCCGGCGAGGCGGCCGGGCCCGGCTCCCTCCCGGACGAGGCGCAGGGTTCGCTCCGGTTACAAAGCACGGCGGGGACCGAGCAGGCGCCTGCCGACCGAGGCTGCTCGGTAACGTTTGCTGAAGCTGCGGCGCGGGCTCTGCCCTTACAAGCTCGTGGCTCTTCGCAGCGCCCTGGCAGCCGCGCGGGACTCTTGGGATGCTGGAGAGACGAGGGGGGGAGGCGCTGCTTGGCTTGGACCAACTTGGCGCCATCATCGCCCGCCCCCGCCGTCGCTGGGGCCCGTCACCGCTCCAGCGAGCAAAGCGCGGCCGGGAACGCCTGGCCCTGGTTGGATTCTCTCGCTAACGCGCAGGGGCTGTTAACCCCGCCCGCCTCGTCTCCCGGCGCAGAGGAGACCCGCGTGTGGGCACAAGTCACTCTCCGCCCCGTGCCCTCTCCAGGTTGGCCACTTGCAGACTGACCAGGTCACTGCTCTGGCAGCGTGGGGTTAGTGATGGAGGAGCCCTGTTTGGAGGCTTTCCCTTCAATCTCCAACGCCCCGCATCGTAGGAGGACTCTGTGGGAGATACCTGGTCAAAATGTTCCAGCAACAAAAGAGCTACGGCTTGGGCCCCGTCTAGTAGCCAAAATGTCTTTGAGGCCTTTTTCCTGGGACTGATTAAACTCTGTTGGTGTTAGTGATACCCAGAGCGCTAGTGGGGACTGACTGTTGGCCACCACCAAGCTTCTGAGCTCAGCGGGTGAAATTGGCACCATGCTTAAAACAGGGGGTACTAGGTTCCCTCACCTTGCTAAGACTACTAGCAGATTTTGGAAAGCTTTCCCGGGTGCAGATGGCAGTCTGTCCCGTCCATGTGACCGCTGTGACTTCTGTAGTGAGTTAAAAGTATAGCTCTTGACTGGTTATAAATCACATAACTCAGTTTTGTCTGCCCCACAGCTCTTTTTGCCATCACAGCCATGTTTGCTGTGTTTGTGCATTCTTCTGTGCCATCCTGCCTAACTTCACTGCATTCTGGGAGAATCTGGGTAGCTGTCCCACAGGGCTTTAGCAGGAGGGAAAGTACCCAGAAGACATGCACAGGGCAGCAGGAGTCAAGTGTGAGCTAATGCATTCTGGGATGCATTGCAGAGATCTGAGGAAGGAGGATAACCAAACTCATTCCACAAGCATGACCTTGTGGCCAAGATCACATGCCAAAAAAGCATTACCTAGTTAGAGGAAGACAGTTGTGTATTGGCCTCAACCTCAGACAAGAGTGGTAACTTGTTTGCTCCCACTAGGGTGACAAGATGTCCTGACATTTTTATAGGGACAGTCCTGATATTTGGGGCTCTGTCTTATACAGGTACCTATTACCCCGTCCCGATTTTTCACATTTGCTAAACACTTCATGAGACCTAATGCTGTTGCATGCATTCATACATACATAAACCACGGTTAGAGCCAAGCATATGCTAACTGGTTACAGACTGAAAAGTCAAAAGTTTTATTGTGGACAAGGCCTTAAATTGTTGCTAATAGGCTTCACAGACCTCATTCATCTTAAGGAGGGGACAGCTTACCACTCTAAGGGTTTGTCTAGACTGGGATGAAAGGTGTAGCCTAAAACATAGTTTTTGTTTTTTTTTAATACACTTTATTGTACTCTAAGCAAGTCTTTAACTATCTCTCAAGCTAGCTTTCTGCAAGCTAGCACTGCATGGAGTTGTGTTTAGAGAGCTTTCTTTGCAACAGCAAAAGATACATATTTCATTTTAAATGAAAGCTAGTTAGCGTAGTTCTGAAAGTTCAAGGAATAACTTCATCTCCCAGTCATTTTATGAGCTTTTGGAAAAAATGAAAGAAATGTCTTATCTAGAAATAGACCTGTCCCTGTATGTGTGTGGGGTGTCCTTGTGAGCCTTTGTTCTCCCTCTGCCCCTCCCTCCCTCAAGTGCCTTCCTTATCTCCGTTTTGTTATTACATGTATGAAAGTAGGATTTTTTTCTTATATTGTCTCTTGGTGACACTGCTAGCAGCAAGTTGTGGTGGCAGAAACTGAGGCTTGTGACTGTGGGTGTGGAATGAGCTGTTGCCAGGGCCCAAGCATAATTTTTTCAGTCCTAGTACAAACTTGTAACATGGGCCCCCTCCCACACATACATCACAATCTCTCATCCCAAACATACACATTTTTTTCATCATGGTAAAGGGGGTTGCAGCCTGTACCAGGCCCCCCAGGGTCTTCCGGTCCCAGTAGAGTGTACCCTCCCCCTCAATTGCAAGAAAAAAACAATTTCACTGTCAGTATTGATCACTTCTTTAATTGAGCCATCTCTCACAATTCTAAAATCCACTTAAGAACCTTGTACAGAACAAACAGTCCAGGCCTTTCTGACTCTTGGGAAGAGAGAAAAATAAATATCTGTATACATGTCCTAATTTTGGAAAGCACTAGGATATTTTGGTGACAGATAATGGAATAACACAGGCTTATGTTAGCATCTGTAAACTTGCCATTTAGTAAGAATATTCAGTGGTAAAGTCCCCCAGATTGAGCATCTTAATTTTTTTAGCATGATTACTGGTAAACCACTTCTAAGATTTCTGGAAACCACAATTGTTCCTTCTTCTTGTGGAGTAACAGTCTTTTTCCTTTTCTAGGTCTGAGAACTGTAAATGTGATTTTTTGTAATCTTGGCACTGCTGCTGATTATAGTGTTTCCTATAAAGAACTCAAAGGCTTGCTAAAATCTCAAACCACTCATATTGATGTTCGAGAGAAATGGGAAACTGGACAGTTTGGAAAAATTCCTGGAACCATCAACATACCATGTAAGTTATATGTATCACTGCATAGCAACAAGATCAGAAACCTTTAAACCTAAACTTGCAATCAAACCCTGGTGACTTGACAAAAACTAGTTGCAATACATATGGCAAACTCTTCTGGAAAACTAAATAGTGTAAATTTTCACAAACAAAACTCTTCATGAATTAAACATAAGATGCTTTGCATTTATTCTTGCAGTGGGTGAGGTTATAGAAGCTCTGCAGATGAACCCCAAAGAATTTAAAGAACGGTACAATCATGATATGCCTGCTAAATCTGACCATCTAGTTTTTTCCTGCATGGCAGGAGTGCGAAGCAAGAAGGCGTTGGATATCGCTATGTCTTTGGGCTTCAACAGGTGAGCCATTGAGGTGCTGTCTGGGTAAGCTCCTGAATGGAGGACAGGACAGGATTAATGGGCAGGTTAATTCGCAAAGGCACTTTCTGCAAAATAAAACCTTTCCCTTGTGAGCTCTGGGAGATTAGAGAGGCTGCAAAGACAAAAAAGCAATAATAATGGAGGATTTCAACTATCTTTATATTGATTGGCTACACATCACCTCAGGAAGGGATGCTCAGATAAAATTTCTAGATGCCATAAATGACTGCTTTTTGGAGCAGCTTGTCCTGGAATCCCTAAGGGAAGAGGCAATCCTTTACTTAGTCCTAAATGAAGGCTTTAATCCAGGAGGGGACCACAGCTGAACTGCTTGGCAATAGTGAGCATAATGTAATTAACATCCTTGTAGGAGGAAAAATGTCAAACCTCCCACATTAATGTTTAACTTCAAAAGGGGAGCTACACAAAAATGAGGAAGCTAGTTAAACAGAAATTACAAGGACTAGAGGCTTAAAACTAAATGTCTACTCCAAATCAAAAACAAACTGTAAGAGAAGTAAAAAAAAAAAAGACAACTGGCTAAACAGAAGAGTAGAAGAAGCAGTTACAGGCAAAAAATCATTCTTTAAAAATTGGAAGTCAATTCCTAGTGAGGAAAATAAACAGGAGCATAAACTCTGGCAAGTCAAGTGTAAAAGTATAACTAGGCAGAGCAAGAAAAAAATTTGAAGAGCAACTTGCAAAAGACACACAAACAGGCCCCCAAAAAACTACATGAAGCAGGCTGTGCCCAAGGATGAGCAAGGTGCTAAAGGAGTACTCAAGGAAACAAGGCCATTGCAGAGAGTTGGTTTTTGTTTTTGTCTGTTTTTAATGACAATCTGAGGAACTGTCCTAGATTAAGATGTCAATAGAGGAGGCTTTGGAATAAATTGATAAATTAAACAATAAGTCCCCAGGACCAGATGGTATTCACCCAAGAGCTCTGCAGGAACTCTTGAAATTGCAGAACTACTAATTATCGTATGTACCCTATCATGTAAATCGACCTCTGACCTGGATGACAGCTAATATCCAATTTTTTTAAAAGAGGTGATCCTGGCAATTACAGGCTGATAAAACTAACTTCAGTACCAGGCAAACTGGTTGCAACTATAGTAAAGATCAGAATTACTAGATGAACATGATTTGTGGGGGAAGAATCAACACAGCTTTTGTAAAGGGAAATCATGCCTCATCAGCCTACTAGAATTCTTTGAGGGGGTCAACAAACATGGACAAGAGTGATCCAATCAGTATAGTGTACTTGCAATTTCAGAAAGCCTTTGACAGATTCCCTCACCAAAGGGTCTGAAGCAAAGTAAGCAGTCCTGGGATAAGAGGGTAGGTCCTCTTGTAGGTCAGTACTTGGTTAAAAGATAAGAAACAAAGGATAGATATAAATGGTCAGTTTTCACAATGGAAAAAGAAAAATAGCATGGTCCCGCAAGGTTCTGTATCAGGACCTGTGCTGTTCAAAACATTCATAAATGATATGGAAGAGGGGGTAAGAACAGAGGGGTGGCATAATTTACAGGTGATGGCTATCTTGAGTAATTTTTTAAGTCCAAAGCTGATTGCGAAGAGGAGTTACAAAGGGATCTTAGACTAGGTGACAAAATGGCAGATGAAATTCAGTATTAAATGCAAAGTAATGCACACTGGAAAAAAATAAGCCCAACTACACATACAAAATGATGAGGTCTAAATTAGTTGTTACCACTCAAGAAAGATCTTGGAGTCATTGTGGATATTTCTTTGAAAACATCTGCTTAATGTGCAATGGCAGTCAAAATTGAAAAATGTAAGGAATCATTACAAAAGGGATAGATAGTCAGACAAATTTATCATGCCTTGGGTAAATCCTTGGTACTCCCACCTTGAATGCTGCATGCAGTTCTTGTCATCGCATCTCAGAAAAGATGCGCTGGAATTGGAAAAGTGGCAGAGAGAGGCAAAATGATCAGGGGATGCAACAGCTTCTATATGAGGAAAGATTAAAAAGACTGGCATTGTTCATCTTAGGAAAGGGGGGATATTATAGAGCTTTCTAAAATCATGAATGGTGTGAAAATGAATAAGGAAGTGTTGATGCCTTCACATAACTTAAGAACCAATGAAATTAATAGGCAGCAGTCTTAAAACTAACAAAAAAATACTTCGTGCAGTGTACAGTCAACCCGTGGAACTCCTTGCCAGGGGATATTGTGAAGGCCAAAAGTATAAGTGGGTTGGGAAAAAAAGAACTAGATAAGTTAACAGAGGATAGGTCCATCAATAGCATATTAGCCAAAATGGTTAGGGATGTAGTCCTATGTTCAAGGTGTCTCTTATTCAACTACAAGAAGTATTTAGCACTTGCCATTGTCAGAGATAGGATATTAGGCTAGATAAACTGTAAGTCTGACCTATTATGGCCGTTTGTTATCTTAAGGGCACAGATAAAGATTCAAATGTGAAAACAAATAGAATAACCAGTACCTAAATTGTAGCTCTACTTTTTTAAAAGGTGACTATTTAAAATGAGACTTTGCAGATCTGCTCCCAGTATGTATTCAGACACCTGTCTAGTTAATCAGGAACAAGATTTTTCCCATTGCTGTTTGTTCCACTGAAGTAGAACAGCTCGGAGAAATTGAACTGAGTTCTATTGTTGCACACCAAAATTGTTGGCTAACTTGCAATTGCAGTGCTATCTGTGCAACCCTACTGTCTTCAAATCATGCCCTGAATTGCATACTCCTTTCTCAGATTGTCCACACATATGGTAATGGAGGCACAACTTAAAGACAACAGGTGGAATTAAAAAACAGCACCTAAACTATAGCCCATGCTACACAAGAGATCTTACAGCTGCACCGCTGCAGTTGTACTGCTGTAAGCTCTCCAATGTCACTGCTTTAAGCCAATGGGAGAGAGCTCTCCTGTCAATTTAATTAATCCACCCCACAATGAGGGGCGGTAGCTACGGTGGCAGGAGCAGCTTTCCTACTGACATGGTGCTGTCCACACCAGTGCTTGTCAGTGTAATTTACGTTGCGCAAGGGCGTGGCTTATTCACACCGCTGATTGACATAAATTATACTGACGTGAGTATAGACGTAGCCTATAGCAGACGTAGCCTGCAGAATTCTTGTTACTCTATGGTCAGGTAAGAGGAACTTACCTGACTTTCAGGCCCCAGGCTGAATTTAGAAGGCTGGTAGTCTATATTTCTGTAAATTGAGCAAATATCGAAATGAAATAGTTCATACCAAAGTAGAACACCACAATTTCAGTCTTACACTCTACGCTTCTGAGTAGAACCATACTTAAAAAGAGATGAGGTTGTAGATGGTAATTATATATTTTTTTCACATGTTGAGACACCAAGCTTTGCTTCACTCTGTTTTCAGACTGCATCACTTAAAAGGCCTTTTGTTTTTGTTTTCTCCTTTTCGTGTTTGGTTACTTTACAGATTGGAAAAACCTCTTTAGTTAGTGTCAGCAAATAGTTCTTTTTAAACTGTGATCATTGGGACCCTATACACTCCCCTGCCCACACCTTTATGGTATCTTCTAGGTAGTATAGCATCTGGGATGTGCGTGCAGGACCAGCCAGTCAGCTATCGAGCTTTCTCTCCCTAACCTACATTAATATAGGGAATCACCTTACTGGTAGTACCTTAATCTGAAATCCATATTGCAAACAGAACCGGTTCCTAGCTAACATGTATACTTTTGTCGGTGAATTTAAACCAAATGTACAAATGTGAGGCCAAAATGATTTTCCCTGTAATGGTTTGGAATGTTAGCACTCTATTGATGCAATAAAGATGTTTGTAAACAGCTCCGTAGAGACCGCATAAGTTAGGTATTGTCTCTAGAAGTGAGGTTTGGACAGATTTGATATTAAGTACTAAATTGATACCACGTAAATCTCCCAAAGTAAAGTGAATCTACTTCTATTACAGACTACTTTGTTCTAACTTTATTTAAATGTTGCCAGTACTTTAAAAAAAAATGACTAATATGCAGTGACATACACACCACTTGCCTGATATTTAATCCCCCAATTGTAATAACATGGAGAAAATGAAGAACAGGATCACTAAGTGAAAATAAGCAGTAAAGGCTACTGCAAAATACTTGCATTTTGCTCCTTGAAACCAGGAGCAAGTAGATTGTTTTGCAATAGTGAGCACTCTGCCACTTCTTATTGAGCAGTCTTACCCAAAGAAACTAGAGAATACACTTTAAAAAAATTGTATAAAAGCAACTAGACTTTGCTCCTCTTTCACAAGATTATCTGGAGTAGCATCTCCAATACACTGACCATCTTCTGTATACTTTCAGAGTTCAGCACTACGCTGGTGGCTTAGAGGAGTGGGCAAAATATGAACCTCCAGAGAAAAAACAATGAAGATGAATTTTGGAATATCAACCTTGCTATATAGTGTCTTGAAATATATAGAAGGCTAGTGAATGTTTGTTTGTATGAAGAGCTATTGATTGAGAAAGTAGTGTGAAGGGGACTCTATTGTTTGTATATGTCAATAACTTAATACACACTGTTCAATGTTAAATGTAGCTAGTTATTCTGAATTTAAACTGAGGTTGAGTATGGAAGATTACAGAAGTGGGATGTTCGTTCTCCTTTGGTCATATGTTAAGATTACTATGGAACTACTCTGAAGAAAACTTAAAGCTAATGACTCCAATGTAAAAACTGAACATACTGTACTAAAAGATTACTATCAAGTGAATAGCAAACTGTACAACATGGGATCACAACTAAACTTACGGTGATGAGTAACAGACTATGTATGTCAATTTCTTCTATATCACTCTTGAGAGAGTTATCTAGAAGCATATCAGACTGCAGTTTTTAATTGGGTTGGAATGACACTTCTCAGAACAAATTGGTGCTAATCTGCATATAGCTGTTCCCTTCCTATTTGCCCTCCTGGCAGAAGAGAGAGGATAGGAAGATCCCAGATCCTGCTCCCTGCAAACACAAGAGGGGACTCTCTCAAATCTGATTGCAAAATGTACTGAGTCTGGTTACAGGAGCTATGCATAAATATTTCAAGGAAGTTGAGTAACGTTTCTTTAAAAGCAAATGTAGACTGTTGGACAGAAAACAGCAGGCAATTCATATGTCTCACTTAAGAGCCTAGGGCCAACTAAGAATTTAGGCATCTGACCTGATAGGACAGATGGGATCATTTAGGGTGGAATCCTTCAGAGCCCAAGGGAACTAGACAATGACTAGATCTACAATGAGAAATACAGATTCAGCAATTATTAGCAACTCTGCTCAAATCAGTACATTTGCATTGTATTACAGCAGAATCCCTGTTTTAAACTACGTGGGCACTGAGTTCATAAAATTGAAAGTTACAAAGTTTAGTAGGTATGGCACAGAAGTTGCAGTATGGCACAGTGCATTACTTTCTTATCCTTCATACTACTGCAAAGTGACTTCCACTGCACTGAAGTAATTGGAATATGAAGGGATGTCTACTTAGACTCATAAATTATTAGAGTTGGACAGGACCTCAGCAGGTCATTAGTCCAACCCCCTCCACAGAGCAGGACCACTCCCCACTATATCATCCCAGCCATGCAATGTTCTTCATTCACATCACTTTCATTATGTAATACTTTCCACATCAGGAAAAAGTTTGTATAACTTGTACTCCATAATACTGGTACTCATAAAGCAAGGTTCTGTTATATTTAGATTTGCAATTTGTTGCTGGTTAACTCAGACTACGCAGTGAGCAGCTTTGACCCACAGCTTTCCACTGGCATGTGGGGACAACACGTGGATTTTTCTTTTAGAGATGGGTCTTATTGGTCACATGCGCATTGCTATACAAATGTAACGCTCTCAAAAAGCCTACAACCGTTAAATATGCTCATTGTGGAGGGTACGCCGTTGGCCTGCTGTTTACATATTGCTAAATGAAGGAGGGAAGGACTGCCAGGATAGATTCTTGCTAAATGGGAACAGAGGTGGAAAAGGTTGAGACCTAATGCTTAAGTTCATTTGCAAGTTATTGGAACACAAGTTAACAGTGCTTTTTCACCTGAGAAGTGAAATACACAGATAATCTGTACAAATAGCTTCCTTGTAGAGGTAAAATTTTGACTTAAAGCCTTCTATGTACTACTTGGCTACCTGACAGACCACCTCTGTGTGGAAGCCCAGGTGGGAATTGTAGAAGCAGTAAGCTAACCGTCCCCTCCTTTTAAAAGAAGGGCACTTTTCAACTTATATAACTCTTCTTCCTCTCCATTCAAGTTATTTTGACAGAGCCATGATCTGGTGGTGATAAGGGCATACTTTAAAGTTCTTACTCTTGTATGCTTTTATTGACAGTGTTGGGCAGCTTTTTAAATGCAGATTTGCCTGGGGGGGTGTTGTTTAATATGTACCTCAAATGTTTGCACAAAGGAGTGGGATAGGTACTTTAAAAAGAAATCTAAATAAAAGGTGTAGACAACATACTAATGGGTACCAGAAACCAGCTTGTCTTTCTTACTTTTATCTAACAGCTTTCAGTTTATGCTTTTTACTTTCTTTGTATGTATGTCTACACAATTCCTTTTGAGGTCACTTTCAGTATCTTAACAGTGAGAGCTAGTTTAGCTCTATAGCCTGTTGAACTGTTTCTCCTCCCCAATCCTTCAGGTGGGGGATCCTCTTTGATCACTATTTCCTTATATCTGCCACAACAGTGTCATGGCACTTTTAGCTCTGAAGACGAACTGAGAAGTGATACTTGTCTAATGCAATCAGACCTCTTTACAGCTACATGAAAAAAACATTTTCACCATTAGTCATGAAAACATATTTACATGCAGAAGAAAAAAGTTTTGAAAACAAGTGGTTAGCTTTCTAGTTAAAAACATAGTTTTAAAATTAGATTTTTTTATAAAATACTCATTTTGTTAGCACAACTACTACTGAGGACAGAAATACTATTTGAGTAAAGCTTTAGTTCAGGAATAATCAGCGTTGCAGGAACTACACACAGTCATTGTCAGTTTGCATTGATTTATTCTTATCCAAGAGGTCCACATTACAAATAATACACTGTTTAAGCTTCAAGGGCCAAAACCAAAAAGCCAATTTCAAAGAGTAGAAGGACAAAGTGTCTTTACCACGTGTAGATCAAATTGCAACAGGCACTAACAAAAGTAAGGAACAAATAATGTAAAGGCTAAAAAGCCTACAATAATTTCTCACTGGAAAGTGGGTTTTAATAATTTGTATCAAATGCTTTATAAAAATGAATAGTAATAAGTGCAAGTAACCTAACTCATTGCATACAAAACCACCGTTGGTTGCACTTCATTGAATGAGAAGTCCAACAGAGGACTGCAAAAAAGGTTAGATGGTTTTCAAATGGTCAAGTTTTAGAACTAAAGTTCCATTTGGCAAGATTTTTCAAGCACCTACTTTCTGTATTTTAGATTAGTGTAATGTGGTACTATGCTTTGGAAAAAAAATACTAGATTGGACAAAAAGCGACTGGACTTCAATTTTCATTGTTCAACTTTTCTATGTGGGCAAATCAGCATTTTCAGTTGACAATTAAATAGTACATAAGATGAGGAACAAAACCTTAAAATCTTATAGGGGCAAATCCTGACTTGAGGGGGACAAAGGAATGCAGGCTACAGCCCATGCATGAAGGAAATCATTTTGTCCAGCAAGTACGTAATAAAGGAATCCCCCTGCAGTAATTCTCAAGAGTTACTCTTAAAGTCACATTTAAAAACAGCCAGTATGAAGCTAGCTCCTTTCAATAAACTTCTACAGAATCTCATAAATTCATAACAGTGAAGGCAGACTAACAGTGTATACCTTTGTACCAAAAAAATAAATCCACAATAAAAAGATAGCAATATTATCCAGATTTGATTCTTTGCTTCTAAAAGATTTGAGGATTGCACAGTATATTACTTGCAAATAATTTATACAAGTTTTTTTTTTAAATGCTTAATATTTGAAATGGTGAAGAAAACTGGGTTTTTTCAAGTGTCCACAACTTGTCTACTATACATATTGCACTTTTCTGGTAAGCTGGGCTACTAGGTTTTGTGGAAAAATACCCAAGCTACATATACTAAGTAAAACAACATCTCTTTAGTCCAGAAGAGGAATTTAGTTTCTATTCTGCACAGTTTTAATTGAAACTAGCAACATTTTTTACAGGTTTTTGCAGCATTTGTTTCTGAAAAATTGTGATTTTTTTTTTTTTAATATCCATTAGCTACGAAACCAAGTAGGTAAATGAAAAGGTTTATGCACCATCCTCCTTCAGTGACAAACAAAATGATAGACACGGTCATTAATATGCTTACACTCGACTGGCTTCATTACTGTAGTTTTAAAAAGAATCTTCACTCTAATGGCAACCTACATTTTCCTTAAAGCAAACAAAAACAAAACAGTATTCAACTACTAATACTGAGTGGATGTATGAATCCTTAGCAGAAAAACTTTTTAATTCCTTGCACTGAGAAATCTTGCTAATACATTTGTTCCAGTGTTAAAGGGGATGATGCAATTTTAAAGAAAAAGCTTTCAATATGCTTGATAGAAACAAGTCATTTTTTCTTCAAGTTCTTTGTCAAAGACATTATTGAAACCTTCTGTCCATTTCACGAACACAAATAAGATCCCAGTATGTCTTGAGCCAAAGTGATCCATAATAAAGTTTTTTAGAATGTCTTAAGACTGGCTATAGCTAGAGTTCTGACTTCCGTTTGGACCCTGTTCCCCTTCACTGTTTGGAGGAAGAAACATATTTCAGATAAAAATGCATATTAAATACATTATTAGCTTTTAAAATAAGAAGAACTATTGTGCAATAGAAGACCAAGTACTAAAGCCTCTTGAAATGACGAATCTTTAGACACACAAAATTCAGAGCATTTTTTTGCCTCTCCCAAATTTGTGCAACAACAAAAAAAACCCCACAACACTGTTTTAATAACAATGTTTAAATAAAATAATTGTACCAGAAAGCATGCAAAACAAACAGAATTTGAAGGACATGATTTTCAAAACTGCACATGCAAAAAACTATGTCCAATTGCACATCCAATTTACTTCTGTAGTTACCCTAATTAAGCTCACATCATCTTTGCACTTTACATGTGATTTACAGTGCAAATTCTCAATTTACACAACACCCAATCACACTATCTAGAAGACCAAACTTTGCATAAAATTGTACATGCACAGTCATGTAAGCAGTCAGGCCTTCCTAGCTATGGTGAACTCTTATAAAAGAAGTTCCTTGTGTTTGCTGAACTGAATTGAAAATGTTCTCATTAAATGAATTTCATCAGAAAAGCTAACATTAAAAAAAAAGTTAACAATCACTCATCAGTGAGGCAGAAGAAACTCTTCTTCATGGCTCCCAAAACAGTGGATGGGAGGGAGTCTATTATGGAAAGATCTGCACAGTAAACATATTTACTATGCCCCAATGAAATGTTCACTTATGTTTTAAGAACAAGTGTCTAGTTTAAGACATTTTACAATATACAGAGTGGTATGAAAAAAGAAAACAAACAATCATAACTGCATAGTACCTGTTTGGAGGTGGTTTTGGTTTAGGCATCTTACTAAGAATAGTAGCCATTTCTTTCCTCTCATCGAAGTTCTTCCACTGTTCGTACAGTTTTAGAATGACCCTGATTATTTCCAAAATCTAATTAGAAAGAGTTATTTGAGATCAGATACTATAGTGGTTCTGTGTTCATCACTACCCGTACAAATGTGTTGCCACCTACCAACCAAAATGTAAGTGTGATGCTTTCTCTATATCAGAATGGCTTTCACATCGGTATCAACAAGTCAGCATCTTAACTATTTCCACAGATAGCTGATAGCTTCTTGGTCTAGCTCAGGGGTTCTAAAGCTTTTCCTTAGGATAAATTACATCATAACACTTGTCAGAGATGGTCTATACTTCACTTGGTCCTTCCTCAGCACAAGGGACTGGACTTGATGTCTCGAGGTTTCTTCCAGCCCTGCATTTCTATGATACTATAAACGGAGTGTCTCGGGCCATTTTGCCTCCCATTCAGAATTATACAAACCACTTTCTTCTCCCCATCAAAAACTGAACATCCCCCCCCAGTTACATTCCTAATATTATTTTTCCATGTATTTTTAGCTTCTTTTAAGGCTATTTAGCAGCTGGCAACAAGGACTGGGATAACCAGCCAGCTTTCCATGGATCACCCAGCAAGTGGTCTGCAGACCACAAGTGCTCCATGGACCTTGGTTTGAAAACCACTGATCTAAGTATCCTGGAGTAGGGGGGAGGCTGAACAGTGCACAACTATTTTGTCCTGTGACTGTAGCAGTCACAGAGCTGCTCCTTTGCTTGCCAAAGTACGGTCTATCTGTTTTTTATTTTTTTCACCTATTATAATTTATTCTCATACCACTTAGTTTTGCTTTGTGGTTTTCTTAGCTCCGCCCCTCTTCCTACCAATCTCTACAAATATGAATCTTTCTAGTGCCGTGTTTTAGACTAAGCAAGGATTGCATGTGATGTATGGCTCTCACATTGGCAATCACTGACTTAAAATGCTAGATAGTAAAACAAACCAACAAATAAATAATAAAGCCTGAGTTCAGATAAAGTGTTGAGCACCATGGAAGCAACATACATCTGTGAAATCAGAGTCAGAACTGGCTAAAGGGTCTGGTGATGTAAACTGTTATGCCTAGATTGTTGTTAGTATGAGAACTGGAAATTCTAAACGCACAAATGCTCATTAGCAGGAGTAACTTGGTGGCTACATGGCACCATCCCTTGCACAGAATAGTCTTCTCCTGTACTTGTCGTGTTCAACTCATTTTACCTTGCACTTGTTTGCACAACACTTTGCATCTGTGCTGTGCAGTCAAGCCCAAAACTACATAACAGTTATGGGAAAAATAAGACTGGTGAGCAAGCAACTGATACTGCAGGAAAAATTAGGCAGAATTCCCCAAACTGGAGTTTGGCCAGAACACTTATACTAACACCTTTATTTTGTGAAAATGCCATCGGCAATTTAATGACCACAAGTAAGCACGAGCTCAGTTCTATGTCTCATCTGAAAGATGGCAACTCCAGAAGCACAGTGTGCTTGAGCACTGGCTCAGAGTGCTATATGCTGAATCACCAAGTCGTCTTCCTGAAACACTTGGGTTTTTTGGGAAGTCTCCTATTCAAGTTCTGATTAGGTTCAAAAGTGCTTAGTGTATACATTCTAACAGGAGTACAGATCTAAGAGGCCGGCATGCAAAACAGCAATGACATATCTTTCTGGTCAGTATGTAGCAAGTAAGAAAAAGATACCTTCTCCATATCAACAGATAACTCAGCAAACCACTGTCTTGCATCCTTCTGCTGGACAACACAGGCCACGTGTAGGCAAGCTGCAAAGTCAAATAAGTGAGAGGATATGTCTACTGAACAAAGACTACTTTGTTTATTGTAAAAAGAATAGCTGTTTGTACATTAAAATAATCCGTTTTCAGAATATACTCTCTATTATCTCCCTCTGTATAGTGCTGAGTGTTTCTGCCTCCCTTTACCGCTATTCATTCTACAACACTTGCAAGTCATCGTTTTCAAGGATTAAGCTCAGACTCAAGATTTCCAGTTTCTTGCAAGATTTTCAAGCCACATGACCACACTGTCAACAACATTAGAAGTGCTAATTGAAGAAGATGGTGGGGTAAACAAATCAATATTCTTTAGTACAGTGGATTTACTAAGAAATGCCCACTGATGGAACACTATACAAGATGAAACCATTCAGATACAATGAAGTAATTTAACTTATTACCTACCTAGGGCTATCATGAAAGGAGGGTACAGTAGACAAAGATCAGTTCTGTATGTGTCATTCACTATCCTCCTGTGCAAACAAAAGTAATAGATAAACACCCTGTTGTTCACCTTTATTCCCATTTTCAGAAGTTGCCATCTGTTTTTATTTTAAGTTCCGAGGAAACTTTTTTTTGACATTAAGAAAGTCAGAAATGAAGGTGAGGAAAATTCATGAATACCTGTATCCATGCACGTACACGTCTCATCTTGAATCTTTTGATTAATTCTCATGTGACCATAGTAATGATTTGTTTCTGAACACTCTACTTGGAAGTATAATTTGCTTCCTAATAAATGCTGCTTTGCAAAGTATTTTGAAGATAAAGCATAAATTGTCAGCATGAACCAATCTTCACAATGCTCCTGTGAAGTTGTGAAATAATTCCCATTTCACAGAGGAGAAAATAAGGGCAAAAAGAGTAAGTGGTTTGTTCAAAGCTACAGGGGGAGTCCATGTCCGAGTTTAAGTAATAATTCAGGACTTCCTGGCTTTTACCAGACAGTCCAGAGAGGCACAGTCTAAATTTTTTATTGCATATTTTATTAATTTTAAAAATTGTTATAATTTAAAAAAGAAAACTTTGTTAACCTAACAGTGGTTTTCAAACTGGGGTACGTGAACGCTTCTCTGGGGACATGTGAGAAAAATCTTGTAATGGCAGCCAATGCATTCTCTTTATCACAGAGGTTTTCAAACTGTGGGGTGCACACTTCTAATGGGGGCATGGAGGAAAGTTCAGGTGGGAGAGAGAGATTCCAGGTGATATGGGCCAGCCGTGCACAGCAGGGTTTGGGGAGGGAGCACCACCTCCACAACAAGCTGAGCCCCGCCCCCATCCCTATTTGAGTTACCATTTTTGATTCTATCCCTAACCCAGACAGGCTGGGTGGCTCGCTGAGGTGAGTCAGTGGGTGGAGATGGTGCTCCCTCTCCAAATCCTGCCAAGTGGGACTAATGCGAGCCACCTGGGGTCACTGCTCTCTCCCATCAACATTCCTCCATGCCCCCCCGGAGGCGGGGCGCCCCACAGTTTGAAAACCTCTAGAAGCTATTGCTAAATGGAAGACAGAAATCTGGGGGGCACCCCCCCTCAACATCACCTCACTCAGATGGGAGTACACAGTCTACACTATTTGGAAAGGCGTAAACAGCCTAAAAAGTTGAAAACCATTGATCTAAAAGAATAACAGATCAATTGTGTACTACTTGTGATATGGTCTACTATGACAGTACAACAAAAAGCTCTCACATTAGCAGGGAAAGAGCATCTCTTCTCAGTGGTCATTATTTAGCAGTGCTGACAAGTGTGCTACTAGTTCTGGTCTACACACAAGTTTAAAATCAGCTGAAAAACAGACTAGTTACACCACTGTCAACCCCTGTGTAGACAAATTACATCAGTAAATTGTTGCAACTTTTGTCTAGACATGGCCATACCATCTTGCACTTCAGTATCTCTGAAGATTTTTATTTTTTCAAGTTAGCTTTCCTACTGAAAGGATGCACTAGTATCAACCTTTGTCTTCATTACCATGCGAGGGGTAGCAGCATGTCTTCTTGGCCCATATCCTGCACATATTGGAGCAAAGGTCTATAAGGATGATACACTATCAAACAGCAATCCTAGAAAAAAGTAATCAAATTACAATGGAAAATACACTGTCATCAGTTTGCATTATAAACATCAAGCTAAAAATCAGTTTTCTTTATTTGCCTTTTCAGTTTCATATATTTTAGCATCATGACACCCTAACTCTGGTATAATGAGGGCAGCACTCTGTCTAAAATACCGTTATAGAGTGATTGCCAGTCTGTCAACATCCTTTTCTTTTCCCTTAGAGAGGCAAAGTGCCACATCTGCAGCACACTGAAACCTTATTTGCCTACAAACCCATAATTCCCAAATGAAAACACAGAACGCTGCCAGAAAACAGTCTGTCACTAAATAATACCATACATGGGAAGCTTGCCAAAATAATTGACACTGGTTTTAAAAGTCTACACAGCTCTGAATTTTCTTCCTTGCTCCTAATGTTGGAGTGTTACAAGGAGGAACAAAGACCCCTTTGCCCCCCAAAAAGAACTAATTATATGTATGCAGCACTGAAGGGCTATGTCAGTGTGTATACGTTACACACAAAACTGAAACCAAATATTGTAGTGTTTTAGGAAAAAAATGTTTTTTGTCATAAAAAATAACTTTCTGTAAATACAGTCAATTTCAAAGGAGGTCTGATTAATTACAAAGATCAGAGACTGCTCCTAAGCACTGGACAGGACACCAACGTTCAAAACACCTCTTTCTCAACAAAATAAATACTACTCCTGTTACAAAAACACCCAAAGCCAAATACAGAAAATGTAGGACATTTCATTACTGCAATAACTTCAAGAATGGTTAAAATAACTGTTTTTGTTCTTCCGTATTTACAAAAATAAACCTATGTTTCATATCCTTATCATGCATTTAAAAGGACTCCTCTTTCTGATATTAAGGTGATTTCTGCAAGATACGTGGTCTAGTTATCTGAGCTGACTCCCTCTGCAGCCTTGGATAAATCACTTAATCTCCCTGCCTCAGTTTCTCTTCCTGCACTATAAAAACGGAGATAATCCCAACAACTCTAACAAAGAATCAAGTTAGCTAAATGTTGGTGTGATGATCTGAAGATGTAGAGATTAATTATTTAGGATTTGGGTAATTCTAAGAACTGCACACCTGAGATTCACGGTATCTGGTACTGCCTAAAGACATTTAAGTGCTTTATAGTACTGGATACAGGCAGTGGCAGCATTACAAATGTATTTAGTTACATATTTAAAAACCTATGTTAAAACAGTATTATTTAAGTTGCAGCGATAGGCATTCAAAAGTTAGGAAATGGCAGATTTTGGGTTCCCTGTTCTGCCTTCTTGTGCATTGCTTTATGCTATAGTCTTTAATTACATTATTACATACAATTTGATCACAAATATTTAACTACATGATTCTAATATCTGAATGCTTCACAAATATTAATGAATTTATCTTCACGTTTTCACTGTGAGACTTACAATTTTCATGTTCAATTATGAATTTGGCCCGCTGACAATACAGGCAACAGAAGGGAAATGGCAACTTTCAAAAGTTTCTCTCTCAATAAAACCCAAACAGAATTTCATGGTACAAAAGAGAGAGATCTCTACCTCTGACCCCAGGGCCTTCACCCTTTCAAATTTCAGAGTCCTTCTGCATACAATGGAGGTGTTAGAGTTTTTCAGAAATGGTCATTAGTGCAATGTGTTAGGCAACCTAAATACACAGGGTATCACTAACCTCCCTATATAAAAAACAAAACAAAAACACAAGTTAATTGAAAAATGGAGACAATCAGAACCCCAAAATTGAAACTCAGGTTGAAAAAAAAAATGGCTGCTCAATACATATTATTTCATATGTGCAGAATCAAGAATATTCTTTTTAGGTAAAAATAAACTAATGTGGTATCAGAGAAAGAGAGACACCTACCATTAATTCTAAAAGATAGAATTCACATTCTAATATCTGCAAAGAATTAAAAATATAATTAAGCAATGCTTTTCTCTTAACAGGAAAGAGTAAAGGGTTAATCAGCATCCAGACAAATACATTTTTCTACTATAAGCACTCTCATCTACTACAAATTGCACAAAAAAACCCAGTCATTCCCCATGGCTTTCACCAATTCCAAAATTTCTTTTATAGTAACACTACAAACCAATTTAAGAAATATCTCAACAGAAAGCATCTTTAGCTAGTCAACTGTGTCATCATGTTAATACCCACTACACTTCTGAGGACACTTTTTATTCTATCACTGCCGTATACATAAGTATTTCCATTTAACCATTATATGAAAGTGTTCTGTAAGCTATTTCATTTACAGTACTTATGCTGCATTGTTCACGAGGGGCTGGATCTTGCAAGGAGCTGAGTGTCCCCAACTTCATTTGAGGTCAACAACAGTTAAGAATGCTTTCCCCATTGCAGGTTTAGTTTCTCTACTGTTACAGCAAAGACTGAAATGAAATTGAAAGGATAGCTGGCGTACTGACAAAGAGGCGTAGGGTATAAAATTTTGCTAAAATATTCTGTCAAATTATAGTGTTCAAGACAAGGTATCTCATTTTCAGGACTCAGGATGACGATTTAGCAACACAGGGAGGGGACTAGACTGCATTTGTTCTGTTAAAGCAAGCAATATTTTCCTGCAGATTAAGAAAGGCTATGAACTATAACGATCACACTAACTACATAGCACTAACCTTGAACACATTTAAAAATTCTAACACAAATGTGTGGAAAGTGGGAATGTCAGTTACCAGCCTCCAATCACATATTTCATCACCAGTAAGTAATTTAGAGGTATCTACTAAGAGATTGGTATGCTGCAGTTTCTTGTGTTATCCGTTCCATGTAACCACACCTAGATGTATCATACAATTCTATAATCTGGATGCTGACTCAACAAGAATCAGAATAGCAGTGCCATTTTTTATTATACTTTTATGTGGCTTTAACTGTAAAACAGCAGCACAGCATTGCCCCAGGGATCTATACCAAGATGTAAAGAAGAGTTAATACATAACATTTGGCTGGTCAACTCCGCTGGAGAACAGTAAAAAGGAAAATGAAGTTATATTGAGATTAGAATTTAGTAGCATCCTGTATCCTAGTTATCAAGCGTGTAAGGAGACATGCTTTGGGAATATGATAGTTTAAGCTAAAATCAACTAAATTTGAAAAATATATATTACATTAATGAAATCTGCATCAATCCCCTCATCATTGTGATTGAGGCTGCATTACCAAAAATCTCACCTTCAAAACACTTGGAAGTGTCTTACTTCTAAATAAGAGTTGTAGAAAGAGGGACAGATTTTTCTTACAGATTAAATATTGGGGACAAAAATAAAAAACCCTTAGCATGAGCCAACTGTTCCCATATGTAACCATGGCAAATATCCCAGGAACTGGAATTACTTTAATCTACCCTGGAGCAGCATACTTGGTAACCAACAATAATTTAAGATATCAAACTAACTTTTTCTCTATCACTGCTGCATAATTATTGCTATTTTATTCAGTCCCACTTTATTTCTCTATTCTCTTTATAACATTTCTGTCTACTAATTTAAGGAAAATAGGTGATATGACAAGTAATTCTTCTGTAAAGAAACTGCAGGCATGGAACTGGGTTACCCAAAGAAAATTTCCCTACAACCTATCCAAAGTTAATTGTGAATACTTTGAAACAACAGTGAAACTATAATCATTGCTTAGAAATTATTTAGCAAAGAACAGGACTAACTTTTCCATGGAAGGCCTGAAAAAAAACTTGTTTCCAAGGAATTGCCCGGTGCAATTTTTGCTCAGTTGGGCACCAAACAGCGATTTAATTGCCTTTCAATACAAAATAGAACAACATATTACATTTATAAAGCAGTCACAATGTTGTAGCCATATGAATTAAATAAAAAGGCAAAGGAGCTAAATTTTCATGCAGAGCCAATATGGCACAAGTCAAGTTACTAAATCAGTGATACAGAGCTGTTCCACCTGTAAGAAACATATGATTTATTACTGCTCACAAATACTTGTGTATGTTTGTTAGCGTTATATCATACTTACATGATTCATCCTATAAGGAAACTCCTTCGGAAAGGCATAAGAAAACCTAGTTTTCACTGTAGTAAAGAGATCAATATATTAAAAATGACAAAATTAAATCAAGATTTGTCTTCACTTATTTCTATTAGTTAGTTTATCAGCATGTAGAGCCTCAAACCCTTTTATTTGGCCATTAATCATCTACTGCTTTACATAAAGAACAATCCTACTCGGAGGAGGAGAATTAACTCAATTGTATAACTCTGTTGTTTAATTCCTGAAAGGCGAAGTATTATTTGAATAAAGACTGACAGTTCTGTCAGATTATGTCACATTTTTAAAGCTATTTTAGAAGTGCAACCTCTAAACATGATGGACAATGTTTAACATTTTCTGAGCAGACTGTGTTCTCCGTAATACTGGGAAGAGACAGTAATATAGGGCCTGATTCTGCTGAAGTCACTTTGCCACTGATATTAATGGAAGATCTAGCCCTCTGAACAACTAAAAGACTGAACCAGAAGTCTTTATGCATGTATGCACATTCCATGGGCTTCCATATGAATTCTGCCTGCAGAATCAGGCCTCTGGGTGGAAATTTTAGTTATTACAACTTAAAAGAGTAATTTTAATTTTGAGTTGCCCGATAGATTAAAAACAATAACGAACTGTTCAATGAACACGTGAACTACTTATTCAGAAAACTACTGCAACTTCATTTACTTGTTTCTAATTTCTACCAGAAACAATATGCAACGCAAAGAAACAAAACCGAATGTAAACAATACAATTCTATAATAATTTTAAAAACACAACCCTGTGTATGCCACTGCCTCAGAGAAAAAACAGCATTGAAAAGGGAGGAAAAATATAGCTTGACCCAACCTAGTTTTCGGAACAGATCAGTTATATTGCTCTGTATCAAATGGAAACAAGACTACCCTTCATCAGCCGTGAACAGTCTTTCAACATGGCTCTTTAACTGATCCTGAAGTTGGGCAGAAAAGGTGCCTGAAAAAGTATGGTGAAAGACAAGTAGGGGTAAACGAATCCCAATTTTTTTAAAAGGGTTGTGAGGAAAAGATTCGTTTTCCAAAGCATGCTGGAGCCACCTCCCTATTGAGCTGTTCCTGTACCCTGTACCCCTGCAGTTGAGAGGAGGTTGCTAGAGGTCAATTTAAGATGCCTTCTCCCCAAGGGGAAGTGAACACAGCCTCCTCAGTGCTTCTAGCCGCTGCGCAAGTACAAAGGACCAAACTGCCCCAACTAAGTTGCAGGTCTTCACTTTTGTTAGTTTCCTTATGTGCATCTTTTTTCCCCCTCCTCTCCAAAGTCCTCCACCAATCCAGCTGAACCTGTGCTGATGAAGAAGCCCTGCTAACAGAGGCACAGGCAGAGGACAGACAAACATGTGAAGTTGAAGAAAAAGCCACATGTGCATTGTCCTCACACTCAGACAATATGTGTTCCCAAGAGCAGTGGAGTATTCGGCTTTTAAAGCACTGCAGAGGACATTTTTCTACAAGTTCTGATGCAGGGAAATTTTTATGAAAGCAAGATTCCTTTAGACTTCTGTATCTTTATCAAATACATGTCTGCTTTACTAATTGATGCACAAAGTTACCATACAAATCTGCACTCTTGGTAAGATTTTAATGTAAATGGCAAACCTACCACTAAATGCACTACTGGTGTATTTTTAGTCACAGAATTCTATATATTTTCCCATTAATGTAAGTCAGTCCTTAGAAGATCATATCATATACAACCTTCATCCTTTTCCAAATATCAAAATATAGGACTTTATGAATTTAAGATTCTAATCTGAAGATCTTTTATTTTTAAAATGAAAAAATATTATGCATGTCACTCTGGTTCAGCAATAACTCCTCCTCTCCTAACAATTAAGTTGCTTGAGGTGGGATCTTTGGTTTTCCAGCTGGCATTGATTAAGTGTTTCAGCCCCTAGTGGTGGAATTGTCACAGGGCCAACCTCATGGAGTGATATGCTGCATGTGCAAGCTACAAATGCAGCCAATCACCTATCCTTTCAAGCGGTGTTTTGAATGTGTTGACCTACATTATGAAGAGCAGAGTAGTGAGAAATTGTCAGCTGAGAGCAGCTGGACCTTCTAGGCTAGATCATAAAATTCATCTAAATAAGTCACTAGTTTAAGGACCTCAATGAAGGAGATGAAGTCATAGGAGAAAAGAAGAAGGAGGGGACATAAAATCTAATCAGAGAAAACAGAATTAACTTTATAAAAACTTATCTTAGAAATAGTATCTTTTGCTTGAACTATGAAAATTTATTGTAATCTATAACAATATGTTTGCAATTAGTAATTTTTCCAACAAACAAAAAGTATTTTAAGAAATAAACTAAAATGTATGGGGGTCTATCAACAATCTCAAACAGAGTAGTAGTTCTATGGAAACTAATCATGATTAAAAGGCCAAATAAAGACCAACACCTCTGATTTACACCTTTGGTTGAATTGAAATCTAGAGCTGATTTTCAAGGTTTTTTAGGATAATCATCATGGTGTCTTATTTTTAGCCGTGATTTGACTGATTAAGTTCCCACCAGAATTGATAGAACAGTACACGTGAAGGACATTTTCTTCCATATATACACTTAAAACAGGTGTCTTTTCCTATAAAAGTACAGAAGAGCTGCCCAGAAGAGCAATGTTAAATATACCCCATGATTTGATAAGAAACTATTTCTTTACATCTCCTCTCCCTGAAATATAGTATAACAAAAACATCATTTACACTTACATACAGAAGTAGCAGCAGAAATCAACCTTGTGTTTGAGACCACACCAAATTCCTGAGCAAAGAAGAGTGGTAAATGAGGTGACCCAGTTAGTATTGAGCTAGCTGAAATGTCATTTGATCACACTTTTTATCAGCTTAAAAGCACGGGGTTTTCTTGCTACACTTTTTTTTAAACATTGTATTTTAACAAAATATTTTCTCTCTTATGAAATTTCTGTTTAGGTGATCAGAATGAGTTAATTATTTAAGTAAAGCTACACAGAGACAGAGGGTACTTTTAATTTAATAATTACTCCACTGTTCTCATTAAAAATGAATGTTAACAAACATTTAATACTTAGAAATGTCAGATACACGATTCTGGATTTATTTACAGTATCCATACAGAATAAGCAGTCATACTGCAAGCGCCAACATCCCACTACCAATAAGCCTCAACCTTGTTTGAGAGGAAACCCCGTTCTAGAAAGCCACTGCTATTTGTTGCAAGGGTAGCTCAGTCTCTTCTTCATGCATTGTCGTCTTCTCTGTTAATGCTGCCCACAAGGCCTTATTTACACCAGGTAACTGGACAGAAAAATTCCCACCAGTGCTAACACCATTTCAGCTGCCCTCTTAACACCGGCGGGAACTCTAGTATAGAGAAGGCTTTGGTGGCGTCCAGTGTTTCAATACTCCGTAAATTAAAACTGTATCTATAGTTTCTGTCTGCCATTTTCAGCAGATTAAGTTAACATGGTGATAAAAACAAAACACACACAGGATGCTGCCAGAGCTTCATCCACACCACGTCTTCCACTAGTGCTAATACTGGTTCAGCTGAACCAGCTGCAATATCAGCATATTTGGGAGGGGAGGAGAGAGGTAAAATTCCCCAGTATGGACACAGTACAAGTTTATCAGTTGCAGATATATTGTTTGGTGATGTGGACACCTATCAAAGAATGACCTGAGACCATTTTATTCCACCATGTACCATGAACAGCTTCCAGATGATAACAAATCTCAGGAATTGCAGACTATGGCTACACTCAAATTGGGGAGCTACAGCTGGAAAGATTGGTACCTCCTTACCAATATCCTTTGACATCCAACTACACATAGCCTTTTCTCAGAATAAACATTTGAGCTACGGCATTTGCTATTGAAATTAAAAAAGCAAGTGTGGTAAATTCTGGAGATCCCTTCCCATATGTAGTGAAAAACACAGAGTAGAATTTCAATTACATTTGAAAATTTGAGTAAACATTTAGCCAGTTTCTATACACAGAAGACAAAAAACTGAATCACATAAAAATGGAGATATTTACAGACCACCACCACAATTTAAGGTATATAAATAACTACATTAAAATGTCATCTAAACACTCTGTCAAAGTTTCCAAGATCCTTTAGGGTTGAGAAGTCAGGCCAGTAACTCAGGCAACATTATGAAAAATGAAGTTTGGGTCTTTTCTCTTGGATGCTAAAGCAATATGGAAATCCATAGAAAAATAGAGGTTTGAACCCCCAAATCATGGAAACAACAAAAAATAACTTAAAATACCCTAAATGTTTCATCTCCCTTATATATCATATACTTTTACATTAGAAAATTGTAATACTTCATACCTCTACTTTGGATGCCAAAAACACACACGTAGGAGCCATTAATACTGGATCTATACTTTTTAGGGAATATCTGAAATGTTATAACAAAATTATATATCGTTTTACACATGTAGAAAAATTAATCTATCAAGAGCACCACACTTCCTTTGGAAAACTAAAAACTTTAAGTTAACATTATCGACACAAAAGCTTTACACCATTCACAAACAGAAATGGCATTTTTATTTTATTATTGCATTTTTAAAGGGCTATCAAAATTTGCCTAACAAATTATTTATTCTTGTACCATCATAGTAAACAGTCCTACCTGGCATAGAATCTCTTGAAGTAGACTGTAGCAGTGGCAATAACTTGTTGTCTTAATTTAAGATGTTCACCTAAAGCCTGGATGACTTAAAAAAAAATGAACAAAATATTTGAGTTGCATTTTTAATATGATTTGATACCATTTCTTGGGACATTCTATGAGAAGCTCATGGGAGAATTGGATTCAAGAGGTTCTAAAGTGTGGTCAGATTATCCTCATTTTCAATTCAAATGTTTGGCTCCACAGAGGCCATGTTTCAGATGGGCATTTTGATAACATTGGACTCATGCTGCAGCCTGTGATCTTTGTGGACTGCACCTTTTTTTTTTTTTTTGGAAGACGAGGATGACAATTTGCTCCATTATATACAAATTAAGCATGTCCCTTGGGAAGGTGACAACACACTACACAGCCCTCCACTGGATAAAATTTGGGTGTCCCACTTTACTATCTAAAAATCAAATGTTTTAAATCAAAACCTGTGACTTTCACAGGATGTGTTTGTCAATTGAATAAAACTGCCAACATACACATGGTCACTGGATTTGGCAGAGGCAGCAGGTGTTGGAGAAGCGACATGTTTAGTCTAGGGAAAGGGGGTGGGAGACCAGAGGAAGTAGTCAGCTGCTCCATCACAAGCGTTCTCTGCCAACTGGCCAAGAAGCAACCCTGGTGTCAGCTGTGCAGGTAGCTCATTTGGCCTCCCAGGCAAAGGAAAGGTGCCAAGCACATTAGATGCATCAGTCTGGGAGACAGCACAGAGGTGGGATTAGAGAATGATGAAATGAAACATAAGGTTTTGTTACATGCTATTTTCCTTGCATTTCCTCTCTGCTGTTATTCCGAGCATGGCAATGCCACATCACTATCATGCCTTTTATTTAGAGGTCTCAAGTTATGTCATTTAGTTTACACTTAATATATTTTAAATATGTACAGCAAAAACCCAACAGTGCTATTAGATGGGGAACACAAGCTGTTCAAATTATTAACCATTGCCAGATTCTTACATGGTATTAGAAACATGTAAGCACTTATAAGTGTCTAGTTTACTCATGCAAATTGTCCACTGTCTCCCACAGACAGCAAAAGCTCTCCCCACATTCAAGGACACAAACACCTCCCAACTGAGACTATGAACATTTTGGTGCATGACTGGCAGGAGGTGGGATGAACCTGAGGAAAAGTCACTCTTAAGAATTTTGTTCCTTCACCACCCAGCAGATTTTCCAGCGGAAAAAATGTCACGTTAACATTACTCGAAGCAAAACTAAGTCCATATCTATGACTTGTGACTTCCTTACCTCCTCAGATAGACAGCATATAGCGCACAGCTGAGGCCAGCCTGCCAATGGCAGCTAGGCTCATAAACAAGCAGTGCTGTCACAGAAGGGGCCAAGCTGCAACAGGGAATGTCTCTGAGTAAATGCCTCAATATCCACAAGCTTCCCACTGAGTCTTGGGGCATTTGCACAATTACAGTATTGTGTCCCCTTATCTGACTACAGGCTGTTGTCCTCACATTGGGGATAATGGATCAGAAAAATTCATGTAGTAAGCACCACAGAATTTTTTTAATTCATTTTCTCCTCCCATGGGATTTTTCTGCAGGAAAGAATTGTTAGGCCATATGTGACTAGAGAGAGAAATCAAGTGAGATTTGGCGGGGGGAGAAAAGGTTAATTGATAAGTGACAACAAACACTTTATGAAATGGAAATGTGTTTTGAGAGAGGGTGGGATGGAAATTCCCACACTCAAAACTAAAATGGAAGTTTTCAAATGAAGTCTTTTAAAGAACATTATTAGGTTGCTTACCCCCAATGTTTTAAAAAAATCTAAATCTAACAAGTATTTTCACAACCATTTCAAAACTTGATTTAAAAACAAAAACATTTGTTTGAAGTTCAGATATTCTAATAAACAAAAACCAGAACAGGAAACTAGTCTACTCCAAGGTAAGCATAAACTCTAGTAAACATTCACAATCCTACAGATAAATAGTCACAAACTTCCTTCTCTGGACAATAGTAAGAGCCGATTAAAAAACTAAAAAAAACCTTAAACAGTGTATAACAGTACAAGTGACTGTGTCATTCATTTAATCATCTGGTAATCTTCACCAGAAAGTGAAACTGACTAGTCTGCTGTTTTCTTTGTCCAAGAGGAGTGAAGTACTAAAAGCGACATCAATGGAAAAAGTTATTTTAAAAATGTTTTAATTTTCATAAATCTAAAGTAACCTGGCGTAACATAAATAAGAAAATATATAATTGTTAACGCTATCAGTGTCCTTTTAAATCTTGTTACATTATAAAATCAGATTATTTTACTTTGTCCTCAAAATTCTTCAGGATAGTTAATCCATTAGACAAACATTACACTCAGTTATTTTGTGCTATGTAAGTGTTAATACAGCCAAATCATTTTGATCAGATTTTGCAGAGTACTTAAATCTTGGTAATTGTAAATAGCTTGGCCACAGAGAAATGCATCTGAGCATAGAACGGGGGATGGCAAATCCAGATTTATAGTCCCAGCACCTAAAATGAATTCTGTAATTGGCCTCAAAAAAGTCAGTAACCTTTCTTCTTCAGTTTCTCCTCACAAACAAGTGAGACACTACCTATTTTACAGAACTGTTGTGAGAGTATTTAAAAAACACTTTCTGCAAAGTGCTAATTTAAGAGTCTTTTCTCTCCTAGGACTTTGTCCTGCAAGATGCTTGAACATCTCATCCTTCTGCCATAAAGCACTTAGGCCCAGTCTTTTAAAGCTATTTAGGCATTGCTGTGCTCAACATTGCAATGCCTAACTGATTTAGGAGCCTGGTTTCATTTTCAAAAGTGATTTAGCATACGGTGACCCTGGGGAAAAGAAACCCCCTGCAGACTGTATACAAGATATTAATGAGAAACTGATATTCTAAACAACTGAAACATGAATTCAAAGATGGTAAATGCAGTATAGGTTAAACAGCTGAGCTAAAAATAAAACATTTTACCATTAGTAAAGAATATCTGCAGTTTCCAATATTCCTCTTCTGTCAGAAATTTCAAGTCCTTTTGGCGTTCCTTCAACAGATCTTGTTTATCCAAAATCCATTGTAAACTAGGGGAGGAAAAGCAATTTTAGAAACCATACACAAACATTATGTAGTGTCTCCTGCACAACTAGATTGTAGTTTACATTTGGGGGCCAAAGAAACTGACAGCATCCCTTTAATCAAGTCTTGCCATAGTAGAGGAATGCTTGTGAAATGAATATTTCATTAGGGTCTTTAAAGTCAGGCTTTTGGGAAAATAATCACAAAAAGAGGATGTCTTAATTTTGTTGCTGAAAACGTTTATGAAACTGGTAAGTTGTCAGTTATTCATGTTTCAATCTATTTTTTTTTTATCAAATATACCTTTTAAAAATTCTATATTCTCAAAGCTGGACTGATCTGCATTCTTCATTCTTGTATAACGAGATACAGACAGTTCATTCTTGGCTAGCTTCCATATTTGGTTCAAGGAAAGGCTTTTCAATCCCTCTCTCCCCTTGAGTATTTATACAGCCATTCTTGGAACACTTGTACTTTTCTTCTGCATGCCCAATAGTTTATTTTTTTAAGCAATTGTACAAGTTTAGAAAAGCTGGCCTTTCACTGACTGATGTTGCAATTATCTTTCTTACATTAGTTGCCAACATTTTTAATGTGACTACTTACTTCAGTTGGGATTAGCCAGATGTTTCATAAAAATATTTACACATTTAATTTGAGTGAGTCTAACTGAACCACTTCCACTTCTTACATACAATCATACTTCTTGAGCTTGCCTAGTCATGAGTTTTGCATGCTTATCATATATATAAATATGGAAGGTTCACCTATGTATGCATACACTGAAGTGGGATGGGAAATTGGGGATTTACTGGAAACAGTTTGTGTACACACTAATATTCCCACTTATTATAATCAGGGAAGCCAACTTGAGTAAGGAATAAAATAGAAAAGAAAGGAAATGGCAAAACTGCAGTTGTCATGAAAATTGCCACTAGGCCAGAAAAACTGATCATCTGTTTTTAACATGTAGACACCAATATATTCTCACTACTAAAACAAATAAGTGTTTATTTGTATTGTTTATACATATTTCCATTTGAGTCATTTCAACCAGCAATGAATCATCTCTCATAAGTCCCTGAGAATCCTGTTTTATGTGGTCAGACTGTCCCTGTTTTTGCTAAAAGACATTCTCGTCTCACCCCATTATTTTTCCTTGGGTCACAAGTTTTAATTTCACGCTCTAGAATTTCCTTCTCAACCGCTTGGACAATTCTCTTATTTTTATTTTGTTTGGTCTGTTTTAGAAAAACATAAAAATAAATTCAGCCCTGGAGAACACATTCTCTGGACCGCAGCCTGGATGTGTCAAAACCCAGGCCCCCCCCAGATGTTCCCATCGCTATCCCTAAATTAACGTCCACCGCCCAAACCGAGGGAACCGCTCACCCACCCGCACCTGCCGGCTTCCCCTCGGAGTGTGGCTGAGTGTCCGTGGCCTGCGCTCCAAAGAACGCGGGGGAGCCAAGGGGGGAGGAAGTCAGAGGCAAACGGACGGGACTGAGCAACCGCCCCGAGCCCAGGCGGGTCTGGATGTCTGTCAAGCCCAGGCCACGCGTCGGCTGCCGCCACCCCCAGAGGCACCCGGCCGAACGGGCGGCGGCTGCCCAGCGCCCCGGCCACTCACTAGTGCGAGCTCTGCCAGAAGTTCCCGGCCATGAAGAGGCGTCCGCGGGCGGCTGCTCGGGCTGAGTGTCCCGCTCCCACTGACCCCGCCGCCAGGCAGCGGAGGAAGGAGGCGGCGGCGGGAGCCCGGCGGTGTCCCCGCTCCGCCGACCGGCGGCTCACGCAGCCCGGCTCGCCAGTTCCGCGCAGGCGGGTTCCGCCGCCGGGCTGGGGAGCGAGAGCGGGGCCGGCCAGGGGCGTGTCTGGCCGGGGCCGGCGGGGGGATCAGAAGTGCAGCCCCCGCCGCCTTTGGGCGCGCGGCTGGCCCGGCCCGGGTTGCCTGTGGGGAGCTGCGGGCTGGGGCTGCGGCGGGGGCGGCCGCTGCTCCCTTCTCCCCCGGGCAGGCCGCTGCGGGCCGAGAGCGCCCGGGGATGGGCTAAGGCGGGAACCGCGCCCTGCAGCCACCTGCCCGCGCACAGGTGCTGTCTGCTCGGCACGGCTGGTCGGTCGGTCTGTCTGTCAGCGGCCAGCACCCACTCCCGCTTGTCGTACTTCGCCGTCCCTCCGCCCGCCCGCCCGCGTTGTCTCCTTAGCCACCGCCGGACGGTGCGCAGCCTTGCTGTAGCCCTGCGGGTCCCGGGGGCGCAGCGGGCGAGGGCCTGGCTTTTATCCGACCCGCTCCTGTTGGCTGAGGCACACGCGGGTGAGCCACGCGGAGCTCGCCTGCAGGAGGGGCCGGGCTGCTGGGACGCTGTTCTTTGGCCGAGGTTCCCAGGAGCAACAGCCATGGTAGTTAGCAATCGTTGCTGTTCTTCAAAGTAGTCAGGGTGGACGTCACGTTTACGGCTGAGATTGTGATGCGCACAGCCCGTTAGGGGGGCTATTATAAACAAATAATAACTAGCTGTCTAGCTAGCATCCAACATCAAGGTAACTGGACAGTTATCTATAGATGTCAAAAGTGGCTTGCTTCTTTCAAATTCATTGACTGGCGCAACTGACAAGACCATGCAAAATACTGTCCAGAAGAGTAGTTTGTTTTCTTCACGAGCAGCTCTCCTGAGCATAATTTTCCTTAGCAATGCCTGGGATATCTTGAAAGTGCTCTATAGCTTCCTTTTTACGCCCTCTGTTTTCTTCTTTTGCAGGCAACGAATTTGATTTTATCACTGTTACACTGAGCTATGGACAACAAGTCTTAAATCAGCACCAGGGAGCTGTAAAAGTGCACCAAGAAAAACATGTGGACACTAACAATCAAACATGGCAAGGTGCAGAATAACCACAACAGGCACATGGCTTATTGATTACACTATGTGTTATGCTTGCCCACAGTCAGTGTAAAATAGCTAATGTGTTTTGCTATAGCTGTCACAGTAACTCTTACTTTTCTCAAACTGGGCATAGAAACAATTAACTGGTCATGACACAGGCCAAGATCCTGCATTGTGGTTTTACCTGAGTGAGCCTGTTCAGCCACATGGGCCCAATTTAAGGGTCAAGGGCATAAAATTTCTAGATTACATCAAAGGAAATCTGTGTTGATTAGCACTGGTGTAAATAAATCAGATCTAAGTAAATTGTGGGGAATTGGGGGTTTTCTTTTTGTTTCTTGTAGGGGGTGTGTTGAAGTGTTGTAGATTGTAGACCTAAGAGAACACTGTAGTAGTTATTACAAGTAGTGTCATAATGCACTGGCTTTAATTTTGATTGTATGAGAAAAGTATTCTTTTGCCTACAGAGTGGCTGACTGCTATTTTTGTAGTGCCATTAACACCTAAATAGATCAATTATATTTAAGATACACCTAAAATAATATAAATATTAGTGTTTATGATGCATACAATAAAACCAATTCACTGAACCCTGTAATTTTCTGACATATTACTTATAATTACTTATTTTTTGTGTTGTCTCAGCATCTAGGAGCCCTGGTCATCGACCAGGACCCCATTGTGCTAGGCACAACACAACATAAAGACAGTCCCTGTCCCAAAGAGCTTACAATTTAAGTACAAGACAAAAGACAATATGCTAGGACATGCTATGGTACTGCATCTACTTTAAAAACATAGAATAGTACATGGTAGACGTTATACTCAGAAGAAAACTGAAGTAAAAAATAAAATAAATATTATATAAAAAATAAAATATATATAGCTCCTGGTGGATTTTTTATTTTATTTTTTACTTCAGTTTTCTTCTGAGTAAGCCAGATTTATTATAATATATATATATTATATTATAATAAATCTGGCTTGGGTCAAAATCTGCTCCCTTAGTTTTGTTCGTGCCCTGCAAAAGTTTTCCTGCTTATTATCTGCATATAATAATTTTGACCCAAGCTGTGGCTCTTTACATCAATTGAGTGACAAAAAGTGACCACAAAGCTGCCCTTAGCAGGCATCTCCAGCACAGCTGGCAATACAACATGCCGTCCTGGCCTCCTGACAATAGAGGGTATGGACATGCTGGGAGCACTAAGGATCATTTCTGGACAGTGCTGCTCTCCAGAGATCTCAGACCAGTGAACTCTTGCAAGTGGTTAAATAAATGCCAGTGGCAATTACAACAAACTTGGCAGCCTAAAGATTAAGGGAGAGCAAAGGTAAGCCTCTTGTGCTCCCTCTCTGAACAGAGGTCTGGCACATAAGAGATACATAAGAGGTGGGCAATCGAAGGTGATAACAAGAAATTTAAATCTGATGAATTGGAAGGAGAGCCATTAGAGGGACTAAAAGAGGAGGGTGGTCTGATCAATGCAGAGGCAATAAGGAATATTTTAGTAGCAGTGCTTTGTATGGAATGGAGGAGGCAATGAAAGTGATAGGGGAACTAAAGGGGGATGTTGCAATAGTCAAGATGAGATTGTGAGAGTCTAGGTGAGAGTTTTCATGGTGTGAGTAGGAAAAGAACAAATCTTAGAGAAGCTGAGGAGGAAAAAGCATCAGGATTTACTCACCTCTTGGATCTGAGGGGCAAGGGAGAAAGGGGAGGCAAAGATGATCCCCAGGTTTCAGGTTAAGTGTTAGAGGGGAGATAGCTTCTTATTGTCACTTAAAAAAGGATGAAGACAGATACTATAGACAAAAAGGACAAATGCTTTTTCTGCTTTGGATCATCATGATCACTATTTAGTTATTGTTTTGTGGCAGTGCCTAGAAACGCACATCACAGAAGAGGACTCCATTGTGCTAGGTGCTATCCAAACATATAAGAAGGCACGGTCCCTACCCTGAAGACTTCGCTGTCTAAAAAGACAAATAACTGACAAAGAATGGGAAAATGGGATACAACATCCTTGCCATGCACAATAATCAGGTTGATGATAGGCATAAGTCATGTTAGTTCCCCTTTCCCCCAATTTTAACTGTTGCACTAACCTAATTTCTAGGTCATGTTTATTTAAAAATTGAATTTATTTTGCCAACAATTATGCATCTTGCCTCTAGTTTACTTTTTAAAAAGAAAGTTACAAGTACAAAATTTTCCGCCCATGCCAAAGCCCTACCAAAGCGCTGAAAAAACAACCTGCTCAGTGTTGTAACATTGCTTCATTCATAATTAAAGTGACCCAACTCCATTTTAGATTAATAGAATAATTAAAAGTGGCCTGACTCCATTTTGAATTAATAAGAATGTAGGCTCATTGGAGTGAAGTATAAAATGCTGGCTGCTTTGTGTCAACCCCCGGCCCCCCACGTATTGTAACAGAATCGCTGTGAAACTTACCAGCGCCGGGAGG
>ML675604.1:61082443-61106339 GCA_007922155.1 Mesoclemmys tuberculata | reverse complement strand
CTTGGCACAAAGAGCGGAAATGTGTTAATAAAATTTGCGGATGACACAAAACTGGGGGGTATTGCTAACACGGAGAAGGACCGGGATACTATTCAGGAAGATCTCGATCACCTTGTACATTGGAGCAATAGTAATAAGATGAAATATAATAGTGAAAAGTGCACTTAGGGATTAATAATAAGAATTTTAAATATACGTTGGGGACGCATCAGTTGGAAACGTCGGAGGAGGAGAAGGACCTTGGGGTATTGGTTGATAGTAAGATGACTATGAGCCGCCAATGTGATATGGCTGTTAAAAAAGCAAATGCGGTTTTAGGATGCATCAGGCGTGGTATTTCCAGCAAGGAGAAGGAGGTGTTAGTGCCGTTATATATGGCGCTGGTGAGACCCCACCTGGAATATTGTGTGCAGTTCTGGTGTCCCATGTTTAAGAAGGATGTATTCAAACTGGAACAGGTTCAGAGACGGGCTACTAGGATGATCCGAGGAATGGAAAATCTGCCTTATGAAAGGAGACTCAAAGAGCTTGGCTTGTTTAGCCTGGCCAAAAGAAGGCTCCGGGGGGATATGCTTGCTCTATATAAATATATCAGGGGGATTAACGTTAGGGAGGGAGAGGAATTATTTAAGTTTAGTACTAATATAGGCACGAGGACGAATGGGTACAAACTGGATATTAGGAAATTCAGACTTGAAATTAGACGAAGGTTTCTAACCATTAGGGGAGTGAAGTTCTGGAACAGCCTTCCGAGGGAAGTAGTGGGGGCAAATGACTTATCTGGCTTTAAGACTAAGCTTGATAAGTATATGGAGGGGATGTTATGATGGGATAGTTTAATTTGAGCAATTGATTTTGGATTATCGGCAGATAAGTCTGCTCAATGGTCTGTGGGAATGTTAGATGGGATGGGAACTGAGTTACTGCAGAGAATTCTCTTTTGGGTGCTGGCTGGTGAGTCTTGCCCACATGCTCAGGGTTTAGCTGATCGCCATATTTGGGGTCGGGAAGGAATTTTCCTCCGGGGCAGATTGGCAGGGGCCCCGGAGGTTTTTCACCTTCCTCTGCAGCATGGGGCATGGGTCGCTTGCTGGTGGATTCCCTGCAGCTTGAGGTCTTCAAATCTCACTTTTGAGGATTTCAATAACTCAGTCATGGGTTCGGGGTTGTTATAAATGTGTATGGGTAGGGTTTTGTGGCCTGCCTTGTGCAGGAGGTCAGACTAGATGATCATGTTGGTCCCTTCTGACCTATGAGTCTATGTTTCTATGTTTCTATGTTTCTTCAGGTGTGTTTTTGTTTCTGTGGGTTTTTCATTACATTAGTGGTATGATGGTCTGACTTTTCTGCCACTAGCTGTGTAATAGACCCTTTATTCATCACTGTGTTTTGCCAAATATATGTTGCCATAGCACTGTTGAAATCTGTGGTGTTACTGTAAAATTGGAGTAATGCAGTAACCAATCTGACTATTTGAGGTCCAAAGCTCTATCTAATCCACTGGATAATACAGATCCTATCTCCTCTGTTTATACCTACAGAAGCCACAGTCAACACTGGTATAACTTCACTGACATCAGTTCTGTTTGTCAGAATGACAAATGGCCGATATAGAAGGAGGTCTGATTAACCACTGCTTGCCTGACCATGAAGAACCTGGGCCTGATTCTTTTCTGACTTACAACAGTTTGTACAGCTGTAACGTCTTTAACCTCAGTGGAATAACTCCTGATTTACACTGGTATATGTAAAAAGAAACTCAAGCCTGAATATCGAATACTAGCAAAAGAAGCCATACATAATACTTTTACTGGAACTCTGGCTTAGTGGGACCCAAACAATGTTCTTTCACAATGTCCATAGTTTAATTGCTGAGGATACTTGATACTTTCCCTGTGACTATGGCTTCTGGAGAACATTCGTTTTTTCTCTCTTCCTTACCTGAAAAAGTAATACTGTACTACAATATCTGAGCAACATTTGAATGTGCACCAAGAGCTGACAGAAGACATAAGAGGACTAATAGAAAACGCAGCTGGCCACTTTCCAAAACAGCTAAGATTTTGGAAAATTTTAGGTTTTTAGAAATCAGCTATTTAACTGTGTTCATGAATATGCAGTTTATATACATACTAATTTGCATACTGGTCCCATTCACTCACACCCCATAATGAAATTCTTTAATCATGACAATGAATAAATATCTAAAGCAGTGATTATCCAGCATGGCATTGCCCCTCAACATTGTCAAAACTTCTTTAGAGTTGGCAACATATATGTTCAATTCTGCCATCACTTTTTTTTTTTTACTAATTTAGGATGTTTTTGCCACCATTTTAGCGCTGATCATCCTCAATGCTAGATGTAATCTTGCGGTAGAAAGAAATTTTCATGTCATTCTGACCATTCGCTTCTGAATAGATAACTGCATTATTGGTGTACTGCAGAGACTTTCCATAGCGGTATAATGCAAGAAACCATCAATCAAACATTTGAATCGATACCTCGTAATTTTTCCTTGTTAGAAGATTCCTTGATATGTGAAGAGAATTCCCTCCATTTGTCTGTGATAATATGAATTTGATTAAAATATTTAAATGGATGCTTTCTGGAGAATTGGTGAGTTATTTATACATTATATTCCACAATGTTATTAACCCATCAGAAATTACATGGCATGCTGGTTATTATATGTGATGCTGTCTAGAACATGAGGGACCATTTATAGTACTATTAGTACCAATATGACAAAATTGCAATGGTTCTTACAAGATATGCCATGTCAGGTACCATTGGAAAGATTATAATTTTCTATGTATGATGATAATATTGCATATGTGTATGTATCATCTTTGTACTGTAAATTACGGATATGTGTGAGCTTGTGCTGTGCTATTGGGTTACACCTCCCAGGCAGATTAGTGTCAGCATTGATGACTCACTGAGGGTCATCAGCTATACAATGAGCCCAGGGAGAGAAGCCTATGAGTCATCAGGACATGTGGAGACATGCCTGTGGTCAGGGCCCCTTGGGGACTGCAAGTGCTTTTCCCTGCCCATGTGCTCTGAGCTTGTTTTTTAAACAAGCCACATAGCAGACCAGAGACAATAAAATGCAGCTGCATCATTTTCCTTCCTTCATTCCTGATTTCTATTTCTGGATCAACTACTCTACATCTGAAGCTGTGAAACAAAGGACTCAAGCCCGGTCTACACTTATGTTCTGGATTTGGCGACAGTCGACGGGAGATACGCAAGTGACATAAATCACTTGCGTGTCTTCCGTCGACTTCACTGCATCTCTTCCGCGTGCCGTCCACACTGTGCTGCGCCGAAGGGAACAGTGTTCCCTTCGATGCAGCACTATACCACTTACCAGGTTGGTTTTCCTATGTCGATTGCTGGATCGATTGAGCGGGTCTAAACAGACCACTCAGTCAATGAAGAGCAATCGGTCTGACGGTGGTGAATTTGCCGCCGTCAGTGTAGACCCAGTCTGAGACCCATCCAAGTACTGGATGTACTCCAGGGAAACTGTACAAATCTGTAGACTTCAGTACAACTAAGAATCCGATATATATGGATTTTGAAGTCATTTGTATGTATCTAATTGCTTTGATCATTTAACATCTCTCGTTTGTTTCTTTTGTAATAAACCTTTAGTTACTAAAGAATTGGCTGGCAGCATGGTATTTTGGGTAAGATTCAAACCAATATTCATCTGGTAATGTGGCTGACCCTTTGGGGATCTGGAGAACATTCTATAGAGTTAACAGATTTTTAAATAACTCCTCCCTTTACTGGACCTAGTTGCTAATTGGTGGCCAGAGACTGAATTGCAATAAAGGGGGTTGTGTATTTCTTTTCTGGGGCTTCTTGATAATCGGTGTGGAAATCAGAAGCACTGTTTGTGACTGGTTGATGAATCTAAGTGCAGTGTTAACCTCCAGTTTTGGGAGAATCTGCTCTCCTTTTTGCAGCTTCCTCCTGACCGTAGCATTTTCAGTGGGCCGCTTTAGGCACATATGGGTCACATTATATGCAACAGGATAGAACATATAAATGTAGCATAATACTCATATCAAATTCCAAATAAAAGAGTAGTAGACAGTGCACCAAAGGCCTGATCCAAATCTCATTGAAGACAGTGGAAAGACTCTCACCAGCTTCAGTGAGCTTTGGTGCAGGCCTCCAAAGCAGATAAAATTTTCTATGAGGCTCAAACAGGTCTGCTTCTGCTTGGACTGTAACTACTACAGAATTTCTTGTGCTTTGTGTGTTTATTCCATATTATGGTAAGTTTGGGTTTGTTTATTTAATATTGACTATAGTCCTGATTCTCTGCTCATTTACATCAGTGTAAGTCAGGAACAACTATCTTTAGTTGTTAAACTTCCTGGTACAACTGATGTGAGATCACAATTGGATCCTGTATATTGTCATTCCTAAATCTTCTGAGAATGGGTTCTTCTTACTACACCAAACCCTGAGTTGGAGACTGATCCAAATTGCATTCTTGAATTACCTACATCCTTTTCTAGAGTTATAACTTTTCCTGTTTACCCCAATACATTCCCACTCTTTGCAAAAGGTGACGTGGACACTTTTGGGGAGGTCAAACTGACAAGTGAGCATCTATTTTATATTTGAGAGATACAGTAATGTTAATGTGTGAATTAGCTGATGTCAACCATCACTTTTCCTTCCCTTCAGAACTCTGGTAGGTCACCTCCACAAAGCACAAAAATCCAATGAATATTAAAAATACTTAGATCACTGCTGCTTTAAGTCTCCCATATGATAGGGTGACATGATATTCAGTACATCCAGATCTGTGAGCCGCTGTCTTACGTTTCAGCCTCAGCAAGAGTGAGCTTTCCTGCAGCTCAGACTGTACATCAGCTCTCTGCCACACCAGTCTGTCTTCCTTATGAGCAAAATCCTCGAGACCTTGTCAGTCTTACCCTTGCTTTGCATGTAACTACAGTGTACTCTAGGTTCTGAATTCCCTAGAGACAGCTCTCTGGAATGTCCAGCCCTCTCTTGGAACACTCAGGCCTTGTCTACCCTTGCACTTATGGTGGCAAAACTTTTGTCACTCAAGGATGTGAAAAAACCCACCCCTGAGCAACATAAGTTTTGCCAGCCTGTCGACATAACTATCGCCGCTCATTTAGGTGGTTTTGTTATGTAGGCAGGAGAGCTCTTTCACATCTACATAACACAGTTACACAAGTGCTCTTACAGTGACACATCTGTATCGATACAGCTATGACACTAAGTTTTAAGTGTAGACTAGCCCTATCAGAAGTTATTAAATTCATTGCTCCTTTAAACAGACAATACACTGCTCCTCGTTAATTTAACTGGGATTTCACAAACAGGTTTATTTCAATCACAGCACTGTGTTGGTTTACATTAAAAGTAAAACCAGTTTATTAAAAGTCATCGGTTTAAATGTTACTAAGTATAAGAAATAAAAATAGAAATGGTTACTAGTGAACAAAAGTAAAAATATGCCTTTAAGACTAAAACCTGATTTAAGTCTCATTGAGAGAAGTTTCTCATCAAGTCTCTTTGCCAGCATGGCTGTCTAGATTGTCTGTCCAGGACCCTTCACAGAACTTCCAAGTGCTCGGTTCCCTTTGTCTCCTGAGGTGAAGGATAACTTAGGGGTTTGCTCCCCCTCTCTTTGTAGTCCAATAAATCTTTGAAATGTGTCTTCTGAAATGTGTCGCTAGGTCAAATTCCTTTCCTCTGGTGGTTGTGGATGCCATGCTATCTGTTGTAGGCTGTGTGCTGTCTTCTCCCCCACTGGCGACTTTTAAAATGCAAATAATATCTTCCTGAAACCTCCAATACAAATGAATAGCCCACTGAATTTGGCCATCCCTGTTTTGAGGTGATGGCCTCTTTTCTTTGTCTGCAGTAAACTTGTTTCTGAACTCCTCTTGACATACCTGGTTTAAACACCTTTTTAGTCTCGTATTTCCAGCCCATCTGTACAGTTCTGTGTGGGCTGACCATACATACATCATGCAAGAGCATTAAGAATCAGTGAGTTGTTAGTTTTCCAATGATAATTACATTCCACCTTTTGGGTAAATATCATGACAACAGTGTTCCATCTGGCCTAGGGGTGCTCTAAGGTCACAGATAGTTCTAGTTTGTAACTAAGGCAACACTATGTGATGTTTCAGTGAGCTCCTATATTTTGAAGTTGTCTGAGGGCACCCAGACACTATGGTCCTTAAAATCTGTGTAAATAATAACTAATAAATAGAGTCAAATCATGAAACCTTTACATTATCTTCCTCTCAGTCCTTACTTAAGCAAAATTCCCTTTGACTTAACTGCATTTTCTCTGGGTAATGACTGAATAAAAACATAAAAAATGAATAAGAATTTCAGGATTTGGCCCATCATATTTAAATCAGTTTATGTGGAACCTATATGCCTTCTACACCAGTATTAATACTTTCTCAATGTTGTGGAACCTTGTGGTAGCCATTTATACATTTGACAGCGAAGGCCCTGGTTCAGTAAAGCACCCTTGTCTAGAATGGTACTTAAGCATCTCCTTTAGCTCTTTCCTAAATCAGGGCCTAAATGAGTACTGTGTTTCTGTGAGCTCCCACAACTCTATTGAAGGTTTACAGGAGTAGAAAAAGAAAATGAAAAAGTGTAGTTGTGTCTAGAAAAAATAGCAAGTCTAGTGGGTGAGCTAGACACAACAGAGCACATAAACCATGCTGACACTTGGTATGTATGCCTAAAGCTTGCTTAATGAAGCTGGGGGAAAGTACCAAATATAAGAAGTTGATAAAAGTCACTTTGTATAGTGAAGATGATCAAGTACTATCTAATTCTGAATTGTGGGAGAACATTCATCTAACCATACTAGGTTTTCTGTTTTTCCCTGTCTGTTGATTCTTTTAAATTTGACCAAATAATAAGCAATGTATAGGTTTTTTTGTGTTAATTAACACCTCTTTCCAGTCACTCTTTATATTTTGTTTTAATAAGATGACAGATAACCAGAGCAGTAAACCATCTGACAGCTTGCTGAGGGATATTTGAAGAGAGAAAGCCTGGGGATAATATTCTAACTGGACACTTGGCTGAGCTGCACTGGATACAATGTGACATCTGAATAATAATAGTTCTTGAGAAATTTTCAAAGTAGAGAACTGGGCAGAGGTGTACTTCCCAGGTGGATCCCATTTCAGTGCCTTGCACACAAATTAGTAAACACTATGGTCAGTTTCTCCCTTCCCTCAGATGTGGCACTAATCATTTCTTCCTTGGATGCTCTTCCCCTCTGAGACATATTGAAAGGGAATATGTCTTCCTCTGAAAGTTTCCCTCATTGGCCACTATCGAAACTAACATAGATTAGATGGACTTTCACTCTGCTCCAGGATAGCATTTCCTATATTCTTAAGATAACAATGGTTTATGAAAAATGTCCCTATTTTTATACTAACATTTTAGATTATTAAATCTAGATATGGGCCAAATAATTTGACCAGTCCAAGACTGAAGGTTATTAATCCGTTCTTTCAGTGTGGGATATACGGATTCTTCTAACAAGCTTAAAGGGAGCAAATAACAGCACCGTTTTATTTCTCTTAACTCTTTCATACGTTCAATCTAGTGGTTGTAGCAAAAGCAAAGCACAATGTATTTAAGATCGATGTCATATAATAAAAGAAATGTTTGTATAAAATTATATTTAATAAAACACGAAGATATATGCAGGCCCTGCAAACGAATGTGTGAGCTCCTGTATGAATTCTTGGAACTTTCTTTTTCCTGTCTCGTTTTCTTGGAATGGTGAAATTGGTGACACAAATAACTACGGGGGGCGTTAAAATCCATAGACTAAAGCAATAGCTATGACCTGATCCCACTGCTTCAAGTTAGCTTTTAGGAACGCTTTCTGTGCTCCTCTGTGATTGATCAGCCTTGCTCTGTACATGTTTACCTGGGCATTACAATTTGTTCCCTATACAGCAGATGTTTTTTAAAAGCACCCCTTTCTCCCGCAGCCCTCTGTGTTTCATCCGTGGCAGACAGAAGGTGAGAGGCACCCGGGTGCTGTCCATTTCACGTATATTCAGACTCTTGCTCGCACGCTTTGTTTTCCAGCTCTCATGCTGGACCTGGCACGCCTGAGGCATTATGTCAGCAGGAGGGAAGGCTGTTGACAATGCTGCCGAGCCCTTCCCTTCTCCTTTGGGAAACTGGCTTCTTAATTTTGATAGAGAGGGAGAGAAGGGTGGGTCCGCCGGCTGCTATGACCCGGCTAGGACATTCCTGAGCTGCTGCTGGCGCTATGGGAAGGGAATGTCGCTCCCGGGCTGCCAGCATGGCCACTAACTATATACTCAGCTAGCTCCAGCCAGCCTTCTGTTCCTCTGGCACGCGTCCCTCTAGCCATCCATTCCTATATATCCGTCCTGGTGACCATCCACCCCTCCGTCCATCTGTCCCAGGCAGGATCCCTCCCTCCTTGTGTACAGCCTTCTCTCCCCCCACCGCAGCATCACCCCTAGCCCTGCGTCCAGTCCTCCGCAGAGCATCAGAGGAGCCGCAAACCCCGCTGAGCCGCAGCCAGGGTAGGCTAGGATCCCCTCCCACCGCCGGCACTTGAAGGACAGCGGCCGCAGCAGCTTCCCCCTCGGTTCCACCTCCACGCCGGCGGCGCTTGAGCAGCTACAGCAGCCGCTTGCAAACCCGAAGCCTCTCGGCGGCGGCGCGCTGGGCGGGCAGAAGGACCAGCTCGGCCACCCGCGGGCCGCGCCTCGCCAGGTAAAGGGGCGGGGCGGGGCCACATCTGGCCTGACAGCTGCCAACAGCTGCCGCGCTCTGGCGCCGGCACCAGCTGCCAGTGACAACGGGGCTTGGCGGCGCTCGGCTAGGGCAGCCGCCGTCGCTCTGCTCGCGGGCCCCAGTGCATTTTAGGAAGGTTTTCTGTGCATTAGAGCGCGGCGCTTTGGGTAAGGTCAGGGCTGTGACTTTAAACCGAGGAACAGTTCTCCAGAGCCCTAACTAGACACAGAGAGTGGGCCATCGACCCAGGTGCTGTGCCTTTATTCTGGGGTCAGGCACTAAAGGGTGCAAACGCCCGGAGTAGTTAAATGTAGAAAGTTAAAGGTTAGGAAACGATCGCCACGCGTCTGTGGTGTGTCCAGAGAGACGTCCCTTCTCCCATACACTTTTTTACATCAAGGTTTGTTGGTGTGTTGCATGCTTCGGAGGCATCTTGCTCTTTCCTCCTCTCCCAAAGATCTGGAGACACTATCAAAAGCATTTGAACAAACATAAGTGCCTTGTTCCTTTGGTTCCCCGCGCTAAGTGCCACGAGTGACCATTAAACGGTGAAAACGACAATGATTGAATTGGAAAGATCCTTGCTAATGATTGAATTGGAAAGATTCTTGCTAAATAGTTCGATGTCTAATGAAGTGTTTTATGGGGAGGTGAAACAAAATCAGTAGCGTGGGCTATTTCCGGTGAACTCCTGGAGTTTCTTTATTTCCCTGAGGGCCGAAAGAGATGTATCAATATTTACACGACCTTTATTGCTTTAATTATTTTAAAGCCACTTTCGAGAGACGTCAGCTAACTATTTTACATGACAGTGACTTACCTTAAGGTAAAGAGAGTGTTTAAAGGAGCGGAAATCTTTGGGTCGCATACACACGGACATCAATATAATGACGCAAATAAAACACGAATTGCTTCAGTAGCTCATTAAGATTTCAAACACCCATAAAACGGGCATATGAGTCCCCTAGTTCTCCCCTTGACGGTTCGTATGAGAATCGTGCAGAATAATATAACAGCAGCACGGGGTGCCTGCTGGATTTCTCTGAGAGTCCGCAGTGTATATTTATGACCAGGAAAGAAAATCAGTGACTTTTCTGTGAATCTTTGATATAGAGGGCACGTAAACCGCCCGAACACACTTTGCTATTGCTGACCGGTTGATGTAAGCGTTCCTCATTGGCATATGTATTAGAGATGTATTTTACTCGTGCTATTGTAGGGAAATTGATTTATGTTCCAGAAGTGCCTTTCCTTTGGAATGCATTATGTACAGTCATAAAGCTGGTATGCAGTGTGCCAATATATATGCAATAAAAGGGACCTTTCTAGGAGTTTCCCAATCTGGTCCATACCTAGAGATTTTTAAAAGAATTACAATAAAATGGGTACAATGATGGCTTTCATTTCTAATGTACAGCTAGCAAACTTGTATTGTCATTTGTGATTATGTGTTAACATTATATACGGGGTGGTCCGTTAGGTATAAAACATTAATCCAATGGATTTTTGTTTGAGCACAATGAGCCCCCCTCAGTGTATCTTCTCTGCCTTTTGTTTTAAAGCAGTATGTGTGCGCGTGTGTTTAATTTGGAGGCTTAATAAAATGCCTGACTTGGCTCGGAGCGGCGCTCACAGCACCCCATCTTGCTGACGCTATGGGCTCAAACTGGAAGAAATTGGACTTGGTCCTGCACTCATGGAAGTCAATAGAAAAAAATCCCATTTTCTTTAAAGGAAGCAGAAAAATTGTGCCTTTTGTGCAAGGAAAGGAGGAGGCGGGCGATGTATATGAGCAGCACAAGACAATAAGAACCGGCCATACTGGGTCAGACCAATGGTCCACCTAACCCAGTATCCTGTCTTCCCACCGTGGCCAATGCCAGGTGCTTCAGAGGGAATGACTAGAACTGGTAACCATCAACTGATCCATTCTGTTGGACAGGCCAAGCCTCTGGCAAACAGCAATCCCCACTTACCCTGGCTAACAGCATCTGAGCCAACTCCACATCCCGTGTCCCAAAAAAGGTAACACACAAACCTGATCTGTAAGGGCTGTGCAGTCGGGGCATTCTAGCACCAGCCCCAGAAATGAGGTTGGGGGTAAGGTGTCCATAGATCATGTTTGAGGAAAAAATACGTGTACCAAGGCGTGTTGAGGTTAGCTGGTTTTGAGGCTTCCTTTTCGGTATGCGGGGGGGAAGGAATGTTCCCAGATACTAGAAAGGGAAGTGCCCACGTATACTTGGATATCTTTCCTTTCCTTTGCTTTTCTTTTCCAGTTACCTTCAGGAACTTTCAGTTACCTTCGTGCAGTTTGGGGGTCCAGTTCCACCCCATGCACGGGTCTAATTGTTAATAAAGGTAATCGGGACCACCAGAGCCAGTAACAGCTGTTTCATGGTCCCCTACTAAGACACAAAATTGGTAGATTATATAGCTATTAGATAATGAGGCACTTCCACATCCAAGACGCCCTCCTACAAACTTGACACGTAGGTTCAATTGACTCCCAAAGTGGCTCTAAATTGATGGAGTGTGACTCCACTATGTGGGAGGCTATCTGTCTTGCAGACCTCCATCAGCAGTAGCTGTTTAGGCCCGCTCCCGCTGCAGTCAACAGAAGTTCTGTCGTTGACTTCGGTCGGAGCAGGATGAATTTCCACAGGGGAGCTCCCTGGTCAGATGAAGCAATTGCTGGATTCTCAGAGGGTAAAGGTAGGGGTTGCAGTGTCCCTGTCACGCTTGGCCCCAGACAACACATCTCCATCCCTAACAGCCCCGATTTCCTGCTCCAAGCTGGCGGAGCTGGCTAAGGCGTGACTATGACCGGCCCGACCAGGTCCAGCACGTGAAGCAGGCGTCGGTACCAGGTTTCCGGCAGCAGCTTGGTGACCCTGCTCGGGACCTTCCGCAGGCTGAGATGAGAGGCTGTTTGCAGAGCCATGCACAAAGATCCCGGCCCGCGGCTCGTGACGATGGCGTCGCCGATCCTGAAGGCAGGGGCTGGCGGTGCGGTTGTGGACGCGTTCCCGGCGCACACCGCTGCGGGTACGGACAAAAGCCACCCTGCTCTGGGCGCGGCGCTGCCAAGCGGGAGCCCACCTGAAGGGCGCGAGGGAGAGAGGGGGAGGCCGGCGCTGCGCATTTCCCCGCCGCTCCTGCTGTGCGGTCGCGCCCTGAGCTGCTCCCTGTCCCCGCAGCCTACACGGGAGCCGTTGTTTGGGGGCGGCCTGGGGCCGGGAGCTACCCGCGGGGATCTGGAGAGCGCCACGGCAGCAGGCCGAGAATTCCTAAGCCGCAGGCCGGCAAGAGACGCCAGGCGATCTCGCTCGCTCGGTGCCCGCCGGGCCAAGGACAGCGCGCCCACGCACGGGCGCCCTCCGCTCCGGGCCACCGCTGCAGCCACGCCGTCCGCTTGGAGCCGTGCGAACGCCTGGCTCCTCCGCAGGCGCGCTGGCGGGCCGAGGGGTGGATTCCCAGCGGCGGCCAGCCTCGCCCGCGCCTGGCCGCAGAGCGGCTGTCCCGGGAGCGCCCCTGGGGGAGGCCGGCTGTGTGAGGAGCGGTGCTGGTGTCGGAGACCCTGGGCTCGGGAGCCGGGTGCGAGGGGGGGGGGGGGGGGACCAGCTCTCTTGTGGCGTCTGGTCGAGGGGCTAGACCGGAATCGCCAGCGTGTGTGGGGAGCCAGCCGGGCTGGCTGCCCTGGCTGGTTAATTCTTCCTTTGCTTCTAGGTAAGACACTTCCCCCCCCCCACAGGAGCAGCACCACTGTGTGTCACAGCCCCACGGCTACACTGCAGCAGGCCCCACGTTGGAGCACGGCCTATCATGCGGGAGGCAGCATTCTCCTGGCTTCCCCCGTCAGTCTGTCTGCATCCACCTGTTGTCTCTCTTCTCACGTTTAGCCTGTGAGCCCTTTAGGACAGGGCGTGTCTTTCTGGTCTGTGTCTTTCTGGTCTGTGCACCTAGCACAATAGGGTCGTTGGTCTTGGTCCACGACTGTGTCTCCTGCGCACTACAGTAATCCAAATAATCCCGTAATCCCGCACCCACACAGGACAGTGCTCAAGGGCCCCACACAGGACCCTACTAGACCATGGCCCGGTGTCCCTCCCGCACGAGAACATGTCACTGTGGTGCCACACCCACAGGAAGGCCACAGTGTAAAATGCTCAGGAACATTTACCCTGTCCCCATGCAAGTGTGCGTCTTCACACCGTACTACAGGGTGCCAGGCCACACTAGACCACGCGAACGGACAGCTGACAGGCCACAGGCCAGGACCGCCCAGAAAGCCACGTCTCCCCACTACAAAGGAGACTACAGTGCTTTGCACCAACCGACAGCACCCTCGCCGCTGGAGAGAAAGCGGGGGTCACTGGCGAGAAAGTGGGGCCCACGCACCCCTCAGTATGTCACAGGCAACAGTGCTTTTCCCGCGGCAAAAGGATTCATCCGTGGTGGAAAAGCTTATTTCTCTGTCGTCCTGCCACACTGGAGTAGACATCCTGTAACTAGGTACGGTGGGAAGATAGGCACTCCTCAGGCCTTCACCAGGTCGCTGGCATTCCCCCACATTATGGTCTATTATAAAGTGGGAATCTCCCCCTTTCCCCCCATTACTGATGCTGGGCCAGAGAAGGAGCTTGGCAATTCGGGATGTGGCTGTTGGGAACAAACGGGCCTTGCAATCTCTTTGATACGGGATGGAGCAGTGACTGCCAAGGAAGCTGTGGGCCAGCTAGCTGTAGTCCATAGAGAAGCCCTATGGAGGGAGGAAGTAAGCGGAGAGAGCCGCTGAAGCTTTTCGCCCGGTAGGACTGAGTTTATATTTAAGAAAAGCGTAGAGAGGCGCCTATCATGCACCGGATCGATGCCCTGATTTGGGATCACTCTCATCCTGAGATTACTGCGACCCGAAGCCAGCAGTGCTGGCGACACAAAATGGCACAGGAGAGAAAGCGGGTGGAGGGGGAGAGAAAATGGTTTATGAAGATTATTTCATCTGTTCAGCCATTCTGTCACATACGTTTTACTTCAGGGTGTGCTGCGAGATCAGATTAAACCAATCTATACCTACGGAGTGGAGTTTGGAAAGCTACTACTGGTGCTAAATGTGAAATCTTTTGCTGGGTCTTTATTTTATATGTAGGCCTATTTATGTATGTATTTAACTGAAGGATGTGGATGCTGCCACCGCAGCTCCCATCTCCCTGGAGAAACAGATGGATAAACTGGAGACTGAAATTGCATTCCTGCAGAGAGACACAGTGAGGTTCGATTTAGAGTTTCGTTGTTTTAAACATCACTTCCCGATCTTTCTGTTCTGGAAGATCTGCAGAAGTATGGTATTATTTACCATGTGCTGTGTGTGTGTTTCTGTCAGAACAGGACATTGAAGATTTGATGAAACAGATATACAGCGATTCAGCGTGTGTTGATGTCTCCTGCTCAATCCCAGACCTGGCTGCTGCTCTGAGGGACATTCAGATAGAGTATGAAGGAATTGCAGCCAAGAACCTGCAGGTAAAATTATACTTCATCGGATCTGTACAATGAAAATATCTGTCAGCCTTTGCTGATAAAAAAACCCTTGTTCGTGACAAACATAATTTATATGTTTACTATTCCATCTTTAGAAACAAACATACACAACATAGAGATATATCTTCATAAGAGAAATATTTCTCCTACGACATATGCCACAGAAGGCATAGAAAAATGTTTTGGAGGGAGAGTCTAGGTTCCATGACTGTACAATGCAAGATTAATTTACAAATTACAAGTTAATTTTGCTTATTTTACTTACACTTATCTATACCCCTCCATACAATAATCGGCAATATTCTCATTACTTTAAACATATTTATGTATTAATAAAACAACAAACACATATGCTTTCTTGTGTTTCTGACTATAAAAATCCACGTTTGCCATATTCTGTTTAATTTCCCCTCAGGAAACAGACGAGTGGTACAAAACCAGATTTCTTGACTTTAATCAAGCTTCCACAAAACATACCGAGAATGTGAGACATTTCAGGGAAGAAACAGGGAACTGCAAAAGAAGTGTAAGTGGATTTGAAAACCCCTTCCAGCTTATGTTATGTCACTTCTAATGCAACCCTTTGTTCTGATTTCACTAAGTTAGGTAATGTGACAGTTGTCTGATTTTTTTCCAGTAATGGTGGTCTTTTAGGCTATATTTTTCAGGGAAGGAGGTGGACTGGAGGAGTGGTGACTCTATCTATGACCCCATGTCAAACCGGTAGAAAGCAAACATGAATACTATTTTATACATCAAGTAAAAATTCGGCTACTTATTAATTCCCCCATCTGAAATCAACGTGACGTAGGTTCATATCATTTGAAAAAATGACGGACGGGCTTAGGGGACAATTAGTTTGTAAGAGAACGTGTCTTGTTTGGAAGAAAGTGACACTTCTAAAGACAGAGAGCTCCTTATTGTGGAGTCTGGGTGCCATTCGGGGTAGATGTATTAAGCTGTGAAAACACAGGGAAGTAGTAGGTGCTAGGGAAGTTTACGCTTTAATTCCAAAATAAGGACAAATACTAAGGTAAGTGTCAGAGACTGAGGTGTTATTAAAAGTCATTATCTTACTGATCGCTAGCTCACTTTGTCAGGTAGGATCCGGGTACAAAGTCCAAACCTCCTTCCTAACCCACAGTTTAAATAAATAAATAATGAATGTCTCCAAACCCCCAACCCACCCATTTATTATTTCAAAGGATTTTCATTTCTGGGCCCCAGAAACCCTTGCACTTTATTTACCCTATCCCCTCCCAGTAAAACTACTGCAACAGACACAAATGCAATATCGAATTTCAAGTCAATTAATTTTATTTTGATTTCCACATGTTTTGGCCAGATAGGAACATAGATAGGACTTAGATAAGGTTTAGATTTCTAGTCTCTTAAGTTATGTTTGATACAAAGAGGGTGTGCCCGGTGCCAGCATAGAATATGGGGGATGCAGACATGCAGGATTTAGTGCAGCACAAACTGTTCATACTGAGCAGGTGTTTAAATTGGCCTTAGCCACTACCACCTGCCATGTCACAGGTGGGATTCATTTTGAAGTGTATGATTCATTATTACAGCATGATGCAGTTTTACTAAAACCGAAATGGGTGGTGGCAATAGAAACTTTTCTCACTGCTGTCCAAACATATCTCAGCTCTTGTGATACTTATAGAGACAACAGACACGATTCCAGGGCTCAAATCCTGGCCCCATTAAGGGCAGGGGAATTTGGCCTTTGACTTCAGTGAGGCTGGATTTGATGTCAGGAGTAAACAGATCGCTGATTTCACTGTTTTGATGCTACAGATTAAGGCTGGGGAAATGGCATTTGCGCCCAGAAGAACAGAAATGCAGCATTAGGGACTCAGATCAAGAAAGCCCAAAAGAAAATTACAGGTAAATTACACTTCGGAGGTTTTTAGGGTTTCCTCTTTGCAAATATCGAATTGAGCCAATAGGTAAATTAAGCCAATATAAAGCTATCCTACATTTTAATTATTAGGAGTCAGTCACTGGACTTAAAGACACACGTTTTCTGACTGCCTTGGTTAACTCTGCAGAGCAGGAAACCTGGCACACCTTTCTCTTTTCTGATTTCTCTTTGCTAGTCCTTTCTGCAATTAGCAAGATTTCTTTACACTGTGACATTTGCAGAGCTCACTCCGGCTCATTAACACCCTAGACCGCCTTCTGCTTAATTAACTGCACTAGTTGGATACGGTCAGACGAAAGATGTTTGTTGATCTTTCTGTTCAGGAGAAAAGAAACACACTGCGAGAGGAACTGAAAACAAAGGAGGAGAAAATTGCCCTCCGCCTGTGTGAACAGCAAGGTCCCTTGAACGTGAAAATAGCTTTGGACGTTGAGATCACATATAGGTTAACAACACGCACATAACCACATATTGGTTATGATGCTGATGAAGAAGTCGAGTTATGCCAGAATCACACGCGATCCTCCTTCGCTATTGGTGCTTTCTTTAGCTCTCGGGCTCTCCTTCATTCCACAGTCATTCTCGATTTTACGGTGGTTTTGGTTTTTTAAAAGAAGCTGATTGAAGGTGAGGATAGCAGACTGGCGGCCTCTGTGAGTGGGATCCATCTCTATGGGCAGGGAAGGGCCGTTGAAAGCATTGCGAAAGCCATGCTGTAGGCACCACCCACAGCAAACCTGGGTTTATCAGGTAAAGGAGTAATTTCGACCGGGATAAGGATGGATGAGAAAAAAATGCAAGGGAATAATCCCTCCCCTTCCTGAGATTCACAGGGTAGAGGAAATTGTGTGTCATTATTGGGACTCTATTTCCGTATAATATTTGCTCTCACACATCTAAGGAACACCTGACCGTGGTACTGATGTAACGAGACCCCGGGAATAATCCACTAGGTCTTGCACTGTGTGTGTTTAAAAATACTTCTGACCCTGTGTCTTCAGCTAACTTTGCATCACTACTGATGCGTTTGCACAGCCTGCTCGTGTCTGTGAGTTGCATAGGGGGTTATTATTGATTCATTAGTACCTTGGAATTTGCATTATTTTTCTCACCGTTTTTCATTCGTTAACATTGGTTTCCCCTTAAAACTGTTGAGACAGACAATGCCTAAATCCAGGAAGACACCCGAAAAAAGATGCTGAGGATTACTGGTGCGGCTGCTGCTGAGAGCTAAGAAGAACACATCAGGATGATAATTTGCTGGGGATCAAAGAAATGAGTCAAATACCACACGCTTCAATCTTTCTAACTTTAGCGCCTTTAGTCAAACAGCATTTCCAACTATGCATGGTTTTTAAACCTGTTTTGTCGCTTTTATTAAATTAAATAAAATTATGAGCATGTATTTTTGCCTGAGTTGGTCCCCTTTTCTTCTGCTCCGTTTAATGATTATCTAAAGCAAGGCATTGTGCATTATTTAACAAAGGTATTTGTTAGCCTTTAAAGGACCTGACATTTATTATAACATTGTGCATCCCTGAAACATTGACTAGTAACCTTTCTTTCAAGAAGTGTCATGTAGTCTAACCTTCCGAGAAGTTTCCATCCCGAAAAATCACTAAGGTTACTGAAGATAAATGAATAGAAAACGGAGAAACATGTTAATTAATTTAATCTTACATCTATCACGCTTGAAGAAAAATTTTACAAAAGGAGACCTGACTTTGCCGGAATAATTTCCATTCCCATCTTTTAATAATGATTCGGCTCTAAACTAGAAGCTCACATTGGGCTTCTGAGCAGTGTCTTATTATTTTTGTATTATATATTTTCTTATCTATGTCGCTATACAGACACAAGAACAAGTATTACTTGAGAGAGAGAGAATGCTTTTGACTCCGCTTTTTGCAATATCAGGGGATTGTTAAGAAACTCTCACCCTAACATCACAACCAAAGTTATATGTCTCTCAAACAAAAAAACATTGCATGAATCAAAACCTCTGACAGCTCTATTTCTGAAAGGTTCACTCAGGAGAGAATTACAATTGGTTCCAAAGAAAATAAACGGATCTGGCTAAAAAAATGCGCCCACGCTTGCTGGAAACCATGAAGCATTATAAGGGGTCACCACATCAGCACCACAGTAGGGATACTGGTAACAACATACTGTCCACACAGAAATATTTATTTGCGCGAAATCCAGGCTATTTCGCAACAATTTCGAAGTTGCATCTCAAGACTAATCAGAATATTGTATCCCTCTTTTACGAAGGCGACGTGCTATGTTCTGTGCAACACAAACTTGAATGTTGCATGCCAGTAAAGCCTATTTCAATTTTGGCGGGCTACTTGTTTAGTGCTAACAGGTCCTGCTCTGAGCAGGGCGTTGGACCAGATGACCTCCCGAGGCCCCTCCCAATCCTAATCTTCTATGATTCTAGGGAAAATTACCTTTATTTCTGTACTGAACATCCAACCGATATGCATGTTCCCTTCTAATGACAGAAATCACTGCTGCTTTCCTCTGTCATCAGAACGGACTAATGTCATCCTTATTTAATGATAGGATGATATGTTTTCTATTCAACACCCGTAGTTATTGTCAGAAGTTTGATAATGCGCCTGATTCTGGCTTCCTTAGACAACTCCGCTCCTCTTCTGCCGTTTAGATAACGAGCTCCACAGGGAGCTCAAAGATGTATCGTTTTGTCTTAGCTCTGAAGTTTTGATTACTGACATTAAAAGGAACCACGTGGGACAAAGAGTCCCAAGGTCGGTCCACTGCAGTGAAGAAGAACATGCCCCTTCATGTCCTAAGGACCCACAAATTCCACTGGGCCACTGAAGGATAGATAGCTCCATCAATGGCTCGTAGTTAAGATGGTCGGGACATAATCTCATGCTCCAGATGTTCCTAAACCACCAACTGCCAGAAGGTGGGCCTGGAACACAGGGGTTGCCAGAGACAATACTGGGCTAGATGGACCAGTAGTCTCACCCAGTAGGACCGTTCTTATGGGTTCTTATTCCCCCTAGCAGTAAAATCGCTTACAGTGTTTATGCGGCAAACCCTCCTGAGCTGCCACGGCGGCCTGGATACAGTTGGGATCAAGGCAATCTAAATAGTCTGCATTAACAGCAGCATGCCACAAAGGAGTTTTGCTTGCCTGAGTTGTGTATTGGGGCGATTCATAAGTGAGTGTCTGTAATTTTGATACTTATGTGAAATGAGGGCCACGTAGACCAAAATTTGATCTGGCCACTGGCGCAATAGTACATAATGACAGCTTCAGGTGTTTTGTGATGAAAATGAAAATGTTCTTCTGCTGGGAAGTCATCTCATGAGACGGATTTTTGTTACAATTCCCAGAACATAAATAAATATTCAGCCTTCTATATAAAGCAAAAAAACAGTGGAAAACCCAGACATAGAGTGTAACTCCACCAGAGGTGCAAAGTTAAGACTTTGCTTCTCCTTTTAGAATAAGAGGGATGGCGTCATATGTTCCTGTTTTTATGAATCAAGAGCATCAATGCAAACACCACCACATCGTCCGAATGCGGGAAGCTCGAGTCTTTACAAGTGTTAGCGGAATGTTAACAGCGTTCCGAAGTAGTGTATGTGTGTTGAATTTGTATCACATTTCTTTTGAAAGCGCGGTCTAAGAATTCAATAATACTGTATACAGTCCATATTTGCTGGCTTTTTTTCCATTTTGAAGGCACATACGTTTTTAGTGGACCCAATTCTGCAAATCTGTATGCGTGTGAATAGTTTCTACATGTCTGAGTAGTCCACCGCAATGGGCTCCAGTGAATAATTGCTATTGGCAATTTCCTAAACTGTGTCCGGCTATGTTTCCCCTTCCATTTTAGTAGCATGGCTTGGGAAAACGCGGCTTTTAAATATAATGCTAGTAATTCTTCATGGGAATTAGCAACAATGAATAGGAGGACAGTCTTGATTCTGAAATTGAGGTTTATCAAGCACCGTCTTAAAACAAGAGATGTCTGGATTCAGGTCGTTTTGAACGCAGGTTATTTCAAGCCTGACTGGCAAAGATTTTTAAGGAGAGAAGATCGTTTAAAAGATTCCGTGGCAGAAGCATCTGCAAGCAAAAGGATCTTTCTTTCTGGTTAGGCTATTCCCAGAAAGTGTGAAGGAACTAATACGTGTATATCTGTGAAAGAGAGAGAGAGAAACTTTTGGGTTAAAGGCTCTCTCCTCTGCTCCAAAGCACATTGTAATACTTAGGTTCATGGATGACATTAGTTTGGAAGAAGGCAGCTGTTCAGCTGCAATTTTAAAGTATTTTTATTTAGGATTTAAAAAAAACATCACGACCATGAATAATGAGCACCAACGTTTCCATTAACACTACAAGAAAGATGACTCCTGAAAGAGGACACCTATGAGCTGCTTTAGCTTGCTTACCACAAACCGTCATCATCAATAGATTTTTCAGTTTGAAAAATATGACAGGAATGAAGAAAAAGGCATTAAGCTTCCTCCTGATGTACTTGAAAACGAGAACTGAAAACAGACTTAGCCACAGAACCTACACATTAGAGGTAACGTGGCTTGAAGCCTTGGTTTTTCTATGTATCCCTTTAGTTTCCGGTTTCAGATATTTCGACTGTATTAAAAAGAAGTCAAGTCACTTTAAGCAGGAACCAGAGGAGAAACCTTCTGTTGATCAAATTCATTAATTAGAGAACTGCATATACTAGAAAAAATACGCCGTTTCTTCCCCGCCCGCAGACTATTTCACCACGAGGAAATGTTTATCAGAGTGTAATGAACAGTTTCTGATGGCTGGGTTTTTGCAAAACTTCCATTTGTCCTTGCTGATAGTCATGTCTTGCAAATAAGAAAATGATGAAACCCTTTACAGCATTATGTATTCTCATTAAAGATCCAGCTCCCTTACAGCCCTTTCTTCGTCTTACTGGCAAAACCTATCTTTTTCCCCATTTAGATCATTACCAGCCAGCCAGCCAGCCCTGTCTGCCTCTCTGGTGCCGCCACAGAAAGAAATCTTCCTTCCAGCAGCTACTATCTCTCTCGCTCGCTCCTCTCTTTCTCCCCCCAGACTGATGGTTTTCCTGGCTTTCCTCAGATCAAGTGCTGAATTCAATGAGAGTTTAAGGGGTGAAATCATAATCAATCTGACTGTCCCGAGCACAGCATTAAGATGCACATTTATTTACAGTAAGGACATTAATGGAATGGGAGCCAGGAGATTTGGATTACATGCCCCAGGATCTGCCACTTGCCCGTTCTGTGATTCTGGGCAAGTCATGTCCATGCCTCGTGCCTCAGTTTCCCCATTTGTAAGATGGGAATGATTCTACTTGCTTTGTAATGTGCTGTGACATCTATGAATGAAAGCACTATATAAGAGAGAGGTGTATTATTATTAATATGACTAGCGGTATTATTTAATACCCAGTAACACTATATTGTATTAGGGTGCTGTTCAGGATGAAGGTTTATCAGAAAAGTAAGTGTTTCATATAATAACTACAATTGCTCAGAACCCTATAACATTCTACAAGCTATACCAACCCTCACAAATTACTGAGGAAAAACGTACACCGTGTGTAAAGAATCGAGCCAACCATTGCGGAGGGATATTTGAGTGGGGAAGTTTGACAGAATGTAAACTTTTTGATGTTAGGTTTTAGCTTTCTGCATGTTCTACAGTTTTATTGTTTCAGCATACTGGAGAACAGCAGGCTTCCCACTATTTTCAGAGAAGTAGTCTGAGAGAGAGAAGCAGTGAAAATATTCCACTTAGAAGAACCCCAGCGTGCAGCCTTTATACAGGAAAAATCGTATTGAAATGATCGATTGTTTTGTCTCCTAAAAGCTTCAGGATCAGATCATTTAGGTGATACATCACCTATCATATTGAAATGCCATATCAACACTTTAAAGGAGTTAACATTGAGAATGTATCTCTATCAAATTCAGTTCAAGATATTAGGAAGCCGGTATAAAACAAAGGTATCAGCGGCCACAGAAAGGTTCACAAATATTTCCTGGCACATTTACGAACCATCGAAGTTAATCTGATCACCAGTTTAACTTTATGTTGTTGAATAATACATGTAAAAGCTTCATTTAAGGGTGCGCTATGTCAAAAATAAGCAGCTTCTTTCATTGTGTTTCTATTGGCTTCTACGGGCTTCATCCACACTCTATGGAAGCCAGTGGAAAGTCTCCCATTGACTGCAATGGGCTTTGGATCAGACGCATTGCCTGAATTTGCTATGCCATAAACAGATTTCTAAAGTCTAACAGAGACACCATTTTACAAGAGAAGGACCTGGGTGTATTGGTTGATCACAGGATGACTATGAGCCACCAATCGGATGTGGCCCTGAAAAAAGCTAATGCGGTCCTAGGATGCATCTGGAGAGGTATTTCCAGTAGAGACAGGGGTGTTAGTACCTTACACAAGGTGCTGGTGAGACCCCATCTGGAATAGTGTGTGCAGTTCTGGTCCCCCATGTTTAACAAAGATGAACTCAAACTGGAACAGGTGCAGAGAAGGGCTACTAGAATGATCCATGGAATGGAAAACCTGCCTTATGAGAGGAGATTCAAAGAGCTTGGCCTGTTTAGCCTGACCGAAAGGAGGCTGAGGGGAGATATGATTACTCTCTATCAATACATGAGAGGGATAAATACCAGGGAGGGAGAGGAGTTATTTAAATTCAGCCCCAATGTGGACACAAGAACAAATGGATATAAACTGGCCATCAGGAAGTCTAGACTTGAAATTAGGCAAAGTTTTCTAACCATCAGGGGAGTAAAGTTCTGGAACAGCCTTCCAAGGGGAGCAGTGGGGGCAAGAAACCAGCTGGCTTCAAGACTAAGCTTGATAAGTTTATGGAGGGGATGACATGATAGGACAGCCTAATTAGGCAATTGACTGATTTTAGGTTACTAGCCATAAATATGCCCAATGGCCTGTGAAGGGGTGTTACATGGGGGTGGGCTCTGAGTTAAAGAGAATTCTTTCTGATTGTCTGGCTGGTGAGTTTTGCCCACATGCTCAGGGTTTAACTGATCCACATATTTGGGGTCAGGAAGAAATTTTCCCTCAGGACAGATTGGCATAAACCCTGGGGGGTTTTCACCTTCCTCTGTAGCATGGGGCAGGGATCATTTACTGGTGGATTCTCTGTACCATTAAATAATTATTTCAGGACTTCAGTAACTCAGTCTTAGGTTAGGGGTCTATTACAGGAGTGGGTGGGTGAAGTTCTGTGGCCTGGGTTTTGCAGGAGGTTAGACTAGATCATAATGGTCCCTTTTGACCTTTTAGTCTAGGGGTCTATCAAAGGCCTTTACTCATCATCAATCCATAGAGAGACCCCTGATGAAGTCGATAGGAATTTTTGCTGAGTAAGGAATGCTAGACATTAATATATAGTGTTCAGAATACACTTACAAATTCAGATGTAATTTCTGAAAACAAACAAACAAACAAATCCCTTTCTTGTGCTGTGTACCCACTCTTGTAGTGTGAGGTGACAACAAGAACCAGCTTGCTGTCAGGTTCGATTTATATGG
>ML675604.1:61013125-61082043 GCA_007922155.1 Mesoclemmys tuberculata | reverse complement strand
TCAAAACCCACAGGCTACATTCTGATTGCATTGCCTTTAACACTTAAAGTCTGCTGGGGTGTTTCCCGCTGCTTGTAAGTTTCACAGAGATTTTGCTGTGATACATGAATGGATACTGTTCAAAGGAAGTTTCTCAGAGATTGATACTATTTAGATGAAGTTTGCTGGGTTTGAAGTAACAGGTTTTCCAAAGGCTACATTTTGATTACATTGCCTTTAGTACTTAGCGCCTGCGGACTCCTCCCGGGGCTGGTAAATTTCACAGAGATTCTGTTACAATAGGTGGCCTGCCAGGGTTGATGCAAGGCAGTTAGCATTTTACATCTTGGTTCAATGAGTTTATATTCCTATTAATTTAAAATGGAGTTGGGTCACTTTATTTATTCTATTAATTTAAAATGGAGCTGGGTCACTTTAATTATAAAATGAAACAATGTTACAACATAGTGTACGTCTCTGGAATACATCAGTAGCAATGCACCCAACCTGCAATTTTAAACCAATGATCAGTTATATAGTGGAACAATGATTCGATGAACAGATTCTTATAGAGACGAGATGAAAATAACCAGTAATAGGAGTGTGCGTGCTTGGTTATTCCTGAAATTTTGTATCTGTTCTGATTATTTCTTCTCTCTGATACAGGGCTTGACATCTATTAGTATCAAATCTCCCATTTATCTGCAGTTTCCTTTGTTCTAATCCCTCCAGGTCACTTTGCGGTTTGGCGCGGCTATTTTGTGTCATCGCTATTTCTCCTATTTTGGGGTAATTCATAGATTTGATTATAAATGAATCTAAAGCTTAGGAAAGGATGAGGTTGCCTAGGGACAGAGGATAGAAGGAGAAAAGGAGAGAGCAGCTGAGAAATCTTTTGGGGCAGAAATAAAGTGTTAGAGGGATGCGTGGTCAAAGGTGTCAGACGTGAACCAGGAAAGGTAGGGAGCAGCTTCCGGGACAGGATAGTTTTAAAGGTAGTGGATAAATCAAGCTTAAGGGTGGAGAACACGCCTTGAGATATGTCCCTGAAAAGATCGTTGAGAACTGATGTGGAAAGTTTCATGCGTGTGGAAAGAGCAAAAACCAGAGTTTAGGAAACAAAGAAAGAATTTGGGGAGAGGTATTCAATGTGAGTAGTGAATATGTTCAAAATTAGAGGCAGATGAGGAATGGGAGTTAGAAAGAAGGATGGGAGCTGATGGGGTCAAGAGAGGGCCTTTTGAGGAAAGAGGGAAGGGCATGCAGAGAAGATGCTAGGTTCAGAGGGATGAGATACTGTGAGGCAAAAAAGTTCAGGAATCAGGAGGGCGAAGGTTCAAAATACCAGGCTGAGGAGCTGGAAGCAGAGCGTTGGATAGAAACTTCAGTCAGTCCAGGCTGAAGGAGAAGAATTTGGAGGGAGGGGGATAGGTATGTCAAGGAGAGAGACAAATAAAAGACACTTGCGCCGAACAGCATCAAACTTCTTTTTAAAAGTCTCAACAAGAAGCTGGACTGCTTCTAGGAAGGACTGAAAAGTGGAAGGAGGTTTGTAGGAAGAAGGAGAAGAGATAAGGAGAGAATTAAAGGAGAAATAAAGTTGTTTGGCAAGGGAGTAACCGTACTGAATGGAGAACACACTTGGAATGGAGGAAGCCCACAGAGTTTAGCCCTGGCATAATGTAAATGTAGACATCTAGAAAATGTAAACAGTATAAAAAAGCCTTAATACCAATTTCTCTCTCACCTGTAACAACCAAAACACAGCTGAATACAATCCCTGCCATTAGCCACAAACAGTGGTAGTCCCAGGATATTAAAAGTTGCATGAACGACAGCAAGGATTCTGTTTGTTTGATTGACAGGAAGACTGCCAGATATCTGTATATTACTGCACTCCCATGTTGAAAATTATTCAGCTGTGCAAAGAAATGTCATTAAAAATAATAAATAAATAAGGCAAATATAATGGTACTTTTGACCAAGACTCTCAGGTGAGTGCATGTTCTTTAATAGCTAGTTGGGTCCTGGATTTCAGCAGAATGTCGAATAATCTTCTCAGGAGGCTATACATAGATAAAGGCCGCGCACGGAGCTTGAGTTAAAGCTTACAGAAGTCAATTGAAGGACTACCATTGACTTTAACAGGCTCTATCTAAAGCTTTTCATTGATAGCGGTATGGTAGGTAAACATTTGCCTTGTTCAATATAATTAATTCAATAACAAAACTAGAGCATTTTGACATAATCATGTGATAAACTTGTTTTTGGTTGCTCTTCAAAGGACCATATGTCTAAACATGATCAACTATAATATTACTCCTGTCGAAATGCAAAGTATACGATTCTGACTTTAAAAGTTCATTGCAGGCATTCAAAGGCAGAATCGGTCTTTTATTGGACATTCCAGCTACGCCATTTCCATCCTGCTATGTCGGTCACACTTTGTACAGAAAATTAAAATAAATAATATAGGATCAACCACACGTATTTCAAAGCAGAAAATACAATGGAACATACTTTGCCCTTGATTCGGGTGCTTAACCCCAATGATGTGAACAGGAGTTGTGCACAATATGACCCAACATGTTTGTCTGGAACAATATTAGCCATTCCTGAGTTCAAGAAGTGTCAACTCCACCAGGAAATGTTATAATTATAGCTCCGGGAACAAATTCATCCTTGGTTGAAAGGACAAATGCATCCCATGGAGTTGCAGTGGGGATACATTTGGCTTGTTAGATCCTGGATTTTGAATTTTAGACTCATTTACCTTGAAGATACCGAAAAATACGAGTGGCCAGGCGGCCTGCTATCGCTTATGGGCCGGAGGAGGCGCGAATTCACACCCTGTGTAATCCAAGTTCAATTGTAATTTACATTCCCTAAATTTGAGTCTTCCCGAAGAAGAGCGCAGGATGCAAAGGGAACTGTGTGGGGTATGGTCATTCTGACAATTTTTATTCCAAAACTGTCCTTCCTTACAAACTAGGTTGTATCAGATCTGGAGGAGGACATCAGAATATTACCCCATGGGTTATTTATTATTTATATTGTGTATTTATAAGATGTTCATTCCCATTGTGTGTGGTTGGTTTCAGGTTTTCAGGCAGGTCTCAGAAATGTTGGCCAATAGCACTGGGACAAACCCTACATTGTGTAAAAGGTGTCACGGGGATCTTTAATGTCAACACAGAAAAGACAGGAACTACGATGTAAGGTCTCATTTCAAACAGAAAACTTCACGGTAGTTAATCCATTCTCCTTTGAAAGGGAGGTCTTAGAGGACTTTGTCTAAATTTGTCCTTGTGATTGCAGGAGTCCTGGTGTTTCCCAACATTAAGCTTCATGGAACCCTTATGACAGCTAGGTATGACTCTTGGGAGGCAATGCATGGCCCTTAACTTACTAACGATACTTGAGTTCATTTTTGAAGAAAACAATGTGAAATCCAGATTTACACCACATATCTCCTAAGTTTTAGCTGTGCAGAAAATACAGGGCGTATTGGAAGGCACGACTGGAAAGTCTTGTCTTTTCAGACGATTAACTAGTTTCAGCTGTTTAGACGCTATGTCGCATTAATTTTGGCTAGGGATAGCAAAATAAGCCATTTATTTGGAGTGGAGTTCATAATGTGCAAGAAAAGCAACCTTATCAGGAGAGTGCATGTCGCACGGCTCATTTAGAAACAAGGCATTGTTAGGTTTACAATGCTCTTCAAGATGTCCATTCAACAAGTGCGACCCATCATCCCACAAAGGATCAGACTAATGAGTCGTGGCATAAATAGATGCATATTTACCATGCTAAATATATATGCTTTTGGATCAGTAAACATTCAGTATAACTTGTAGCCGAACTGTCAGGGAAATTAGAAGGAAATCACACTGGACAGATGATGGATAATTTGTATTATAATTATAGACAAGAGTCGAGCCGCCAAAAGATTTCAAGGATCACCAAATCTCAGTTATATCGCTGGGAAAAAAGGGCGCTCTGTAAATAAAGGCTCTCTTATTTTATAGAAGCTCTGCTTCCTCTGATTGGACTTTCTTGGCTAGGGGTTTTGTAAACACTTTCCCTTTTGGTGTTTTAAGTGTATTAGCCCCAATGATCTTTCTTCACCAGGAGAACGCTTCTTCGGCCGAATGAGACAGTATGAGGAACTCCCGTAAAAGTCACTCTCAAGTCAGAGAGTTCGGTCAGAGTAAAGACTTTGGAAAGGACTGTGGGAATTGGACGAAGGGTTTGTATCTTACTGTCAATTAGGACTCACAAAAATGCAGACCGTCAAACTGGAGAATTCTTTTCACTTTTAAAACAACCTATTAACAGCCTATTCGGTGCTAAAAGCCAGCTAGCTAAATGCCATGTTATTTCTATTTGTAATATTTGTCTGTTCTTTACCATATGGTTTCGAGCACCTAACTATGGATATCTGAGTGTGATTGATTAGACTGTTAAGTGCGTACTATTAATATATGATCATAGATCACTGCACAAATTGCTCGACACAGTATAGTTTTGGTAGGGTACAAAACAAATAATAAAGATAGGCCTCATGGCTACTCCTTCACCACACTGCCCAACTTCGGCTTTGTCTTTTTCTTAAGCCTTGTGATTCGCCTGTGTGTGTTTTCCTCTGTAGCAGACCCATCTCTTTTCTGCAGAAGTGCGGGGTCTGGGAGCAGTGTGTCTGTTACTCGGCTGGGGGGCCAGGGTGGGGGGAGGAGAGTGATGCAGAGATTTAGGAATAAGGCAGTCCTGAATTTTTAGGGCTACATTCTAGGGGTCCACTCCGCTCACTCCAGTGGAGTTTTGCTCGTTTACAATGGCAGAGAATTTGGCACTTATTGTTTGCAGCATCCGGAAAACGTAGTTCTTTCTTTGTCTGCTTTTTTTCTGGATTCGGATCAGATCAACCTTAAATGAGAATAAGTGTATTGGTTTTTAAGGGCTCCATACTATTCTGGTGCAAGTTGCACAATACACACCATGCACGCTTCTCATTAGGCCAAGAACTGCAGGTGAAGCAAGACCCATATCCTGAGCGAGCAAATAAATAAATTAGCTAACACAACGTAGGATCCGATCCTTCTCCCCCCGAGTAATAAATCTCCCACTTATTTCAGTCAGAGCAGAACCATGCCCTATAATCCCTTTCCCCTCAACATGAAGCCAAGTTAAAGGGGTAGTGGGGTGGGGGACACACAAGGGAGAAAATTAGACCATTCACAATCAATTGTACATGCGTTGCCTCTGCCGCTGGAGTGAGCGATACAGTATCAATTCCGAGCTTCCGAACCAGATTTCTTTTCCATACATTCTGTTCGGAATCCCTCCCTTGAGTCAGCCTATAACCTCATTACGGTTTGTGGCAGCCCTGAACTGAAGGACGTGAAATGATTCCGCTCTCTCAAACTCATTATCCACGGTTTGTGAGTCTCTAAAAGTCATCGAAAATATGTGTCTCTGTTTCTGTTCTGGGGTGTTGGGGGTAATGAACAACACTCTGCTCCGCGTATCCACTCGCCGTTGCATATTGTACATTTCCTTATAGATATGCCGCATACACCACACTCATCTGATAGTCTGTTTTCTTAGATCGATTAAAAATCAGGGTAACATATCGACAGCGGATGGTTTAAAAAAATCTGTGCTGGAGATGACATATAGAGTCTGCAACGTAGGAATCAGGTAGAAGATAAAAAAGAAGAATTTTCTATTGTTTTCTATGGCAATATTTTCCTCTACTGCTTCCGAAACGCACAGATAAATCGTCTTAGCCTCATTGACTTCAAAGAAGCAACACACCCATTTACACCAGCTGTATAATGTCCGATCCTGCTTAACCTGAAGTCAGAGGCATAGCACCTATTGATTTCAATAGGAGCACATGAAAACCAGAACGACTGACCAGCGGGTTCATTATTTAGTTTTAGAACTTTAAAACAGCAATGCAATGTGTATTGCAAGTATATTCCCTGTTTTGAAGAAGATCAGGATAGAGAAAGACCCTTATCCGTCCAAATCTGATCACATCACGTAACCCTTATGCGGGCGAAACTTCTGTCTACTTAAAGGGAATCTTGACTGATGAAGAAATGCAGGATCGGGTTCGTTGGATCCCAGGTTCTTGCTGCTCGAATATATTGATCAGGATTTAGCCCACAAATGGTAAATCAGAGCTATGGGGTTGTTGTCTTCGGGCTAAACCACCGGTCGACGGTGAAATTCAAGTCGATTGACAACCGAAAGTTTGTCTGTGCGACAGTGAAGAGCCTGTGCTGCTATTTGATATTTTTCACCCTACTGATTCTAAACGTCATTCATCCTGTGAAAGTAATAGACTCTGCAGCTATGGAAAGACTTTAAGTGAACTGAAAATCAATAGTTGCATCCCCTACTCTACCTCTTGGTAATAATCAGCTCTCAGAATCGATGGGAAAAGAGAGGCGGGGGAATGAGGCTTGGGGTACGAAAAGGGAGAACGAACGGCATCTTCCGTTCTCAGTATAAACTAGCCCAGAGGAGCCATTCAAGGCAGTGTTGAACTGCATGTCATTGTGAAAGGTAGGGCCACTATTTACACCAATACAACGCGGCCTTTCTCATTTCTTCCTCTCTTTGCTCAACATTCTCTTTTGGTTGGTATTGGGGTCTGCTGACACAAGAAAGCTTGGGTGTTGTGCGAGTGCGTGGCGCAAGGCCACCGTCACTGACGGGAGAAGTAAATCGTCTGACATCTGGGCACAGAGGCGAAAGGAAGCAATGGACAGCACCTTGGATCAGAAAAGCTCCCTCTCTTCTCTGCCCTCCCTTTTCAATTAGCAGGCCAATGGACGAGTGAATTACATAGGACACTTCTAGGAAGCCGACAGCTGGATCTCAACACTCGCTTTCCTATGGCTTTCTTAGCAAATCATAGCTTTAATGATAGGGCCTGATCCAAATTCCACTGACATCAATGGAAGCCTTCCATTAACTTTAGTAGGCATCGAATCGGGCCCGTGATGCGTGCTTGCTCGGGCAATTCTAATTGCACTTTGAAAATAACTCATTTATTGAGTCCTTTCTGTGTACATTTTACCCTTTTTCTTTATAACTGCATTGTAAGAAGATCCCTTCAGTGTATTTTTTCGTTGATTTCCTGCTCCTATAAAAAGCATGATTTACGGGGCTTTTTGCTGTTTTTTGGAGGCACCATATTGCATGTTGACGATGTTTATATTATTGGTAGGGCTGAACAAAAACGAGTGTTACTGGACGTTGGAGGAGAGAGATCAATGGTTTTCTGTTTCGGTTTTTGGTTTTTTTTTGTTTTTGTTTTCCCTGAACACGAAACAAACCTTATGTCTTTCTGAGCAGGATTCCTATTAAGCTGTTCCGATTGCCACCCCATCCGAGTTCAATTATGTCATTGCGGCTTTCTTTCTAATCATCTTTTCTCAGAAGCTGTCATGAACATTTGCTGTGCTGGCAGCCCCACAGAGAGACATTAGCCCGGTCATTTTTTGTGTCTCTTTTATTTCCTCAGTTTCTCTCTGAAATCTTTATAAATCTCCTTTCTAGGAGGAGTGTCCAAGCGGGTGGAAGTCTGAATACAATGAAACCTGAGAATTTCTGTCACTCTCTGCATATGGTCCTAAGTGCTTTAATCCCAATTAGGGGCGGCTGACACACGGTCCTATTCATCCCAATCAGCTCTTGAATACATTTGCCTAGAAATGAACTTCACAAATAGAGTCTCTCCTAAATGTGCCCAACAGCAAGGAAAATCGAATTGAGACAGGGGCTCATTCTAAGGCGATCGAGGGAGAAAAGGTATGAATTTATAAGGTACACCGAAACATTGCAATTCAGCAACAAGTTTACTGACTTTTATTTGTACCATGTCAACCGAAAGAACCAAGAGATAAGTTGGGGGCGGGAGAGGGGGGGATCCGGTTAAAAGGCAACTTTAGACGGACTTTGAATACCTTATGTGGCAAGTATCGCTTCCATCTGAAGCTGGGTTTAAAAAACAAGCACCGCACACTGGAATTTCTAACTAGTACGAAACGTATTTTAATCCCAGCTCGAATGAAATTCGCCGCTAAAAATAAGAATCCCAAATTGAGATCTTGTCATCTGCTGGGGTTCCCATAGAACCTTAATTACTATTCAAAAGCTGCTTTAGCATCCCACCCGCTTCTTGTCTGCACCGCACAGCTGGTTAGGAGCCTTTAGCTCTTACCCCAGTCGTTGCACTCTGCCAGTCGGCTTCCCGTAATAATAATGTTAGCACTTTATTATGATCCGCATTATTATTATTAAAAAAAAACAGAAAAGAAAAGGAAAAAACCCACTTAGCACTGGGCTTGGCTACCCCAGCGCCAGGGAAGTTTTAAATTGAAAGCGCCGATTGAAGTCAGAACTCCTGGTATCTTTTAGATGCACGTTTTGCTTCAGGACGTGGGAAATAGCTCGCATGTAACAGGGAGGACTGTGATCTGGGCACTGCACAGTGTGTGTGTGGGCCCTGTATGTGCGATCTGAAATGTTACATCGGATCGTTTCGCATCTGCAACGCTCATCGCTCGCAGAGCTGTGGCTTTCCTTTCTGAAATGGATAAAACCCCAGAAGGTCCAACGGGGGTGGGGGGTGTGTGTGGAGGGGGAGAGGAATTGGCTGCTTCGTTTTACTGCAAGAAGATCGACTACTGAATGAACGGGCAGTATTTTGTTAAAGCATCCACTGTGTTTCTCTGCAACATAATGAAGCTGGCCCTGTATACAGGCATTCATGCTGGTTTGAATGTAATGTTGAACCTTCTCTGTGCTGGAGCAGTTTGATGGTTTGAATGGAGCTCCCTGGTGGGACATTGCTCTCTGCAACTGTGTCTCTTTGGACGACTGTTGTTCCTTAACATTCATGCTTCATTATGGGGCAACCTGTTAAATCAAAAAGAGCACTGTGCCAAAGCGTTACTCAAGGGCACTGGCGGTTCAGCGGTGGGCATAAATAAGGGCTGACTACTCAAATATCTTTCATGAAATCTCCGGGCAAAAGTTATTTCACTTTAATGGTGTTTCGAGCAGCCCCGCTTAAGTATATAAAACCCGAGAGTGGAACGTTTTGATTGAGTCTAAACATTGTCTTTGAATAAAGCTGAAACCATGTAATTAATGTGTCTTTTTAATAAGGGACAATACGGTCGTTCAAGCTATTTAATTTCATTTAATTTTCCATCCCATTTGCTCCAAAGGCTGCTTTTACTTTTAACACCCGGCCTTTCATGCTGCATCTTGCTCCAGTGGGCACATTAGATCGGTTTCACCCTTCCTTTTTAGGGAAGGAAAAATAAAAGAAAATGTGGTTCCTTTCCTCTTTTGTGGACAATTTATTTCACTTGGGGAACTTCAACTTTGAGCCACAGGACAGAATAAAAATTGGAGAACTGGTGTGAATGCTTCCAGAGCAGGGCTTTTCTTTTCTTAGTGGATGGGAACCAGTCACAATTGGCTATATTAATAAATAACTTTCCTCACAGTCGGCCTTTACATGGTCCTATTGATAAAATTGTTCGCGTGTCGTTCACGCTTTGTGACTCATTGAGGAGGGGACGGAGCAGCTCCCCAAATGGAGCGGTAGGGTACCTTGGCTTCCTTAAAAGCCCTCTCTCTATCTCTGCAGCTCTTGTAATTTAAACTGGGTGTCATCCTAAAGTCGCCAGGCCAGAGGTTATAGGGACATGTTCATGGCTTAAATTTATTGCCCTCAACTTCTTGTTTATCCTTTCCCCCCCATTCATGCTGCTGATCAAAGGGATCATCTCAGGGTTTTTTTTCCCACCCCTGCTGCATCCCAGGCAGCAGTGACCCCTCCCCCCATCCTATTCTCAGAGTGTTCCCTACAATTACACCATGGAGAGGAATGATCGATAATCATTAATGTTTCTATAGACATCGTTTACATTTGTTTCTGCTTGCCTAGTGTGCGCGCAAATGTATTATTGAAAATGTATCCATGACCTACATTGATTTAGTGCTGAGGAACAATTTGGGACCAGATAAGGCATGTCGCCATAGCCATCTTTTCCTGCTTTCACTAGGCCGGTTTTCTTCATTAGGTATTTGAATAGGGGCAGGATCATTCAAATCCGCGGCAGAAGTCCAATGCTGTCCGAATCTAACCTAATCTCTGTGGACATAGTCATATAACAGGCCAAAAGTATTTAACTCCATGTCCGAGACATGATACTGGACTCCAGACATTTAGACACTGCGGTGTTTAAACCAAGGAAGTAGTTAACGTTCACAAATTTACTGGAATATACAAACACATTTACATTTCTTACATGTGCTGTGGCAGTTTCCTCACTTTAAATCAAACGCCAGTTTATTGTTGGAGTGAACAGAGGATGGGTTTGATGAAATTCACTATCTGCATAATCAACGGTCTTGTTAGGGTTTGCATGAACTTGAAAGAGGTGGCCTGCCTGAATTGGTATCATAGAGCCGCGTGTTGCGGTGTCTGTCTTCCTAAATATTTAGGCTAGGGGGCTAACACCAATCATTGGGACTTCAAAATTATGAGACTAATTTCAAATTACCTGATATTCTAAAGAGCATTTTCGCTTATGCCGTGTCATGCCACGCTTTTAGGGGGAAAAAAATAAAGTGCCATCACATCATTCGTATTTATTGCAATGAGGAGTGCTGCTGTAAACAAAAGGAAATATGATTAAAAACCTCAGTTCCGCTATGATGACATATGGAGAGGTACCTGCTATAAGATAGAACGCTTAGATAATTGCCTGCGTAGCGTTTACTCATACCACCTGTCGTGAGGCGTACCTAAAAGAATAAAATGTTAACTTTTGAATAGCTTGTTTTTGAACTGATTAGGATGAGTTTATTTAGCAAACTGCAGAACAAAGCGAGAGCAATTGCTATTGGAAATAATGGATAAAATACGCATATGCAACTGTTCGCAAAAGAAAGAAACATTCAGATGTAACCTATTTAGATCAACCTCACGGATATTACACAGAGAGCTTCTTATTTTGAAATGGGAAAAATTATAAAAATGCAAATAGAAGTTTCACTTATTTACTCTTTAGTCTTTTGTGCACATCAGGGTTTTGTTTTTGTGTCCAATTAACAGATCAGGACAAATTCCCGCTTCAAAATCTTGTTCTTCCGTCCCCCCCAAACTTTAAACTAAATTGTGTGCTAGTTGTAGACCATTTGTTTCATGTCTGTGTAATTAAAATGTGCTCACTCTTTACAAAAATGTGAAGATCATTTGGGATCATGGGTTGTGTATGAAGCACATTGTTCTAAGGTAAATTACATATTTTTTTATTTTTACTTTTTAAAAAAAAGTAATCTAAGTGGGAGCAATTTTATATGGAAAAAATAACCTGTAGATGTATTAATTTTAAAAGGGTCCAAAACGTGTACTCTCATCTCTAGAATTTTGTGATGTCTGCTCGTATTTGAATCCACCTTTTGAGTTTCTCTAATAACACGAATAAAACAATTCCCACGGTGTTCACAAATGCAACAGTTCGTGATTTAAAAGGGTAACAATGGTTCATATTTTGTGCCAGTCATCCCAGAAGAAAGTCAAAGTTAAGGAGCAGAGCTGTTATAAATAGGTTACTGGCCTGAAACCAATCCACTGAAATGGTAATATGGTCGTTTTTTTAAAAAAAGTGTAGGTATTTTCTGGTGTTTTCCCATCAAGTACCTGCCCAATTTCTGTATGGCACACGCCAGGAATCAATAGAAGTTAACAAGTCCTCAAAACATTCCCCATCTCTTTGTTTAATCTCCTTTACAATAAAGCCAAGGGAAGAGAATTAAAAATCTTTGAAGTATATTAAACCTCAAAAGAATCAGCCAAGTAGACTTAAAATAGTCACTTATTTTCCAAAACTGGTTTGTCTAAGAACAATAAAAGGAAGTAAAATTTATGGAGAAATTATACAGTGGATTTGTCACTTAAAATATCGTAACTGTCTCGGGGACAATACCCCATGCTGAGGATTAATGGTCCCTCCAGACCTTTGATTCACCAGCGCCTTTTCTTTGCCCTTGACAAATTGGATTTTTAGGAATGGGAAGGTCGCCTGGACCATTGTTTGCTAGCCATTCAAAGTACTTGATTATGCAGGAGGGCTAGGGAAAGGCTCCACGTGACCCTCTTGGCTGGAACTCCGCAGCTGCTGTAAGAGCTAAACTCTCTCACCAAACTCTGCGCCCTAGAGCATCAGCGTGCCAAGGGGTACCCCTCCTGTTCCCATTGAAAAGCCGGCGTGCACACACCACCGCGTCACTCTGCAGGCGGAGATACGCCTGTGTTCATCTTTCTCCCTGGCCGTCTCTGTCACTCCATCCCCGTTAAGTACTTTGGGTTCCTGATTGCTAATACCCAGAGGCAGCAATGCAAACAAGCAGGGCTCCGGCCATCAGCGTGAATGCAGAAAGTTGCATCCCAGCCGGGCTGCGTCTGGGTCCTGTGCCGGGCATCTTCAAACTGGGCAAGTACCTGTCAGACCGCAGGGAGCCAGGACCCAAAAAAAAGGTATTTCCTATGGTCTCTCCTGCGCCGCTGGACCTTGTTTTATCATTGACTGAGGGGGATCTGTCCTGAGGAGAAGAGGCTGCCTTCTCCTCTGTTCATCTTGCCTCTCAGGACAAGCCAGAGTACCAGGAAAGCGTTTGATAAGTGTCCCACGATTCCTTGTTACGGCTTTGAAATTGAATGTGTCGAAAACCTATCCAGCCTTCTCGCCACCCCCTGCATTGCTGGCTAGCGTTACGGCGGGCTGGTTTTGTTAGCGGGAAGGTGAAGGGGCTGTGGTGGTGTTTGCAGACAAGCGGGCTTGTCCCTGCCCTTGAGATCTTCATTAGGGATGGTAGGGGGCACGTTTCACAGCCTGTGATTGCAGAGAGCCCTTCTGATGCACCCTGAACACTTGCTTGCCCCTGATTTTAGGTGTGAGGGCGTTTCGATAGTTTTCCGTTTTGTGGAGCTGGCAACGCTTTCAGATGCTGTTGCACTGGGGCACTGATAACGTGTTGGTTATTTGTTCCTGCCTTTCTCACTTTTGGTCTCTCTGAAACGTAATCACTGCTCTGTTACGAGGCACGGCATTCTCTGTGTAAACGCCCCGGGATTTGTCACCATTTTGTTGATGTATTTTATTTATTTGGTGTCTATACAATGGGGCCCCAGCGACGAGTCAGCCAAAGCCATATTGGATACCATCGCTGTTGCTTTTGATTTGTGTTTTGAACAATCGTCTTCTCTTTGGCCTTTGGTCGGAATCGAAATCTTAGCTCCAGTAAGCACGCGTACGTTTTCGAGGTGGATGCAGGCGCGTGGGAGAATGAGATGGGCTTGGAAAACATTCGAGGGGCTAGGTCACTTTCAGGTACAGCACAAGCCAGCCTCCCGTATGGAGCCGAGGCTCAGAGCTATTAAAAACAAACCCCTGGTTTAGAGCTCAAACACGTCCGGTAAAACTTGCAGAAATCAACCCAGCCGCGCGTTATTGGTAAAACCGACTCGTGCTAGAAGCTCCGTCAGTCTGTGTCGCAGAATATCTCCGACTTCCAGTGTCAGACACCTCGAAGTGTCAGACTCTTCCCTTGTAAAATGGGGCTTCATGGAAATTAAATCGTTCCCCCTGCAAATTCGGCGAGAAGAATCAGAGAGCGTTTTCAACTGGCTTGTGTCCTAAATGGGTCCATGGAGGCGATCGTCACAAGGCCAACGCTCTCCCTATGCCCCCCAGTGCACAGGTTGCTCATAAGTTCCGCTCGGATGTTTAATGCCCTTTAATTGTTTTTAAACGCTCTGCCAGCCCATTCAAATTTATTTCTCATCTGGCTCCATTGGCTTCTCTCTTTAGACTGCTTTGTTCAAGTGACTTTTATTACATGGTCATTCAGCGAGCTGGCACTTCATTTTCTCTTTGTATGGGTAAGCAGATTATGAAGTATGAGGGACTTTGTAGCTAAGCAGAATTCTCTCCTCTCTCCCGCTTTGCTTTTGACAAGTCGCATGTTTTACAGTCGTCCCACTGCAGGCAGAAGGCAGGACACCACAGTCATTAAGACACTTGAAAATCAAACACGACCGGTGCATTAAAAAACATCTGAACCTTTAAAACGAAACGCAGCGGCAGCATTGGAAGAAGGTCCATTTTAGCAAACGCAACCCGGGGGAGAAATTACCTCCACACAGAACTCTTCTGACAACAAGGCAAAGAGTTACAGCTGTGAGCGCCCGACTAGCCTACCCTTACTCACAAGCAGGGACAGCTTACTCCACGGGCCGTCTCGTTTATCTCAGCGCAGGGTGCTCGCAGGGCATAGTAAAATACTATGTAAGGGAGTAAGGATGGCAACATCTAGCTCCTATAAAATAGCTGCTTCGTTCTCTTTTCACTACTCTCAGATTGCTGTTATCCTCAGACACTGGTTCGGCCTTTATTTATTGCCCGTTTAAACCAGAGACTGGGGAAAAGATGGCCCAGAGTTGCTAGAAAGGATCACGTTTAGGCTTTATTTATAGAAGGGATTTGTATTTATGTTTTGTCTTGCTTGGATCCTGAGTGGAAATGACAGTGGCTGATGCCTGTGTTCTAGGTACGGATGGTGAGAGGGGAATTAGTGGATGAAGCCGGGGGCTCAGCTCTGGAGTGGATAGGGTTAATCCGGGCTGCCAGAAACACACAAGAACAGACACTGGAAGCTATTGCAGATCTACCAGGAGGACAGGTATCTCGCTCTAGTTTGCGCGCAACGTTCTGTCTGAATGTTCTCCCACGGCGTTGGGTTGCGTTACAGGGGCACTGACGAGGTTTTCTCTCTTTCGAATAGATTTTCTACAGAGCGCTTAGAGATGTCCAACCAGGGGAGGAGCTGACCGTGTGGTATTCAAATTCTTTGGCTCAGTGGTTTGACATCCCAATCACTGCTACTCCGACACACGACGAGAAAGGTACAGCAACTTGGACTTTATTATTCTGTTAAGTAGTTTCTGCACAGATGTGAATAAAACTCACAGGTGCCCTTTCTAAGAGAACTTTATGCCGATTTCCCAATTGCAAAGGCTTTTTTTTTTAGATAAACCTTATAATGAATAGCCACATTGTGATATAAAACTGCAGTTAGAAAACCTACCCAATTAAAATATGTGTTTACAGAAAGAGCCTTAAAAATAATGCAGGCACAGTTACAACGATTGCCACCATTTAAAAGCTATCCCTTCTGCTTCTTTTTTTAAAAGTATTTTTTTAAATCACTGGACTCAACAATTTGACAATGCATTGCAAGATTCAGATAATTAGATTTTTTTCAACATCAACACTATCTTATAATTTTGATAAGAAAAACGGGATTTGCAGATAATTCTCTATTTTACAATACAGCAATTTATTTTACTACGTTTTTTAAACATTATATTCAACTTTTCCCCTTGGTCTGAGCCTCACACTCCATCTTCAAGTTAAATTTGGGACAATTTCCAGCTACCCCTCAGATTCATTTAGTCATTTTAAAGTGATTATGGTCAATTTATGCAAATTAGGATGTAGTACGTAAAATAACGTGGTAGTTAAATCCAATTTATATATGTGCATTAGGAGATTAGCCCTTGGCATGCATAAATCTTGGATACATTATTTTAATCTACAATTTGCTTTTAGGTGGAGTTGTAGTGTAAATATAAACGATGTTTTAAAATTATTAGCCCGGTATTATCTGAAAGACAGAAGATGTATGTTTCGAAATAGGACATAGCAAAAATATTTCAGTTATCCGTCGAACTGGTTTCCTATGAATCTGATACCTAGCATATTTCCATGTGCAGTTCTCCATGTGCAGGCATTTTGTAGCTGACATGCGGTTTCAATGGATGTAGAGTTGTATACGAACCACAATTAGATTTCATACAAATCTCTGTAAAACTGGAATAAATTCTTCCTAGTGAAAACGTAGGCCACAGATAGAAGCTCGTTTTGAAAATTGCTTTTGGTGATTGTCTCCTTAGTCACCTTGCTTGGAGCCTGCATATATTCATTGCTGCTCTGAAATTTTACTACACAGATTAGGTTGTATAAAGAGCCTGATAATAGAACAGACTTGTTCAAAGCCGAAATGAGCAGCGCACAGAGATTACACGAGTCCTCCAAATGAGAAGCCCGATTCCATGCTGTCTACACACTTCTTGCTCAGGTTTCCCACTTAAGTCAGAGCCCTACATAAAGAGGAAGGGTAGTTTATGTCACTCGACAGAAATAGAAATCATTTCTATTCCTAATACTTTGGGTCAAATTCATATTCATCTCGTTAAAGCCAATGGAGCTACTGTCACAAGTAAGGCCAGCAGAATTTGGCTCGTTGTAATAAAATCAATGAACTGGAGAAAACCCTGATATATTGAGCCACATTAAAAATGAAATGCCGCTAAGGACACCGACATATTCTGCTGCCCACACTCACATCCAATATTACCTTACTCCACAAGTAATCTCATTCATTTCAACGGGAGTCCAGTACTACAGCACTGCTCAGATAGAGTAAGGACAACAGAACGTGGGGCACTGTAAAAGGTACACAGGTTTATTTCAGATGCCCTTTCTAATTGAACGTAAATATAGAACATATGCTGCAATCTTATTCTGAAGCTCAGCTGTTTCCCAACTTCCAGAGTGAAGTTTCAGACTAACCAGTGCAGCCGGAGGGTACAATAAATGGAACGAGATGTGTTAGGTGTAATTATTACTACTTTTGCAGTTTTCAAAATGTTATCCACAAGAAGAAACTTTTAGACAGGTGATTTTGTTAAACAAAGATTTTATCTAGATCAATTTTTTTAAAATTGATCTAGCCGTATAAACAAGGCTCTTTTAAACAGATCAGTGCTTAGAAGGAGTGGTGGGGAGAAGTCATCCCTTTCTATTCTGCATACGTTTGCGTATAAACCAAAGCTTAGTCGGTATTGCAACTACTTTGTAAAGAACATAAAAAACCGCACGCAGCTTCCTTGAAAAGAGCCCCAAGCCAGAAGTTTCTAAATCAACACACTGGGATTGCTAGACTGTGGAGGTTTCTAACTGCAAGCCTTTTCCTTTTTAAAAGCCACTTTACCTGCATCTCAGTGCAAGGTAATAGAATTACTGAAATGGTTCAAACACGCTCCAACTGAGCAATTAAGGCCTCGGCAGACACACTCCAGCCCTCCCGCCCCCAGCTCAGCCCAGCAGTGCGAAAAAACACACAATGTCCCATTTAAGAATGCAGCATAGATCCACAAGGACCACTCACTTCAAGGCAAGCTAGCGAGAGCTATGCATGACAGAAACGACAACATAATTAACAGAAGGAAACAAATACGGAACCCACGTTTTATTCTGTGCTTTCGTCATTCGCTATGCGTGAAAGTGTTCCAAAGAGCAACGGGGCTTGGTGTGGAAAGACTTCTCTTTTACCCTGAATTATTTTTTACCGAATGAAGGAGCTGACACTGGTTGATTCCTGAACTAAAAGTCCTTTTAGAAGGCTGCTTAGCCTGCTAATTCCATGCGAATTTATTCATTAAGAACCCAACTTTTTTTTTGCAAGCTTTTCTTCCACTCCCTTCTGCGCTTGGCTTCATGTTAAAGTATCGTTTTGACACGCACTGGAACTATTTTTTGTGACCCTTCTAAAAAGGCCAAACCAGGAGTCTCTTGTGTTTGCTTATTCTGCGCTTAAGGTTGCTTGATTTCGCACCTCTGTATTGTTAAGATACTTCGCCAACATTTTAATAGGTTTCTAGCCCTCTTGAAAATATCTCTACTATTTTACTTGCTCCTTTCCATAACTTTGCCTCTTTAGTTTGGCTGGCCAGTAGCGTACAGCCTGCACTACAACCAGGATGACTTTGTATTTGCTAGAAATGTCTAATTTGTATGTTTTGGAGGCCGGTAACTAGGAGAGACCATTATATATAAAAATCTCCCGCAGAGAATATATTTCAATGTCAGGGTGGATCAAATGGGCCACTTTTCATTTTATCCCTCACAAGGAAGGTCACTCTCTAAAGCAGGAGGGAAAGAAAAGTATAAGTTTAAAGTAACATGCAAGTCGTCACACAAACATGGCCATTCCGGTTTGTTCCGCTTCAGGGAAGCCTAAATGTTTAGGGCTGCGGCACAAAGGCCATTGTCCTTTGAAAAGCAATGATTACATATGGCCTATACATATAGGATATTGTCTCGCCGGGTAATGAGGAGCTCACGATCATTAGATTGCCCTTTGTTCAGTTTAGTCAACTCCTTGACATACGCTACCTATTCTGCAAACGTCAACAGATGGGCCCTGTGGCAGACGACTGAAGGCAACAGCTGCTCCAGTTTCCCCAGCCCATTTTAGCCCTGTCCAAACTCAGTCCCTGCCCAGCTCTCCTCAGTCCAACTCAGCTCGTGGGCCGAGGGGTTGTTTGCGACCCAGCTTGAAAACACAAACCAGAGAGCTCTTGCACTCCGGTCGTTAAAGCAGGCGTCGGAGGAGGCACCGGCGGGTGGAGGAGGAGGAAGAAAGAAGTTGCCCCTTTTCAGTTAGAACCCGATCCCCACCAAACCGTTGCAGTTAACAGGGAGCCTCCCACTGGTTTCGATGGGTTTTGCATCAGGCCTTTCCGGTGCAAGTGCGGGGACAGGAGAAAACAATCGCCAGGGAGTGAGGGCAGAATTACTTCCCACTGCATCTCCCCGTCCCCGTTAAGGGAAGCGCGTGGCGTCTCTAATGCAGGGTCCCCAGAAGGGTAACAGGGCCATTTCGCTGCGGTCCAAGGGTCTTCACAGGCGTCTCTGTCCCGGGGGTGATCAGACGGTGTCTAACGGCGGGATCCGCTTCTCTTCCCAGGGGAGGAGCGCTACATCTGCTGGTATTGCTGGAGGACCTTCAGATACCCCAACAGCCTCAAGGCCCACGTCCACTTCCACTGCGTCTTGAACAGCGGCCGAGGCTTCCTGCTCCACGAGCATGCCCGGCCCGCGGAGCTCTTCAGCCCCTCTCCCAAGGCGGCCGGCGAGCCCCCCGGCGCGGCTGCTCCCCTGAGGGCCCACCCCCAGCAGACCCACTGCGGGGCGCGGGAGGGCATCAAACGGGAAGCCGCGGCCCCCTCGCCCCTGAGCAAGCTGGGGGCGATCAAGAAGCCGGCGGGCAAGGAGGAGCAGGAGCGAGCCCTGGACATGAGCGTGGGCTCGGGGAGGAGCCACGGCCCCTTCCTGGGCCTGGTGGGGAGCTCGGCGGGCAGCAACGGCCTGACCTTCTACCCGGGGGTGCGCTCGGCCTTCAAGCCGGCCGGGCTCTGCAAGGCGGACTCGTGCCGGGAGGAGGGCAAAGCCGGCGGGCCGGGCTTCGCCAAGGGCTCGGCGAGCGTCAGGCCCAGCCGCGCCGGGCACGAGGCGCCGCTGGCGGGCGGCCCCCAGGCCAAGTGCGGCGCGGGGCACCCGCCCGACGGGCCCGGGCCGCTGCTGGCGTGCGGCGGCCTGCGGGCCTTCCCGCTGCTCTCGCGCTGCGAGGAGCCCTCCGCCTTCAAGCACGTGGAGAGGGGGCTGCACGGCGCCGGCCCGCCGCAAGCCCGCTACCCGCCGCCGCCCGGCGGGGCCGCGCTGCCCTTCGAGCGCCTCTCGCTGCCGCCCTTCGACGGGGCCAAGGCGTACCCGGGCGAGTGCCACGTGCCGCTGGTGCCGCTCACCCTCTACCACGGCGAGCTGCTCTGCGGCCCGCCCTGCTACCCGCTCAAGCTGCACTTCGGCAACCTGCTCAAGTACCCGGACTCGGTGGCCTACTTCAACGGGCCGGCGGCGGGGCTGCACCCGGCCGAGCTGGGCTCCCTCGCCAGCATCGACCGCGAGATCGCCATGCACACCCAGCAGCTGTCCGAGCTGGCGGCCGACAAGAGCCGCGGCCGCCTGGAGCCCAGCGCGGCCGGGCCGGCCGGCGGCAAGCCCAAGAGCGGCCACCTGTGCCTCTACTGCGGCAAGCTGTACTCGCGCAAGTACGGCCTCAAGATCCACATGCGGACTCACACGGGCTACAAGCCGCTCAAGTGCAAGGTCTGCCTGCGGCCCTTCGGCGACCCCAGCAACCTGAACAAGCACATCCGCCTGCACGCCGAGGGCAACACGCCCTACCGCTGCGAGTTCTGCGGCAAGGTGCTGGTCCGGCGCCGGGACTTGGAGCGCCACGTCAAATCGCGGCACCCCGGGCAAAGCCTGCGCCAGGCGGCCGAGGACAAAAGCGAGCCCGGCTGCCAGCGCCCGGAGCCCGAGCCAAAGACGGACAACGAGAGCGACGTGGACGTTTGCTTCACGGACGAGCAAAGCGACCCGGAGACGGGCAGCCGGCCGGGCGACCAGTAACGCGGCGCTGCGGATCCGCGCCTCGCTCCGGGTGCTTTGAGACGCTGCGGCGGGCGGTGCCCCCGAGGGGTTATAGAAGATACCGCATTTAATAAGGGGGCTCGACGGCAAACCTTGGAGGACGCTTGGCTGTAAAGACCCACTCGCACAGCCGCTGTTCACTGCTCCTGTAAAACGCCTGGCTTGCCAAAGCGGCGGCCCGCAGGGGTTGAATGCTAGCAAGCACGAGTTAACACACGAGCACCGCTCTCCTAGGCGCCAATGTTTTAGCCGCCATCTATTTTGTATTGTACCTTTGTGTCGAGGAAATTGTGCCTTTTGGAAACAATTCTTTTCTATGTATTTTCCTGTCACTTGTTCTAGCGTTTCAGGTTCTAGGTATGGACATAGTCAGAATTCTGCAGACACGCCTGCCATCTGTACACTTTATTTACACTTTCAGATGTGCTTACTCGTGTCTAAAAAGAAAGCAAGAACAAAAACAAAAAGACATTGCAGCACTGAATAGGATCGTATATGTGATGACAGCAGGTACACAATTTGATCAAGTTGCAATTATTTATAACAGAAAAATATTTGAGTAGAAATGTAAAATAAATATTGAAAGCATGAATCTAAAAGCACGCACTATATAATTTTAAAGAAAATACACTCTTTGTTTGGTAGACTACAAATGTGGTGTATGTTTGTTTTATAATGAATGATGTACAGTGGATACAGTATTTTGGTCTTGATTCCAGTTTGTCATGCGATTTTTTTAAAAATAAAGTTGCTGACAAACTACTGTTTGTCTAGTTGTTCACTTAAATGACTTCAATCAATTTTGGTTCCTGGAAAACTACCTAATAGTGCTCAAAGCCCCGATTCAAAGTTCATTGAAGTCAGAAGGAGCCTGTCAGTTGTCTTCAAAGGACTTTAGAGCAAGCCCTCAATGAACTTGACTCTGAATATCTTGCCACTAGCGAGTATATTTAGAACCCTGAAGAGGATTTTAATGATCAAACTGTGCAAATAAATCACCTGGGCTTTTTTCTGGTAGCCAAGATTTTCTTTAAAGCGATTTTCTGATCAAAGCCAAGTGTGGAAAAGTATGGTTGTGCAAAGTTTGTACTTTAGTTGGCTTTCAGATGTTTGGCAAAAAAGTCCCGTCCTTGCAAGCATTCATATTGGTAATCATTGTTGATTTGTCTTTTACATAGGCCATAACAGAAAATGGCCCCTTTCTATTTTTTTTTTGCATCGAGAAGCCAAGTACACCAAAATTAAAATACCTGCGGAACCAAGGTGAAGATTCCTACTTCCCCCAGAAACGCACTCAGATGGGGTCAGACTGCCGCCCCCTAGTCCCGCTGTTGAGGAGTTCTACTGAAATCAGTAGGTCAGTGTAAAGGGTTAACAGTGTGGCCCATAATGCAAAATATTACTCTGTCCTCCTTGTACTTCTCCCTCCCCCCGTTCTTTGGAGGGCGCAGAAATAGGACCCTGTCCTGCATTCCTTTTGCGCCTCAACTCCCCATTGATTTTAAGGTGATTTTTGCAGTGACGTGGGTAGGAAGGACTGGACTTAAAGTCCAGTTGGGACCCGATCTCACAACCCTTATACAGGTGATTAATCTTTATTTCCTCGAGTAGTCCTACTGACCTGGATAGGTAGGAATGAGTGTTACTCACTGCAACTGTTACGGGTTGCAGGCCCTATTCCAGGACAAGGCAATACAGTGTAATTTAAGATTCCAAATTAGTTGCATAAACCATTTACTTAGTAACTAAAATGATCCCAAATAAGGTAACTGTATCAACAGATGCCATAGGTAATAGGTTAGTACAAAGCTGACCATCTTTTTTACGTAATTAAAATGTAACCTCTATGACAGGAATAGGAAAAGGAAACAAAATCCGTAATTGACTTTAAAGGATTGGATTTAAATTCGAAACTGCCAATAAATAAATACATAATCAGTCAGGATTTAGGGAATTTCTCAGGGCTAGGATTGTTTCCCACACAGTGTCTGCTATAAATCACTGAAGCCCTTGCCTGGGGTTCGATCTTGCTTCCATTAAAGATCTGCCTCACGGAATCTAGGAGATCAGGACCCTCAGTTAAACCAATGGGACATTTGCCAGTAATTTCATTGGGAGCAGGATCTGGCTTTAATTCAGGCATTTATTTTAGTAGGTGTTTGTGCCTACTTAATTTCCTTTACAACCCCCCCCTCCCCCCCGCGAAATCTGTCATTGAGAACCTGTAGGCGAGCGATACTATCATGGAAACGCCATACTGCCCTTTCACTGAGGTCATAAATCCTGCATCAGAGCTGTTCTGATCTCAACAGGAGTGTACGAGGCACTCACTGCCCAAGGCACTTGGAAGTGCATCGTGCTCCTGGGCGCCTCTTAGCACGTATTGAAAGGAATGATTCTTAAAATCTTCCAGCATCCTTGTCTATGCGCACTTGACATAATGGAAAGGCGCTCTTATGGTCTATGGTGGCGAAGAGGGGAATACGGGAACCCTAATCTGCGGATTATTTACACAATTATATCAATAGAGTATGAAACGAAAACCCACCAACCACATCAAAACGCCAAATTGCAATGTTTTGGTTACATTTCCTTCAAATCTGTATAGGCAAGTCAACATTGTAGATTAATGATCTGTAAAGCAATTGTATTTTAAATCAGAGTAATCTTTGAATTAAGAAGGCAACCCCCCCCAACCAACCCAAGGAGGGGCGGAACCGCTTTATTCTCAAATCACCAATGGTTCAACTTTTTGTCCTCCCACAATCATAAAATGGCTAAATAAATCATATAAAACTTGGGTGACATAGAATAATTTCTGTGCTGAGATCGTTATGTCATATTTCATTTGGTAATGCTTCTTCGATTGCTCTATTACCTGAAAAATGAGGCTTCGAGTGGGAATGTGCGTTTGAACACCAGTTAAATAAATCTTTAAAAAGTGGATCACCTTACGACACATTTTTAACTCTTGGAACAGAATTTGCAATACCAGCAAGCAACAAGTACCTCTAACTGGTCTGTGATTAGCAGAAGGGCAGAAAAACAAAGCATTAATCGTAAATTGACACTTAGTTAAACAAACCATCTGGTATAACAGATCTCTCCTGAAAGGGTTCAAACCTATGGCTATCTTTTCCTGACGTGACGCTTGGTTTCATTTGGTCTCACCTGAGTAAACTTTCTCCTCACCTTACGCTGGAAAGCTGTTACCTGATTATTTTAAGCTTCTCACACCAAACCAAGACACCTTATCTAAGTACAAAGGCATTCGTCATGTTTGTTCATGAGTGTTTCTGAGATCCCCATGCAACCAGGTTGCAGAAAAAGGTGAGACCAGAGAAAAGCGTGGCCACTGGAAGGAGTGAGAGATTCTAATATGGTTCATAGACATTTCATTTGTGTATGTTTGGCTTGTCATAATATTTGCACTGTCTGGCTCAATAGCTTCCTCCACTGTGATTTTGAAGACAGTTTTATCTGAAAGAAAAGGGCTGAGCCCAATGTGTCTTTCATGCATGCCTATCCTACGGCAGTGCAGCTCCTGTACAAAACTCTTGTGCCTGAAATGCAATTTCTGATATGGCAACTTTAGAATGAGATGCAAAATGCAAACAACAATTTGGCATTGCCATGACAGACAGCAGCAGGGATACTGATTTGCTTACAAGCCTTCTCACGAGGAGGTGTTTGTGAGCGTGTAAGTGTAGCAATCTGGAAGGAGAATACTCTCCCCCCGCCGCTCAGAGGAAGGCAGGACTGGAAGTCTGGACTGCAATGTGTTTGGCAAGAAAGCACAAATGCAAAAGCCACAGATCCGGACTTAGAGGAAGCAGCCTCGGAGTTCCTTAGGCTGGGATCCACGCATGTGCTTAGCCTTCTCCCATCCGAGTGAACACAGACAGAGCTCGGAGCCCGGGGCTCCCTTATGTCTCTGCTCCTGGTTTGCAAGCGTCTAATTGGTTGGGAAAGTCCGTGGACTGGCTGGGTGAGTGGGTGGCCTGTGACTTCTGCGGCTAGCGGGAGGTGACTGAATGTGATCACCCGCACACTGGTTTTTTTTCCCACAGGAGGGCCCACCTCAGTCAGTGCAGAGGATGCAAAGCAGAATGGCCCCGGTTACCTTTGCCTGAGCAACTGTAATTCTGGCATTTCCTACCATCTGAGTGCTTGACTCAGTAACCTTCCTAATGTTCACTTAATGTCAGAAATAGAGCACCAGAAAAACGGCCAGCCCCATTCATCAGGAGATTTCAACGGCACAAGGCTCTGCCATCACCAGATGGGAGGGTAGGGCGCAGAGACCCACCTGACCCAGAAATAAAACCCACCGGGCCATGCTTGTCACCCAGCAGCCTGGCTGTGCTGTCTGTGGAGACATGCTGCCTCTTGGGGCTGCTCCTCTGTGTGAAGGGCATTGATAGGACTTGCTGCCTTCCTCTGGGGCTGGGCCCAGGCAGGATTAGGGAGTGAGCCCCCTCGCCTCTCCCCCACTCCCATGAGCTCTATACAGGAGATGGGTCCTGGAGCACAGGGGACCCCACTCCAGCACCCCTTCCTTCAGTGCAAGACCGTCCCTGTACTGGGAGCACTTCCGGGAGTCCACCCCCAGAGTATGCCAGCCCAGAAGAAGCCCTGCTTCTTTCAGAACCCCAGAGTCACCCTCTGGAGGTCCAAGTTGGGTAGGGTACCCTGCGGGGTGGCTGGGGCTGGCACAGGCAGCATGTACCGGGGCAATGGAGCATCTTCAGCACTGCACAGCTCTGGGATCTGGTGCAGGCTGAGTGCATAGTGTGGTTGAGCAGGAAGGTACCTGAGAAATAAGGGCCCCCCAATAATTGGAGTCCTGAATGTGAGAAGCTGTAGGGAGTAAAATTCTATTGGTTGAGTCTCTGCAGCTGAGGTTGCTGTTGGGTGGTCTTCAAATCCCCTTCTCAGGAGGTGGGAAGGAAAGGGCATGAATGCACTGGCACTTTGTTCCACCCCCACTTGGAAGAAACAGCAATCCTTGCTCAGGCAAGAGTCCAGCTAGGGCCTTGTGATCTGGGAAGGGCAAAGATCTGCTCTCAGGCCTTGTCTACACTACAGATTTAAGCTGACCTATGTTAGATCAACGTACAGCCACCCCAGTAATTATTGTGTTTTTTCATGTCCCCATTACCCTCCTTCTCCTGGTGGTGCACATCCTCACCAGGAGCGCTTGCACTGACTTAAATGAGGCAGTGTGGGGGAGCTAATGGTCTGAGCTCTCAGCCCTTTTTAAGGCTCACGGCGAGAGTCTCCCCATCTTAAACTGTCAGCCCCATGGCAAGGATGGGAGGGGGGACAGAACTCCAGCTGTAAGCCCTGTGTGGAGCTGACAGCCAACACGCAACATAAAGAACGCAATGTGTACACAGACGCAGCATAACCCTAACAACATCAGCCTAAACTCTTGGGGAGGTGAAGCGATTAGGCTGGTGTAGTGAGCAATTTACATCAGCGGGAGCAACGTTGTAGTGTAGATGCTTAAAGAGTCTGGTGAATGTAATCTGCTATACATCGACCTAAGTTTGTGAGGTGACGACAACAAGAACCAGCTTGCTATCAGGTTCGATTTATATGGATCCCTCAAATAAGGAGGGACAAAGATTGCTTTGCATACAACTGTTTTACTTGCAACAATCTATACATCATCGATTACAATTTAAAAATCACCATTGATTCTTATTTAATACAACAATTTAACTACTTAAAAACACAGTTACAATTACAACTATACAATTATATTTACAAAGCTAGCTTACACTATAGGGTTATACTTATACTATTATACTTACACTGCACCAGTGAGATTTGTCAGCAGCAAAGCAGCACTCCAATTCTACTAGTACAATTCCCGGGTTTACATCTGAGTGGAAAATACAGTCACACTCAGGTTACACATCTGAGTGGAAAATACTGTCACACTCAGGTTACACAGCCCCACACTCTATACTTAGGTTTGAGTGGCAAGCTGGGGAGAGACAGTAGGTAGATCACACCTACATGTAGAACTATTCTGTTGTTTTTCCAAAGGTACAGGACATCTCCAGTTTACTTCCTGTTTGTGACTACCTTTTATATTTTTCTTCCACACAGCAATATGCCCACTTAGCCAATTAGAAGTTTCCGAGAGTGATGAGGTAATTGGGGACTGCACCCCAAAACAGCGAAACTGACAGAGTGAAACCCGATTTTATTCTTCTTAATTGTCCAGCTGTTGTTTGCTGCTGACAAAGAATCACCCATTGCAATACATATCTAAACACTATTCAAATGCAGTGTACTGGGTTTCGAGTCACAGAGATTTTGCTATAATACATGAATGGGTACTATTTAACTGAAATTTACTGAGTTTCAAGTAACAGGTTTATCAAAACCCACAGGCTACATTCTGATTGCATTGCCTTTAACACTTAATGTCTGCTGGGGTGTTTCCCGGCGCTGGTAAGTTTCAGGGAGGTTTTGCTGTGATACATGAATGGATACTATTCAAAAGATACTATTTAGATGAAATTTACTGTGTTTGAAGTAACAGGTTTTCCAAAGGCTACATTTTGATTACATTGCCTTCAGTACTTAGGGCCTGCAGACTCCTCCCGGGGCTGGTAAGTTTCACAGAGATTTTGTTACAATACGTGGCCGGCCGGGGGTTGATACAAAGCAGTTAGCATTTTACATTTCAGTCCAATGAGTTTATATTCCTATTAAGTTAAAATGGAGTTGGGTCACTTTAGTTATAAAATGAAACAATGTTACAACAGTTTGTAGGGTAGAACAGTCTTCAAAGCCATGGCACAGCAGTACAAGCACTTTAAGATATAAAATGTCAGTGACAGAGATTGGAAATGCACAATGCCTGTAGCTACACTAACATGGACATGAAAGGACTTGGGGTCTGGCTGTAGGACAGGTGACCCCCCTGTTCTTCGAGTGGTCGTGCATGGTGGATTTCAACTCTGATGTTATTTGTTAGGCACCAGTGCTACCTCTTCCTGCTCACATTAAAACCTCATCCATAACTTCCACTGATTTCACTGGGAGCAAATCTATACTCCATATGAGACAGACCATACAGTTCAGACCCATGGTATAATGCTTGAGCAGTTGCTGATGATCCAGATGCAAAACTGTCCCTTTCAAATCTTTCCCTTCTCATGTTTGTGGACTTTCCAATGCCATGCAATGGAAAAGCGGGAGACTGGGCTAGTGGTTACAGCGGGTGATTAGAAATCAGGAGAGCTGTGTTCTGTTTCCAAATTTGCCACTTATTTTCTTTGGCTTATAGTAAATAATTGGTAAAGTTTCTTCATCTATAATGTGTGGGAAAGTAAATTTGAGATCTTTGGATGCAAGGCACTGTATAAATGGAAATTACTGTACTGTTATTTTCCATGTACATAGGGAAAATACAGGCATCAAGACCCATGGCATGACTGAGAGTTCAGTGGGCGATTTGTCTGCTCAAGGACTTGGGTTGCTTAGATGACCAAGTTCCCACCTATCTTTGTCTGTTGAGAGGACTAAATAGGTTTTTTGGGGTGGAGGGTTGGAGAGGGGCATGGCAGGGGAAAGCAGGAATGAACAGAAAATAGTGGAAAGTGAAACAGGAGTTGTAGCTGTATTGGCTTATAAACCAGAGAGTCCCTTTCTTACTGGCTTATTAGAAATCAATGGCACAAGCTATTTGTTTTATGTACTGGGATGGCTCTTGGATAGCGGTCTGAAATTCTTTTTCCCCCTGGAAAGTTTTGAATTTTCTATTGAAAACACTGGGTTTTCAGCAACAAACACTTTTCATGAAAAGTTTTGTTTTGTCAAAAAATCCAGTTTTCCATTGAAAAACAGGTCTGATGGAATTCTTTTGACCAGCTCTAGTATTGACTCTGTTTCAGAAACAGCTCCAAAAGTCTGTATGCACTATCTGGTACATTGTAGGAGAGGATTAGTCAGGGTTGAAAAAATATGTCCCCGAGATCAGAGGCAGTCCCATACAATTCTGTGGTGAGATCTGTGGCCACACTTATCTTTAATATGAAACTATGCTCCCCAGGTCCCATTATGTAACGTTGCAGGTTGACCTTTAGTGTCCATACGTTACACTTTATGTATGGGGAAGCCACATGATCCAGTGTCTAGGTTGCAGGACCAGGCCTCAGGGAACTGGGGCCTATTCCCAACTCTGCTATAGACTTACTGCATGATCTTGAGCAAGTTACTTAGGTTCCTAACTTTAGTTTAGACAACCAAATAAGTGACCTGATTTTCAAAGCTGCTGAACACCTGCATCTTTTATTGACGACAATGATGCTTATCCAACAAGCATGTTGAAATCTGCAGATGAAATGGTAAATTATTACTGAATGAGGGGCTGGATGTAATTTGCTTTATCTAATGCTATTAATGTGTGGCTTTGGGGCTTGTTGCTAATGCAGTGCTCAGCTAGGCAAAGTTTGGTCATCTTTGGGATGGGCAGTTGGCTTCCTAGAGCTATGTAAAGGATATAGAGACAGATTTGTGTTAAAGATTTAAGGCCTTTTTGTACTAAATTTGTATTGTAAAACCCATTCCATGTGCGAAAATATATCACAGAGATTATTAGTACAATGCTCAGTAAAGTCTTGAAAACTGCTACAAGTTTGAAAATGAATAAATGTCTTTAAACATTGATTTGTAAAGCTATAATACTGTGATGTGGCAAAGCAACACAATTTGCATTCTAAATTCACAAAGCTGTCTGATTTGGTGTGGAAAAATTATACTGAAAATATCTTAATGTTGATATACTCAGTCAAAGTCAGTTTACTCATAAGGATGATTTCAAATAAAATCACTTCACTGGCAAGCTTTATTTTAAGCAAAACATAAATAAATAAATAGAAATCTGATAAATTGGGCAGAAAGCCTCAGGTTGAAACTTCTTATGTGACAGAAGCTATGGACAAGAAAGAATCCAACAGCAGTTAGCTTTAGGTCAGGAAATGGTGAAGGTCAATGATTCTTTTTGATCTTTTTGTTTTTTCTCTTAAAACTGGCAGAAAGAATGATTTTAAACTTGACTATGAGCAGTTGCTTCCTGAATTATCACCTTAAGGTAAACAGGAATACGTCAAGGTCAGGTTCAGGCTTGCTTGAGTTCACTGAACCATATCAGATAAAATCTAGGAGCAACAAGACGCTTTCAGGTATGTTCAAAGTCAATCCAATAAGAAATGGTTCCCAGTAGCATGTCTGGTTTTATAAACTTGCGTTGTACAAGAAACAGGAGAAAGAAAACCCTCAGCAACTGAAAGACATAGCAAAGGAAATACCTTAGTGGGGTTAGGAGGTATATATTCTGCTATGTTTAAAGCTAGCATTTTTAAAAATGTAGGTCTTAATGGAATATTCCAAACAATCTTTAAGCCAGTTTTAATTTATTGTAACATTTCATTGGTAAATTTTGAAACATATTATACTAATCCACAGTTACTCCCTCTTAAAAGGTTACTAAAAAGGCTTGTATTTATTCTTGTGTGTTACTTTAGACTAGTTGCCTCTGGGTAGTGTCATGTGATACTGATGAATTTGAAGCCAATTGAATTCTACTGGAAATGAAGTAGTGATTTGTAAAAAGCAAAGCCAATGAACTTGAGTGGCTTGCAGTGTGTAACAAGTAATTAATAAGCTTTTAGGTAAAGGTACTGCTGTTATCTTATTGCAAATGACTAAACAAGTATCTTAGAAAAATATAACATGGGGGGAGGCTATTCTGAAAAGCAGTTTGGTTTTTTTGCACTTTTAATTATTTTTGCAGACTGTGAAACCTGCTTGTGATTCAGATGGTCTCCTCACACTACACCACACAGTACTGGATCAGAGAATTGGTGGCATAGTAGCAGTTTTGCCTTTAGGACACCTGTGGTAATGCCTCACCCCAAAATTATATTTGATTCAAAACAAATCTTTTTAAATCTCAGTTCTGTATGTCTTTTACCCACAGAGAGCTTCCACCCTACTGCTTTCCATTGCTGCAAACTCAGTTGCCCACTAGGAAAAGGCTTGAAGGAAAAAGCAAAGAGCAGGTGTTCAGAGACAGCTCTTGCACTTCACTGAACATCCTGGTAGCTACAGCAAAAGGCTAAAGAGCACTTTCAGAAGGGTCCTTAATGAGCACATGTGCAGCTAATAAGCAGCTAGAGAGAATTATAGAGCCCCACCTAAATTCCTGACCTACAACCACCATTGGTGCTTAGCTTAGAATTGGAAATTATGGCTTTTTCAGCCCCTCTCTCTGTTGAGAGGCTCCATCAATGTATAACTACTGACAAAACACAGCATACTGAGAAAGAACAGGCAACGTTTATCTGTATAGAGGACTCTAACAGCCATATGCAGTCTTTGATATGACATCAGTTGGAGCTGTGTTCTGGACCGAGGGAAGTATTTGGCCCACAATGATAACATCCTTCCAGCCAAGAGCTCTGAAGGGAAACTGTATCAGCTTTGTTCAGCCCAGAATTCACAAGGCAAATATATTTAAATTAAATTAAATATAGAATTGAAATTGGCATTTCTCAGCATGGTGCTGGGGGCAGCCATCTTGCTGGAAATCAATACCTTTTGGACATAAGGAGGGTAGGAATCCAACCATAACGAATTTCCAGTTTGATTTAACACTGGTCTTACTGTCAGAAGAAAGAATGACAAAGTTAAATATATGAAGTACTTTTTAATGGTTGTTCAGTCATTGCTGTCACACTGTCTGGAATGGCTCATGACCATGAATGCCTCAGGGCAGACTGTCAAGAAGCAGGGCAGAGATCCCAAACTGGTTGTATATTATATAATTAGATTTCACTAGCACAATGTGAACTCTTGACGCACTATAACAGCTTTCCATGAAGTCACAGACAGGCCACTTGGGCATTCCAGTCTACCTTGCCACTCAGGCAAGCGGATTTAGTGATAATTGTTTGTTATACACCAAAGATCACAACATATTTAGGTTGCTCCAGTCCTAAGAGACCAGTCACTTACCCCAGGTCAACTTGTACCTTACATCTCATACCAAAGACAATGCTTGTCATCAATCCTATAGTAAACTATCTAAGGAGTTATTAACCAAGAAACAAAACGAGAGAGTTACTACAGAGTTATTTTTTTTATTATTTTTTTATTTTGGTGTATTATATGGTACAAACAAGCTCAAATAGTATGCAACTATAGACTTTTGCTTTAACCAAAGGCAAAAAAGTACAGGAAAATGTATAAAATATATAACCCAGGGCTAAATCTTTCCCAAACATTCCAACACAGCTTCTAAATACAAGAGACAGCTGCACTTTCTGCCAATATGGGTCAAAAGTAAGCTATGTTTCTATGAATTACAGCTTCCAGCCTCTACGTCCACACTATTGATGACCACCAGATATGTACCTGACATGTGATAGCAAACCTTTTTTAAGCTGATGGGTTACCCCTTAGTGCCCAAAATGATGTGGGAGCAGTGGCCTACTTCAGTTTCCCTACTTGTCAAATGGGAACACTTTCCTTCCTTCCTTCCAGAAAGATTGTTAGAGTTCATTATTGTATTGAAAGTATTATATCAACATCTTCCTGATGGTGTAGTGCTTGGGATATGGTGTTTTTGTCTCTGCAGCTTGGGTTTGATTCCTGGTCAGGGAAGATTTCTATGTGGACCAGCTCATGGTCAGGGAAAGCTTCTATGCAGGGCAGCTCAGCTTTTTAGAAACCCAATACTTCATGCCACAAGAGTTCTAATGGGTATTTCTTTACTACAAAGTTAAAGCAGGCAGGCATATATACAGAAATGAGTTAGAGTCTATGGTTTTAAAAGATGACTGGGTTGTAGTTATCTTTCAGCTCGGAATGTCTTTTAGGGTTAACCCAGGTTGATCGTGGGGATCTCTGCTTCTTTTTCCTAGCTTCAGCTCTGTGAGAGTCCAAACAGCAAAAGAGATGAAACATTTTCTTCTCAGTTATTTTTATTTCCTTCTTCCAGAATTCAAGATGATGGGATGAGCCTTTTTGCACACAGCCTCTTCATGTTATGAGAAGGCAGTTAAAGTTTTTGTATTGTGATGTTCCACAATGCTCATTTAATCTGATAACCCTTTTTGATGGGAAAAAGATGATACCTTCTGCCTGGTGTCACAGTTTCAGGGCAAACAATTTTTACAGTTACAAAGCAAAAACTTAAATATTACCTTATAGCATCTGATAATGATATTACAAGTGAGATTAATGCAATTTACAAGCATTTCATAAAGTCAGAGCACATGGTTATAAGTTCAATACTCATCTTAACCATTCTAACACACAGATAAAACAGACTGGTTTCCAGCAATGAATTTGTCAATTCTCGTCTGAGGCCTGAAGCTTTGGCAGGGTCTGGCACCTGGTATACCAGTGTCACAATTATTAAGGAAGGTCTGAACTTGACAAGTGCTTTGTGATATCCTAAACTGTGTAGCTGAACAATATGGTTGCAGTTTGCCTTTAAAAATGTTTCTTGCTTATTTTTCTAACAAGCAGTTCCAGACTGTGGAGTGTGGATTACAGCGTTTGCCAGAAGCAGTATTGATAGTTGTAATCTCTGGTTAATTGTGAGTATGAGATTGTTCTGGGCTTTTGCCTTCATTTCACAGTCAGACTAGTTCTTACGCAGAAAGAACAGTTCCTAAATTCTCTCTCTTTTAAAAATAGCTGTCGAGTCTCTCTATTGAATGATTTGATACCATATTATAGAGTGAGCACCATTACTATACCTATAAATTGAATGAAATCTCTGATTACACATTCAACAGACTATGTACCTCAAATGTTAATATTAAAAAAAAATTGGACTGGGGGCTGGTTTATTGCGGGTGAATATACTTAAAGGTCACCAAATATGTAAGTACCTTTTTGCGCTCTGCCTATTTTATTGGGTACATTTTTGGTGTGTTAGTTAGCAAAAATTATTTTTTTTCTGCCCAGAATAAAAGGGTACCACATAACTTACAAATAGTCACATTTATAATAATATAAATTTATCATATAAATCATAGTACTTTTTGACACACCACGTGACTTTACTGGTGTTATAAGCACTGTCTGAAATTCCTCTGTAAAGGATGGTGCTTTCATTTTCATTCAGGATGCTTGTTTAAATACCAAAAAGGAACTAAGCAGTTTGTTAATGGACACTATGTTATTTGAACACATAGGCATGACTTCATATTTCCAGAAGCCCTACGGGCATGAAGTATCTTTGCTGCATTCAGTAGTTGCATCTGGAACAATCTGTATTGCAATCTAGGCCTCAACCTGATAGTCCCTAACTTCTGTGCCAGAAAAAATCTTAGGGGAGGAGAGCTGGTTGCCCTATTCCCACTAAATTTCAATGGGAGTTGGGCATTTAACTCCTGTAGGTCCCTTTAAAAGTCCTAGCCTTTATTAGTTTAAAAACTTATTTCTCATTTTTTTGGATGAGCTTCCAGTAAAACGTTACCCTGTGATGAGTGTTTTTAATGTTTGGAATTTCAGGAGTGTTGGTTTTCCATGGGAAGGGCTAAAATTGTATTTATAATGGGATACTAAATACAACCCTAACTACCACTTTATAGGTAATGAGTGTAATTAACTTTATGCCCCCAGTGGTTCTAAGTTTTCCGGCACAGCTGATGTTAGAACAACAAAACAAACTAGGTTTCCCAATTTTCACAAAAGTGGGATATTCCGAATAGAAGAGAAATGTACAAACCTTCATTTGCTAAGTAATAAAAATTGGAAATAAAAATAATAATCCTTCACATTTCTTTCACAGTTTATGGAAAAATGGACCTTCAGCTGGGATGTCATGTGCCTTACATGTGGGTTGAAAGATGTTATTAGCAAAATAAAATTCCTGCACAAAACAGACTGGATCAGGTAACCAGGTATTTTGAATGGTAGATTAAACATTGGTATCAACAGAATTAATAAATATTAGACATTATCTTTATCTCTGAAAATATGTAGCTCTTTAATAAATAAATGTTTGATTTATCACAATTACTGGTGTTTTAGTTTGTCCCATCCATGGGTCGCTTGCTGATGGATTCCCTGCAGCTTGAGGTCTTCAAATCTCACTTTTGAGGATTTCAATAACTCAGTCATGGGTTCGGGGTTGTTATAAATGTGTATGGGTAGGGTTTTGTGGCCTGCCTTGTGCAGGAGGTCAGACTAGATGATCATATTGGTCCCTTCTGACCTATGAGTCTCTGTCCAAGCTGTAACTGTTCTGTGGGTAAACAAGAAACCTTTAATCTCCAAGCTGTCCAAGCTGTAATTAGCTATCTTGGAAATAAGTGAATTTTGATGAAGTGCAAAAATTAAATGATATCTCTTAATTAGCAGGGTTTTGTGGAATTGTGGTTGCTTTTTAGAATAGCTCAGTGAATTGCAATGTTTCAAAATTACAGTTATTTGGAAGTCAAGCAAAATCAGATTTTTTAAGAGAGAAATGTGTCTTACTGCTTAAGATTCACAATATGTGAAAAGGAATGAGCAGAGCCTTTTTTACCTTTAAAATGCCTTCCAGGTTTATGCACCAGATGGTGCTAGATTGTGAATATGTAAATTGTATTTTATTTATATGCTAAAGAATGTGTGATGCGAGCCATGGTACATTCAATATATACACTATATAGCAAAGTAATCTTTAAAAAATCGTTTGTTGTAGTACATTTTTGTGTTGTATGAATCCTTTTCTTGACTTATTTTCTGCATTTTAGATTGATCCTTTCCAAGGAATTCAGAAGTCTAACCATGCATGAGTGTCTGGCATGGTCTAGCTCATTTCATGCATGGTGTCACAGATCCAGTTGAGCACACCTTTTGGCTACTCACCAGATTCCTGTGAGGGAGCCCACCTTACTGGGCCCAACGTTCTTGAAGCTTCTGGAATCTGAACTAAATCAGGGACTGCCCTGATTTGGAGTCCCAAGGCACACTTTCAGGGTGCAGATCCTTTGTGTAGCCCCTTCCTGAGAGCTGAGACCTTGTGGTCCAACTGCCTAGTCTCTGTTATCAGTTGGTGACCCCTCAGATTTTTTTGTAGTTTAAACAAACCCCCTCTCTGAACTACATCTGGGTGGTGTCCTGGGTCCACACATTAAGTCTTCAAGGGAATGTGATAGGTGTAACAGATACCATTGACAGACCTTGCACAGGATTCTAAACACCATTGCTCTTTACTTAATCACACAATATGTACTGTGACAGGGTCAGACTAGATGGCTACCAGAGAGTACTACTATTTGAGATCCGGGAAGCGCACTGCTAAAGGCCCTTCCCCCAGCCTAAGGAGAGGAGCCATTGGACCTGGGACTCAATTGACTTTGGGGGACAACCAATGAGAAAACAGGAAAGGGCGTGAGGGTCAAAGGGTCAAATGGAGGGAACCGGAAGGGGACACCAAGCAGAGGACCCCGGACAGTATCCACTGCTCTCAGAAGGCATCAAGAGAGTCAGCGGATGCTGCCCAGAGGAACACTGCCCAGACACATGAATGGATGGAGGAACGGAAATAGGCCCCACAGTTGCAGAGCACCTGCAAGTCTAGCAGCCATCTTGATGTATGGGGAGAGGGTGGCCAGGGGCCCTTGTGGGGCTGGGGCCTGATGAAAAGCTCCAGAGGGCTAGGACTGGGAGGTGGGGGGGAGTGCCCTCTTGCAGGACCTGCTTGAGGTAAACCTGAGCAGTGGGAGGCAAGGCTGCCTGACCTCCTGGAGTATGCACCAGGGGGGTGCGAAGGATGGAGAGCTTCATGCACCAAGCCAGTGCTTGGGGATCCCCTCAGTCTCCCCAGTCATAGTCCAGGAAGTCTCTGATCCTGGTGATGCTTGCCAGGACCATCCTCTGTTGAAATGAGGGGGCCCCTGCCACCTGCACATGGAGTTAGGGGTTGTGTAGCAGGGGCTCTGTGAGGAGGTCCTCCCTCTTGGTGACTACAATGGACCTGGAGGAAGAGACCAGTCTCCAGATCTGGAGGAGGGCCTGATAGAAGACAGGCAGCTCAGAGAGGTCTCGAGGAAGACCTCTTGAATGGAGATAAAACTGCTGCTGGTCGTTTTGGAGCCCTTGGAGGTGGTGGAGGAAGATGTGTGCAAGTGTACTCCATGCTGGACTACCTGCACTATAAAGGAGCCTTTGAAGGGCCTGGAGGTGGAAGGTATGGACCTGGTGACCTATGTAGCACAGGCCCGGTCCCCCTTCCTCCAAGGGGAGACTCAGGACCCCTACAGAGACCCAGTGCAGTTCTGGCTAGAGGAACTCCAGAATTGTCTTCTGGAGGCTGGCCAGGAAACTTGGGATAGGGATCAGGGTGTTGAGTGAGTGCCAGAGAATGGACAGGGACCGGTTGGTTAAGCACCAGTGCCCTCCCCCTAAGGGAGATGGATGTGGGATCGAACAAAGGCCCCCCCAAGTCTGAAGGTCTTTGAGGGCATGAAGCTCCTCCCACTTTTCCCAGTACACTCTACAGAGGGATGGATTCTTGGGGCTGGTGGCCAGATGCCTCTCCAGTTCTAAGATCTCCCATTCCAGCTGCTCTATCCCCGCATCTCTCCGCCGACTGGCCCCCCAAGTGTAGTTGTGGCAGAAGAGCCAGGCATGCACCTTTCCCATGTCCCACCAGCACCACACCGAGGGAAAGGTGTGCCTCTGCCTCTGCCAGGCCAGCCAGAACTCCTGGAAGGATGCCATGAAGCCCACATGCTCTAGCAAGCTGTTGTTAAAATGCCAGTAGTCCGGCCCCGCCCACTCTGCAGTGAGGGAGGCCATCATGGTCACTATATGGTGATCTGAGAATGGGGCAAGCCGCATGCTGGAGGAGTGAGCCCGTGAAAGATGGTGATGTGATAAATAGATGTGGTCCAATTGGGAGTGGCATGACCAATCGTCCTCCATCTGGAGGAAGGTGAAAGTAGTGACATTGTCTGCATGGTGGTCGCGCCAGACATCCAGCAGGGAGTGATGGTCAATGATCTCCTGGAGGACGTCTGTGGCAGCCTGGCACTGCTCAGTTCCTGTGTGGTCCCATTCCTCAAGGGTGGTGTTAAAGTCCCTGCCCAGGACCAGGCACTCGTGAGGATCCAAGGTGCCAAGGAAGGAGGATGCCTGCTGGAAGAAATGTGCCTGCTCCAGGCCTGAGTTTGGGGCATAGACATTGACCAAATTCAATGCTAGCCCCTCCAAACAGACCTGGAGGTGCAGCAGGTGACCTGGCATGACCTTGGCAACCCCCAGCACCTCAGTCTGCAGGTCGGGGGAGAACAGGGTGGCTACTCCGCCCCCGTGGGTGGAGAGATGACTAAAAAACACCCCGTGCCCCCACTCCAGATGCCTGCTGACCTCGACGTCTGGATCTGTATGGGTCTTTTGCAGGAATACCACAGAGTATCTTCTTTCCTGAAGGAAGGATAGCACCTGGCACCTGCAGAGACCATCCTACAGCCCTGGGTATTAACATGGAAAAGGTGGTTGAGGCCTTGATGAGGGCTGGGGAGGTTTCTCATGGGCAGGCATGCCAGCGGCCCCCATTGGGGCCCACAGCAATCCGTGACCAATCCCAAAGATCATTAGAGAGTCATGGAAGCTGCGGGTCTGCTGGTAGGCCACAGCATCCTGCTTCTAGGTCCCTTTGCCCTCCCTTAGTATAGCCTTCAAGGTCTGGAGGAAGACGTGGAAGTCTCCCCAGCACTGCAGAGTGAGCTGCACTCTGTCCCTGGCTCCTCGGGAGTCAGCTAGGAAAGTGCGCAGCTCGTCCTGCAGTGCAAGGGGATCTGGGGGTCAAAGAATCCCATTCATCTTCTGGCCAGATTCCCGTGGCGGCCCCGTGGCCAACCAAGATGGGCAGACAAGGGGCTTATCCTCAACACGGTGCCAATGTTGTGGGTGCTGCTCTGCCTGGCTTGGCCCCCAGCACAAGGGACATTGGTGGAGGGAAAACAGCAAGCCTGGGTGGAAGGGGGGATATGAATACTGCCTCCCAGGAGTTGGTGGATGGAAGGAGAAATGACACGAACCCAGGGGTGGCAGCAGTATGGGAGGTGGACGGGGAGGCGACGGGGGTGGTACTAAGGGCAGGAGTGGGATCAGGGTCAGGAGTGGTGGCAGGGACAGAGGCAGGAGTAGGTATGGGATTGGAGCCCTGGTGGCCGAGCCATGGGCGTGTGGCTCCACTCAACCTGGCCTGGGATTCAGGGGCATGGATTCGGGATGGGGGCCCTCGCCTATGCCAGGCCCAGGTGCCGCAATGGACTTGGTGCCCGGAGCCGTGGTGGTGGGCAGGGGGTGACTTGGGTCAGGGCTCTGAGGAGGGCGTGGGGGCAGCTGTCCTCTCAGGGATGAAAGCCTGGAGCCTGGCTGCTTGGCGCCGGTCGTTGCCTCAAGAGGCTCGGTGGCTGCATGTGGAAAGTCTTCCTCAGCTGGACAGGTGGAATAGTCTGGGGGCGACACAAAGGCAAGGGTGGGGACAGCAGTCTGGGGAAGGGGGAGAGGGGAGGAGGAAGGTGTGGTGCGAAGAGGTTGCCACTCAAATCGAGGCCCGCTGGCAGGGGGTCGTCCTCCCCCTGGGTGACCGGGGTCAGACCCAGGGCCTCAATCTCCTCAAAGATGGATCTAAAAGTCCCTCACCACGCCATGAGGGCCACTCTGCCAGAAGCCGTGGTGGCAGCTGCATCAGCTCACCAATCCTTTCAGACTATATTCTTTCACCTTGAGGCATCTAAGTTCATCATAGAGAGTCTTTCTGTGTAATTCTCCCTGCCTTGCTACAGCAGATGCTCAATTGTTTCTTGAACTTTGCATGTGCTTTATAATCCGTGCTTGTTTGTGCTTGTTTAGTAAATATAAATTACCATTCAGACCATAGTGACCTGTTAAAAGAAATGAATTACCTATATTTAGAATGCTATCATAGATATTCAGTATACCATTATCCTCAAGTTTTAGGACATATTTAATAGAGTCTGTGTCCTTTTTTCTCTTTTATCCATAGTTCTTGCCTTTCCTTCTTACATTCTCTCTTAACCAAACTACTGAAGTCCTGTTTACTCAGAGGAATCTTTATATCAACTTCCTCATATTCTAAGGCATTTTTCACTGCTTTATCTGCCATTTTGTTGCCTGGTATCCCAACATGTTTGGGATTCATGTCAGAATTCATTTCTGCTTTCTGAGGCTCCCTTTCTAATTAACATTATACCTGATAAAGTCAGAAAGGATAGCAGTCATAGTTGGGTGTACATCCCTTATCCACCTCAGTGCCAACAGTATACCCTCATGTGACTGTCATAATGGCCACAAAATTGGATAGGCTCAGATCTCTTAATTCAAAATTTAGAGATAGAATGGGAATGGCCATTTGTATCTCTGTTGTCATCTCTAGAGCTGTCCACATAGATTTTGCAATGCTGACGCCATTTGCCATGTGTAATTCATAAGTCTCATAAGTTTTAGTTTTCATATTTGTTGGTCTTGCTTTTCCCTTTGTTTTATCACACAATTTCAGATCCACAACTGGAGAAGCAACAGTCCAGGTATAGTATGATTTACCATGATTAAAGATTTCAGTTTCTTCCAAACCTTCCTTTTCACCCAAATCTTTTCCCCATCTTTTGACCCTGTTAGCATATGGGAGTTTGTGGCACACACTTCCTTCTTGACTACTTAATTCCCATCAGTTTGTTTCCATTAATCTTATCTCAGAGGTAAAACCTAACAATTTCATGCTTAAATTTATAGGCATTTCTCTGGTTGCTATCTGCAGCACATCCAGTGGCATTGTAATACTTGCACCACATGTGATTCGCGGAGCTTGGGCTTGGATCAGCTCTAATTTTTTTTTAGTGCTGATTTAAAATTAATGCTTGGCATCCATAATCTATAACTGGCCTTATTGATGCCCTAGTCAGCATCACCACCATGTTTTTATCTGCACTCCAATTGTACCCAGCAATGCTTTAAAGTCAGTTAATTCTGTCTTTTCATTCAGTTTTGATATTATCTATATGACCCTTTCAGATTAGTTGGTTATCCAATATAACTTCTAAGAATGTAAAATTATGAAGTACCTGTATTTTTTCCTGTGTAGAGATATAAGTTCCATTCTTCCCCAATATTCCTTTTTGTGAAGATCATTCCCTTTGTTTTAGCAAGTGAGAACTGAAATATCCAAGTATCTCCCCATTCTGAAATCCCCCCTGCCTCATTGGTTCTGTCCACAGCTATTTTAGGTCTTTTGTGTTTGGCCCCATATAGCATGGTTGTCCACAAAGACTAATACCTATTCCTGCCCATATACCCTCCAGGAGATCATTAATCATGAGGTTAAAAAGGATTGCCCTGATAACACTCCCTGTGGAGTGCCACTAGTACGTTTATAAATATTTGACAAAGCTGCCTCCATTCTGACTTGCTCTCACGTAAGAAGTCTTTTATCCACCAGAACATTCTTCTTCTTATTCCAATTGCAGTTAGTTTGTACGAGGTACATCAAGCCTTCCCTCCATAGCATGTCATATGTTTTTTCAATGTCCAAAAAGACAGCTATCAAACTCTCTGTTCCTCAAAGGTTTTTTGTATTAGTTTCTAATCTTATTATATCATCAGCTGCTCATATTCCTTTGCTGAAACCACTTTTTACAAAGTTTAGCATATTTGGAAAAAAGAAATGATTGCTCTCATTTATTCCTTGTTCCATAATTTTGCCCACACATGATGTGAGGGAATAGGTCTGTATGTATCACATCTTGCCAGGATTTCCTATGGTATAATGACTGCCCACTCCCATTCTGCCAATAATATTCATTTCCCTATATGTTATATAATTTCAATAAAACTCCCTTCTGAGAGGTGCTTAAGCTTTGCATTACATATGCAGTCTTTACCGGGGCTGGTTTTTTACTTTTGTCTATAGCTTTTTGGGGATCCTGTATGCTAAAATTTTCATTCTGTCATTTTTATATTCTACCAAGCCATGCGAGAGCTCAGTTTTCTTCATCAAACATTTTCTTTTGTTCACAACTCTTTACTTCTTCCCTGTCTCTAAAGTGCAATTAATCATTTCTATTAGAAATGCTATACATTTTCTTTGCCTACAAGCAGTATGTCTTCATCTATTCCCGTTCTATTATCTTTCCTGCCCTGAACTGCATGTTGTTTTATCAGTAGCTTTACCTCACTAGCATTTTCCTCCTTCTCCATATTATATTGTATTCTTTTGGTGGGTTCTGCAGAGGATATTTTATGGATAATTTTAATTTTCTATATCTCTCTAGCTCATGCCTCTGCCAGACACCCTTTGAATACTGCACTCTGCTTATTTTCACAATTGCTGCATTTTAGTTTTGTTCCTTACATACAGTTCTCATATGAGTGTTCTCTTCCACATCCAGCACTCCTTGTTTTCACTTTACAGCTAGCTGCCACTTGCCCAAATCTTTGACATTTATAGCAGCTCAAAGGGACTAGGATATATGGTTTAACCCAGAAGAGATGATATCCCATAATAACCCTACTGAGTAGCATTTCAACTTTAAATGTTACTTGGATGGCTGTGAATGGTGTGTGTTCTCTCTCTCCTGATAATCAGTTACTTAACAAACAGCACTTAGTCCTCATCTACACCCTTTTTAATTTCATCCTCAGTCATGCCTAGTGGAATCCCATACATTCCTCCTCTTGCTTCTGTTATAAATTTAGGTAGGTGTCAAATTCCTTTTATTTTTCCCTAAAATTGTAGTTTTTCACCTAATTCATTCTTCTCTTTTTGAGGGATTAACATCTCCTATCTTTACACCTTCAGCTAGTGATTTAATAATTATGAAATGTCAATCTTTTCGTTATTCTTTTTTCAATTCATGGTCTGCTCCTTCCTCCTCAGATACAGGTATTTCTAATCTTTTTTTCTTCTTCCTAATCCAAAGCCATTCCCCATCCCTTGTTTCTTCTCCTTTATTTTCCAGCATAACTTCCAGCCTGTATTTCCAGATCTATTCAGCCAGCTGCCAGCCCAAGATGCCCCTAAGTTCCAAGCCCTTGCTCTCAGCCTTTCCCAACCTACAGTCATTTAGCACCATGGCCAGCAGCAGCCCTTGCCAGCCCAGGCCAGCATGCTACAGCCCAACCTGCCAGCTCCCTTTTGTTTCAGCTTTCTGGCTTTATACAAGCTCAGCTTGACCCTGCCCAATCTGGATTCCAGTCCAGGGATCTTATGTCTAGTAACTCTGGTCTGCTAGCTCCCAAGTGCTGTTGCTATTTCTCTGGATTTCTTCCTACTTCTCTCCTTGACTCCTTGCCTGACTCTTTAGTCCCAGACACACCTTCCCTCTCCCAAGGAATGACTGCAGACTACTTCCCTTGCAGCCCTCTTCTAGCCTCTGCTTGCTGGCTTTAGACATGTTCAGCCTGTCCCTGCCCAGCTGGGCTTCATCATCAATCAGCATTTGTCACTCAAGCCTAAATCTCCACCCACATGCAGCCTATCATTTGCCCTAATTTTATCTGCTCTGCCTTGTGTGTGGTGGACACATACGCTTATAGGCTTGTCAGCAATGGTGGAGACATGTAGACATAGAGGCATTCCATGAATGATACAGTAATTTTCATAAGAACAACTTCCCAACATTAACCAGATTTTATAATTTGTATGACAGATTCCCCAAATTGTCACACCAGGTTCCCTAAATGGCCCTATCATTGTCTTATCACTTTCACAGTGGAATAAAAAACAGTTAGAATGTAGATATCTCTAGTCATGATGTACATCTGTGCTCTGACACTGTTAGAGTTGTAGGCTTTGATGCCAAAGTAGTTTAGTGCCTAACACCTATTAACATACAATGGGAGCTGGGTTCCTAACTCCAACTAAACAACAGTTTATTTTCTTGAGGACTAACATGCTTTGATTTAACTGAAATTGTTGGCTCAGCGGAGAGGGATATTAGAGTGAAATCTGATTCCCTGTATTATAGAGGAAGTCAGACTAAGCGATCTAATGGTCCTTCCTGGCCTTAAACTCAATGAAATTATGACATTTCCTTGGGTTCCTTTGTGAATCCAAGCTGCAGTGGTTTGCAAAATAGGCTTGTTTGCTGCTTGATTGCAGATCTTGACTCTGATTCTTCATTAGGATCCACTAACTTGGATTCTCTAGAGAGACCTCTGTGGCCTTGGGACGGTGTGGATCAGGAACAGGTCTGAAGGAATGCAATTCATTCTACCGGACCAAGTCCCATGGAAAAAGTGGCACTGTTTATGCAGTCTTTTCCATGGCTTCCTCTGTGCTGAAGAAACAGTTCTTAATGGTCCTAGGGCCAGCTGCTGGCTAAACATTCCACAGGGGAAAATGTCTAGGACATTTTTGCCAGGATATATTCAGAGTTTTCAACCCAGCAGGCATTTTCTGGGAAGAAGGTTGATCAAGGCTACTGGTTGGTATGATTTTAGTGTCTGTTGAGAGAAAATTATTGTCCTGTGGCTTAGTATAGTCAAAATTAGTGAAGTTCTACTGTGGAGAGACTGCGACAGATTTTTCTAACTGTAAAACAAATGTCTTAAAAAAGGACTATTTTCTAAAGCAGCTGAAGAAGATTTAATCACTAAAGCATAGTCAATATCAGCCTTTCCAGGTGTTTCTTAATTGCACTGCTCAGAAGTGAGGCCTTAGTCACAGTAATGAGTGACATAACTGTCCAATTCCTCCACAGATTAGAAAACAATATGAAAACATTCTAGTGGTTTAGATCACCTGACTCATCCTCTGAACAAGACAATGAAAATGTAACCCAAATTCACTTTATATTAAAGCTATTATGTATTACTCCATCAAAACAAAGGGTTACAGAGAAACCTCTGCTATTTTAGCCTTCCACATAAAGTTCAAGTTCCTTGGTTTCTCTTTCAAGGCCAGGGACAAATTATCCCATCTCTCATCATGTCTTTTACTCCAGTCTTTGCCTGCTTCGCTCTGGCCAGGCTGCCCTGCTCACTACCCCCCTTTTTCCTACTCCAGCTCCTATTCTGTTCTGTTCAGATTCCTATACCATGTTTATCATCATGGTACCCGTGCGCCTTCCAGTAGTGCAATAAGCAACGTGACTAACATCTGTTATGTGTTGTTTGTTCTCTCATCCTCTCCTCAGGGGCAGAAGCAAGCTCAGTGGAGTGTTTTATTTTGGTAGGGCTTTTTCTTCTGTGCGGATCCTTTTTATTTTATAGGCTGAATCATCCTCTCAACAAGACAATGAAAATGTAACTCAAATTCACTTTGTATTAAGGCTATTATGTATTACTCCATCAAAACAAAATCCTTGATTAAAAAGACTTATGGGACCTGATTCTCCCGTGTGCTGAGGAGTTCTACTTTTGACATCAGTGGAATTATTCTGATGTAAAACCAGATGTAAGAGGAGGATTAGACCAGTAATATGTGTATATTTCACATGCTTGAATTCCTTTTAATTGCTTGTGTTCAGAGAGAGAAACCAGCACAGGATCACAGAGAGATGCAACACAGGGAGCATCTTTATTGAACTAACACTAAAACCAGCCAGGATTGGCTGAGCAATCCCCTAATAGTCTAACTCTATTGCTATGGCAACAAGTTAAGCTCTGTTGCTTTGGCAACCTAGGCAATTAGGTCAGACACAAAATATATATGAAGTTGTATTGAAATTTAAAAGTGTTGATATTGTAATGAACCAACTAATTTAGGTAAAATTGTCCTTTACTGAGTGGAATAAGAAATACTCAACTGTAGAGTAAGCTCAGTTATACATTGTAGAGCACGCACCATACTTCTAATATGTAAGAGAGATTCTTTCATCTTAACTGCTAGGGGTTTGGGTGTGTGGAACAAGAGCATCTGAATTCTGTCACCATGAAATTACAAGTGGATAGAGGCTATGGATTTGTTACAGACATAACAGGACACTGGAAAATAAATGGTAGTAGGTTACTCTCTACATGAAAGTGTCAAAAAGAAAAAATCTGCAGGGAGATCTGAGTTTAGAGCATTGCTATTGAGAACAAGCATGCACTTGAGAAGACAGTATAAACTGCTCTCTAACTGTGGTTAGAATGAAAGAAGATACGCTTTCCTGGGATGTTTTTCCTCTTAGTATTGTTATGAGCTGGGTGAAGCCTTGTTATGGGTTAAGTTAAAACCAAGTTCAAACTGATTTGCAAATGAGTCCCCCATTTAGTAAGAAACAGTTAAAGGACCACATGTAAAACAAGAGTTGGCCCGGAAACTAGCACCACAGAGGCCGAGGGTTCAACTGGGTATTGGAACCAGGTATGTCAGTACATATAAGAGAACCCACAGAAACTGAGGACAGCAGAGGGAGAGGGGGCAGAGGCAAAGGACAGCAAAGTCTAGCAATAGCCTGTGAACACAATGTGCCCCTGGAAAAAGCTGGGGAGAGGGAGGGCTTTTGGGTTTGTTGGCTAAAGAGGCCCGGGAGAAACTTCTCCTTTTGTTCTGGGTTCTTTCTGCATTCAGAGACAGGAGCCTGCATATTTTTGTAAATAAACAAAACCGCATCGAAGAGATACCTGACTATCACGAATTTCTGCTCCCAATTGGAACAAACTATTAGATCCAGAATTTTTGGCTAGCTGCACAGGCCAAAAGGAGTAACAATATTTTGTGGCTTGGGGATGCCCTCCCTCATTTGGAAAAAAATATGGATATATCTACATGAAGAGAGCCTTAACATGGATTTATCTTCCGCCTGCCTGTGCAGCCCAGGGAGAAGAAGAGTATTTATTTATTTATTTACGATGAGACCCAATCCCGTAGTATTGGGGTGCTGTATTCTTATTAAATATTTAGAAATCCCTGAGAGTGATTGTTTGATCTTAAGTACATCCTCACCCTGAAAGTTATAAGGGTCACAAATGTTTAAGTAATTCATTACCATTAGCATTGCTTAATTACACCATTTATTTTCTATCATGTTAATTTAGTTTTTCCAGTTTGAGGGCAGCTTGGTTCATCAGTACACTTATTGGAGACCTTAGTAAGTCTTGAATTTAAAGTGAATTTTAAATACATAAAATCAGCAACACACAGACCATCAAACTCTTCTTTTTGGTGACTTTTTCTATAAAGCTTACACATTTTAAATGGTAGCTGTTAGTCCCTCATTCTTAAAGTGTACAGTTAAAATCATAGAATCATGGAAATGTAGGGCTGCAAGGGACCTTGAGGGGGTCATCTAGTCTATCCTCCCAAGCTTAGGTAGGACCAAGAATACCTAGACCATCCCTGACAAACGTTCAGCTAACATGTTCTTAAGAATGCCAGTGACAGCAATTCCAGAACCTTCCTTGGTAAGCTGTTCCTGTACTTAACTATTTTTATAGTTAGAAAGTTTTTTGCAATATCTAACTTAAATCTTCCTTGCTACAGAATAAGCCAATTAATTTTTATCCTACCTTGAATGGACAAGCTGCCTTTAACAGACATCTCCATGTAAATCAGGCCCAGCATAATCTATAGAACTTGATGATGTCCATTTTTGAAGAGTTTTTGTCTTTGTGGAATTCTCTTCCTTCATAGAGTTTTCTGTTCATTTTTACAAACATTCAGACATACCTTGTGTCCGTCTTGGCTTTGATGGTGAGGGCGAGAAACATGAATCTGGTAGAGGAAGGACACATAGTAGCCAGTTAAGGGATTCCAAATAAGGAATGACAAGGTCAGAGTATTGAGAGGAAGACTGTTTTAGCCGTAGCATTATAGTTGCGGGCAGAGATGGTGAAAGTTGAAATATCGGAAGACTAGAGAAGAAGAGGTTGAGGCAAGAGAGAAAATCAAAGCATCAACTGGAATTTTGAGTGATGAAGAGGAAAGAACAGTTTCTGGAGATGGAACCAGCTGGATTTAACTATACCCTAGATGTCATGGTCACAGGAGGAAAATTTGTTAAATGAAACACCGTGTTCTTCTCTTCCCTATGAAAAGAAAAAGGGTATTTTTAACTCAGGTTAACTAACTTGAGGTAAAATCCTGGTGAAAACAACAGAGGCTGTAGTTTCACACAAGGTAACAACTCTAATTATGATGGAGCCTAGTCAAATCAGATGAGCCACCAATATGATGTGGCTGTGAAAAAAGCACATGCAATAAGGATATATCCGGTGGAGCATTTTTAGTAGAGATACAGAAATGTTAACACCATTCTATAAGGTATTGGTAAGACCACATCTGGAATTCTGTATACAATTCTCGTCTCCCTGGTTCAAGAAAGATTAGTTGAAACTGCAACAGGTACGAGAAGAGTTACTAGAATGATCTAGTGAATGGAGAGTCGAGCTGACATGAGGAAATTAAAGGAACTTGGCTTGTTTAGCCTAGCAAAATGAAATCTGAAAGGGGATATGATTGTTCCCTATAAATACATCCAGGGGTAAACACCGTAGAGGGAGAAAAACTATTTAAGATAAAGGACAATGTTGGTACCAGAACAAATGAGTATAAAGTGGCCATGTATAAATTAGGCTGGAAATTAGAATATTTCTAACTGTCAGGTAGATGAAGCTTTGGTCACCTTCCCAATAGGAGTTATGGGGCCAAACAACTTAATTAATGTTAAGATAGTGCTTGACAATTTATGTAAGGGAATGTGCGTGGTAGCAGGGTGAGGGGTGGGGAGACTGAGAGGAGGAGCAAGGTGCAACAGCTCTGAAGGTCCCTTGTGGTTCCTGTCTTGTATTCCTAAAATCTCATGTCTCAGGGCTTCAACTGGTCACCTGCAGGATTCAAAAGGATTCCCCCCCACAGTATATTCTATTTTCCCCCCCTCTTCCTCTAAAGCAGTAGGTTCTCAACCACTGGTACCTGTATTCCTGGGGGTATGCAGGGGTCTTCCAGGTGGTACATCAACTCATTCAGATGTTTGCCTAATTTTACAACAGGCTACATAAAACACACTACTGACGTTAGTATGAACTAAAATTTCATACAGACAATGACTTGTTTATACTGCTCTATATACTACAGTATACACTGAAACGTAAGTACAATATTTCTATTCCTGTTAACTTATTCTATAATTATATGGTAAAAATGAGAAAGTAAGCAATTTTTCAGTAATAGTGTCCTGTGACACTCGTGCATTTTTATGTCTGATTTTGTAAACAAGTAGTTTTTCAGTGAGGTGAAACTTGGGGGTACTCAAGACAAATCAGACTACTGAAAAGGGTAAAATAGTCTGGAAAGGTTGAGAACCATTGCTTTAAAACATCAGAGATGGCCACAGCTGGAGTCAGGACACTGGATAGGCTGGGTCAAGGTGGTACTAAGAATTCTCTTTCTCAGGTACTTGGCTGGTGGGTCTGACTCACATGCTCAGGGTCTAACTGATCACCATATTCGGGGCTGGGAAGGTATTTTCCCCCAAGTCAGACTGGCAAGGACCTTAGGGGTTTTTCACCTTCCTCTGCACTGTGAATGTGGGTCACTTGCTAGGATCATCTGGATATATGTCACTTAATTCCCTACCATTGCAGGAGCCTTGAGCACTGGTGCACCTCAGTCCCTTCTGTTCTTTGTCTGTGGCATATAATAGTTTAGTTTCTTGTGGGCTGTAATACTTTGGGTTCTTGGGTTTACTGTGTGGGTGCTGGTGGTGTTGGTGGCCTGTGAAATACAAGAAGTCATATTAGATGGTCTGGTGGACCCTTCAGGCCTCAAACTCTATGGTCTAGCTTACATTAGAAAATTAGGCAGATGAAAGTCACCCTGCTTTGACCTAGTTGTGAATGTGTGTACACGCATAGACTCATAGACTCATAGGTCAGAAGGGACCAATATGATCATCTAGTCTGACCTCCCGCACAAGGCAGGCCACAAAACCCTACCCATACACATTTATAACAACCCCGAACCCATGACTGAGTTATTGAAATCCTCAAAAGTGAGATTTGAAGACCTCAAGCTGCAGGGAATCCACCAGCAAGCGACTCATGCCCCATGCTGCAGAGGAAGGCGAAAAACCTCCGTGGCCTCTGCCAATCCGCCCCGGAGGAAAATTCCTTCCTGACCCCAAATATGGCGATCAGCTAAACCCTGAGCATGTGGGCAAGACTCACCAGCCAGCACCCAAAAAAGATTTCTCTGCAGTAACTCAGTTCCCATCCCATCCAGCATTCCCACAGACCATTGAGCAGACTTATCTGCCGATAATCCAAAATCAAATTTGTCTCCCATTGATATAAGTGCTCTGTTACAGCAATACGTTAATACCCCCTCCTTCAATGGTACTGAGCCAAGGTCAACGTTCTGAGGTTGATGAAGTGTAGTATAGTTGTGCTCTCTGTCTTGGTTAGCTCTGGGAGTGAGATATCAGCTAAAATCAACACCACCTGTGGAAAACAGAGACAGTTCTCAGTGCCATTGCCCTGGACTTGCACCCATGGCAATAGGAACTTACATTTTATTGTTTCATGCACCTAAACAATTCCCTCATCATTCCCCAGCACCTCTCCCTATGGCTCTGCTTGCCCAAACTCACCACAGCTAGGACTGCAGAGCAATGTTATGCAGAGCTGCTCCAAAGTTGAAGTGTCAGTAAACAAGTAGTTTAGTTTCAATAGTTCTCCATGTCCTGAGGTGTCTCCCTCTCCTTTTCCTGCTGGGAACCTGGGCCTTTCTCCTGTCTACTCTTTCCTTCTCCATACTGCCTGAAATATTCACCCTCCAGGCCCTCCATTCATAGTCTGATACAGCACTGATTTGCAGGATCTCTGGGAACATGTCCTCCAGAGTCCTTTCTTTCCCTTTCTTATTTTGGTCAGATGTTCCACGGGTTTGAAGGAGAGGAACTTCTCAAGGTTGCAACAGCAGCAGGAAGAGATAAAACACGCAAATGCATCGTTGTATTCATCATCACATATGAAAGCGAAAATTACATGGAGAACTCAATTTTAACACTTCCATGCATGCCCCAATGTTTTTTGTGGCACCAGGGCATGCATCCCTACCCATACCACTCCAAGCTGGGAGACAGTGAAGGCAACAACAGTTTCACATACATTGGTCTGTGAGAGCGATAGTTGCTGTAAGTGTTGGCAAAATGGACTGAAAAGGACATGAATGTCCTTTCCCCTTGTTTTGTTCTGTTCCATTAATTTCTTTGCATAGCTTTTTATTGTATTTATTTTTAAACTGCACATTTTTTGCACTGGTTTTGATAAAATTCTATGTTTTATAAATTAATTCATCTTTATTACTTCATAACATATACTGCAGAACGCATAGTGGTACTGAATGCACCCACTGCTTGTTTTTGTACAGGACCACAGAACTCATAGGATCAGTGACTAACAGAGGGTAATAATGATAAATGTACAGCAAGCCCCATATAATTAATAGGTGCATTAACAGACAGTGCTATATTCATAAATTTATACTGAGCATTGCATAGTTCCTAACCATGGCCCAAAACTTTAGGATCAAGTACAGCACAGCCCACTATACCATGTAACTGGGGCTGGCTGTTAAAGGACTTTGAAGGCCTCCTTCAGCAGCATAGCTCCACATCTCAGCTCTTCTAACAGTCCTTGTGTCTGGCTGTTCAAAGTCAGCAGACAGCCATCCCACCTCCACCCTAGTGGCAGCTCCCTCACCCCCCTTTTGCCTCACAGATATTATGCAGACACAACAAACAGCTATCTCCAGTGAGATATTTTTCTCACAGAGATCTACCCTGATGAGTAAACAATGCCAGTATCCTTTCAATCTACCGAAAGCACATTGAACTGCCATTCTGTACCTGATGAGATGGTAGTTGAATCTTTCTTTGAGGGGGCCAGAATGGCTTTGTGATCCTGGGGAGCAAGGGAAAGGCACGGTTCCCCAGAATCACTATTATTATTTCATCGCCACCAATGGAAATTCACTGGTTGGGAAAGAACGTTCCTGCTTGCATCTTTCTGAATGCTGCTCTCATTCTGGTATCCCTGTGCTGGAGAGCTGGGGTGAGCTCACCACAGAGATCCAGGAAAGTGGCCTCTCACCTCCAGAAGTTCTGCAGCCACTGCTTGTTATCCCAAACCTGCATTACACTGTGATCCCACCAGTCAGTGCTTGTTTCTTGAGCCAAGAACCGACTCTGCACCATCTGCAGCTGCTCTTTGAATGCCACCAATAACCTTGGATCAGATTTTCTATGTCCCATAGCAATTTGTCCTCCACAAAATCGTCAGGTCCCCAGTTGCTGTGGTTCTTCTTGCAGTTCTGCAACCACTGGGGGATCATTCATCCTGTGTTTGCAATGTCCTTGACAGTAGTACAGTGCTGTGAGGGCTCTGTACTTCTGTCAGAGATGGTGGACAATGAAAAGTGCTATGGAGGTTTGCGGGATTTGTAAAAAATTGTGGGAGTTGGATGGATTATGGGATAGTGAAAGTTGCATGATGGGAACTTGACCCCTAGCTCAGCCACATGAGTGTTACTCGTGTCTGGTCAGTGCACCAAATGATGGTGAGCTGCACACTAGAATACCTATCTGTGGTGCACCATTGTGCATCGACACACACACGTCCGGTAAGAATATGCTACACCAAAGTGGGGAACCAAATATGCACATGTACAGGAGATATACTAACTGTGGCTTTTATGCCAGTGTAACTTGCATCGACGAAAGTTTGTGCTGTAGGCATGGCCTACAACTTGTGGAAGGAAAAGATAATGAAGTCTCTATTTTTCACCTTAAACAAGTCTGTAGAAATGGCTGACAGAGCATGAGATGGAATGTGCTTTGAGGATGTTTAATCCTGAATGTCTAGCAATAAGATGATAAGGTATTTGTCCTAGGATGTAGGTGGGAATGTAATGTGAAGGGAAGCTTATTTCTAGATAGGGTAAGTTGAAACTGTTGGGGTAAGAAATTTCTGTATCAGAGGTTATGTGAAACTGATGATATGGAAACTGTGACGTAGATAGACTGTTAAAAACTATCAAAGCTTTTAGAAATGTATGCTCGAGGTCTCTCCTAGAAATGGGAGGCACCTTCCTTGCGTAAGGAATAAACTCCTGACTTTGCTAAACTGCTGTCTGGATTATTTATACCATCTGCTGGTCAACGGACGTGTAAGCAAGGACCCTGGAGATTGGGTTCCTCCACAGACTGTTACGCTATGCTAATTCTTGAAAATGACACACTGCCTTGTTTTCACTAGGATTTTACCTCAAGTTACTAGCTTGAGTTACAAATGTGCTTTTTTTTTGTAGTGAAGACAAGGCCTGTGAGATGGGAAAGATAGGGGAGTTTTTGCTGGCAATGCATAAAGGACTGACAAGGGAATATTTGGGGCAGAAATGGGACTGAACTGCAGACTTTGGATTTGAATTCTGTCAAGTTTTGGAGAGTGGGCATTATGCCTCTCACAGAGATAGGAGCTAGTGGTAACTGTGGAGTGGGAGCTTGGCTTTCCCAGCACCCAAGTGGATAGTTTGGACCTATATGTAGGTGGGCCTCTGTGGTTCTGACCCTGGTCCCCAGAAGGGCAGCTCTATTGTAAGCCACACTACCAGAGTCTCCACTGGCAAGTTAATAGATACCTTTTCCTCCCTGGTCTACACTGAGTGTTGATGTGACATGATGAGAATCCTCCAACCTCATCCTGGCCTACCAACTTCTTGTGCCCTTCCTGCCGCTGGATAACCATTGTAAGGCCTGGGGATGCAGGAAATGGGATATGATAATGCCCCGTTCTATATGAGGAAGGGGGAGATATGTACAGGGGGACCACTTCAAACATGGACACGATCAGAAGGCACAAATCTAGCCTTTGTTCTAATGAAAAACAGATGGCTCCACATTTTTAACCTGACCATGAGCCTACACGTCACATTAATAGAAACATATTTTTGTTTTAAATGAGTTATGTCCTACCATTCATGCCTTCGGCTTTCAAATATTGTTTTCCTTCTGAATTTCGTTTACCCAAGTACTGCTTATGCAAAGCTCTCTCTGGAAATCTGGTTCAAGGCTGTAACTAGTTGAATCAAGTGTCTTGTGGCAAATAGCAGGTACTGAGTACAGCCCATACCAGCTGTAGAAGACTGGTAAGCACTCCAACAGGAAAACAAAGACATGCAAATAAGGTGCGCTATGCAATCAAACCAAGAGGAAATGTTATTCACTTGTTAATGAATTTTGTGTTTGATGTGAACACAAAAAAAATGTCCTACTGAAGGACCTCTGAGACCCAGAAGAGTTTATAAATACATCTTTTGAATGAGCAAATGTTTATAGCATTCAGTATATGTCACTTGCTTCAACCAAGAATCCAGGATTTTTGATTTATTGATTTTTTTGATTCACACTAACAGACTGAAAATTCTGAGGGAAAAAAATCACTTCTCACCCCAGACAAATAATGAAAAATATTGAAAAAGACAATACTTCCATTTAATTTGAGTAAATTAAAGGTTTTATTCATTTAAACAGTTTTCAGCAATTTTCATGATTCAGAAAGAAATGGGATTTGAATATTCCTGTATTGCTGTAGGTGACTGAAATGCACTCAGTCAGGGCCCAACCATAATTTTTTCAGGTCCAGTACAAACTTGTAACACGGGCCCCCTCCCACACACGTACCACAATCCCTCATCCCATACATACAATCTCATGAGCCATGAACAATTTTTTCCTCATGGTAATGGGGGTTGCAGTCTGGGCTGAACCGCCCACAGCCTCCAGACCCCAGTAAAGTGTACCCTTTCCCCTCCCATTAGGGGGCCCTGCACTCAGTTTATACCCTGGGCCTGATGGAACTGTTAAAAATAAACTAGTCTCATACAAAAGATATTCTAATCACTACATCTAAGTACCATGAAGAATAAATTAATAAAAATACAACCAAAAAACATGTTTAACAAGCAGTCAAGGAGCAGCCCTTTAAGAAGCTGATGTAGGTTAGGATGCAGGAAATTAATCTCAAACTGAGTGAATGGGAGATCAGTGGTTGTCAAACTGTCAGGTAGATTCTGTGTTTTAAAAAAATATTTAACTATAATTAAATAATTGTTTAAAAAAAGCAAAACTGAACTTGCTCTGATAATCTGACTTCCTCTGCACTCCAGTGGTGATGGTTACATTTAATCTCACGCTGTTTCCCAGATGCAAATCCAATCTGTCACTTATTGTCCCACTAAAAGAGAATTGGATACTAGTGGCAGGGTGAGATGATATGCATCCGGCTATCCCCCAGTCCTCCTACTTCTTCCACATGTTCTACTAAATTCCCTGCCCTCCAATTCCTCTATATCCCCAGAATATAGCAGCATTTTCAGTTTCTTCAGACAACATTGAAGAAGTATAGCCATTGCAGCTGGGTACCCAAATAAGAACCTCAAGGATGAAAATCTGGGGGTTGTGGTTTTTTTATTTCAAAGGCAGGGGTTAAAGATGTCTACATCTTCTGGAGGTAAGAGCTCTTAATCAGTGTAGAAGAGGCTCATTAGATGAGTGGGTGATAAGGAATAGGGTAGATTGACATGACCTTTGTGTGGAGAGGTGAGCTGCATGGGGACTGGTTATTAAAGCTTCTCTCTGATTATACTTGCCTACTTTCCTGCCTGGCTATGATGGGGTAGCAACATTCCACACTAAGTGGAGTTGAGAAGAGTATGAGAAGTGGGATTTACCATTAATGGTGAGATCTCCACAGGTAATTAGTACCTCAGGCCTCACCAGTGGTGACAAATCTCCCATTGTCCTTAAAGACAATGGACCAGATTCACTGAAACTGCCCCACAAAGAATCCTCCCTGAAGCAGCAAGGTCCCTGTGTCTTAAGGATGAATCATATTCAAAAACATGGAAGGAGAACTGCTAGTGAAGTTTCCTCTAGCTCTACATTCTAGATTTTTGTTTCAGTGGGAATCCAAATTCATTGTTTTAAAGAAAAGGCTATTTCCACCCACCCCCTCAATCTTCCTTTGAAAGTGTTGTATATAGTGTCTGATCTATCAACATCTCAGTGTAGTAAATTTGAATTCAGACTTTATTAGCTGTCATGAATAACATCACATTTCTCTTGTTGATGTGCTGATGTCAAGTTCTAGGAAAAAGCAACAGTAGGAGCTGGGAGCTGTTTCTGCTAATTCAAGATTTTTTCTGATGTTTAGGTTCTTTATTTCTGTGCTTGCTGAACACTGCCAGAGGTCAGTTGTCAGCGGAAGTTTTCTGCAGAGATGGGAGGGAACCTGAAGAAAATGGAGAGCGTGAAATAATGGGTCGGAGAGAATAAGACTAATTTCTTTTTTTACAGGTAAAAAGACAGAGATTGATCCTTTTTTGCCATTGAAGAAAGTTCAGTTTTCAAGAAGTAATGAATTTCCCCCTCTCGTTTCACACTGAACAACTAGTTCTAATAAGGAATTTTCAGTATTTTCATCTTTATGATAATTTCAGAAGCAGTAGCTCATTTGTTCTTAATAATGTTACTGAAAAATACCAGCAATTATATAATGGCTGCAGAAATCACATTTTAAGCAAATGAAGAGAGAAATGATTTTTTTTATTATAACTCTCCAATTTATATGTAATTACTAGCTATAAAAGAACCTTCCTGGTATGCATAATGACTACCTTTTGTCCTTGCATGAAAAGTCGAGGTGTTTTTATTCAAGGTTTTGTTCTCCTCAGCTTATTTCTGGCTGGTTGGGGAGATAGAGGCAGCTGTTTTTATGACATGTCTCACAGCCCTTCTCCAGACTATTGAACATGTTAGTTTGAAAACCAGCTGGGTGTATTCTTAGTCTGTCAAACCCAGTCCATAGAAACAAGAATTCTGGGCAAGTCAGTGGAAAACTGCCAATATTAAGAAAAAATGGTCCTTGATGGTTTTCAAAATAATTGTCTTAACAGTAACTGGACATTTTTAATTACCTGCAACTTCTGTGATTTAAGACTAATACAACAGCAACATGTAACAAGAACACATTATTTTATCCCCATTACATTGGCTTTATTGGCAATTTCCTGATATATGGAATGTCATTTTATAACTATGCAATGAATTCTAAAAGAAAAAAATATATACATTCTCCTGTCTTGTGGGCTCAGGTGGCTTATATGATTGTCTAAATGCTACAAGGTTAGGTACAATCAGCATGATTTGTTTTGTCTTTTGAATGGAAAGATAAAGTGTATGCAGTCTGAGTTACATGGCTTGATATATTCTTCTTTCTGATGGAAATGTGTCTGATCATTGACAGGTGAGGAAAAATAATTTTGGCTGGATTGGAGGAAGCTTTGCTAGGAGTAGGGAGGCTATAAAGATAGTTGCTGGGCAGAAGGTGATGACTGCATCTGTGATGGGGTAGTCCATTCACTGCTAGGATGGAGCCTCCTCCTGGGTCAACGTCCCTTCCTGCAGTTGCACGCCATGTTCCATCTCTCTCTGTGGGTCTGTAGCCCCTCTCTCGCTCCATGAACTGCTGCTGCCTCTTTGTGACTCAGCCCCCTAGCCAAGTCTCTGTAAGTGTTTTCTTCTTCCAGGGTATCAAAGTCTTTCCTTAACAGCACTCCTAGGCAATATTCCTACTCACTGCATTTAGTGCCACTCTCTCAGTGGCTGGCAGGGGAACCCAGCCCACCCTCTACTCTGGGTTCTGGCTGAGGGACTCTGTAGCCAGCAATCAAAGTCTGTTCCCTTCTAGAATTTACTGTCTTTCCCTGAGCCCTTTCCTACCTTCCTGGCTTTCTCCCGCTCTGGGTTTGTTAGCCCAAACGCACCTCCTTTCTCCCAGGAAGTGATTGAAGGCTTTCCAAGCAGTCTCCTTTGGCTGCCAATATCCTGCCTTTATAGCCCTACCCCAGTTCATTCCTCTTCAGCTGGGCTCCCTTGCTCAGTGAGCCACGAGATTAATTAGCCACCCGATTCCCCTCAGCTGCATTAATTAGCCCCTTTCTTAGTCTGCATTAACCCTTTCCAGGCAAGTGTGGAGTAAACACTCTATAACAACATGCAAAAGGGTTTTAGCCATTGGGGCAGAAAGGAAAGGTTTGACTTTTTCATATGATGTGGCAGAAGAAGTATCAACTCTTCATAGTAGTCCGGCTATATAGTGAGATGGTGCAAGAGTCTCAATGGGTATGTCTATGCGGCAGTAAAATTCAGCACCTGCAGCACCAAGTCTCTGGATTAATTGATTTGGGCTTGCAGTACTTGGGCTCGCAGGCTGTGGAGCTAAAAATTGCAGTATAGACATTCAGGCTCTGGCTAGAGCCCTGGCTCTCATGGGGTTTTAGAGCCTGGACTCCAGCCTGAACATCTATATGCAATTTTTAGCCCTTCAGCTCAAGCCCTGTGAGCCTGAGTCAGCTGATCTGGGCTAACCATGGCCATGCCATAGATCTTTTGTGCAGTGGAGGCATACTCTATGCCTGTAAGAGAATGCCCCTGAACAACAGGTATAAGAGTAGCCAGTGGAGTCAGTGGATGCCGATCCTCTTGTTGGTGGTCCTGGAGGACCCCGAGTGAGGCCCCAACAGTTTGGGTTCGAGCCCGGTGTGCAATCAGCCCAATCAGACACCGAGATGGAGAAATCCTTGCAAAAGCTGTTTATTTCAGGATCCGAAATGGCGCAGGGAGACTGTCTGTCTCAAATCCTGCACCCCAAAGCAGCAAGCCACAACTTTATTTATACCTTACTTAATTTCAGCAGGGGGCTCGTCCCCCCTCCCTTTCCTTCCTTGGAGCAGCTACAACCATTACATGCTTCTGATGCCTTGCAACCAGCCTCGTGATTGGCTAGCAGGGATAGGGGTAGTCAATGGGTACTTTGATCATACGGCAAACACACACTAGAGCTGCAAACAGCATATAGCACCTGCACTATATCTTATACTGATAAGCAAACCCAAATAATTCCAGTACAAGCCAATTTAATTTAGCTTATGGTTGCGAAACGGTGTCAGCATGACCCAGAGGATGAGAGAAGAGGATGAGAGAAGGGGGGAAAGATGGGGGGTGAGAGAAGTGAGGTGACAACAAGAACCAGCTTGCTGTCAGGTTCAATTTATATGGATCCCTCAAATAAGGAGGGACAAAGATTGCTTTGCATACAACTTTGTTTTACTGACAACAATTTATACATCAATAATTACAATTTAAAAATCACCATTGATTCTTATTTAATACAACAATTTAACTACTTAAAAACACAATCACAATTACAACTATACAATTATATTTACAAAGCTAGCTTACACTATAGGATTATACTTATACTATTATACTTACACTGCACCAGTGAGATTTGTCAGCAGCAAAGCAGCACTCCAATTCTACTAGTACAATTCCCGGGTTTACATCTGAGTGGAAAATACAGTCACACTCAGGTTACACATCTGAGTGGAAAATACTGTCACACTCAGGTTACACAGCCCCACACTCTATACTTAGGTTTGAGTGGCAAGCTGGGGAGAGACAGTAGGTAGATCATGCCTACATGTAGAACTATTCTGTTGTTCTTCCAAAGATACGGGACATCTCCAGTTTACTTCCTGTTTGTGACTACCTTTTATATTTTTCTTCCACACAGCAATATGCCCACTTAGCCAATTAGAAGTTTCCAAGAGCGATGAGGTAATTGGGGACTGCACCCCAAAACAGCGAAACTGACAGAGTGAAACCCGATTTTATTCTTCTTAATTGTCCAAAAATTGTTGTTTGCTGCTGACAAAGAATCACCCATTGCAATACATGTCTCAACACTATTCAAATGCAGTTTACTGAGTTTCGAGTCACAGAGATTTTGCTACAATACATGAATGGATACTGTTCAAAGGAAGTTTCTCAGAGATTGATACTATTTAGATGAAGTTTACTGGGTTTGAAGTAACAGGTTTTCCAAAGGCTACATTCTGATTACATTGCCTTTAGTACTTAGCGCCTGCTGACTCCTCCCGGGGCTGGTAAGTTTCACAGAGATTTTGTTACAATACCTGGCGGGCCCGGGGGTTGATACAAAGCAGTTAGCATTTTACATTTCAGTCCAATGAGTTTATATTCCTATTAATTTAAAATGGAGTTGGGTCACTATAGTTATAAAATGAAACAATGTTACAACAAGAAGGTGGGGAAGACGAGGGCTAGGGCCTAGCACAGGAAAACTTCATCCGCACTTGTGGCCTTCCATTAACCTGATTTACCTAATGCAGTGCCCCAACACCCCCCACCAACACTCTCATGTTACAAGAGCTTTTTAAACTTCATCTACATCATGTGACAGTGCCCAAGTAAAGAGAAGCCGTCTTTTACCTGCATTCCTGTGTGTTACAGCTTTATGACATGGTTACAGAAGTGAACTAAATCCTGGATGCAAAAAAGCCACTGAATGCTTCAGTATGGACAGGAACCTGGCAGAGAATTAGATGAAGAGGCTGCAGAATTTCTTTATTATTTTAGGCAGTGCTGAAAGTTACACTGTAGATAAGGTTGCCTAACACTTTATGTCATTGCCCTGGTTTCAGCTGTTGATGATTTTGCTAATATTTAAACACTTGAGCCTAAATTTTCCAGACTTGGGTCTTTGCCTCTGGTTGAATTATTTTTTAAGCTTTAGCAAAAACAGTGTGGTCATTTTCAAATACAATGGTAGGGGAAAGACAGGTAATTTTGCTAATTTAAATTTTTTACAACATTTTGCAAGAACTTCAGCTCTTCCGTGCTTTGGATCAGGAACTAGAAACTTGGCAGAGAGGTAGTCTTGAGGTTTGGTTAGTCCCTTTTGCTGTTCCCATGAAAATCTTCCTAGATTTGACTTCAGAAAACCTCTGAAAATCCCCATTTGAATATACACAGTAGGATTTTATAGAGACATGCTGCTAAAGTCTCTGAACAATCCTTCTGCAATGAGCATCTGCCAGGTTCCACAGAACTTGAACTCCAAATAGGACACAGTAGCAGCACCCCTTTCACCTTGAAGAGTGCTGAGCCAGGAGGGGGCTATGATTTCTAGTTTTAGTTCTTTCCATGTAAACTTAATTCAGCCTTCGCCTCCCATGTACATGCATTATGGTAACCTTTAATTTTGTGATTATTCTTTATTGTATACAATATCCTTGCTTCATTAACTACACAGAATAGTCTGTGATGAGGCAGAGATGACCACGGATAATTACCTGTGTTTAAGGCATTAAATTTGGATCCAGGAGAGCTAGGCTCTATTCTTCACTCAATCATAGACTTCTGATGTCAGGGTAGTCAATGCTATTATGAGTTGCTACAAGGGGAGCAAATTAAGATTGTATGGATAAGCTTAATTCTGGCATTTTGAGTGCGTGGGTTTGCAATCTTAACGTTTTTAATGTGGTCCTTTGCACACATGTATTTATTTGCGTGTTTTATGTATGTATTTATTTATTTTCCCACAATGTTTTGCTGCTTTCGAAACAGATAAAAATGACACAGACCCTGTCCTGGACCACAGCCTGGAAGAGATCAAATGGACAAAAGCTGGGGAAAAGTAGAATGAGTAGAGTGGTATGGAACTTATATTGGTACTTTCACATTTTTTGGTTTTCCTTTGTTGGGAATAAACGCTGGCAAGCCACGTGATCGTCCTTCACCTCTGTCCCTTGGCTGCACTCGCCGTGCTTAGGTACTAACAGCACATTTCCCAGGCCGCCTTATCACTGCTTTGGCCTTCACAGAGGAAGTATAGGGCCCACGGGACCCTCTCGAGCATGTAAACAGGCTTGTAAATCATGGAACCATATTGTGTGTATACTATATAATAAAGGACCCCGAGAGGCCTCGGGACGCTTCTTTGCCGCACTCCCCGTCTTCGCCTGGTTTGTCGTCGCATCTGGTGACCCCGACGTGATTGTGATCCGGCGGTGCGATCCAGCCCCCCCGCCTCATCGGCTGGCAAAGCCTAGGTGCACCACAGCGGGAACGCTCCCTCGTGAGTATGGGGGGGGACTTGTCCGTGCCTCAGAAGGCTCACGCGAAAGAGCTTTCTAAACTCCTCCGACAGACCGGGTGCGCAGCTGCCTCCCTCAAACAAATTGAAGACCTTGTGCGTGTTATAGAATACAAATGCCCCTGGTACCCTGACAGGGGCTCCCTGTGTTCTGATGATTGGCAAAAAATAGGTGCGCGGCTCTTACAAGAGCCCCGCTCTGATATTCGGCATATTCTTCTCTGGCAGCACTGTGCAAGCGCGATAGGGCAGTTGCGGGCGGAAGCGTCCTGTCGCGCCCCAACCCACAAAATCCCTGTCACCTACCCCCACTCCTCCAGCCTATGCCACTGCCGACCCTACGGCTCCCCTTGAGCATTCAGATGCCCCCCAACCTGCAAAGGCAGGGGGCGTACGCGCTGCTCTGCATCGAGCTCAAGCGCAGGGCCAGGATCCCCTCACGGAGGAATGGGAAGGGGAACTCCCCGAGCTGTTTCCCGTTCAGTATGCAACAGATGCGGCTGGGGCACCAGTCGTAACCTGGGGCCAGCTCAGTTATTCTACTCTGCGGGAGTTGAATAAGGGAGTTCGTGAGTCAGGCTTGCACTCCTCGTATGTGTGGGGGCTAATTGAAGGCATAGCTAATGGACACCACATGATTCCCCAAGATTGGAAAGATCTTTTCCGAATGATTCTTTCCCCAACTCAGTATTTAGTCTGGGACAACGAGTTCAGGCAGGCCGCTATTGCGGCTCAGTCCGCCCAGGCTGTTCCCGACCAACTTTATGGGGCTGGCGGTTTCGCCACGGTCGAAGCGCAGATGCAGCTGCCCCAGGAAATGTTTAAAATCACTAATCTCTGTGTACAGCGTGCTTTACGTCGTGTTCCCATTACTAACAAGCCCCTTCTTTCTTTCACCAATGTTCGGCAGATGGCCTCTGAGCCTTTCCACCAGTTTGTGGATCGGCTCAAGGAAGCCATTCACCGCCAAATTGATAATGTTGAGGCGCAGGCGGAGCTGCTTCTACGCTTGGCATTTGAACAGGCCAATGCAGATTGTAAGAAAATTCTTCAGCAGGTAGTGCACCGTCCGGGGTATGGGCTAGCTGACATGGTCAAGGCTTGTGCAGAGGTTGGCACCCAGACGCATGCTATGGCCCTCCTTGCGGGGGCCCTCCGTGCTGGAAATAAGCCCACTGGTAATTGTTTTAACGTAACAAGCCCGGTCACTTTCGTCGAGAGTGTCGAGCCCCGGGGGGGGGCGCCTTTAAGGGAGGCCGCCCACCCGGCGGTGGTGCTGCCGGCCGCCCTTCGAAAAAATGCCCCCGTTGTAATAAAGGGTTCCACTGGGCCAACCAATGTCGCTCCAATCCTCCGGGAAACTCCCGACCGGGCCCCCCTCAGGCCCAGGTCTAAACATGGGGGTTGCTAAGTCATCCTCACCCCACTCCCCCTCTCCCGCGCTTCACGGGGAGGCTGGGATTAATTTGATAAATGCTCAGGACTTGTCCTCAGCACTCCCGGGAGAGGTCCTGCTTATGCCCACTCAGTTGCAGGGCCCTCTCCCCGACGGCTCTATTGGGCTTATTCTCCCCCGCTCCTCTACAGGTGCACAATCTGTTATGGTGGTTCCCGGGGTTATCGACTCCGATTACTCGGGAACCATCTTTGCCCAATTCTGGAGTAATTTTCCCTTATCACTTAAAAAGGGCGAATCATGGGCTCAACTCGTCATCGTCCCTTGTTTATCATCTGATGGGTCAAGTGCGGCGCAGTGCCGTAGCAGTCAAAGTCCCACTCCCCCCTCTCATGATCGAGCCCCCCTCTTCCATCCGCAGGTTGCCGCCCTAATCCAGCAGATACAGACCGCCAAGCCGACACGTGAGTACATCATCAACGGAAAAAAACTAAATGGGTTGCTAGATACTGGGGCGGACGTCTCAGTTATAGCCCAGCGGCACTGGGATCCTGCGTGGCCCTCTGAGCCCGTTCCTTCGGTTTGGGGTGTGGGGGGTATGCAGTCATCCCAACGCAGCGCCCACTGGCTCCCTGTGATTGACCCTGAGACCCACGCACAGGTCGCTCATATTCGCCCCTGTGTCCTCCCAATTGCTCTCAATCTCTGGGGCCGTGACCTTCTCTCCCAAATAGGTGCCTCTCTCACAGCACCATGACGCGCCCCACCGCCCTAGCGCTCAGGTGGAAGCCCCACGACCCTGTCTGGGTCGACCAATGGCCCCTTCCCCGTGAAAAACTCGCTGCTTTGGAAAATTTGGTACAGGACCAGCTTTCTGCTGGCCACCTCGAACCCTCCACTAGCCCCTACAATACTCCGGTATTTGTAATCCGTAAAAAATCTGGCAAGTGGCGACTTCTCCATGACCTGCGAGAAATTAATAAGTTAATTGAACCCATGGGCCCCTTGCAATGTGGTACACCAAACCCCAACCTTATTCCCCACGACTACCAATTGGCTGTTATTGATTTAAAAGACTGCTTTTTTTCTATCCCTCTTGACCCTCAAGACACTCAGTATTTTGCCTTCACTGTTCCCGTTTTAAATAATTCTCAACCCGCCACACGTTTCCAGTGGACCGTTCTTCCACAAGGGATGCTTAATAGCCCCACCCTGTGCCAACATTTCGTTGCACAGGCGCTTTTATCCTTCCGCAGGCAATTCCCGTCCCTGCTGGTCTATCATTATATGGATGATATCCTCATTGCTGGCCCTGTTCTCCCCGCAACTTGGCAATCTGATCTTGTTTCTGCCTTGTCGCCCTATGGCCTTTGTATTGCCCCCGAAAAAATTCAAACCCAGCATCCGTTTCTCTATTTGGGACATAAGCTTCATGCTGCCTATTCTGCCCCCATCCTCCCAACCCTAAAGATTAATTCCCCAGTCACCTATGTTACTTTACAACAAATTCTTGGAGCAATAAATTGGCTCCGTTCCTATTATCGCCTTACTATGGCTACCTTGCACCCACTTTTCTCTGCTTTAAAGCAGGGTAAGCACCCAGCCGATCTCATTACCCTTTCCACCTCCCAGCTTGAGGTAATTTCCCAAGTCAATTCTGCGCTTGCCTGTCGCTGGGTGGATCGGGCAGTCGATAATGTCCCACCCAAGCTCATTTGTCTCCTTGATGTTTCACAGCCCTGTGCTGTCATTGCTCAGGATCTTTCCCCTGCTCTTTATATTCTGGAGTGGCTTTATTTGCCACACGCCCCCCCTAAAACCCTATCCCCCTTAGTCTCCATGCTTGCACAATTAATCACTAAGGGTCGTCTGCGTGCTCTTGCTCTTTTGGGGGTTGATCTCGTGGAAATCATTCTCCCCCTCCCTCTCAAACACAGTGCCACCATGCTGGCCCTTTCAGATGACCTTCAGTTAGCCCTGGCCGGCTTTGTCGGCCGGCTCTCATATCACGCCATGAAAGACCCCCGGCTCCACCTTGTTCAACACCTTCCTGTGCAGTTAATTTCTTTGCTTGCTCCAACACCTATCCCTTCTGCGCTCACGGTTTTCACTGACGGCAGCCCAACCCGGGGGGTCGTCTCCTGGCGTTCCCTCGGTCGGTGGCAATCCCGATTTACCCCCCCCCCCCAGGCTTCTCCTCAACAATCGGAGCTGGCAGCAGTTTGTCTTGCCTTTTCCTGCTTTTCAGATCAGCCCATCAATATTATCACCGATAGCCTGTATGTTGCCAATGTTACCTCCCAAATTTCTGGCAGCTATATTTCCCCAAATATGGATGTACCCCTTCTCCGTCTGTTTCTTGCCCTTCAGCATTCGCTCCAGATGCGTTCTCACCCTTTTTTTATTGCCCATATCCGTAGTCATCAACCCTTTCCTGGCTTTTTATCTGAAGGTAATGCCCATGCTGATTCCCAACTCCGTACCCTCCTCCCGTGCTCCGCCATTATTAGCCATGATCTCCATCACCAAAATGCTAAAGCCCTTGCCCGTATGTTTTCCCTCCCCCTCGCAGAAGCTCGTGCCATTATCCAGCAGTGTCCCCAGTGTTCATCCCACGCTTCCTACCCCCCCACCGGGGTAAATCCCCGGGGCCTCTCCTCTAATGATCTCTGGCAAATGGATGTTACCCATTTTCCCCCTTTTGCACCTTGGCGTTATCTTCACGTCTCTATTGATACTTATTCTGGCTTCCTCTGGGTCACCCCCCAAAAGGGTGAAAAGGCCCGTCATGTTTTAAATCACCTTGTCCGTTCTATTGCCGTTATGGGTGCGCCTGCTCGTCTTAAAACTGACAACGGCCCGGCATACTGCTCCGAAGCCGTTGCTGCATTTTGTTCCCGCTGGAACATTACCCACACCTTCGGTATTCCCTACAATTCCCGCGGCCAGGCCATTGTGGAGCGCGCTAATCGCACACTCAAACAGGCTTTACTCACACAAAAACAGAAAGGGGGAATTCCCCTCTCACTCCCTGACAAAGAAGAATGGCTTGCTACCGTTCTTTTTACATTAAATCACCTTAACCTTATTTCTGATGGCCCCCGCTTTGTATCCCGTACCCAAAAGCATTTCCGTTCTCATGAAGTTTTACCAGCCCCCAAGGTCACTTACCGCCTCCTGCCCAGGGACAGCTGGAGTAAGCCGGTCCCCCTTATCACCTGGGGGCGTGGGTATGCTGCTGTTTCCACAGAGGCCGGACCGGTGTGGGTCCCTGCACGGTACGTGAAGCCCTGGTTAGGAGATGGCGTGGCACCAGGGCCTGCAGAACCCGATTCCCGACTTCAACCTGCGCCTGACCCAGGACCCCACCACGCCGGTGACCACACAGAGACGTCGCGGAGGCCCGAACCCTCCCGTGACATGGGGTCAGGTCAAGACCCTGGCCAGACAGGCAGAAAAGACCCTTGATGACCGCTACCTCGATAAAACACCAGAAAACTTTGTTGTTGCTCTTATTGCCTGTCTTAATGCCAATTCCTGTCTTTTGCTATGTATTATTGTAATAAGTATGTGTCCCATTTGTTATACTGCCCCCTTGTCTGCACCCCCCCCTTGCAATGAATGTCTGGGAGCAATTTGCGATTATGCTTAATCGGACCGATTTCTGCCTCTCCCGGCAGGTAGCAGTGGGACAGGTGTTAAGTACCTGTCTGGTCCCGGTCTGCCACGATGCCTCCGAGGTGGAAAACTCCACCTGGTTTTATGGCAGCTTGGGACAAGATACCACTATAAAAAACCTTGGCTACACCGCCTATCATAATTGGGGCACCCAGTCCAAACACCCCCCGCTTCATGCTATTATGCTTGATACTCCATATGTTGCCAGTTTCAATGCTTCATGTGCCCGAATGGTTAATTGTACAAAACAAAATTGCTATCTCTCCCCGATGTTTTCCCTTAATTGCTCCTCCTACCTAAATATTTCCTACTTGTATAAGCACGTCTTCCTGCCTAACGGGTGGTTCTGGACGTGCTCCGGCCTCACATTCAATTACATACCGGCCAATCTTTCAGAGGGGGTCACCTGCTGCCTTAGCAGGCTCTCCCTCATTCTCCCGGCAAAGAGTCCTCTGTCTAAGCATAAGCGATCCACACGCCCGCTGGACCCCTCCTGTGACAGTCACACTTCCCTACTTTCCACCACAGAAACTGTTGCCTTAGCCGTTTCTTTAGTGGGGGTGCCTGGGTTAGCTGTTAGAAATAGTAAAAATCTCAATGCATTAGCTTGCTCAGCTGTAAAGGCTTTAAATGCCACTTCTGTTGCTATCTCCCTGTTAAACTCTGAACAAGCTGAACTCCGACATGGGGTCCTGCAAAATTGAGCAGCTATTGATTATCTGTTATTTCTGCACCATTATGGATGTGAAAAGGTGGAGGGCATGTGCTGTTTCAACATTTCAGACCATTCTCACGCTATTGACAATCAATTATTAATGTTACAAAATCTTACTTCCCAAATTCGCATACACACCGATCCCATCTCTGCCTGGTGGGAGTGGTTAGCCTCCCTCCTTCCCGGGTGGGGGTGGCTTCACCAATTAATCACCTATGGGGGCCTTGCTTTGCTAGCCCTCCTGGTGTGCTGTTGTGGGCTGCAATGTATTCCATCTCTCATTGCCCTGTGCCTCAATGGCTGCCCCTGGACTCATAAAAAATATTAAGGGAGGAGATGTTGGGAATAAACGCTGGCAAGCCACATGATCGTCCTTCACCTCTGTCCCTTGGCTGCACTCGCCGTGCTTAGGTACTAACAGCACATTTCCCAGGCCGCCTTATCACTGCTTTGGCCTTCACAGAGGAAGTATAGGGCCCACGGGACCCTCTCGAGCATGTAAACAGGCTTGTAAATCATGGAACCATATTGTGTGTATACTATATAATAAAGGACCCCGAGAGGCCTCGGGACGCTTCTTTGCCGCACTCCCCGTCTTCGCCTGGTTTGTCGTCGCATTCCTTTGCTGCACAATTATCCCCAATTAATTTCCTACGTACCAATTATTATTTGGATAATTTCTTGCAAGGCTGAAGTGGGTCTTGGAAGGAAAATTGAACAATAAGTGTAAAGATCTGCAATATTAAATTAAAGAAGGCATTCCATGTATTAGAGGGTATATGGAGTACTGTAGGAAGGGGCAGGGACCTTCCCCCTGCGGCTGGGCCCCAGGAAGGGCAGCTGCCACCCCAAACACAGCCAAGCCCGGATTTAAACCCCCCGCCTGTCCATCAAGGCCGGGAGCCGACCGGGATAGGCCCGGGCGACTGGCCAATCCCTTCCCCAGAGGGCGGGACTTCCCCCAGACAAGGGGAAATAAAAGGCCGGGCCCGGCGCTCAGTCAGGGGCCGACGGTCAGCAGGGTCAGGCCTGCCTGCCCGCCCGCCCGCCCGCCAGTGAGAGGCCCGGCCGGAGCTCCACCGGGCCAAACCTCAGCGCAGGCCCTGGCCGGATGTAGCAGACTGGGAGCGACCCTCCCGCCGGGGAACCGATGATTGGGTCGGACACCCGGGGATGGGATGAGCCCTGGGACCCTCTGGGTTGGGAAGGCCCCTCTGAAGCGGGGCAGGACCTAGAGGAGCTACCTGCCGCACCCCCCGCTGAAGCCGGACCGGATCTGGAGGAGCTACCCGAGGCTGCAGCCCCCACCGAATCCAGTGAGCTAGAGGAACTGCCCCTCGCAGAGGAGTTCCCGGACCTGCCGCCCGTGGGCGCCGACGGCCTGCTGAACCTACCCCGAGCCAGCTACCCGACGACCACCGAGGAGGGAGGTACCAGGGACGGGCGGGGAGGAAGTAGCCCAGGGGCAGCCCCAGTTCGGGCTGCGGTGGGAAATCTCCTACCTCTGGCGTGTTACGGCTCGGACCCCGCCAGAGCAGCGGCAGTGACCCTGCCGCTGCTAGGGCCCTGGGCTGGGACGCAGTGGAGTCGGGTGGGCCTGCGTCCCCCTCCCCCCTTCTTCCCTTTTGCCTCAGCGAACCTCCCAACCCCTCCTCCAACCCGGCGATAGAGTGCTGGCTCGCCCGCCCTGCCAAGGGGCCGGGGCGAT
>ML675604.1:60957648-61013115 GCA_007922155.1 Mesoclemmys tuberculata | reverse complement strand
TGGCTCGCCCGCCCTGCCAAGGGGCCGGGGCGATAGAGTGCTGGCTCACATCACTAATTCCCCATTTGTTTCCTGGAAGGTACAGGGACCTTCCCCCGCGGCTGGGCCCCAGAAAGGGCAGCCGTGCCTGACGGGCGACGCCCGCCAACTTACAAGTACATAAATCCACCAGTTGCTGGCAGTGGATTGCCTGCTCAACCACTAACGGATAGCTTTCATTCAACTTTGCCTCTCACAAACTAGCAGTTAAATCAGAAATCATCATTCCAAGTATGGTTCAGGAAAAATTTAAGAGTAAACAGGCCTGTCATATCAGATACTACAATGGGAAACATTAAACCTTACCTGTTATACTTTAGATCTAGTTATGAACCTTTGCTGGCTTTAGATTGATAGCATATTTCATTCAGTTACTGAACTGAGAGAAAATGAACTATTAAATGATCAGCCACTTTTGCAGGATTGGCAATTTATTCCTAACAATAACATATTTTTCTAGTACATGTTAGACTTTTATTAAATAGGATTTTGTCCCCTTCTAAAGGAACCATATTTATTACCTTCATAAATGCTATAAAATAAGATATTTGAGGCAACGGTGGTTTGGTGCCACTGAACCTGTAACAGCAAAATTGCCAGTCTACAAACTACTTAAAAATTTTGTTGACTTTATGCCAAAATTCAGTGTAAATCAATTGTCTCTAACCCATTGTTGTTAAGAAATGGCCATGCTTTAGAAGACTGGGTTGAAGCAATCACATTGTACTGGATTCAGACTCAGAGGGTGTTTATGCCAACATGCATTACGTATCTGAGACTCTTTCAAGAGAAGCTGCCAACTGTCTTCACTAAGCAGTGCCAGATGTGCGGTGCCATTGTGATGTTTTAACTCTGTGAATTGATCAAAGACCTTTATTCATTTCATGCAGATCCTTTTATAGCATCTAATCTCAATCTTTTTTCAATTACTTTGGATGAAACTGATTTGGATTCCAGGGGTGGAGGGATAGTGCTTAGCCCACTGAAGCATGCACTTCTTTCCTACACCAGAAAGACTAGCTGATTTATAGCACATCATGGAAATCATGGAAAGTTGAAGCAGGTTTTTGTGTCTGAAGTGATCTTTATGCCTTGGTAAGAATACATCATGTATTCTTCGTGGAGAAAATGAGGTGTGAGAACAGAGAACAAAGGCAAAAAAAAAAAAGATAAAAAAAGAAAATAATTCAAGCGTCTCTATGTAGATTGTGATGCATCTCTGTTTACTCTAATCTATTTAATAAGGCTCCCACCACCAGAAGAGCTGTGCACCAAACAAATATTAAAAAATAGAAATAACAAGAACAATCTCTCTCTGTTTTTCTTTCTTCTCAGCCAGTCAAAGAAATACCTGGAAATACCTTGATTAGTTTAGGGGTTTTTGTTTGTATGTGTACGTGGGTATGGTGTGTGTGTGTGTGTGTGTGTGTGTGTGTGTGTGTGTGTGAAAAATGTACTGAGAGACAGCTAAGTTAAATAGATACATTTTTCACTTCTCAACAAGGTGAGGTTAGTGGTCATTCTTATCTTTTCTACTAGTGAGTTCATGGTCTAAGTCCTGATTTGTAGATTCTAAGGCCAGAAGGGACCTCTGTGATCATCTAGTCAAACCTCCTGTGTAACATAGGCCATAGAAATTCCCCAGAATAATTCCTAGAGCATATATTTTGGAAAACCATCCAAACTTGATTTAAAAATTGTCAGTGATGAAGAATCCACTACGATCCTGGCTATATTGTACCAATGATTAATTACCCTCGCTGTTAAACATGTATGCCTTATTTCCATTCTGAATTTGTTTAGCTTCAACTTCCAGCCATTGAATTGTGTTATACTCCATTTAGATACTTACATACTGTAACAAGTCACCTTGTAACTCTTTGTTAAGCCAAATAGCTTGAGCCCCTGGACTCTATCACTATAAGGCAGGCTTTTTAATCCTTTAATCATTCTGATCGCTCTTCTCCAATTGAACATCCAATCCATCTTGAATTATGGGGACCAAAACTGGACATAGTATTCTAGCAGTGAGTGCATCAGTGTAAAAAATGGAAGTAAAATAATCTCCCTATTCCTGCTCAAGATATCCCTATTTAAGCGTCCCAGGATCACATTTTTTTGGCCTTTTGGCCCTTTTGGCCATAGCGTCACACTGGGAGCTCATGTTTACAATGACCCTCAAATATTAGTATGCCCTGGTGCATTTCCCTCTTTTCGTCCTTCTGGGCCTTTTTCCTGTCCTCTCTGTCTTTCTCCATGCTGTTGGTCATGGCCCGCCAAGCTCTTTGTTCACAGTCCATGCAACAACAGCTTGCAGGATCTCAAAGAACATGTTCTGCCCAGTCGTCTTCTTTCTCCTCCCTCAGTAAGGTCAGGCATTCTGTGGGCATGAAGGGGGCCCCCCTCAAAGTTGCCACATCAGAAGTTGCTGATAAAAACAGATAGACGTACCATAGGATTTATAGTCACTATGGAAAAAAAAAAAAAGAAGAGTTTCAACACTCTCTTCCCTTATCCTCACCAGCACCTTTAATAATAAATGCATATTGACACTTCAGCTTTGGAGCACCCTGGCACTGCACTACTCTCCAGCCCCAGCCATGGTTAGTGTGGCCCACCAAAGAAGAGGGGAAGCCATAAAATTTCCTGTTGCTTGAAACCATAACATTTCAATCCCTATTCTGTGGGTATGAGTACAGGACAACGAACATAGCCAATGCATAAGGGGGGCATGTGGGGTCAAATGCCCTTCAAGAGTTTGGCTTTGCTTGCTGAGGGAGGAGGGATATGGGCATTGTCCTTTTCCAGCTGCACCTGCCCTCTGACACGCTCAGCCCCTGTCCTGGCAGCTGGACCCCAAGGGGTGGGACCAAGCCATGTCTCAGGCTGGCTGAGGGTGGCCACTTTGAGCTGCTGCTCTGTGCAGCCTGGTGGCTGCCTGCAAGAATCTGGCTGGGGCGGTGATAGTGACCCACCCACTTTGCTCCTTGAGTAGGCCCAGCTGCCGGGAACAGGGGCTGAACAAGTTGGAAGCCACCATTTCCAGTTTTCTAGGCCTGGTCCCCAGAAACTGGGCTCAGGTTGGGAGGAAGAGGGCGGACCACCACTGCCTCCCCATCTGGGCTCTTTCTGAAGCAGCCGCCATGCTGCACAGAGGCAGCGACCTGGAGTGGCCACCCTCAGCCAGAGTGAGATGTGGCTCCATCCCACTCCCTGCACTAGCCCAGCTGCCAGGAAGCACGGCCGCAAGCTGGAAACATGCCAGGGGCAGGCGCAATGGGAGAAGACAGAGCCCCTCCATGCAGATAATTCTGGTGGGGTGGTGAGAGCACAGTGCCTTTTTGCCTTTGTCTTCACAGACAAGGTCAGCTCCCAGACTACTGCACTGGGCGGCACAGAATGGGGAGGAGGTGAACATCCTGAAGTGCTGAAGGAACAGGTCCAAGACTATTTAGAAAGATTGGACATACACATGTCCATGGGGCCAGATGCAATACACCCAAGGGTGCTGAGGGAGTTAGCTGATGTGATTTCAGAACCATTGGCTATTATCTTTGAAAGCACGTGGCAATTGGGGGAGGTCCCTGATAACTAGAAAGAGGCAAATATAATGCCCATCTTCAAGAAAGGGAAGAAAGAGGATCCAGGAAACTACAGACTGGTCAGCCTCACCTCAATCCCTGGAAAAATCATGAGCAGGTCCTCAAGGAATCCATTTTAAGGCACTTGGAAGAGAGGAAGGTGATCAGGAACAGTCAACATGGATTCACCAAGTGCAAGTCATGCCTGACCAACCTGATTGCTTTCTATGAAGAGGTGACTGGTTCTATGGATGTGGGGAAAGCGGTGGACATGATATGTCTTGACATTAGCAAAGCTTTTGATACAGTCTCCCACAATATTCTTTTCAGCAAGTTAAAGAGTAAGGGTTGGATGAATGGACTATAAAATGGATAGAGAACTGGCTAGATCATAGGGTTCAATGAGTAGTGATCAATGGCTCCATGTCTAGCTGGCAGCCAGTCACAAGTGGAGTGGGTCGGTCCTGGGCTGGTTTTGTTCAACATCTTCATTAATGATCTGGAAGAAGTGGTATATTGCACCCTCAGCAAGTTTTCAGATGACATTGAGCTAGGGGGAGTGATAGATACCCTGGAAGGTAGGGATAAGATACAGAGGGACCTAGACAAATTGGAGGATTGGACCAAAAGAAATCTGATAAGGTTCAACAAGGACAAGTGCAGAGTCCTGCACTTAGGATGGAAGAATCCCATGCACAGCTACAGACTAGGGACTGACAAGCTAGGCAGCACTTCTGCAGAAAAGGCCCTGGGGGTTACAGTGGAGAAGACGCTGGATATGAGTCAGCAGTGTGCCCTGGTTGCCAAGAAGGCTAATGGCATATTGGGCTGTGTAAGCCGGTGGCTGTACCGCGCCGGTCGCTGCGGCCCTTTCTGGGGCCCTGCCTCTGGGGAAGGCCACTGCATCTTCCAGAAACAAGCGGGGGAATTAGTCAAACGACCAGTCTATTGCCCCGGCCCGTGGCCGGGAGGGAAAGCAAGCAGTCTATACAAGAGCCTGGGTTGCAGGAGGATTCACCGGGTTCTCCAGGGAAAGGGGGAGCGGGAGGGGGACGCAGGCCCACCCGACTCCACTGCATCCCAGCCCAGGGCCCTAACAGTGGCAGAGGCGTTTCCACTGTGCCAGCGGGATCCCACCGCAACACGCCGACTGTGGCAAGTCTCTAGCCGCAGCCAAACCTATGGCTGCCCCTGGGCCACTTCCTCCCCTCCAGTCCCAGGTACCTCCCTCCTCAGGGTCAGCTGGGTACACTGCTCGGGGCAGACTTAGCAGGCCCTCTTCATTGACGGGTGGCAGGTCGGGGAGTTCCTCGGCGAGGGGCAGCTCCTCGAGGTCGCAAGGCTCCGGGGTTGCTTCGGCATCGGGAAACTTGTCCAGGTCGGGTCCCGCCTCTGAGGCCGGCAGCTCGTCCAAGTCCGGACCAGCTTCGGGGGGGTGTCTCCCACCCCAGAGGGTCCAGGGGCTCGGTCCACTCCCGGGTATCTGGGGGCCCTACCCAGTCCTCGGGTCCCGGGTGGTAAGACCGCGCCCTGCTCCCTGGCTCAGGGAAAGCCCTATGCGGGGCTTCGGCCCGGCGGGGCTCGGGTCGGCGCTGCAGCTGGCGGGAAGGCACGTTTGCACCCGCTGGCAGCTGGTCCCTGACTGAGCGGTGGGCCCTGCCTTTTATCCTCTTCTCTTTGGGAGAGGCCCCGCCCTCCTCGGAGGGGATTGGCCAGCCGGATGGGCCTATCCCAGTCCACTCCCTGGGTTGCCAGGCGGACTGGCTTCTTACCTCCTGGCTGACCTGTGTTTGGGGCGGCGGCCCTTCCTGGGGCCCAGCCTCTGGGGAAGGCCACTGTACGTTCCTACAGGCTGCACTAGTAGGAACATTGCCAGCAGATCGCGGGAAGTGATTATTCCTCTCTATTCGGCATTGGTGAGGCCGCATTTGGAGTATTGTGTCCAATTTTAGGCCCCCCAATACAAAAAGGATAAAAAAGGATATGGAGACGTTGGAGAGAGTCCAGTGGAGGGCAACAAAAATTATTAGGGGGCTGGAGCACAAGACTTACGAGGAGATGCTGAGGGAACTAGGCTTGATTAGTCTGCAGAAGAGAAGAATGAGGCGGGATTTGATAGCAGTCTTTAACTACCTGAAAGGGGGTTCCAGGGAGGATGGAGCTAGGCTGTTCTGAGTGGTGGCAGATGACAGAACAAGGAGCAATGGTCTCAAGTTGCAGTGGGGGAGGTCTAATTGGACATTAGGAAAATGTTTTTCATTAGAAGGGTGGTGAAGCACTGGAATGGGTTACCTAGGGAGGTGGTGGCATCTCCATCTTTAGAGGTTTTTAAGGTGCAGCTTGACAAAACCCTTGCTGGGATGATTTAGCTGAGGTTAGTCCTGCTTTGAGCAGGGGGTTTGACTAGATGACCTTCTGAGGTCCTTCCAACTCTAATATTCTATGATTCTATGATCCCTGGGTTGGGTGCAGAGTAGGGTGTTTGCTGGGAAAAGCATGGAGAGCAGGTTTCCTGGCCTCTGCTAAGCTGGAGGTAGGGGCATTGCACACATTCTGCATTCCCCCTGCTGAAGGGTCTGCGAGCTCTGGGGAGATACTGGTGTTGTGAGTCTTCCTGGGCTGGAGCCCAGAGGAACATGCTTCCCGCTCCTGTGGCCCCAGCCTCTCAGGAGCCAGCAGGATTGGCTGCCCTGGCTTAGGGAGGTGGGGCTGGAAGTTCCTCCCAGAGGCGACATGTGGGACACTTATGCGTCCCTCCCTTTACATTGTGTTGCCCCAGTATCAGGAGTCACAAGTTGTCTATGGCACAGAATATTGACACTATTTTCTACTGGCAGGGGTGATTTTAACTGATCTTACTCCTGAAGGTCACAAAGGGAAAGAGAAGAGAACAGCAGTTATGTTGAATCCTATTAATTGCTTGTATTCAGAGAAAGAGAAACCAACACAGGAACACAGAAAGATGCAACACAGGAAGCGTCTATATTGAACTAACCTAAAGGCTATCCCTTAATAGTCTAAGCCTATTCTTATGGCAACAAGCTAAGCTCCGTTGCTACGGTAACCTAGACAATTAGGCAAGACACAAAATACACAACATATTCATCCCTCCTTAATGAAAACACCCATTTAACAGAAGAATCACTGAAGTAGGGAATGAGGTTAGACTGTCTCATTTCCCTGCCAAACCCTGGGGATTATTCTGCCCTGTAACGTAGGTTTGTCCTAGCTAAAGATCCAGCCATTGAGCAGGCCTTGTCTCTCAAGGTGGGTTATGGAGGATTTCTGGTGTTCTTGCAACAGAAGGTGTTATTGGTGAAGGTCTAAAAACGGGCTCAGGACTTGTAGCTCAAACAGGTGAGGATGTTGTATTTTGTCAAATGGGTTCAGGGGCTGCATCTGCTGCATAGATGGATGGAGAAGGGGAGTCAGGAACAGTTGACTCTTGACGATGATATCTCATCTGTAATGGTGAGGTCAGGCAGTTCAACTGGAGATGTGTCCTTGGGACACGTATGACCTGGCAACAACTGATCTACCTGTCACCGCCAGGTGAGATCAATTGCAGTCTGGACAGTGCAGGAAACAGGTCTTATTTGGGTGATGACTGTAGCAGGTATCCATTCAGCTTCAGAAGCATAGTTCTGAGCTAGGACAGGCTGTCCAGGACTAAAGGTTCAGTCTTTTGCTCTGTGTACCTGTCTTATGATTTGGTTTTGCTGTTGACATGCACAACTTGTCATGTTTTGGCAGGTTTCAGCAGATCAAAGTAAGTGTGCAGCTGTCATCCCATCATTAGAAAGGCCGGGGATGCTTTGTTCGTAGCATGAGGTTTGTTTCTGTAGGATAGTAGGAAGGTGTCCAGATGGTTTTAAATGGACGAATGTCCCCTTGCAAATTTTAAAGCTTGTTTCATGGTCTGCACAAACCTTTCAGCTAATTCATTGGTGGATGGATGATATGGTGCTGAAGTGATGTGATATATCCCATTTGCTTTCATAAAATTTTCAAACTCCTGAGAGATGAACTGCGGTTCTGGCAAGTTGTTCTGGCAGACTGAAATGACTATAATTTTCATGCAGTTTCTGGATAGTACTTTCATCAGTAGTGGATGGCATTACAGAGACTTCTGACCATTTGGAGTGGGCATCTACAACAACCAAGAACATACTTCCTTTAAATGAGCCAGCAAAATCAACGTGAATATGCTGCCATGGGTTTTCAGGCCAGTCCCATGGGTGTAGGGGTGCCAACTGAGGTGCGTTCCTCACACTGTGATATGAAGTACAAGCTCTTGCCTTCTCTCCCATGACACTGTCCAGGCCAGGCCATCAAAAGTAGTGTTGTGCAATTTCTTTCATGAGCACTATTCCACAGTGACCTGAATGTAGCTGTTCAAACATCTGTGATCTCAGTAGTGATGGTATAATGATGTGCATCCCCCAAAACAAGCAACCAGAATGGACAGATAACTCCATCCTCCTGAACATATAGGGAAGAAGGTCAGGTGAGACCTGAGAATCCCAAAGAGATGCTCCATGCATCACTAGGTTCATAAGTTGGGACAATACTGGATTGATGCAAGTTGCCTTCTTTACTTGAGTAGCAGTGATGGGTCTGTTCTCTACCTGTTCAAAGTAGAAGATTTCTTTCTGAGCAATATCTTGATGTTTAAATGGTAAAGGCAGCCTTGAGAGACCATCTACACTGAAGTGCAGAGTGGATTTCAGATATTTGATCTCATATGTGTGTGCAGAAAGCAACAATACCCATTGTTGCATACAACTAGCAGCCAATGGTGGAATGCCTGTGTGTGGCCCAAAAATTGATGTTAGAGGTCGATGGTTGGTGAGAAGTGTGAACTTCTGTCCAAACAGGTACTGGTGAAATTTCTGATTTCCAAAAATGATTCCCAGTGCTTCACGTTTTTGATTTGGGCATAGTTAGTTTCTGCTTTGCTTAAGGTGTGTGAGGCAAATGCAATGGGTCTCTCCTCTCCGAAAGGCATAATGTGTCACACCACCATCCCCACTTCATAAGGGGAAGCATCGCAGGCCAACTGTAGAGGTAAGGATGGATCAAAATGCATCAGAACCTCTGAATTTAGCAATGCACATTTAGCCTGGTTAAATGCAACATCATAGGTTTCAGTCCACTTTCAGACCTTGGTCTGGCCAAGAAGTTCATGTAGTGGTTTTAGTAGTGATGCTAACTGTGGAATAAACTTTCCATAATAGTTCAATAGCCCTAAAAAAGAATGAAGTTGGCTTATATTTTGAGGAGGTGGGGCTTCCACAATAGTGTTGACTTTTGCAGGAGCCTTAAGAAGGCCAGTAGCATCTTTGATATGTCCCAAATATTCAACACAGGGATGGAAGAATTAACATTTGTCTTTGCGGACTTGTAGGCCATTCTCTTCCAGTCTTTGTAGGGCAGCCTCAAAGTTCTTAAGGTGATCCTCCTCATTCTTGCCAATGACCAGGATGTTGTCAAGATAGCACTGGGCTCCTGGAAATCCACTCAAGATCTGGTCCATAGCCCTCTGGAACAAAGCTGGAGTAGATGTTATTCTGAAGAGCAAGGGACAGTATTGGTACAACCCTTTATGTGTCATGATAGTCAACATCTCTTGGTACTTCTCATCGACATGCATCTGTAAATATGACTGACTCAGATCAATCTTGCTGAACTTTTGTCCACCAGCCAAGCCAGCGAAGAGGTCATTGATGTAGGGAAGAGGGTATAGCTCTGCACACAACACGGGTTCACAGTGACCTTAAAATCCCCACAAATCCAAATGAAGCTATCTTTCTTCAATACTAGAACAATTGGGGTTGCCCATTGGCTGTGAATAACTGGTGCTAGGACTCCATTTTTGACCAGACACTCCAGGTCCGCTTCAACTTTTGGCCTGATGGCATAGTTCTGGCTTTTAAATATTTTGGTTGGCAGTCAGACTTAATGTTCACAGTGATTTCCTTCATACTTCCCATGTCCTCTCCAAAAACAGCAGCATGATTCTTTAATACAGCTATCAGACCCGTTTCCTCTTTAGCCATCCTGTGCACTTCTGCCCAGTTCATCTGATCTTCCTAAACCATAACCTTCCCATTAAGGCTGCGTAATTCCCTTCCTCCACAAACAGTGGCAATTTAGCAATCTGTCCATTGAGCTCCACCTTAACATCAGTAGTGCCCAAAATGGGTACAGCTTCTACAGTGTACGTCTTCAGAACAATTTTTATTGACTTAAGCAGGAGATGCTTTAGCTTTTCTTTATAAACAGTGTCTGAGACCAGCGAAACTTCTGCGTTCCATGCGAACAGTTACCTTCCAACAGTGGGGCTACCCAGTATTCATGTGAGCCAACTGCCATGGACAAGACATGGAGTGGCACTTCTTCTGACTGGGTGTCATTTTGATCATCCTGAGTATGCTCCACTGTGTGCAGACAGCAGGCTTCTTTTTCTCTGGTTTGCCTGTTCTTTTTGACTCTTCTTTTTTTTGTTTGCAGGCACACTCAATGTGTCCCTCTTTGCCACATTGTCGAAACACTAAGTCTTTATACCAGCATTCTGATGCATGGTAACATGGCTTTCCACAGCGGTAACATTCCCGGCTTCCCACTGTCTTGTGGATAGGTTCTTGTGACACCTTATGCACTCTGGTTAATGCACTGAGCTGTTGAGCTTCCTTTGCGGCCAGCTCCATAGAAATTACAGTTTCAATGGCCTTCTGCCAGGTGATCTGGGCCTCTGTCAATAGGTGTAGGCATTGCTGTCCCTCTTTTTTTCCTTTCTTCCTCTTGTCTTTTAGTGTCTTTTATTCATGTGTGTTGGGATCATTCACACACAATTACTGGTGATTTCCATTCACTAGCACTGCTTTTGTTTCTTCCATTTCCAGTTTGTCTGCTTCACTTCAGTCACAACAAAGCAGAGCCTGTTTTAGTTTCAGTTTGAAACATCAGTGTAAAAAGCCCAGCCTCTGAAACAGCTGGAAGTTTTTTTTCTGATATTGACTTTTACTTTTTTGCCAGTGCAGCACAGGTTGATCCCATCCTCCATCGCCACTTTTGTTATGTTGAATCCTTTTAATTGCTTGTATTCAGAGAGAGAGAAATCAGCACAGGAACACAGAGAGGTGCAGCGTAGGGAGTGTCTTTATTGAACTAAACTAAAATCAGCCTGGACTGGCTGAGCTATCCCCTAATAGTTTAATTCTATTGCTATGGCAACAAGCTAAGCTCTGTTGCTACAACAACCTAGGCAATTAGGCAAGACACAAAATATACAACACTCTGGGCATCCCAAAACCGCCTGGGTCTGTAGACCATTCGTCTATTTACTCAATGTTGGCAGCTGAATTTATCACAGAATGGCATGGGAAAGTGTCCTACTGAGGTGGAAGGAATAAGGCAGCCAATTCTAGAAACTTTCCGGAGCAGATTGGAGAATATCTTCATGAAAGTCTAATTACGATCTCTCAGGAGGATAAAAGGGATGTCCCTATGCCCATAAACAAACTGCTCCACATGTTCTTTTTCCTACCCCCACTTGCCTAACTCAACAGGGTAATGAAAATCAGATGACAACTCTATCTCTGTCTGTTGTACCTCTGCCTCCTCTCGTATTAGTAAACCAATGAAAAGTCAATACCTTTGTCTTGTCAACCTGGGTATGCGGTAGGTGCCATCTTTAAATTTAAGCATTGTAAGGAAAAATGCATATACACTTATCTGAGTTCCCTTCCTCTTCATCAGACTCATCCATGCTGGCCAGGTAGAACTGGCTACACTGAGTGGAGCCTCAACCAGCATCTGTGCAGTTCCCTGCTGTGTCTCCCCTGCTCCTCCTACCTGTTCATGGCAGGTTTCTCTGTCTCAGGCTCTGAGCTATCCACAGTGGTCTCCTGGGTTGTGGTGGCATCTATGCTTTGAACTCCCATGGAGCTAGGCTCAGCTCGCCCGGTTCCTCCCTCTCTCCCTTGCACTTCCTTCCCCTTCTTATCAGCCCTATCCTGATGTGGTAATTAGGTCAGCTGGCCAGCCCGATTGACTAATTACCCCATCAGTTTTCTCCAGGGGAACTAATTAATATCTGGTGATCATAGTCCAAGCTTACTTGTTAGACCCTACACTCTGGCACAGGTGGCTTCCAGTTTCCATGACTCATGGGCAGTGGACTTTAAAATTGTAACCAGAGTGGTCATCACTGCAGGGAACAGAGCATTGTGGGACAGCTGCTGGAGGACTCTTAGGGTCAGCAGAGGTCATGCAGTGTGTACACTCCCACTGTGCCAACCTCAGTAGGTCAATAATAGCTCTATGCTGTCCAGGGAGGTGGTTTTAGTGCATTGTTGTAATGCTTACACTCGCTAGAGACAAATTTGAGTCTAGACACATAGTCCGACACAAAGTATCTTACATTGATCTAACTTTGTAGCATAGACTAGGCTTAAGGATCTCTATTCAATGGAGAGCTAGCACAGAAGGTGGAGCATTGGGTGATGTGTTCATGGTGACTTGTATCTTTAAGCATGTTGGCTATTGTGCTTCATACAAATGGGATCTTTCTCAGAGTGAGTGCCTAAATTTGTGTTGCAATAATGAAGCTTGGAGGATCCTGATGTCCAGAGCTGTGGATGACAGGATGGGTTACAATCTCTTGGTCAGTTGTAGGTGAAGGTAGGTGTTTTTTTGCTGCAACAATTATTTGGGCTTTCACTAGAGTTGGGGAATCCAAAATAATCCCAAAGACTGATGTAACAACATGAGGGCAGATGACCTCAATAGGGGAATATGTCCTAGAACAGGCAAATTCTTCATAGTGCTCTCCTCTTCCTAACAGCATCAACTCTAGCTTGTTTGTGTTTACCTTTAGCCCACTGCTCTTTAGTCAGGTGTTTATCTCTGCTAGGTGTTGAGAAAGTTTCAGATCAATTTCTGCTTGATCTCAAGACAATGTAGAGCTGGGTATTGTTTGTATATTGTTGGTGCTATTTCATCATCTCTCCCAAAGGCTTTGAACGGATTCTGATAAATATGAGAGAGAGGACTTTGCCTTGTGGGACTCTGTGGCTGAGGGCTTTTGAGGTGGTGGAACAGCTGCCATAAATGACCCTCTATGTTCAATATGAAAGGAAAGACTGGAGCCATTTTAGGGCTTTTCTGTTCACCTTTCACATCCCTTGGAGATGGGGCACCATATCAAAACACCAGAACATTATGCATCTGAATAGAGTTCAAATGATGCTTCACTTTTTATCCTATAGAAATGTTCATATTATTGACTGTGAATAGAAAGTGAATGGTGAATATAATACATAGTAACTCATGCTAAAGCTTACAGGTAAACAGTATCTTATTTGTTATAAATGATTTTCCATTTAATATACTGGAGCTGTTCCAAGGACATCTTTTCAAAGGAGAAGCAGGTGCAGATGAAGTTTTGCAGAACTTACGCTGTATTTTTTCGATTAAACATTTAATTAACAAGCATGAACACAGTGAGGCACTTGAAATGGAATTAAAACAATTGTTTGATATTAAACAGCACACATTTAATTTATGAATGCAGTTACATTGAAAAGCTTGAAAATATCAACAAATTGCTGTGCATTTAAAAAAGATATTTTAATTTTCTTTCAAGGCTTTTCTTTACACAAGTTCTAAGCTAAAAAATTGTTCAAATGAATGTCAGAAAGAAAAGAAAGAAAAAAAGATTTTTTTCTAAGCATAGGAGGCTTATAATGTTTCCTTAGCAGAGCAGAAAAATAATTCAGACCTATGTTCTGAAGCACAGTACTTAACAGCTGTGCTTTTACAGGAAGAAATGTCAGTTGTTACAACTATGCATGACTAGGATTTTGATATATCACATTTAAAAATATCCAAAGAAAACACATGACAAAAAAAAAAGGCCAAACAGTGTTCAGGATCAGGGCTTGATGAAAAGAACAAGGAAATTTTCAGTCAAAGCTAACATAGGGCTTAGTTCTGCAAGTTGCTGAGCAATCTGGGCCAAATCCTGCAAAACACTTAAGAACATGCTTAGTTTAACTTTTAGCATGTGCCCAGGCCCTGTGATTTCAGTAAAACTACTCATATGCTTAAAGCTAAGCACATCCTTAAGTGCTTTGTTGGATCAGGGCCAGAATGTCAGCACCATGGAGGATCCAGCTCATAGTGCCAAAAACTGTAGTATTCTATAGTGAAATCCTTACTGAAGTCAGTGTCAAAATATCCATGAATGTCAATAAAGCCAGGGTTTCACCCTTTGTGCCTACGCCTTTCTGCACATATGGACTCTTACTGGAAGTTCCCATATCACTGGGTACTGTAATTTACTATGCCTGGTTCTATACAAGTATTATAGATAGCAATAACATACCATAATGCAAATGAACAAAGTGAAAAAAATTAAGATCTAGGCAAATACATAGACCATGTTTGTGAAATACAGTAGAACCTCAGAGTTATGAATACCTTGGGAATGGAGGTTGTTCATAACTCTGAAACGTTCGTAACTCTGAACAAATGTTATGATTGTTCTTTCAAAAGTTTACAACTGAACATTAACTTAATACAGCTTTGAAACACTACTATGCAGAAGAAAAATGCTGCTTTTCCTTTATGTTTTTAGTAGTTTATGTTTAACACAGTACTGTACTGTATTCGGGTTTTTTTCGTTTTTGCTCTGCGGCTTCCTGATTGTGTACTTCTGATTTCAAATGAGGTGTGTGTTTGACTGGTCAGTTTGTAACTCTAGTGTTTGTACCTCTGAGGTTCTACTGTATATAGTTACATTACAAAGAAAAACATTATTTGGCTATCTGGAGCCAAAGTCCTGATAGAAATAGACAAGTATTCTATAGAATTCCTTTTAAGAGCCCTAAAGGAGTGTGTTAATATTGTGATGTAATACACCCCTCTGCATTTAACCCTACATACTCTATTGTAATAATCTTTGTATAAAGTATGCCTTGTAAGGTATCATTTGAAAACTTATAATTTGCTGATCAGAATTGTTCTGGTAAAATATGTATAGCAACATTGTGTGGAGTTGTAAAATTTCCCTTTATGGTGTTATTAACACATGCTCCAAACACCACAGCCCTGCCTAAACAGAAGTTGGCAAACAAGTCTGGCAAACAAAGGAATGCATACTCTGTTTAATTTGCATTTGAGCAGTAAACAGAGTCATCAAGCAGGAAAGGAAGATAAAAGAAGTTCAAACAGATGAGAAAACCAGCAGGAAATATCTTTCCAATAGGCTTTTTGGCTGTTGGTTTTCAACTGGAAATGTTTTTCAAGAGGGGGACAGAAACTATTAAAAAGGAGGCACCCCAAGGCACCCACTTTTCTTTCCCTGCCCATTACATTCAGTGCACCTGAAAAGACAAAGGAAGCAGGCATTGGATTCAGTTGGAGGGTTCCTGACCTGAGAGTTTGGTTAGTAATCTGCTGGAACATGTAGTGAGAAACTTGGCTTGAATCTAATATATTTAAGTTAGGCATTGGTAAATATTTTATCTTTATTTTTCTCGTAACCATTTCTGACTTTTTGTGCCTCTTTACTTTTACTCACTTAACAGTTGTCTCTTTGGACTTAATAAACTTCTTTTATCTAATCCAGTGTGTTCAAGTTGAAGTGTCTGGGTAAATCCATTTGGGGTAATAAGGAATAACAGATTTAATATATTTGTCCTGTCCAGAAGAGGGCTGGGCAGTACAGGACTTACATTTCTGGCGGGAAATACAAAACTGGGAGTGTGTTGGAGTCACTCTGAAGCATAACCAAGGCTGGTAAGAGCCAAGGTGTGGCTGGCTGGCTGCAGCACAGAGACATAGCTGTGAGTGACTTACATGCTGGAGGCTCTTTGTGAGCAATCCAGGCTGGAGGCTACAGATTGTAAAGGGCACCTCCAGTTAGAGGGCAAGGGTGACACAGCTACTCATTAGCCTGGATTGTACCCTGGTATATCACAGATATGTCCTGAAATAACATCCCATACTGTTCTTTCAATGGACGCTCAGTTCAGTAACTGAAAAAGTAAAGTAAGATGATTTTTTTGATATGCGGGAACTTGAAAAGCCGATTCTAGGCTTTTCTCTAGTTCAGGGAGTGGAGCATATTGTCAGAGGCCCAGATGCACACAAAATAACAGAACAATAACTTTTTGGTGAATAGGCGCTTAATGACAAATATGGTACTACTAATAAAATAGTACAATCCAATACAGTGTGGCAGTGAGTAGAAATGATAATTTACACCATTCAGTATGAATAATGTTCAGTGCAAAACACTGTTAATGCAATCAGTGCCATATCTTGATTCTTTGGGAGTTTTGCTGTTGACTTCAATGGGACCAGAATTTATGCCTTTATGTTACTGTTGAGACTTTGTACCCACAAACATCTTTAAATTACAGGTGAAAATTCACAAAGCAACACTTTGCACATATGCATTATGATAGGGTCATTAGTTACATGGTCACACAAAAATGGGCAATACGGCACATATTTCGAAAATAGGTCTACTATGGGCTAGACCACTGTTTCTCATCCTTTTTTGAGATCAGGGACCAGCTTGCTGTCTTCCTAACCTGTGTCAGGCAGCTATCAGGGACTGGTGCTGGTCCACTGACTGGTCATTGAGAAACACTGAGCTAGACTGTGGAATCCTTACTCATGTAAAGAATGAATGAACTGAAATCAATGGGACTACTTGATCCTGCTCACCAACAAAAGGGAGACTTTCACAATCTGGCTCCATGTGCCTGTGTACAACGAGGACGTCTTTTGGTGATGATAAAGTTGTAAGGCTTCTGATTATGTGATACAGAAAAATTTAGTAATAATCTTCATGTCTTAAAGTGATGTTCAATGTAAACTAAATAAGACTATTAAATTAAATGAAAACTAAATTAGGTGACTTTTTATTGCATTTTTCATGATTTTGCTATTTACTGCACAAAAATAAATTAAAACCATAGGGTCAGGTCCTCAGCTGGTGAAGGTCAGTGTTGTCCATTGAAGTCAGTGGAGCTACTTTCATCTACACTGGCTGATGATCTGGACCACAGTAAAAAGATGCCAAATTAAATGTTTATTCCTGTAATATTTAAAAGGGGTTCTAAAATCTGATGGGGTAAAGCAGTGAGATTAAAGAGCAGCATAAGAAGGCAAACTGAAGGCAGCTGAGAAAAAAATGGAATGGGGATGATAAGAAAACTGTAAAACCAACTTTCAGGAAGTACAAAGGCAAATTAGAAAAGGATAAGGAGATAGCAATCAATACATTTAATTCCCCCCCAACAATAAGCATTTTTCAAATAGACACAACATGAATAAATGATGAAAGAAAACAAAAAAGACTCCCCAACCTTTACTCTCAACAAATAAATGAATAGAGTTTTAAAGCACGTGAGCAAGGAAATTAATAACTTATGAATCAAAATGTAAAAAGATTCTGAGAAGGCACTTTTAAAATAGAGTGTATGAAGTATTCCATACAAAAACAGCTGGCATTTAATTAAAAGTTCATTAGACTGAGGAATGTGTTTTGATTAGAAAGAGGCAAACGTAACTGCATTATTTTAAAAAAAAAGATGAATAGCCAAAATAAAATGAAGGTCACATTTGGCATTTTGACTGTTACTGTTGCTAATGCCATTTCTGTGAGAATCACTGAATATGTGCCAAGTAAAGACAATCAAAAAGCTTTTTTAATTTTTTTCTTCAAAATTTGCTTCTTTCCAGATGGTTTATAAAGTAGCTGCAATTTTAAAAAAGTTATATGAAATTTTTAAAGAAAAAAATCATTTTTTTTAAAAAAGAATTTTTGTCTGACCTTTTCAATTAGCCCTTGTGTCATGTAACTCCAGGCACAGGCCAAATTTAGCAAGTCTACACTTCTTGGTTGATAATTGTGAACTTCATACAGACATGTAAGAGAATATAAAACAGTTGAGCTAACTCCTTGTATTGGTCACAACACTGTAATCCCAGAGAAATTCCATTAAAGTGAATTCAGTTACTTTAGATTTACACCTGTGCAGATCGGAGCAGGATCTGTCTTGCTGTTTCTGACAGGCTCTTATGTTAGAAGTAACTAATGCTTCAGAGAATAGGAAAGCATATTTGCTATCCTTCCCCTGTTTGGGATGTATAGGTAAGTAAGAGGAAAACATGGTGTTTAAACCCCAGGACAAGGCTTTTAGAAGCAGCCACTAAACTGTGCTTCCCAGTTTTCCACTCCTGACTTATATAATGTATGCACATTGAGCATATGCTGTTGTGGCCATTCAGCAAAGGAGCAGCGAAAGGCATCAGAACTGGATTACATTAGGTGGTGGAGAACACAGAAGGCTTATATTAAACTACAGAATATGTTGTGTGCCCAGTTACTGGTGGAATTGTCAAAAATATAGCACTCACTTGGCTAAGGATTTAGGACCTAATAAATATGAACAATTTGCATATATGGTACCATGGGTTCCACACCTAATCCATGATATTTAAGCAGCCAGTTGATGCACAGTGGGTGTTGCTTTCTGGTTACTAGCATCTGCTTTATGTGTTGGTTTTGGGATGGCTGGCTTGTCAGACTTCAGTCCAAAAGAGATCACATGACTGACCAGGGCATCTATGACTTCCTCTTTGAAGCCCTGTCTGATGAAGTGGTGGCTCTCCATAGGGCAAGAAGATGGATGGAGGTGAATGTTGTGACAGGTCACTGGAATGATCTGTAGGTCACCAAAAAGTGAGGTGAAGAAGGCAGTCTCTGTGTATACTGAAGCTGAAGAAGGGAGACTCAGCTGTAGCAGGGGCCACAGGCTGTCTACCATGAGAAGACTGTCAGCTAACTGCTGGCCATCCATGAAATACGGGGCTGGTCACTGTTCCATGAGTCAACAGTCCTCAAGTGAGCATGAAGGAGTTGTTATGTGCCTTACAATACGGCATGTTGGCATTGCTCAGAACTTAGAAGTGGCATAATCTTTCCCCCTGCTGATCCCTACTTCTCCAGTGACCAATAACAGAATGTTTATCCAAAGTGACCCTCCCTGTATGTCTAGATTTTAACCTCCACAGTCTCTAAACTTTGAAGAAAGCATTCCCAGCTCTGTGAAAACTCCTGCCTGTTCCCACTGCCAGGCAAAAGCCACCTACCCTACAAAGTTACCTGGGTGCTGCAAATATTTTGTCCTGTAAATTGTATCTTTGCAACAGGTAGGTGGAAACTCTGTGTCTGTGAATAACGAAGTGTGTCCTTTTGTATTGTTCCCTTCACACAGGAGCATCCAGGCCCCAGCAATAGATGGCTGTGACTAGCCAGGACCTACAAGCGCAAACAACACTTCATCTTGGAGGAGAGATAGGCGTCTGCATCTGGTGAATGGGAGAAACCTTGCACTGACCAACAGTGGGTTGGTCAGGAAGCTGCAAGTAATAAACTTAAAATAAATAAAATAAAGCATTTGTCTGACAAGCACTAATTTAAACTGACATCCGTACAATGTCTTCCTCCCCCATTTTTTGTTTCTATACCCCTGCCTTACACTTGTAGAAGATAAATGTACTTTGTCATTCCATACATTGGCTGTTTTCATGAGCTGTCCCTCTTTCCACTCTCATGAGGTATCCAGGGGCAGCCTCTGCTGCACTTACCTAGCACCAAGGAACAATGTAGTCCCATGCTTAACCATTTACACTTTCCTTGGGATTGCTTAGCTTTTCAGCATTTACTTCCTGCCATGCTGCCCTCCCTGTAGTTTGAAACTCCTTGCAGTCCCTGTAGGGTGCCTAATCCGATAGCCCCACTTGCAATGGCCAAAGGATATTCACCACCTGACCAATAGTGCATAGCCAGTAGATGTTCAGACCATGCAGATTTTTAAAAATCCCAGTAAGTGTAGAAATTTTACTTATGTGCTAGATTAGGTAGATATTTTCCTCTCTGAGTGCCTAGGTAACTCTGAAAATTCCAACATTTATAGTAAGGTTCTCACTTATAATTGGATGACAACATCTGTACAGAGGCATTTCAGACAATCTCAGCTCTATTAGCCATTTTGTCAGCAACCACATTTTTATTTTCAATTAATCCTATAGGAAACAGGTTTTCAATCTGGGGTCCCTGATTCCCAAAGGAAGGCTTTGAACAGATGTCAGGGGGTCACAGCTGTCTTGCCCTCCCTCTCTTGCTAAAAGGGAGGCTCCCTAATAGATCCTGGCTAGGTGGGAGAAGGATCAGGTTATGGAAAAGAGGATCCCAGGATACAAAAGGTTGAGGGCTTTGGAACTTGAAACTAACTACATAAACATTCCAGGATGTGTCACATATATTTATTAGTTTTCCAATGTATAACAATTCACCAGTTATTTTGGACACCTTGCACATATTGTTGCTAAACCTTGAAGATTGTGCGGTTCCAAGGTTGGCATCCTACTTAATCCCCTTCACTAGCTAACCTTGCTTTATTATAGCGGAGGTCAATAATCCACTGTTGCACAGAAAAATCGATTTGTTAATTAGTTTAATTGCCTCTTCTAATAATGGCGGCATAAAATTGGCAGAGCACGCTTGTTATCAATCTGTGGTACTAGTAATCAGTAATTATAGGTAACGAGGCTTTTGTCTTGTGGTATTCTGAACACTGGCCTGAACTCTTCCTCGCCGATTTAGCAAATAGATTGTCATGTTGAATTCTTCTCTGACCTTCCCCCTCCTCCAGTGAAGAGAAATTATAGCTCGTTAGGTGGACGCCTCTATTTGAAGCCTCAATTTTCTTGAGTATCTTGCTCTTGCTGAGAGTACCAGGTGTGCTTAGTCACTGCAGCCTTCAGCTTCAGGTTCAAACTCAACTCGACTTCAGTAAGTCTTTGATTTCCCTTTTTCGCTAAAGAGGCAGTGGTTGTCTTGACAGCAGGAACAAAGCTTCTTCCTTGCACTTTGATATGCGCCAAGATTAAAAGAAAGTAATCAAAGAAGGCTTTGGAGAAATTAGATGTTCACATTTTTGATGGGGAAGGTTAGAGTAAATGCTGTATGTAATTTACAAGATGAATGCAAAATTAAGAATTCTACTCAAGTTGTTTTACCATCTTCATCACTGTAGTATCTGAAGACATTGCCCCTAAAAATAAATGCTTGGAAGACATGGTCCTGTGAGGTGCTACACATTCAGAACACTCAGAATCAGGCCCTACATGATGACACAAGCGTCTGTTACAAATCACTTTTGTTGGAGAGGAATAGAGAGTGAAAAGATAAAATGTTAAAATAAAACTGTTAAGAAGGGACTAGGAGTAGTGTAGAGGCAATGCAATCATGTTTTTGGGGGAGAAGAAAAAAATACCTTACATTGCTCTTTACACATTTTTACAACAATCCTTTCTAAAGTATTGACCTACTTTGGATGGATTTATTTTCAGCTATTCTGCACTGAAAAGGAGGTCATCACAGCATCGCAGGAAGAACCAAAAAGAATTTCATATGAAAAGCTTAATTTTTTAACACCAGGATTTTAAGTATTGTAAATGAAATCACAATCTATCACAATCTGTGCTGTCTGCTCAAATCAAAGCCCATCTAAGACAGAAATGTATTTTGTGTAACAACTTGTGGTGAGGGCAGAAAACAGGGGATCATCATATGAACGTCTTGCACTTTGGATCTCCTGTAACCAAAGTACTTATAAATCATTACTTACTCCTGCTCTGTAGACAGCTAGACACTGGGGGCCAAATTCTGGTCAGGTATAAACAGATGCTTATTAAATGTACAGATGGATTAAGGCACTTACATAGAGGATCTATATTTTTTTGGTAAATGATCCTGCCATTATAGGCTCTTAAGAAAGACAAAGATAGACTCTGTGAAAAGGGTATACTCTTGCAGGATTGTGTGGGGGAAAGGGATAAAAGTCACTGTTCTACAATGTAGGCAGACATAGCTTTTTAGCTTTTATTTTAGGAACCACTGAGGAAGACTCATCTGACAGGAGAATTCATGGTGAACAGGACTGTCCATGAAACTGATTAACCTGTTAGGTAAACTGATGAAAGACTAAAATAAAGAAATGGTTGTGTCCATGTATTCAGCATGGTGTAAGCAGAAGCACTGCGAATACTAACTGACAACTCTTTTTCAGTATGTGCTTGGCTCTACTAAATATATAGGACACATACTTAGGTATAACCAAAAATATACAAAGGCTCAACTTCATTTAAAACAGCAGTTACAATTGTCACAGGTCGGGTGTGATGAGTGGAAAAATAAATAAGGCTTATAAGAAAAGAAACAAAAAACCAGTATGTGGGAGTGCTCTAGACCTACACTTAATATTTTTCAAGTATTGCAAAGGCAGAAAACTCAGTCATTGTCACACACGAATAAGCATAGGTTAATGTTATAGAGGACTCACTGTGTTAGTGTGAGGTTCTGACAGAGAAAAAATTAGAAAACATGGAACCAATATTCCAAGCTGAGAAGACTAAAATACCATGATGATGTGCACTATAGAAAAATGTCAGAAGACCAAAATTTGAAGTACCACCAGTACAACATACTTCCTAATGATCTAGAAGGGAACAACTGTCATTAGTGTCCCTAGTTTTTCTAACCTTCCTGATGACTGGAGTGACAAAGTATGTTTCTTCAGCACTGATTACTATTAAGAAAGATTTGAATAAACTGAAAAATATTTTGTCACTGTGTGGGCTTCTTGTATATCTTTTGGGTTTCTGTTGTCTGTAAGTGGAGAACATATATAATTAAATAAAAAAAGAAAACAAAATACCCAGGAGATGTATCATATTATCACACTTACTACAGCAAAATGTGCAAATATAGGCAGACTTTTACAAAACATGGACTCAGTGATCACAATGTGGAAATAGAAACTGGAAGACAAAAGTCACACTGGAACTCAAAGGAAGCCAGATTTTATGGTCATTACTGCAAAGGTGAAATGGGGAGACTTTGTGCTGGCATGCATGAAATACAAAGGAGCATGAGATATGTCCTCAGTTTCTGTGTAGGGATTTAGAATGTGTTTCACCTGAAGAAGTAATAAGACTTGCATACAATGTAAATCACACATGGCTTCTGTGGTTCATATTTAGTTTTTTAAAGACACAAAGGCCAAATGCATCCCTGTTGTAACTTCACGGATTGCAAGCGTAGGAATAAAATTGTAAGCCTGTAGAATCTGTTTGTAATATTTGAACTCCCCTCAGCCATATTCCATATTGTAAATGTAAAACTCCATATTGTAAATGTAAAACTCCATTTTGACCAAATGTACTCCATCTTGCACAAAACTCTTTCTAAACTTTTAGATGATTAGGTAATGTATCTGAACAAGGTGTGAATGGAAGGTGTATGTATGTGTGAACCAGACCCAAACTGCTTTTAGATGTTATCTGAACAAGGTATGAATGGAAGGTGTTTGTATGTGTGAATCACACCCAAACTGCCAGCTTGTTCTGATGAAGTGTGGTGTCCACCCTAATGGCTGAAGAAGTGTGAACACATCCCTGAAAAGCAAAACAAGAATCCAGCTCAGAAAACAAAAGAGCAAACTTAATCAAAACACCAAGAACGAGCTGAAAGTCACGTCTGCTATTGTCCAGCAAGCAATGGACACAGAGAAGTGACGTGACTCAGCAGCACTCCTAAGTTTAAACCAAAGTCAAAAGGTTATAAAAGACTGGGTGAGATTCGAAGCTTTTGGGGAGAGAGAGAAACTGTTCTGCAGACCATCAAAGAAGAGCGTCGGTGCGCGCCCGACAAAGAACCCGCTCTCCTCGTGCCCAGCTTCCCTGGCCAGGTAGCTGCCACGAGCCACGAACTCCAGCAACGAACCCAAGCTACGATCTAAAGCCACGATAAGGACTGGTAGCTATACAACCTCAGAACATTTCCTCGTGTGTTTGGGCGTGTGTGTGTGTGTGTGTGTGTGTGTGTGTGTGCATAGTTTTAAGATAGTTATTGAGTGTGTGCATATAGGTTTAAGATAATTATTGATTTAGCATCAGTTAATAAATGTGGCATACTGCCTTTTCCCCTTAAAAGGATCCCGAGTGCTCTTTTTAGCACAACACAAGGGCTGAATTTGGCCCATATCCATGTAGAAGATGATCTTCTCTAAAGTCATGTGACAAAACCACTAAAGAACGTTGTTACTAAAGAGCAGATGCCTCAAATCCGTGTTTCTTGGAAAGCATTAACTACAGGGTAATATCAATGTTACTGATACTCTCAGTAGCAGAATTCTGTAGCTTTATGCTCTTCTGGTATAATGAGAGAAATGAACTCAAGAGATGATACTAAAGACTGTAGTTAGTTCTTGACAGCTCCTCCTGCAACCTTTTGAAGGTTCAAGGAGGTTTATAGTCTGTGGCAACACCCTACTCATTTGGAAGCCACTTGAAGAAGCTGAAGGTGGACAAAAGTTCCATTTGAAGGTCTCAAGATATGGATCTAGCACAGCAACATCGCTGATGGGGTTGGATACATCTTCCTTTTATGTTCTTTGCAAGGCCGGTCCCATGCTTTCAAGTGAATAGCAAATGCACATGAATATAGTACATCAAAATGAGGGACATTTGGCATTATCTTCTTGAGCCAGGGATAGTGCAGATCAGTGTTAGGCAAAGTCTCTACCGTTGGACCTCACACCTAAGCTGCATTTTAACAAATTCGCCATTCAAGTTCAGAGTCTCCTATATCACAGTGGAAGGACAAATGGGTAATATAACCACACAGATCCCAAAATGCATTTTTACTTAGTGCCCAGGAAAATACATCCTTTAATCTTTATTTGAGAATTTGATTACTAGAAGATTGGACCTCAGAATTTCACACCTACTTATCACCTGGCTAAACACATTTAACTGCTTAGCAGAAGCTAAATTATTTCCTATTAAGTGGAATTTAAGTTAATACTGTTCTGATTAAGCAGCAGTTATTACTATTCACTTTCATTAGGCTCATTCTGTTTCCTGGGAGACAAGGACTTGATGAGACTCAGCAGTTCGTAGGATCAGGCCTTTAAATGAATGATTTTTGTCTGAGCTATATTTTTAGACTTGTAATTTACATCATTGAGCCACTTTACCCCTTTATATTCTCTCCCTGCATCTGCCTATAATAATTTTCTTCAGGAACTATTAAAAATGAATAAGGGCTAGTTTTTCTTTGCACACATTATGTGAGTCTTTTGCACACCCCAAACAAAATTAGCTCACAGTCATGTCATAAAGTTTGTTACTGCAGAGGCCAAGATATTGAAGTCATAAATATATGAACAAGTCATAACATTACTTCTGTGTGCAGCAGTATAAGGGTAATTTTATAAAACATGATGTATAGTTAATCTGTGGAACTCACTGCTGCAAGATAAAAATAACTTAGTTATATGTTAGGAATAAGAAACAACAATTTTTGATATGAGTAAGAATAGCTTCAGCAGTTACTTTAGCTAAAATTATAAGTGTTATCAGCCCTCTTGATTCAGGTGTAAACTGATCAATAGCTAGGATCAGGAAGAAATTTTTCACACATTTCCTTTCTATAGTATAATATTACATATAGATAATAATAATACTAATAATATTACATATAGATGCAATCTGGCCTGCCCTGAAGTAGAAATATTGACTCCTTGGTTCCAGGAAATGCAATTCCTTGCATTTTGTGGTATTATGATTTTTGAGTTGAATGTAAGTCTTCTGGGATCCTCTCATTTCCCCCTTTTATTTAACAAATTTCAATCAAGCACTGTTGTTTTCTCCTATGCTGCCTTTCATCATATAAACATCATAGAAAAAGGGCTGGAAAGAACCTTGATAAGTCAAAACTAATACTGGCTGGGTGGGTCAGATTCAAAGGACTGCAGCTTATCTCCTTGAGCTATCGATCCAAAAAGCTACCTCATTGTCCTCCTTCAAATCCCTTCTTTAGACTCTCCTTTGTCATGATGCTTACAAAAACCTTGACATAGGTTAGGTGTCTGGCATGATGAGACCACTGCCTGTCATGATGTCCAGTATTTACCTTATTATTTCTTTGTGCTCCCTGTCTTTGTTTGAATCCACTTATTGTTTTTTGTCTTATACTTTTATTCTAAGCCTTTGGGGGCAGGACTATTTTTTTGTTCTGTGTTTGTACAACACCTAGCACAATGTGGCTCTGGCCTGTGACTGGAAACTCCTCGATGCTACTGCAATACAAATAATAAGTAATAATATATAATAATAATTCCCTTCTTTATAGGTTTTGTGAGAAGCTGACCCATTCCTCCAGCAAAGGAGAGCTGGACGTGGATCTGTCTGTAGCTCATGAGCACATGGGTTAGCCAATGATGCTGCTTCCAGTACCTGGGGCTGAACACAGAACTACTGTAGCACACCCACAGCCCACAGACTGGCTTTAGTTACTTCAAATGCCAACATAGCAAAACCATTTCCAGTTTGGAATATTTCTTGACTTTAACTCTCTTCCTGAGTCCTTTTACTAGAAGTCAGCCATTAAATTGCCATTGTCTGCACTAAATCAGTAAATTGCTATTGGTAAACTAGTTTTTTCATTAGAAGATATTCATTTTCATTACTAATCGGAAAAGGATGATGGGCTTGTGTTTCCTCTCTTTCGCACTGATATAAATCAATAGTTACTTGGTTTGACATCTGATGGAAGTGAAAGGAGATGCAGACCCATAATCAATGCATACATTGAAGTCACAGGCACTGTTGTCCTGGACATGCAAGAAGAATGACAAGATGTAAGGGTTGTGGTTTAACTAGGCCTCAACTTTATTAACGTAACTCATTTGGGAGCTCTCTGGCATCAACTCATCCAGTGCAGGTCATAATTGCTTCTGTTTCATTCACAAAGTTGTGAAAGTGAAGGCACTTTAAGTTGAACAAGTGAAACTTTTATTAAACCCTATGGTCTGCTCTGTGCATGTGACCGAGTTGGTTCCAGCCTAACTTCTTGCATTCCTGGTTCCACTGGTGTCCCCTCAATAACAGTCTGTTCCGGGGACATGGGCTGTATGACTTCAGTTCCACTGATCAGGGTATATCTTACCCATTTTACAAACAATTTAATATAAACATTAAAAACAAATAATTGATGTCCAGATCTATACCCTATATCCCTATATCTATACCCTATATCTATACCCTATATCCCTTCAGATCCCTGTAGATCACCTAGTCAAGTTGGAGTCTTGTCTTTACCATAGTCTCAGCAGGTTACATAATCATTGAAATAGTTTGGTCTGCTCAGCAGGCAACTGCTTTGGGAGTCACCTATTTCTAGCTCCCTGTAATCTCTTTCTGACTCTAGAAAACTATCTTTCTGTGGAATCTCATCCCTCCCTGTGCAGTTGGCCTTCAGATGGTTCTCTGTCTCTCTGCATCTCAGTAGCCTCTCTCTTGGTGTTGTCTGCTGTCTCATAAGTGCTTCCTGTTTCTTCAGATCATTTGTTCCTTCTGTGTAGTTATGTCATATGACCTGGATGTCACTGAACCCCTCACAACACCTTTAGTCTACTCCTTCTGGTTTCTTTGTAGTGGTTGGATCCTCACAGGAGTGTCTGTCTCCAGGGCTGGTAGGTCCTTGGCTGACCTCTCATACAGTAGTGTCTGTTTTCTGTATTGTTGGCCATCTCCTTTCAGTGGAAACTACATCCTTCTGGCTACAAAAGGTCTCCTCAGTGGTAGCAGGGTTTTGTCTCATCAGTGCCAAAGGGGTATTCCAGTGTAGAAAAATGCTAACAAGGGGGTCTGAAGCAGAAGAAACAGACTGGTATAATTGTCTTAGTGGTTTTCACAGCTGATTTCACTTTAGCCATTACTGGTTACGAGAGGGTGGGGGGGACGTGTGGTGTCAAACTTCCATATACATAAAAATTCTCTGAATTCTTATCAGGCAAATTGGGATCCATTGCCAATGAAGACAGTAGGCCTTCAGTTTAGCATTCACTAACTTGCTTCTTGCATCAGGCAGGACTTTGAGGGTTGGAGATGCAGGTGAAAACTCTGATTGAGTTTAGAAAGGGGTTTGAGCAGATGATGGCACAAAGGAATGAGGAGGCTGAAGGGAAAAACCCAGATCAACAGATGGCTCAGGCAGTGGTGCTATAAGGAGAGCTTTGGGATGTACGGTCACTAGGAGGCATTCATGGACAGAGGACTGTTCCCTTGGGATGGACTTCACCTGAGTAGGGAGGGAAATTAACTTCTGGGATGGAGGCTGGCACAACTAATTAACAGAGCTTTAAACTAGGGAGTTGGGGGAGATGCTTGGGAGATGCCCAGGTAATGTCTATGTCTGATTTTAACATTGAGAGAGAGGAAAACGAAGTAAGGAAAGACACCAGAAGTGGGGAGCAGAATGGGCTTTAAGAGGAAGGGTAGTGTAGACACCAGTCTAATAAGTGATATTGGCAGTAGAATGACTGTGCCAAATCACGTAAGGAACGTGAGCAAACAGCAAAAATTAAGATGTTAGTATACTAATGCAAGGAGCCTGGTAACAAAAGGGAGGAACTAGAGCTACTGGTAGAGGAAGTGAAATCAGATATTATAGGGCTAACCAAAACATGGTGGGATCATAGTCACGACTGATGTACAGAGCATGTGCTGTTTAGGAAAGACAGATATAAAGGCAAAAGTAGTGGAGTAGCATTATATATAAATGAAGAGGTAGACAATACAGAAATTAGAAGTGATGGAATTGATAAGACAGAATCTGTCTGGGTAAAAATCACATTGGGGAAGAAAACTACTAGAGTTTCCCCTGGATAGTACTTGGGGTGTGCTACAGATCACCAGGATCTGATTTGGACATGGATACAGACCTTTTTAAGGCTTTTAATGAAGTAAATACTACTGGGAACTCTGTGATTATTGGAGACTTTAACTTCTCAGATATAGACTGGAGAACAAGTGCCAGTAGTAATAATAGGGCCCAGATTTTCCTGGATGCGATAGCTGCAGGATTCATTCACAACATAGTTACTAAAGCAACAAGAGGGGATGCCATTTTACATTTGGTATTGGTAAGTAGTGAAGATCCCATAGAAGAACTGGTTGTAGGGGACAACCTTAGTTCGAACGACCATGAGCTAATTCAGTTCAAACTAAATGGAAGGATAAACAAAAATAGACCTGTGACTAGAGCCTTTGACTTCAAAAGGGCTAACATTAAAAAATTAAGAGAATTAGTTGGGGAAGTGGACTGGACTGAAGAACTCATGGATTTAAAGGTGGAGGAGGCTTGGAATTACTTCAAGTCAAAGTTGCAGGAACTATCTGAAGCCTGCATCCCAAGGAAGGGGAAAATATTCATAGGCAAGAGTTGTAGACCAAGCTGGATGAGTAAGCATCTCAGACAGGTGATTAAGAGAAAGCAGGAAGCCTATAAGGAGTGGAAGATGGGAGGAATCAGCAAGTAAAGCTACCTCTTGGAGGTCAGAACACGTGGAGATACAGTGAGAAAGGTCAGGAGTTGGATCTTGCAAAAGGAATTAAAACCAAGAGTAAACGGTTCTATAGCCATATAAACAGGAAGAAAACAAAGAAAGAAGAAGTGGGACTGCTAAGCACTGGGGATGGGGTGGAATTTAAGGATAATCTAGGCATTGCCGAATATCTAAACAAATACTTTGCCTTCATTTGTAATGAGGCTAATGATAATCTTGGGGATAGTGGTAGGGTGGCTAATGGGAATGAAGATATTGAGGTAGAAATGACAACATCTGAGGTAGAAGCCAAACATGAACAGCTTAATGGGACTAAATTGGAGGGGGAGGGGGGCGAGGGGTGGATAATCTCCATCCAAGAATATTAAAGGAACTAGCATATGAAATTGCAAGCCCATTAGCAAGGATTTGTAATGAATCTGTAAACTCAGGGGCTGTAGTTCTGTCTGACTGCAGAATTGTTAACATAATTCCTATTTTTAAGAAAGGGTAAAAACATGATCTGGGTAACTACAGGCCTGTTAGTTTGACCTCAGCAGTATGCAAGATCTTGGAAAACATTCTGAAAGAGAAAGTAATTAAGGACATAGAGGTTAACGGTAATTGGGATAAAATACAACATGGCTTTTCAAAAGGTAGATTGTGCCAGATCCACCTGATCTCCTTTTTTGAGAAAATAACAGATTTTTTAGACAAAGGGAATGTAATGGATCTAATTTACCTAGATTTCAGTAAGGCATCTGATATGGTTCCACATGGGAAATTATTAATTAAAGTGGAAAAGATGGGGATTAATATGAAAATTGAAAGGTGGATAAGGAACTGTTAAAGGGGAGATTACAGCAGGTCATACTGAAAGGTGAACTGTCAGGCTGGAGGAGATCCTCAGGGACTGGTCTTGGGACCAATCTTATTTAACCTTTTTATTACTGACCTTGGCACAAAAAGTGAGAATTTGCTAATAAAGTTTGTGGATGAAACAAAGTTGAGAGGTATTGCCAATACAGAGAAGGATCGGGATATCATACAGGAAGATCTGGATGACCTTTGTAAATGGGAGTAATAGAAATAGGATGAAATTTAATAGTGGAAAGTGCAAGGTCATGTATGTGGGGACTAATAACAAGAATTTCTGCCATAAACTGGGGATGCATCAGTTGGAAGTGACAGAGGAGGAGAAGGACCTGGGCATGTTGGTTGATCACAGGATGATTACGAGCCACGAATGTGATGTGGCCATGAAAAAAGCTTATGCAGTCCTTGGATGCATCAGACGAGGTATTTCCATTAGAGATAGGGAGGTGTTAGTACTGTTATACAAGGCGCGGGGTGAGACCTCATCTGGAATACTGCGTGCAGTTCTGGTCCCCCATTTTTAAGAAAGACTAATTCAAACTGGAACAGGTTCAGAGAAAGGCTACTGTTGGTGGTCCTGGAGGACCCTTAGCTGAGGCCCCAGCAGTTTGGGTTCGAGCCCGGTGCGCAATTAGCCCAATCAGACACCGAGATGGAGAAATCCTTATAGAGATAGTTTATTCGGGATCTCAAATGGCGCAGGGAGACTGTCTGTCTCAAATCAAGTGCACCAAAGCAGCAAGCCACAACTTTATTTATATCTTACATAATTTCAACAGGGGACTCTTCCCCCTCTCCCTTTCCCACCTTCAAGCAGTTACATAGCACCTGCACTGTATCTTATACTGATAAGCAAACCCAAATAATTCCAGTACAAGCCAATTTAATTTAGCTTACGGTAGCGAAACGGTGTCAGCGTGACCCAGAAGATGAGAGAAGGGGAGGAGACGGGGGGTAGAGCCTAGCACAGGAAAACTTCATCGACACTCATGGCCTTCCATTAACCTGAATTACCTAATGTAATGCCCCAACCCCCAACACTACTATGGAATGGAAAACCTGCCTTGTAAGAGGAGGCTCAAAGAGCTTGGCTTGTTTAGCCTAATCAAAAAAAAAGGTAAGAGGAGATACGATTGACCTCTATAAATACATCAGAGGACTAAAACCAGAGAAGGAGAGGAATTATTTAAGTTCAGCGCCAATGTGGACACAAAAACAAATGGATATAAACTGGCCATCAAGAAGTTTAGACTTGAAATTAGATGCGGTAAATCAGCCAATCTGGCAGTGAGGGAAAAATTCCTTCCTATCCCCCCAAAAGTGACTAGGGCAATGCCCACAGCAGACCAAAAAGCTTGGTCCTGTGTTAATTCCAGGGGTGGGAGATATTAGTCTGACACGAGAGGGGGCTCACACGCTGGAAGGAAAGGACACCTTCCTCTAGAGTATGAAGGTGAATGAGCTTATCTGAGCCTCACTGACTGTTCGCTCAGTTGAAGCTTCCGCCTCTGCTAGCTGAGCTCACAGCCCCTTTTTCTCCTGCCAGTTTCCTGCCTTTGAGGTCATGTGGGGGGGAATACATTTGACTAGTTTAATTTTTCTCCCTGTGAAAGGGTAATGTTGCTGCACATGGAATACAAGTTATGATTTGTGAAAATGAATTCATTGATATAAAGTAAATTGAATGTGCATATTTTTTATCATTACTGTTAGTATATAAAATATGGATATTCAGGCCTGCCTGTAAAGGCCCATGTTTTTTAAGCATATCCTTATCATTTAGCTGGTTATAGGGGTATAAAACAAAGATTCAAAATCACAGGCCTTCTCCCAATATGACAGTCTGAGGCCTTGTACTTTGGCTCAGATGCAGGAGTGGCAGCCATAAGCTGGGAAGCGTGCAGTCACATACGCACATTCCAACATAATATCTAATGCCAGGCTGTTAAGACGATGATCCAGTCTAACACCTCCAGCTAAAGAAAAAATCCTAGAATGTTTAAAGGAGGCTTGGTTTGATAGCATTCTGTCCGGCAAAAGAATTTCTTATCAACAGTTGTGGTTGTAAAATATACACTCCTTATTGTTTTGTCTTTATGGTACCCAATTCTCTATTATCTATCTGAATGATTTCTGTCTGGTTCTTTGATTGTTTCTGTCTATTGCGTAACTATGTGTGAGCAGTTAAGGTGGTGGGTTATGATTGGTTAAAGAATTATGTTACAGTATGTTAGGATTGGTTAAAGAATCATTTTGTAATATTGTTAAAGAAATGATTTGTTAAGATACATTATAAAAACTGAGGTAAAACAGGAAGCAGGGGGGAAGATTTATTGGTGTAAAGAACTGGGGGGGTCCTAATGGATGCTCGCTTGAAAAGATCCCAATAAATCTGTTGTACTGTCTGCTGTTGGACTCTGGACTTCTGCTTCTGTCAGTGAACTAAGAACTGACAGGACAGGGGGGGTCCTAACAATTACATTCTCTATTAACTAAAATAATTAGCAGCAAATGGCCCCATAATTAAGCAAATACAGTATTTTCTTCATAAGAGTTTTCTCATTAAACTTTTCTAATGTCTTAGCTGTATATTAATAAGAAATAGACTTGATCAGAAGACTTTTAGCTCAGGCCTATTATGTATTATCCCATCTGTTTGTGGTGAACCAGAAAGAGCTATGTGTTAGGTCTTGCCTTATGGCAAATCCTAATCTGCAGTTGCTGTTTTCCCACACTTATTTAAGCTTCTTTGCACATCTACGCACACAAAGCAGATGCCGGTGCCACAACAGGCCAGAGAGCCTCTTTCTGAGTGTGAGACACTTTTATGCAGCCAGGTCCTTAGGACTAGCCTCTGGCAAAATCAACCAAACAAACAAAAAGGCTGCATACAGTTGACATCAGACAATCTGAAACTGGTTTATTGATTGAAAAGGCAAATAACATATGAGATCATCAATTACATGCCATAAATCTTCTTGGATACCTCCCCATTGTGTGAAAGTTTTTGTGATACAAAATTAATTTGAAGAAAGAGTGTGATATTTTGAAATTTAAACTACTAAGAGGATTTGAAAAGAAAACCATGTTTAGGGAGCTCAAAACATTACAATTATGATACACTAAATAGCATTTTCTTAAAAAACAAAAGAACCACCACCAAAAAGTAACAGCAAATGAAAACACATTAAAACACAATGTATGTTTTTCTACATTTTTGGTGGATGGTTCTTTTCCACTAGTGTGAAATCCTGACCTATTGAAATTAATGGTAGCTTTGCCACCCCAGATAGCCAAACGTGGAATGTCTCTTTTGGCACCTATCCCATCTCAAAAATTGCTCTAGGAGTTCTCTTTGCATTCTATCCCACTCCTCATAAAGCACTGTGAAAATGTTTATTAGAACTGAATGGACTCCTCACAACATTTTATTTGACACATTTAGCCGCTGTCTGTTCAATTAGACTGACTGTTTTTTTAGACTGTTTTTTTAACTGAGTTGTTCATTATTCTAAACTAATAAGCGATGCATGCAAACATGGTTTCAGACTGTTGATTGCTTTTGAACTACAGCTGGTCAAATTTTTTATGCACAGAAAGTTTTTCTAAAAAAGGTAATTTTCATCAGAAAATGGAACTTTTACTAAAAAATTATTGAAATCTTCAAACTTTCCCATTTTTCAGTAACATGACTGTGAGATTTTAATCAAGATTTTCTATATGACATTTTTTATTGAAATCATGGTCAAAATTGTTATAGAGTATTTTTGTTTAACATCACATTTTCAATAACTGTTAATATTCAATAATGATTTTGATTAAAAAATAGTGATGAAAATGTCATGGAAACTTTCATATAAATGGATCTATTTCAAGCCCTGAAAAAGGGAAACAATTTTGAAATTATGGAATTGTGAACAATTCACTATCACCATTGCTTCTAGGACTCATGCAGTCACCTAAGATGTGATATTGCTTCTGCTTCCTGATCAGATGATTCCGAAAGCCAAAATCATGGCTATGTTAATACTTCTAATGTTACAGTCACGTAAAATTTTCTGTGGTTAGTTTTGCATATGCTAGTTGTATTCATAATCAGAGATCTATTGATTTTGGCATTTTAATCCTCTCTGTCTATTTTGCTTAACATACTCTTAAAATCAGAAATTCATTGAACCAAACATATATAGGGCCAGAGTTATTGCTTAAATATCCGTAGACTGGAATATTTGGCTTTTTTGAGGATTTGTCAATTGCTTCTTGATGCCTTAGCATCAAGCATAAAATCAAGCATCAGCATAAAACCTTTTAGTCTTATGCTTTAAAATATAGAGATGAGAAAGTAACCAATCAGAAATATCTTGCTTTTGTGATGAGGACATTATTAAAAGACTAGTAGGGTTCTGGAACTATAGCCGCTAGAGTTTGTTCAATACCTAAAGCTTTTTCAATACACAATGAACAATCACAAACAAGAATCTATTCAGACAGTATGCTGTTGAGTCAGGTTCATTGAAGTTAAAGTAGTGCACGTTTTCTGAAAGCTGTGGATGATTATACATTGGGCAGAATTTGTTGTCTTTTCTTATAATAATAACTTCTTTGAAATATAGCTAATTAAATTATTTTCTGCTTTGGGTTTGCCTTCCTTGTATGGTTGTGATTTTAAAATAATTTATTATGTTACCTTTCTTTGTATCAGAGTTTATTTGTAATGTATTTGTTAGATACAAATAAACAATTTCCATTATGTGTTGACTGATCCATTTCATGTGCTTGTTCCAGATTTTACCTGCCAGAAATAATTACCAGCAGACGTATGCTGATCTAAAACACATTGGGGCAGATTGTGATTGACAGGCACATAGAAAGACACTGTGCAGCCTGCCACCTTGGGGAGAGCTTCTTAAGAGACGCAATCCATCAGGAGTTCCTCAGCATGCAGGGGGTCTATGTGTAACCCACATTTGGTCTCTTATGTTTCTGCCCCTGTTCCACAGAGGAGTCTGTTACAGTTGCCAGTGAAGTCAATGGGACTACTCAGATGCATAATGTTAAGCATATGCTTACTTGCTTTGCTGGATAAGATCAGAATGCTCAGCACCCCAGAGAACTGAGAGTGTAGTCCTTTAGCTCAAGTTACAGAGATTTAGCTCTGGTGAGCCTGGGTTCAGTCCTCAGTGATGACCAAGATAACAGTAATTATGCTCACACACTGCGACATCCTTTAGAGTGGTGTAGTGTGCTTAGTTTGACAGGATCTATTTTCCATAAATCCATGTTGCTTTGCATTAATTACATTATCCTGCATTAATTCTTTATTAATTGAGTCCCATATCAGCCACTCCATTTTCTTGCCCAAAATTTATGTCAGACTTTCTGGCCTATAGTTATCTGGGTCTCCTGTCTACCTTTTAAAAATATTGGCACAACATTAGCTTTCTTCCAGTCTTTTGGAACTTCTCCAGTGTTCCAAGATGTATTGAAAATGCACATTAATGGCCCAGTGAGCTCCTCAGCGAGCTTTTTTAAAACTTGTGAATGCAAGTTATCCGAGCTTGCTCATTTAAAAATGTCTAACTTTAGTAGCTGCTGTTTAACATCCTCCTGAGATACTAGTAGAATGGAAAGAGTGTCATCATCACCTGGTATGATGACATCATCTGCCCCCCCCCAAATATAAAACAGAAATATTTATTGTACATGACCTTTTTTCTACATTATTATTGATAATTCTATCATTGCATCTAATAATGGACCAGTACCTTTATCATGATTCTTTTTTGTTCCTTATATGCTAAAAATCTCCTTCTTATCGTCCTTATCTCTGCAGGCCATTGATGTCTCCTTGTGTCCCTTTGCTTCCCTTATCAATTTCCTACAATTCCTTGCTTCTGATTTATATTCATTGCTATCAATGTCTCCCTTCTTCCATTTGTTCACACTTATATATATACACACACACACATTTTTTGTATAGCTGCCAATGTTTCTCATCTACAGCAGGTTGCTATTTTCATCAATATGACCTTCTTCCATGACTGAGATTGTAGCTATTTGGGCATTTGGTAAAATGTTCTTAAAAAGTTCCCAATCATCATTCACATTTTTCTGATTACATTTTTCCTTCCAGCTGATTTGTTTTATAATTATTTTCATTTTTGACCCTTTTAAAGCACCAATATCTATATCTATATATATTTACATCTCTCTCTATGTATATAGATATATAAACAGGTTTGGACTATATATATAAACTGTGTTCTGTTTACACACAATTGCTTGCACCTTAGCTTTTGTCAAACTCTTTTTTTTGTTAAGATGAGGTTTAATATAGAATTCCCCCATGTTAGATTAAAATTTTTTGAGTTAGGACATTATTACCTAGCTCTCCAACCATAGTCTTATAGACTTTAATGCCAGAAGACCATCATGATCATCTAGTCTGACCTCCTGCACATTACAGGCCAGAGAGCCTCACCCACCCACTCTTGTAATAGACCCACAAACTCTGGCTGAGTTACTGAAGTCCTTGAATTATGATTTAAAAATGTCTAGTTACAGAAAATCCATAATTTATTCTAGTTTAAACATGCAAGTGACCCATGCTTCATGATGCCAGTCTGACCTGAGAGAAAATTGTTTCCTGACCTCAAATATAGTGATCAGTTGGACCCTGAACCTGTGAGCAAGACTCACCTCCAGACACCTGGGAAAGAATTATCTGTAACAGTTCAGAGCCCTGCCCATCTATTATACCTTCTCTAGCCATTGGGGATATTTTCTATTAGAAGTCGCAGATAGGTCACATGCCATTGTAGGTAGTCTCATCATACCACCCACTCCATAAACTTAACTGGCCTCAAGACTGAGCTTGATATGTCTTTTTGCTCCCTCTGCTCCCCTTGGAGGCTGTTCCAGAACTCCAGTCCTCTGATAGTTAGAAACCTTCATCTAATTTGAAGCCTAAGCATGTTGATGGACAGTTTAAATTAATTTGTTCTTGTGTCAACCTTGGTGCTTCACTTAAATAATTCCTCTCCCTCCTCGGTATTTATCTGTGTTATGTATTTATAGAGGTCAATCATACCTTCAGCCTTTGTTTAGTTAGGCTAAACAAGCCAAGTGTTTTGAGTCTCCTCTCATAATGGAGGTTTTCCATTCCATACCATGATCATCATGGTAGCCCTTCTCTGCTCCTGTTCCAGTTTGAATTAATCTTTCTTAAACACGGGAGACCAGAACCGCACACAGGATTCCAGATGAGGTCTTACCAGTCCCATGCATAATGGTACTGACACTTCCCTATGTCTACTTGAAAAATCTTGTCTGATGCATCCTAAGATTAATTACAAATATCAGTGGCTATCTAGTTATTGCTCAGAAATGCATAACTGGAAATAATGTTTATCCAAAATTGTTATTGTCACCAATCTATAAATCTGAAAGTTGTTGGTAATATGAAAACTAAATAGTCTGGCTTTCAACTGTGAAATGAAGAAGAGCTCTGTGTAAGTTTGAGGGCTTGTCTCTCCACCAAAAGAAGTTGGTTCAATAAAAGCTATTGCCTCACCTTCTTGTCTCTCTAACTGTGAACTATGACACTTTGGTCCTTCTACAAGTACCTGCATTGTTACTGTTGGTCCCCTATGTTCAGCTAGAGAGCAAGATTGATTTTGTGGATGCAGCACTGAAGTGGGACTCAGGAGATCTGGGTGCTGTATTCATGGAACCTTAATTCATTTGTCAATTGTGGCAACTGTATGATTGCCATTGACAATGAGTGATTCTACTGTAAACTCTCAAGCCTGAAATAACAGTAGATTGGGAGTTAAAAGTCATATTCAATTGTGTTTTTTGGTCTGTGGGGTCTCCACTGCCAATCAATGCCTTATTGAAAATGATTATTTTTAAAAGCCCCACAAGCTAACTGATTTGTTGCATAATGAGTTGGAAAGGCATGGTGTTCATTTTTAATTCAAGGCCTGCTCCTGCTCCCATTAAGTGCCAGAAAAAAAAACCCAAATCATTTTAGTATTTGCCTTCATGACAATAAAATAATTTTGAAGTTCTAATGTGGTACTTGAGCCTATTGTGGGGTTAATGTTGACAAATAAGAGTAATGGGGCATTAATGTCAGCATAATGCTTTCAAAAAGTATTTTTAACTAGTTAAATAAATTGTGTAAAAGTGGAATTATTTTAATATTAGATAGAAAACAATGGATAGGAACAGATACATAACTAAGATCTCAATCAATCTTGAGTTTCTGATCCTATTAAAATACTGATCTTTGATCTTGTGGTTTATGATATGCCTTCTCAAAGCCCATCGATTGATTGATTTATAGCCACATAATCCATCTATCCCTATTCATTATCCCGTATAATCCATAAAAATCCACATATTTTGAAGGGGAAGTAAAATACTAGCCAGTGTTTGTAAATCTGTGCATTGCTGATCTGAAACTCTTTTATGCTAATAGTTTCATGCTACAGTATATGTATTTTTAGTCTGGATGCTACAATACAGAAAGAAGAGCAGGTTGCAATTTTCTTAGATAAAATTTAATAATCTGTTTATATACGACTTATTCTTTCTGAAATGTCCAGAACCCTGAAACTCCACTGCTCCTCATTACAATGTAAATTTATATATTGTAATATTTGTTTTGAAAATTTATATATTGGCTGACCATATGAACATGTTCTCATTGCCTATGCAGGCCTTTGAGCAATTTGCAGCCTTTTGTTAGCAAATAAAGGCTCTCTGAGCCTCCTACTTGAGTTCAGAGATTACCAGCTGCTATCCACTACCAGGACTCATTAGAGGCCTGCTGTTCTGCTGAGAACCACACCACATGCTACACCCTGCCTTGTCTGCATATTAGCCTGGTGCTTCTCCTTAAATTACCAGGTACAAAAGGTTGTTCTATTTCTCCACAGAGAACTACCATTCTTATCCTGTTTGAAGAGGCTCTATATCATGATCTCTCTAACTAATTAAGGTTCACAGACAGGCCACAGGTTGTTACAGAAGATTCATCCCCATGGCTGATGTCAGTGGGTTGGATTGTTTTGCAAAGAATTAAAACTGCTGTATCTCAGATTCAGCAGTCCTTTTTTTTTGTTTTTCTTTTTAAAGAAAAAGACATATTTTTAAAGTAACAGTGCTTACCTTGATCTAATAAATGAGACTTAATAGGTTTCTTACTCCAAGTGCCCTAGTAGATAAAGGGTATCCTCTAGAAGAAAATACTGTATATACTTTTCTAAATAAATTCAATCATTTCCATTTATTTTCTGTGGGACTTAATCATAAATACATTGTATTAACCATCACTGTTTCTTCATGCATGGAATATTTGTGCTACCACTGTCAATATTTTTATCTATCAAGAAATATTCATTTTTGTTTTTCTGAGGTACCATTCATTAAAAGGATCAAATTAGAGACAGATCATGATTTTTTCTCCTCATTGGAAAAAAACCCACAGCAAAGAACCCGGTCTCCGTAACTACACAGATGAGATATCTACTCATTTTACTCCTGATCCGGAGTGTCGAGTGATTGATTATAGTCACTAGCCACCAGTGCACATTTGTAGCATCCATCAGAGCAAGACTCAAAGTTTTTTATTTTGTTTTACTTCATTTTGTTTATTGTAAGGTTGATTATATATTATCTCTGTTTTATACTGGCAGTGGGAACATTGATGTTCTATTGCCCCAGCTCTAGAATGTATGTAGGTAAGTTGCCCCTTTTTAAATATGGATTTCTTATTTTTTGTAAATATGTTCTATGTTCTCTATACTTATCATTTATTGATAGGGGCCCTGATCCTGCAGTTGGAAAGCTCAACCTTAGTTCTGCTCCTTTGTGCATACGTCATTATACATTGGAGACAATTTAAAAAAGCTGCCATTTGCCTTAGATAACTAAGTAATTATTTGCATTTAGCTAACCCTAATGTTTGCACTATTCAGACAACTTCCTATAATAAGTACAAGGAAGTACAAAGGAATATAGCAGACAATAAGTTGATATTACTATTTATCGCAAGGAAATATTTTAAGTGCTGCCACTGTACAGTATAAGTTATTAGGCAAATATGATACAAAATACAAACAGCCATTTCTTAAAAAACCTAACACAAAGTACTATATATATATATTGTATACAAAAACATTTTAGCTGGTAATATAGCAATTTTCTTTTTAGTTAGAAGATGAAAACTACAGTGTAGGAATTTTTCAGATTAGTCTATTTGTGTTATTCAGTTGTGATGATTAGCAGTCTATGACTCTGTTGCAAGATCTGACATCTGTCAAAAAACGCCAACTATCCTTTTCTCTAAGGCACACACTAGTACATTAAGATGCTACTTAAATATTCACTGGAGCCGGGAATGGAACTGGAGTGAGTGGCCTAACCACCAGGGATTAGATTCATTCTCACTTTCTATCTGACAGAATAAAAATTTACTTTATACAAAGTGGAACACCTTCAACAAGAAAGTTTGAGAGAGCTCTGGCCCAGAACAGCAAAGTATGGAAGGGGAGAAATATGGGTAGAAGTCCCTGCTCCAAAACAGAGATTCAGACTTGGGTCACCTTTATCCAGGTGGGCTATTAGTTATAACAGAGTCACCACCTTTTCTTCTTCCTTCTCAGTTTTGTGAATGGTGCCTCAGTCCCCTTGTGAACGTAGAACAAACAATTCAGATGTTTAATCTCTAAAATGACAAAATGAATAGTTTTGACGGTTCCAATTTTTTTCTGTTTTCTTTTTTCAACGGAAACAACTTTGCCAAAATCAGCATGAATTCAGAAATGATTTGGTCAACCCAAATTGGCATTTTTTGGCAAAAAAGGTTTCAGCCAAAAAATGTCACTTAGTTCTAGTTTTGAATGCTTTAAACTGGTAAAAGTGCTCTAACTGCTTAGAGCGGCTTAGACTGCTTGACCATGCTGAGAACCAAAATCAGAGTCAGTGTATAAATCTTCCATCAGATTGCTATCTTTGGATTCTGTACTATGTTTTAGTAAAAAATATCTGCATACAATGCAAGCCAGGGGGCTCTGGTAGTAGTTACTCTTGGTGCTGGTGGTAGAATATCCTTTGCTGTGGTGGGAGAAAGTTTGCAGTGGCCAATTGAAGGTTATTCATTTACAAGATGGTTGGCAGCTGACACTGAAAATTTGAATCGGTGCTTGGCCAAGGGTTCAACATCATCAGCAAACAGAACAGGTAAGATGGTGGTTGGTCAGATGAGGAACACTTTAGAAACGAGGGTTGTTTTTAGGTTTAACTAATTTTGAAATTTAGAATTGGGACTAAATTGGGACTAATCTAAAGACAAATTGGGACTGGATAATAGAGAATTTACAGTGATTTATTTTTCTTTGATACCTATGGGCTGATTGCAAGTAGCATGCAGGAGAAGGAACACGAGAGGGACACTCAGTGTGGTGCTGAAATCAAGGAGCTGAGAAAGGCTTACTAGAAGGCAATATAAGGAGCTGCACATCATCCTCAGTGGCAGCCACACTTCCACTGCCAAGAACCCCACAGATATTTCTGGGACACTGGAAGCTGCGGACAGCAAACTTAACCCAGATGAGGACTTGGAGCTGGAGGATGATGTGGAGCACACAACAAGGTTGACCGGTGATGTGGCGAGACAAAACCTCTTTCCACTCTGGGAGGGAGGCAGGATCTAGCCAGTCCCAGCACTATCTCTGGCATGCAAGACGCAGGAGAGGGGAGCTGTGGTAAGTGCTCATTTTACTTTGATACTGCATGGTAAGAGATTGAGATCCCATGTACTTTGTTAGAGGGTACAGAAGGGATAATGGACAGAAATTAAAAACATAACCTGCCCATTTATGCATCTGGGCCACAGCAAAAACGTTTGTTAATGTACATGGGGATGTAGCGGGAATGCTCCATAGAAATCTCTAGGAAATTTTCCTCTAAGTATTCTGCAAACCTCTGCTGAAAGTTCCTTGGGAAAGCTGCTTTGTTTCTCCCCCTGCCGTAGGAAACTTTGCTGCACCACCCAGCAATTATTTCTGCTGGAACCGGAGCGGCACATAGGCGAGTGCCATACAGAGCTGGTCTGAAGCCACAGGCATACAGGAGAGGCACCCTTGCATCCTGGGTTACCCTTAGGAGTGAGATATTGGCTTCGATTTCATTAGTTTGTGGAAAAGGATACCAATATTCAGAATAGGCTCCTTAGCTGCTTATAGTAATCCCCTTTGCAAAACACCCTTTGTCCCTTCTTGCCCATTCCCTTCTGCCCACTTCCCCACAAACGCACCATATTTGTGACTTGCACTGACCTGTGTGCTGGCCAAGGAACAGCAAGAAATAGGGGTGTGTAATTTTGGTGATTCATGGCTGTGAACACACTCACAATACTGTTTCTGTTAATTGTTTTATTTTGCCTTCTGCGGATGTGCCCTTGAATACCCATTCCTCCACACCAGTGGAGCACCTCCAACAGATAAAGTGCAGAATCAGGATGAATAAGGAGGATATGTTTCACAAAGTGCTGCAGTCAACAGATGCAGCACATAGTGAAATGAGCATGGAGGGAGACAATCAATGAGACCCTCAGGCTGGATAGCCAGGAAAGGATGTAGGGGTAGAAGTGGATGATAAAGCTCCTGGAAGGTCAGACAGAGATGTTGAAGTCCCTCATTAACCTTAAATCTGAGCACATCCATCCCAGACCACCACTCCAGCCACTGCAGAACTCTGGCCCTTGCCTTCCCCACTCTCCCCAACCTCATTCCTCATATGTTCCCGGTCCCTCCCTGTACCTTATGCCGCTCCACGTCTAGGAACTGGTTTCCCAATGAAAACTGGAGTTACTCTCAGCTGTGAGAGACCTAACTGCAAGACTGTTCTTCTTTATCATGTCCCCTGGTTGACCTAACGTTTGTGTTTGGTTCTGTTATTAAACCTGAGTCACTGAAATTAAATGAGTCTTTATTTGTGAAATACATACATACGTTACTCAGTGCTAACATTGAAACACAGTGGCTATATGTAGGAATAATTGCTCCTTGCAATTAATACTCGAGAAGCAAGCACTACAGGGGGTAATTCTAGGTGGCAAGTAAACATTGCCTGGCCCAATGCACCACATAAAGCCACATTACTGGGAATGACTGTCAAAATGCTTCTTCAAAATGTCCCTCATTCGAATAGCTTCTCACTGAGTGCCTCTAATTGCCCTTGTATCTGACTGCTCAAAATCAGCAGACAGCTGATCAGCCTCAGCGGTCCACCCCTGAGGAAACCTTTCCCTCTTCGATTCACAAATATGGAGAGTGCAGCAGGCCATAATGACCATGGGAATATTTTCCTCATTGAGATCTAACCAGGCAAAAAGACAGCCCCAGCACCCTTTTAATCATCCACAGGCACATTCAGTGGTCATTCGGCACCTGCGGAACCTGTTGTTGAAGCACTCCTTGCTGATGTCCCAGTTCCCAGTGTAAAGCTTCATGAGCCATGGGAGCAAGGGGTAGGTGGGTTTCTCCCAGTATTACTATTGGGATATTACTATACATACTATTACTATGTATATTACAGTATACATTTCCACGCACCCCCATTGAAATCTTCTGGTCTGGAAAGAAAGCCCCAGCCTGCAGCTTTCTGTACAGTCCAGTGTTCCGAAAGATGTGTGCATCATGCACACATAGTTACCCATGATGCAGTGCTCTCTCTGCCAATGCAAGAGCAATGACTGTAGATGTGCTCAGCTGACAAAAGGAGAGATGTGTGGACATGCTCAACTGATGTTATTAAAGTCACTTATGATCGTTGACATAGCTTAAATCAGCTTAACTCTGTAGTGTAGACATGGCCTTAGTATCTTTTCCCAGACCTTAAGAAGAGCTCTCTGTAAGTTCCAGAGCTTGTCTTTTACCAACAGAAGTCGGTTCAATAAAAGATATTACCTCATCCACCTTGTCTCTCTAACTTTGTTCTTGTATAGGTTAGTAGGCACCATTTACAGGCTATATGGGAAAAAGTGCTGTTTCCTCCATGGGACCCCATAGAAGAACCCTACTTCAATGTTATCTCAAGGAGTGAATGGTTTGAGTTGAGACAATATAGCCAAGAACCACAGACATATTTCTCAGCCTGCTAAGGCCCAAATGTGGGACATAGCATGTGACAAAGACACAAAACAAAAGGCACAAAATATTATTCATGCAGAAAACTTAATATGCTGTGAGATTCTTTCCTTTAGTTTAAATAATTCTTTCTATATCAGTTGAATGATTCTTTATTTCTGATGCAAATAATTTTGAACAGTAAAAATGAGGAGTCACCAAACATAGGTAAATTTGGGATTAAAGTAAGTGAATTCCCTAGAAATGAAGGACATTTGAGAGCTATGATACAGGTGCAATTACCTGTTATGCTTTTTGGGTGTCACAGTGGTAGGGAACAGGCAAACCTTTTTTGGGTTTAATCAGTAGGGGAATAATTATTTACATGCCAAAGAGGAATTAATTTGGAGAAGTAAATACTATACGTAGAGATGTTCACACTCATGAGTTTACAAAAAGATGATGTGGAAGGGAAGCTGATCATCAAAAGTGAGGCTAAATGGGAGAGAGGGCATAAGGTGGCCAAAAATTCAGCAATATCCATATTCTGGATTTAATTTGCAGTCATGATAGAGAGAAATACAGAATACTCTCATTTATTCTGTTACCTGGATATAGACTGTAATGTGTGAGTCACTCATGACTGTGATTCCTGGCTCAGATATGCTGAAAATCCAGCAGGAGACTGGCAAAGAATCTGACAGAAGAACAGAATATGGTGGATAATGATTTACGGTTAGACTTGATGACTATATACAGTTTAAAGCCATTTCAGCACATGGGAAGTGGGATGTCTGCTTCCTTCCCTTATAATGCATCTGAGGCAGAGAAGGGTTTGTACGGTCAGTTTAGGGTCACTCGTCTGTCAAAGAGATTCACATATATGAATACTTAGGGAGTGATTAGGTATCTGAAGCAGATGACAAAAGCAAGGAGGGAATAGCAAGTTCCATACCAAGTTCAAAAGAGCTGCTGATTGCTCCAGGTTCATCAAGCGCAAATAAATTTGGATATTGGCTATCAAAATTTTATCAGAGTGGGAAAGCAAAGTTGCTGTGCTCTATCAATGCAGGAAGCCTCTACACTATGGTGCTGCAGTGGCATAGTTTCAGCACTGTAGCTGTGCCACTGGAGTGCCAGTACTGTCGTGTAGACATGTCCTTTCTAAGTTCACACAGTGGAAGCAGAGACTTGCAAACTTGTGTCCAACAGTTACAGAAGGGAATTTTTGAAAGCATCTAAGTAACCGGGAAGCTGAAGAGCCATTGGGACCTGTGCTTCTATGGGCTTGTCTACATGGCTCTGCAATGAAGACTATGGTGGTGTGAATTGCAGCGTGCACTGAAGTGTTTTGCTGTAACTACCCTGTGTGGGCCCTGCTAGTGTGAACTAAAATGTACCTAGTTCATACTAATTTAGTGCTGTGTGAACTGGAACTATGTTATCATGAAGTAGGCCCCTTTTAGTTCACACTAGCAGGTGTACCCAGGGCAGTGAGAGTGTAACACTTTAATGGTCTCTGCAACTTCTCTTGCCTGCCCTGTTGTTCACATTCAGGGCTGTGTAGATAAGGCTTAAATTTAGGTGCTTTTTAAAATCCCATCCTATGTGGTTTAAAAAGCTATTAAAGTCTTCAAGATTCTCCTCCAAACTTTCTTCGTATGGCTGGAGTTTCACCCATAACCCTGCTGAGGCAAACCCCACTGCTGTTTTTGTCCTGACTATGACTGAATTACTAAACAAAATAAAATATAATCTTTTTTTAAATAAAAGTTCCCTGTGAACTCCCTCTCCCCCCATGCAGGTGCCCCATTTTTCACCTTCTATTTATTAATAGTGTCATTTACAAATAAATTGTATTGTTAGATCCTCCAGGCAGGATTCTCATGATTACTGTTTGTTTCCACTAGCTGTGACAATGCTCTAGGCACTGTACATGCCCCTATACCAAAAAAGGTATAGGGTCTTCTCTAAAGTGCTTACACTCTACAAACACTAACCAGACAAGAGATGGAAGGATAAACTGTACAAGTGGCCTAGGGGTGACTGGTCACTTCACGATCTTCATGATAATATAAAGTTCTGATGACTCAGTATTGTTTTGATATATGCCAATTATTTCAAATAACCCCTACAACCATGCTAAGAGATGGCTAGCTACTTGTAGGCATCATAGTACCATCCCTGCTCTGAAAATCACACAGTGTAAAAAGACAGAATGACAGGTGGGGGAAAAAGACACATCATACTCCAACTCAATGATCTGCATGATAGTATGCACCAATATTGTTAACCATATAGTTTTTGTCTTTCATTTAAAAAATATTAAATACCCATCCTCTTCCACCATTCAACACTGCATCAATGACCCATGTAATTTCCAGTGTCCTTGAGCCCCCTCTGGCCTAACATCTGGCCCCTTCCTTTTGTACAACTGAGCAGTGATTCATAAGGTAAATAACTAAGTACCTGAAATTGAGTGTCATGAATGAAGTGGGTGTTCTGTAAGGATCTGAATGGAGAGAGGGGAGTGGTCTGGTGGGCCAGCTCAGGAAGGTCAATTTATATATATGGGATGACATGAAAGAAATCTTGGAGACATTGGTTAATGGTGACCAGATACTCAACACAATTACTATTAACAACAAAGGGGAAGGAACACAAGCCAAATCATAGTACCTACCTTTGAAAAGGGAACAAAGAGGACCCAGGAATTATACGCCAGTCACACTAACTTTGATACTTGGAAAGATACTGGAACAAATTATTAAACCATCAATTTGTAAGCACCTAAAGAATAATGGTGTTATAAGGAAAAGCCAGCCTGGATTTGTCAAGAACAAATCATGACAAACCAACTTAATATCCTTCTTTGACAGGGCTACTGACCTAATGAACTGGGGGGAAGCAGCAGATGTGATATATCTTTATTTTAGTAAGGTTTTTAACATGGCTTCACATGACATTCCCATAAGCAAACTAGGGAAGTATGTACTAGATGAAATTACTATAAAAGTTGTGCACAGCTGGTTGAAAGACTGTGCTCAAAGAGTAGTTGTTAATGGTTCACTATCAAACTGGGAGGGTGTATCTAATGGAGTCCCAAAGGATTCTGTCCCGGGTCTAGAACTATTCAGAATTTTCATGGATACTTCATGGAGTGGAGAGCATGCTCATAACATTTGTGAATGATACCAACCTGGAATGGGTTGCAAGTACTTTGGATGACAAGATTAGAAGTCAAAATGACCTTGATAATTGGAGAATTGGCCTGAAATCAGCAAGATGAAATTCAGTACAGACATGTGCAAAGGACTCCACTTAGGAAGTCAAAAATCAAATTCACGAGTACAAAATGGGGCTAGGCGATAGTACTGCTGTAAAGAACCTGGGGGTTATAGTGGATCACAAATTGAATATGAATTAACAGTGCGATGTAGTTGAGGAAAAAGGCTAATTCTGGGGTGCATTAACAGAACTGTTGTATGTAAGACATGGGAGGTAATTGTCCTGCTCTACTCAGCATTGGTGAGGCCTCAACACAGGAGTACTGTGTTCAGTTCTGGGCACTACACTTTAGGAAAGATGTGACAAATTGGAGAGAGTCCAGAGAAAAGCAACAAAAAATGTAAAAGGTTAGAAAACCTGAGGAAAGGTTGAAAAAACTGGGCATGTTTAGTTTTAAAAAAAGAAAACTGAGCAGGGACCTAATAACAGTCATCAAATAAGTTAAGGGCTGTTACAATGCTCTCCATGTCCACTGAAGGTAGGACAAGAAGTAATGGGCTCAATCTGCAGCAAAGGAGATTTAGGTTAGATATTAGAAAAAACTTTCTAACTATAAGGGTAGTTAAGCACTGGAATAGGCTTCCAAAGGGGGTTGTTAATCCTCATCATTGGAGGTTGTTAAGAAAGGCTGAACAAACACCTGACAGGGTGGTTTAGGTTTACCTGGTGCCAGCGGCGTAGCCAGAACTGATTTTTTGGAAGTGTCTGTGGTTGATAAGCTTTGTGTCACAAGGGAAACAGAGGCTGATAAAAACGCGGGATGAATTGCTTAAAATCTGATTGGGTTGGCCTGCTTTCAATGTGGGTGGGCCATGGCTCACCCAGGTCCTCCTGTAGCTATGCCACTTTCGGTGCTACCTCAGCTCAGGGGGATAGACTTGATGACCTCTTGAGGTCCCTTTCAGCCCCACATTTCTATGATTCCATTTGACAAGGGAGAGGGCAGCTTGGATACAGTCTGGGATTGGACCCAAAAGGAGTTCAAATTTAGAATGATGGCAAGATATCTAAGACAATGCATCAGAGAGACAGGCTGAGAAGGCAGATGGGATGGGACACAATAGGGTTAGAAATGGTTGGTGAAGCTCTGGGACCACAAGCGATTGTTCAAAGAAAGGGTGGAAAGTAAGAAGGTGGGTGCAAGAAGACTAGGATAGAGCCCTGTGGGACCCTAACAGAGAGAGGAGGAGAGAAAAAGGAAGGGGACTCAGCAAAGCGATGCTGTAATGAAGCCCACGCTCCCTCTTAGCGAAGCAGTTGTGCCCCAAGAGACACCCCTCATGGGCCCCATGTGGGGTTGATGACAGAATTCTGTGCTGTTGACTTCCATTGGGCAGTTGAAGTGGGGGGGATATGATCTCTCCAGTCACCCTGGAAACCCTCTTTCCTCAGTCAGTAGGAGGAGGGGAGACAACAGCCATCACCAGCAACCAGTTACAGGGCAAAGGACAGTCTGGAAGCACTGTAAGCAGTCTTTGACCCTGGGCAGAGCATGGGAGAGCCAGGAAAGCAGGAGGGGGGCTATAAATAGCTCTGCAGTCTCTCCATGTGGCAGAGACCAACAAAGGGCTGAGGTCACCTTACACCCTGCCAACAGAGCACTTTTAGTCCCCTCACTGCCATGACTGCAGCATTTCCAGGCCAAGCAACTGGCCTCTCTTTCCCCGCAGCCTGCCAAAAAGCCTTAAGTAAGGGACAATCCACTCTTCCTGCAACCTGCCTGTCAGCATCAGGAGGAGACAGCCTGTCTCTGCTGCCATGATCTGCAGCCAACCCATACCAGATTCCAGGGACCCGACCAGCTTTCATCTGCCCCACTAGGTTCCAATCTCTAAAACTGCCAGCATGGGTCCAAAAGAGAGCAGATGGTTAGTCCCTCTCCAGCGACCTGCTTACCTGTGCCAGTCTCCTGACCGCTCAGCCAGAAAAAGAACCTGAGTGAGTACCCTGTACTATAGGTAGAGAGTTGATTAAGATTAATTTTGCATCATTAAGGCACATTGCCTCTGTGCAAGGACTTTAATGGATCATAAAGACCTGCACTGACAGTTCCCCATGTAATAAAGTGTGTTTGTGAGAGCATCTCCTTACAGGCCTGCAGAGTCTCCACATATACCATATACCACCCAAGTATATGAGACATGGGGAACAGATGGAACTGAATGGGGAGACACTTTGGTTAGGAATATTGGGGAGAGTGTGGTCACATATTATGCTTGCCAGCAAAGCCTTTAGTAATAAAAAAGTAATAATATCTCCAGTCATTTAAATAATTTAATCTTATTGATTGTGTATTTTTCTTTAATCAAATCTGTATATAAAATTTATAGATATCATTTTAAACTTCTTTGTTGTGTGAGTCTGAATTATTTTGAGTTCAAGTGTAGTAGCCACTGCCTTAGTGTGGTTACCCCTTGTTTCAATGGGACCGCTACCAAATACATTTATTCTTTAGCACACTAGGAGGAAGAGTTGGGCACCTACCAGTAGTACTACAGAATGAGCCCAGATGACAGAAACTTTGGAACCATAAAAGATTGTGAGGTACCTGACTCCTGTCATACTGTTTAACTATGAATAAATAGCACTGTAGTAAATGAAACAATGAATTCACACTACTGTGGCTCTTTTGGGTAATGCTGATCGCTAATTTGGCTCCTGAACCATTGAGGCCTGAGTATCACTGTTTTAAGTCAATCCAGCACTGTGTTTGACTTGAAGTGATGGTTATATCAGTGTATGTGCAATGTGCACAGCCATTTCATGGCATCATCATCAGCCAGGTGGAGAGTTGATAGACACCATTGAAATAAGTCAGTGGGCACCCAACATGCTGTGTGACATAGTCTGGAGTGGACTGCAGCTGCATCATGGGTCATTACAAAAACCCCATTTAAAGAGATTGACTGCATAGTTGCCCTGTCCCATTTGAAACTGGTTCAGAAATGACCACAGGTGCCTTGGAAGATCAATATCTGATGGACAGATGGTTGGGTCAATGATAAGAGAGTGGTTAACAACTGTTGTTGATTACTTATTGCGCCAAGCAGATTCCACCCTCATGTCCTGTGGTGGCATAAATGACCATAATGGGGGCAATGGATCGGCATTCACATCTTACTCCCCGTCAGTATCTGGCCCAGGCTGAGGAAGCTAATGATCCAACCAGAGGACCAAATTTAGTGACGAATTCTGATCACATGCTGTCTGACTGTGACCCCAATGTATTGCCATCCGTCAACTTTCAAGCCATTGGACTGGCACTTTGAATTCTTCAGCTTAATGTTGAGGGCCTATGAGCAGCTAAATGAAGTGCTTATTAACTCCAGTTAAAGCAACAAACTGCTGTGTTTTTAATCTCTTTAAAGGAGCAACAGACCTTATTACTCCTCTGAACGTTCCAGGAGAGGGTTGGACATTTCAGGGTAGATGGTTTTGGGGAAATTTGGGACTGGGGGTGTGTTGGGGTCGCTTGGCTAGTAGTCACCAAAGCTAGTGGAGACGAGAGGATGACTGTAGCGTAACAAGCAGGCTGCTGGAGTCAGAGTTGATGAACCAGGGCTGCTCGACATGCAGACACTCAGTGCATGCTTGTATACTGGCTGGGAGTGCATAGACAGGGAGCTAAAGTAGAAGAGAATTTTAAGGCATTCAGGGTTACAGGACAAGTGGTGACAACCTCTCGCTGGTCAGAATTCCATCCCAGAATGTGACAGACATATAGTATAATATTAGACCAAACAACACAATACAGACAAATCCCAAATGGGAATGTGTGGTCACTGTAGTTTGAACATGCTCAATCTTATTGTACAATATGGCACCTAACTCATTGCACACAAGCATGTATGTAGTCCATTGAAACTTAGTGAATGGGAGGGAAATTAGCCAAAGACCTCTCTCCCTCACCTCTATAAAGTTCCAACCTCTGTTCCTAGACCTGGTCCTCTCAGAAGGCCTGTGATGGAGAATAAATCTTGTACCGTGAAACTGGTCACAGCTGCATGAGCCCCATAATTGTGATCTTGGATAATCCCTGGATCCCCAGCAGCCTTTCACTGAAAGCCACTGATAGCCACGTGGCTAACACATCACATACTCCCACAAGGGGGCTACAGTGGGATTAAAGTGGTGGATCACTGGCCCTCTGCACATGGGTGAATTTTACTCTAGGAACAAATTAATTAACCTTCCCACAAGAGCTGCCTGCTAGAAGATTCTGCTAATAAACTGCTTAGCTGTCATCCCTCAATGTCCTAGTGACTGCTCATACAGGAGTAATATAACTGTCTTTGTTGGAGAAGTGAACGTCATTGAGTCAAAACAAACCAGAGCAGAGTTGTATGTGGTTCCTTTGTACCTCCCGGCCTCTTTGCCAAAGGTATATATGTAAAATTCATCATGGTTGGTTCATGCACTTCCAAATGCAGTCCTTCATGGTAGGGGCATTGCTTCTTCTCCACAGTCTTATGAGAACCAGGTTAGACCATACCAATCTGGGCCCATGAAAGTAAGTACCTCAGACTGATCGAGTCTCTTCTGATCTAGACTAGCACCTGTCACCAGTGTATTCTCCACAAGACGGATAAAGACAGCATCCATCACCTCAAGGTGGTGATCTATATCATAAGTAAAGGGCATAAGCTGGTCCCCCTGCATGCTGTAGGTGCATTCCTAAGTGATCTGCATGATTAAATCCACCCCAGCTGGGCTCCTTACTACCAGACAGCCATTTGTTTTCTGGGCACAGTTCAATACGACTTACAATACACGCCCTAAGGGACAACTCTCTGCAGATGTTAAAATCTGAGGTTTTCATCACAAACATCAGCAGCTGCTGTGATACACTAGAATTATGACCTTTCCCACAGATATACCAATTCATGAATAATAGACCTTTCAGTTAAATATTAACCAAATACGTCTGTCCGTCCGTTCATCCATCCGTCCATCCAAACTCCCCACTCCAGTTGAATAAGCCCAGAGAGTTCCTCACATACATGACGGAAATGCTGACTGCCCCGATCAGGAACAATGTCACACTTCATATACGTTTCCATCTGTGCAACAGAAGTATGGCCAGTATGGACACACCCATATTCTTTTACCAAGTTGCTGGTCTTTGTATATTAGAACATCAGCAATTATCTGTCCTGTGAAAATGTACCTAAATGCCCACAACTGGAAATAGCAGCCATATACCTGTCATTAGCATGGCCCCAATCAGATGGGTTATTTCACATTATAGTCAAATGGACACCAGACGGGAAGAATAACTACAGACACTTATTCCTTAAAGAAAGTCAGAACAAGCATAAAATAAAAATGGTGTCTGACATAAAATTGTAGGACACAATAAATATTAATGGGAAGCCTGAAATGTGGTAGGTAGTACTGTGGTAGCAGTGCTCGGAAAGAAGTATTCAACAGACATTGTATTTAGATAGATAACGAGGCGAAAGGAGCCTTATAAAAATCAGTTATAACATGGTTCTCTTCACTTTTTAAATATCTTGCCCTGTAATATGTTTATTCACTGGCTTTTTTTTAAGAGAACAAATAAACAGAAGCACCTAACTGAACTACCTCTTGTATACCATTCATTATTTTATATACCTTGAGCATGTCATTTCTTTTTCGTTCGTTGTCTAAAGAAAATCGTGACACTCTTTTAAATCTGTCTTACTAAAGAAATCTTTCTGTGACTCTAATCATTTACATTGGCCTTGCCTAGACTTTTCAGATTTCTTCTATATTCTATTTGCAAGAGGGTGACCCAGACTGAACACAGTATTCAAGGTTAAGGCATACCATTGATTTGTATAATGTCATTGTAACATTTTCAGTATTATTCTCTATCCCTTTTAAAATATAACCTACCAGCTTGTTTGTTTTTTTGATCATTGTTGACATTGTGTGTCTGCTTTCATTGAGTTGTCCACAATTATGCCTGAGTCTTTCTGATGAGTTAATCTACAACCTATCAGAGTTCATATTGCTCACTCCATTGTGTATTATCTTACCCTTGTTTACAATGAATTTCATCAGCCATTTTCATTTCATGTGGCCTCCTTGCCTAGCTTTGTTCAGTACTTCTAGAGCTGTTTACCACCATCTTCAGCTTTGATTGATTTAGTAATCTGGTGTCATATGCAAATTTTGCCACCTCATTGTTCATCCTCTTCCATGGACCCTTAATATTTTAAATATTGCTTCTAATCTGGATACTTGGATAACCCCATTATTAACCACTCTCTGTGTTGAAATTTATCTTTCTACTCTTTGTTTTCTCCCTTTTTAGTTTCAAATCCATGACAGAACTTTATTCCCATCACTAGAACTGTATTTAGTTTCTTTAATAACTTTTTTTGCTGGACTTTACCAATGATTTTTTGAAAGTCCTAATAAATTGTGTCTAACCAGTCCTCCTTTTACCATTATTTTTCTGATTATCTCCAGGTATCCTAACAGAGTGGAGAGTCAAGATTTTCCTTTGGTTTTTCCCATCATATCATTCTTATCTAGGTGTGTTATAATTCTGTTTCTTTATAGTTAATTTATCTGGTTCTGAAATGAAGTACACTGATCTGCAATTCCAAGGACCACCCTTACCTCCTTTTGCAAAGCTAAACATTGCAAAAAATTGCCTATTTTCCTGACCTCTGATTTTAACGAGAGGTTACATCATTTTTGCTTAGGTCCGGTCTACACTTACCTTTGCGATTCAGCGGCAGTCCATGGGAGATACGCAAGTGACATAAATCACTTGCGTATCTCCCGTCGACTTTGCGGCATCTTCTCCATGTGGTGTCCACACTGCGCTGCGTTCCCTTTGACGCAGCACTACGCCACTTACCAGGGTGGTTTTCCTGCGTTGCTTGCTGGATCGACTGAGTGGGTCTACACAGACCGCTCAGTCGATCCAGAGCAATTGATCTGACGGCGGCAAATTTGCCACCGTCAGTGTAAACCCAGCCTCAGTGTGTATATGAGGCAGTTAGGAGGGTTAGTAAAGAGACATGGGGACTGGTGTTTTCTGTATGTGGATGACACCTAACTTTTGTTTGTCAGACTGAGGGACAGAACACAGACAGTGGACACAAGCAAGGCCTCGACCAGTGTCTGGCAGAATATGTGGCATAGATGAGAGAGAGGTGCTGGAAGCTCTATCCAGACAAGACAGAAGTGATTATTGTGGGTTAGGGAAGTGGCCAGAAGGACTTTGTGGAGGTAGTATTGGCCCTTCCAAATTAAAGGTTTAGCTGCCATTGGTTTCTCAAAGTTTTGCAATTTGTGGGTGATTTGGCACTTTTTTCCATCTACACCTGGTTGGGAAGTTGCAGCCTTTCCTTTCAGATGTGCCATCATTGTGCATGCCCCTGTCACTTAGATTACTGCAGGTCATTTTATATGAGGATACACCTTAAATTCATTCAGAGACAGCTGCTGATATGAGACTATGCTGCAATCAGTGTTGGGTAATCTCAGGGCTGATTTTGATTTTGCAAAACCTGTCAGTAATTCAGATTGAGTTGTCATCATAAGTGAATCCTCAGGGCTTGTGCATTGGAGTGGGACAGATCCAGTTTTTTGCCCCCAATCATTTTGGTTTGCAAACTAAGTATGGGTTGAACATGAGCTCCGTTTATCCAAGGTTCCAGAGTTGGTTGGGGGCTGGTTCAGATACATGGATCTCCTTTTGATGCATTTCTAGTTGCAATAATGTTTTCCTTGGATTGCCAACTGCAAGTGGCATTTTATTTAGCACTTCCAAACCAAGGATCTGTGGCTTCACAGGCTTTATACAGCACTTCAGACATATATTTGCATGAATCCATATGCCCATGTTTATTATTCACTATTTTAAGATTCTCAGAAACACATAATTTTATCAGGACAGCTTGTGACTCCAAAGAAAGAGATGAGATTCAATTAATTGCTATTTTTGTTATGACAAACATTGGCTATTTGTTACAGAATGATCTGTAAATAAAACCATTTCATTATGGAAACAGTTATATTCCACCTGGAATATTGTGTGCAGTTCTGGTGTCCCATGTTTAA
>ML675604.1:60696520-60945400 GCA_007922155.1 Mesoclemmys tuberculata | reverse complement strand
GGCGATAGACTGCCTGCTCGCCCGCCCTGCCAAGGGGCCGGGGCGATCGACACTGTGGCTAATTCCCGCTTATTCTAGGAAGGTGCAGGGACCTTCCCGAGCGGCTGGGCCCCCGAAAGGGCCGCCGCGACCGGCGCGAAGCTCCCGCTGGCCTACACCCTTTTAAAGTATGATCAGTATAGACAGATGTCAGAATGATGACTCTTTAAAAGCCTGGTGTATATCTGTGACTTCAGTGTAGGAGAGTGAGGCACTTGCCTACTTACAGACTTGGAACAAAAACTATCTAAGGTGACTTGTTTCTAATTACTTTTCTCTTTCTGCAGTTCTACCCTTTCAGGAACTTAAAAGACCCAAAGAGCAAGTGTGTGCCACTGCCTTCAGTGGAACTACTGGTGGAGTAAGGTGCTACTCAGTGGGAGTAAAGGTGGCACAATCTGGCTTCATGTATGGATATGTTTCAATGAGCAGCCAAAAATTCTAAGGGCCCCTTACTCTCACTGGTGAGCAGTTACTCACACAAGTAGATTCCAGAGGACATTCTCATGCAGTTAACTAACACAATTGGACCGTTAAGAGCTTCTGGCTCCTTAATTGAACATAATCATACTTAGGGCTAGACTGAACTACCTTTCCACATGCTGAATCCTACTTATCACCGTGGCCCCCATCACTGTAGTATCTGAGTGCATCACAATCTTTACCAAATTTATCATCACAACACCCCTGTGAGTAGAGATGGGCTACTATCCTCCTTTTGTAGATGGAGAACTGAGACACGGAGAGACTAAATGACTTGTCCAAGGCCCCAGAGAGAGAAAACATGTAGTGCAGCAGGGAACTGAATCTGGGTGTTCCAGAGTAGGCACATAACCATTATTCTTCCTTGCTGCTAATCACCCAATTTATTTCAGCTGGACTACTTATGGACTAAGGTACCACACAATGTCAGTAAGGGGGCAGAATCTGCCCTTTGAAAATTGAGCTGAAAATCATTTGAGACAAAATGTTTTATTAGATTTTTAGTACGCCGAGGTTTTACATAGTCTTGGAATACCTCAAGAGTCTTCAACAACTCGGTCCACATGGGTAGATCGGTAAGTGTGTTAGCTGTGGGCAATTGGTGGACATTATCCAGTGACTTATCAGAAAGAGTATATAAATTCTTAAGTAGTTCACTAAAATGTTCACGCCACTGTTGGTGGATGGCAGAGAGATTTGTGTTGAAAGATTCACCATCAGCTCTTGTTAGCGTTAAGGTATTTTGGTTGGGTTGCACACAGCTTTGACTGCATAATAGAAACTTTTAGAGTCATGTTTAACTAAGGCATTCAACACAGCTAACCACACTCCCCTCTGAAAATTTTTTATAAATGTGGATGTCCAGACAATTTTATTAATGTAGTTTGGCAATCCCATGAAGGCATAGCTGGAAGAGGTAGCACTGATGATGAGCTAGCAGACCCATTTCCAATCACAAATGGGATGAAGCAAGGATGTGTCCTTGCTTCTAGCTCTTTTAGTCTATTCTTTGCTGCAATGCTAGAGGAAGCCCTTCATGGCTCTTCAAATGGAGTCTTTGTATGCTTCTGTACTGATAAGCTCTTCGATCTTTCCTGTCTCCAGACACACGCCAAGGTGATAGAAGCATTGATCCAGGAACTGCTTTATGCTGCTCATTATGCTTTGATGGCACGCTCTGAAGCAGCGCTACAAGATCTTGCAAACATCTTTGCTCTGGCGGCTCATAGCTTTGGTTTCACCATCAGCCAAATTAAAACTGCGGTTACATACCAACCAGCTCTTCAACAACCTTACTAAGCCCCGTCAATAAGCTTGGATGGTACCATGCTCCAAGCTGTCAAACAATTTATCTTGGCAGCATGTTGCACAACAACATGACAATTGACTGGGAAGTGGATGCACGAATTAAGAAAGCCAGAATTGTATTTGTATTCCTCTATCACCAAATCTGGAAGCAACATGGAATCTGCACAGAGACAAAAATCAAAGTCATAATGCTTTTGTCCTCTTGACCTTGCTCTATGTGTGCAACACATGGACCTGTTATTAACAGCATATTAAAAAAAGTGACAGTTTCCATTCGCGACACTTGCTATCATTTCTGGGTATCAAATGGCAGGACTGGGTTTCCAACATGAAAGTCCTGATGAAAACTAGTTTGGTAAGCATGCAGGTTTACTTCAGCTGCACCCTATTGAGATGGACTGCCATGTAATCCATATGCCTGAGATCCATCTATCAAAACAAGTCTTATATTCCAAATGAAGCTCCAGCAATCGTAAGTACAGAGGGCAGATGAAATGCTTCAAAGACAACCAGAAACTAAATCTGCACAAAATGAACATTTCCATCTGGGTCTTTGAAGAACTGGCGACTGATTGTCTTGCATGGTGCCACATCCTAAGGATGGGTGTTCACAGCTTTGAGAAGAATTGCGTTGAGCACCTGGAAGCACAGTGCCAGGTGTGGAAACAACACGCTGCTCAGTTAGCACAACTAGGCAAATGATTCTGTGGCTAGTGAAGTAACTGTTCTTCTTCTGAGAGTCATGAAAAGACCCTTTAGTACTAACTATGATTGTCAACATTGTCCTCAAAACTGAGATGACTAGCATCATTTCAAGAGTAGTCTTTCTTGTAGCATACTAGGTTCATATTTCTGCTTCTAGTTACAGCCAAAACTGATATTTCAGGGTTGGAAATGAGGAATTTACTGTAAAAGATGTAGTGAAAAAGAATGATTTAGCATTTATTTTACCTTTTTAATAAGAAATTATTTCCAACACAATAAAAAGAAATATAAAAATAAAATTTATGAATCAGAAACTGAGAATCCTGGCAGAATACATGTTAAGAAAGAAAGAATGAATGAATGAATGAAAGACATACTTAATGAATTTTACTCTTCCTTTCTGATAGCTTGTGGTAGCTTAAGGAATAGGGAGTACTAAAGGTAGAGCATATGGCCAACTCTTGACCAAATGGCCTTCCCCATTTACAGACCCCATCTTCTTTCTTTGAGGTATTCCAACCAAATGAGGTGAGCCTTTGCTAGCCTTTTCTGACTCAAAACTTTCTCACTTCATTTAAGTACCAGGTACAAGGAGACTGAGATACTTCATTGCCTTAAAGGCTTTTTTTGTTTCTGCTGGGAGTTAGATATTTCTTCACTGAGACTTTTCTGGGACGTTTCTTATAGCAGCTGAAGCATACATGTGACTTCCCCTTCCACTCAGGGTATTGCAGAGGGCTAGAGATTCCCTGGCTCATCACGGTGCCCTGGTTCTTTTTTGTACGTGGACACCAACGCGATTTAATTGTAAAGTAACCATATATCCTAGATTTTCACATGATGTCCCATGGTTCTTTCAGGACACCTGAAATCTCTCAGTTTTTCATGTAATCCATCAGAACATTTACTTTTTCAATAGCAACAAAATATTTGATCAAGACATATTGCTACACCAAGTAGGGTTAGTTCTGTGTTTACTAGGAACAGACTAGTTCAGAGTTTCCCAAATGGTGGATCCTGGCCCACCAGTGGGTAGCAGGAAAGTTCTAGATGGGTTGTGGGCCTGGTGATGAGGGGAGGATCTTGGGGGGAGGGTTTGGAGAGAAAGCCTGCTAAGCATTCACCCTGCAGCACTGACTTCTGTCCTGCCAGGCTAAGCCTGGCTCCCTGCTCTGGGTGTTGTGACTTGATGCACAGGGTCAAAATGCCACTCAGGTATGGCCCAGTTGTCCCTTTGTCATAACATAGAAGTGACTGGGCCAAACCTAAATGGTGCTGCAAGCCTGAGCACCAGGTTGCAACTCCTGGAGAGAGGAGGCAGGCCCACCCTCACAGGATTGAAGCTGCCACTGCAGGCTGAATGGGGACAGGGCTGCTCTGCAATCCGCCTTCCCTGAAACCACCCCTGCATGCCAGGCTGAAATTAGATGCTGGGCTGAAGGGTGCTGCCATGGGTAGTCCATGCCCTCTTGGCAGGATGAGGAAGAACAGTGATGGGGGCAGACAAGAAAGATGCTGGCTTATGATTTTGGGCTCATTCCATGAATTTGGACCCTGAATGGGTTGCAAAACAGATAAAATGCAGTTGGTGGGTCACCTTAGTAAAAGGTTTAGGAATCACTGATCTAATGGAACATGTTTTCAGTATAATGAAGTGTTTCACATGAAAAGAAAAATGGAATGAGTTTAGGCACTATTAAAGCTGTTTTTTTTTTTGCTCAAAGAGGAGGTTAATGTCACTTGTTCAGTTTTCCTTGATAAACTTATTCAGAATACTGTTACTGGAAAAAATTCTTCCATTTGTGTAGCTATTGAATAAATCTGGTAGTAGAGACTTCAGCCCATTTAAAAAAAAAAGTCTATCTTTGTTTCTTATAGGCTATTTTGCAACCCAAAAAACGTTGACAAAAACAGTCCCGGATTTTATTTTGAAAATGTGGTAGTTTTATTTAATGGTGATCTTTGTGAACGAACACATGTGGGTTACAGACTGAAGAGGAGTTAATTGGGAAGTCATCTAGGCCCAGACCTAAACTATTTAGGTGCCTAACACTCATTGATTTCCATTGGAGTTAGGTGTCTAAATACCCTTCAGGATCTCGGGGCCAGAATCTGATCTTCTGTACAAGGACTTTGTATTGGCCTCAGAAAAAGCTGTGATCAGATGAGATGTGGCCTCATACATCGACAGCATGAAGAACTATTCAGTTGAATTCTTTTTGGTGATGCAGTTTAATTAGTTCAGAGTGTCTTGTCCCAATAGCAATCCCTGGAAGAAACTATTCTGACAAGCAATCTTGAGAGTCTGAGCTCTTGCTGGGTCTTTGGTTTGATTTCAGGATCTGTGAGTTTCTTGAAGACTTTCCCTCCCTCCCTTTTTTTGGTTTTGACTTGTTTTTTGGTAAGGAAAACCATATTTTTCTCAGTTCTCTGAGATCTGTCATCCGTGTCTCCCGCTTTTGTGAAGCTTGATGCCATGCTGGGGTGCCATTATTGGCAGGCATTATCAACATCTCAATCAGTGAGGAGAGGATGGGTCAAAAAATAAACTGTGGGTCAAAAACTTTGAATTTAAATATTTTTCAATGAAAGACAAACCAATTTTTTTCACAATTTGTTTGCAAATAATTTATCTTGTTTTCCAATCAGCTCCAATCAGCTCAGGGATCTTCCGAAAACAAGAAACCCTCTTGGCACTGGAATATTTGTCTCTTACCAGTCCCACATTTTCTCTTTTGAGGGGAGGTTTGAACACCTATGGCACTGAGACCATGATCATGATCAAAAACTAATAATAATTTAGCATTTATATTTGATCCACAGAACTCAAAACATTTTCTACCATTTTACAAATGGATAGAATTTTAATGAGGGTAGGGAAAATACAGCCTCAAAACTTCACAGTTTGGGGAGAATGACACTGTTTCTCCCCTCAAATTTCACCCCTCCACTGTAGCGGCAGGGAGAAGGAAGGATCAGATCAGAGGAATCTAAGGTTGGTGATGGAAGAAATAGTTTGGTTGCATGTCAGCAAACTTGAAAAGGAATTTGGCAGATAGTGAAATTAAACTAAATTCAAAACCTCATGTTAAATAGAAAATATCTGCTTGTTTTAAAATGGTGGACAGGGTTATATATATTAAAAAGGCATATATCAAGAAAAAGATCATTTTAAAAAAAGAAGCCAATTTCAGTATGATAGGAGCCACAGAAGAGTTATGCAGGTTTTCACTAAGAGGTGGCAATATAAAATTTAGAGCCTCTCCTGATCTGTTTGGTATATGCCATTTGTTTAGGGCTATACTGTAATCCTACAATTCAGCCCAAGAAAGGGGCTGCATGTAGCTGTACTGCCCTGCTGGAACAGGTCAGAAACCAGACAGTCGTTCAGAGTCATCTGTTTCCTCCTTGTTCTGGGGAGGGGCAATAATCTGTCAGGTCCTTTGCTTAGTTCTCCCTATGCATGAACTCCATTGCATAGATGGGAATGTTGGAGTGTCTGGAACCAAGGCTCCAAATCTTCCAACATTCTGTGCCCACTTACCAGGGAACTGAAGTAGCAATGCATGCAGTCTGTGCAGGGCATGATCTTGAAGAAGGGCTCCCATTTGGGCCTTGTCTATTTATTTTCCCTTTGCTTTTGCCCTTATAAAATTATTGGAGTATTCCACAATATCTGAATTCTTTGAATTGTGTTAGCAACCAGGATGTGTTAAGAACTTTCCCAACAGAGAGCAAGATACAGTCCTTGCCCTGAAAAAGGGCACAATCTTAAAACAAAGTCGGAGTAAGGGTGAGAGAAAGGGATATGTAAGGAGGCGCAATGGCCTTCCTCAGAGCCTGGGCCTGAGGAAAGGTCACGGCACCCTGGCCGGATAGGGCAACCAGCCGCCCAATCTGCCCAGCAACAAAGGGGCGGAGCTTCCACAGGAACAGGAAGTATAAAAGCTAGGCCCAGCAGCTCAGAAGGGAGAGGGCTGCTGCTGGAGACAGATGTGCTGTCCTGCTGGCTGTGCCTGAGGTTGGACCCTGGCTGAGCCACCTTGGGGAGGAACTGCCTCCTTGAGTGGGAGCCCCCAAACCTGCCTGAATGGTCTGCCCCAGGGACTGTGTGGGGCCCCCAGGCCTGAGTGATTGGGTTGGGCTACCAAGCTCGAGGGACTGGACTGAGCTACCTGACCCCGGTGACTGGAGGAGGCCACTGAGCCTGAGCAGCTGGACTGAGCCCCTGATGCCCGAGGGTGGGAGGTACCCCTGGAGACCAGTGTGGACCTGTAGGAGTTGCCTGATGCCGAGGAACTCCAGGAAACCGAGGTCTTGGAGGAACTGCCCTACATGGAGGAACTCCCGGACTTGCTGCCGGTCGATGAGGAAGGACTGGCAGGCCTGCTGTGGGCTGAGTACTCCAGCAAGCCTGAGGAAGCAGAGGATACTCAGGTACCCAGGAATCAGGAGGAGGAAGTGGCCTAGGGATGGCTGACTAGACAGCAGCCGAGTCAGGGGCAAAACCCCCATCAGTGTGTTGTGGCTGGAGCCTCGCTGATTCAGTGGCACTGCTTTGCCACTGCCAGGACCCTGGGCTGGGACACAGTGGAGATTGGGGGGCCTGCATCCCCTTCCCCTCTGAGGCGATAAGCTGCTTCCGCGCCTCATCCCCTGCTTGAGGGTTGGAGGCCACAGACCACTTTACTGCCTCACCCTGCCTAAGGGTCAGAGGGAATACAAGGCTTCTGCGCCTCACCCTGGCTTGAGGGTTGGAGGCCAGACTGCCGTACAGCATCCCCCTGCCTAAGGGTATGGGCGATAAACTGTTTATTTGCCTCACCCCTGCTCAAGGGGTGGAGGCCAGAACCTGCTCCTGCCTCGCCTGACCCCCGGGTTGGAGGCAGCAGACTGACTGCTGGCCGTGCCCTGCATATGGGCCGGATGCCAAGGGTCACCCATCCCCGGATGGTGTCCCCAGACCTGGAATAGCTGTTTTCCCCATCAAGGAGGCACAAGGGCCATCCTCGGAGCCTGGGCCTGAGGAAGGGTTGCGGCGCCCTGGCTGGATAGGGCAACCGTGCAACAGGGTACAACACACAAGCAAAGGACTTGAATTATGCAATCCTTACCTTTGTGGAGTAATAGCTTACCCTGTAACTAGCACTATTGATTGAAATAAAACTACTCAGGTAAAAGTGAGCAAAGTGATCAAACAGGCTTATTAGCGTCACTTTTTTTTTTTTTTGGTTAAATACACTATACCCTCCCAGCATCAATCCTCAGCTTCATTTTCTACTGTCCTAACCAATATTTAGCCTCTCTGTGATGCTTCCTGGGGATACCCAGGGTTGTGAGACACCTCAGTACCATTTGCCCTTAGTGTGAGGATGTCTTGGGTCAGTTCCCAAAGTCCATTGGCTATAGACAATACAAGCACTTCCTTCTACATCTTGAAGGCCCAGCTGTCACTCTACAGGTTAGTTAAATGGCACAATCGAACCCTCTGAGCATCTTTCTGGTGTGTCTGGCCCCTCGGAGTCTGGACGCTCCCAGGATTCACAGATTTGCTGTTTCCAGAGAACATCCCAATTTACCAGTTCTGCCTCAGATCACCTCTCCACTTAATGCACAGCACTTAAATATGCTTATAGTGAAATCAAGTAGAAAGTTTATTTAACAAAGTGTAACCCCTGGTTTCCTCCCTGGATTACTTGGGAGCAGGCAACACTCAACCTGATATTTTTGACAGCAAAAGAGATCCTGTGTATCCCAGTGGTGATGTTGGATAGGTATGAATCCTCTATCCACCCCTTTATTTACAAAGGAAATTAATCTTGGAGGTGCCTCCACCTGGCTGGGCCCTGCGCATACTCAGTGGCATGCCTTGGGAGCCTCCAGGAATACACCTGAGCTAATCTGTGCAAAGGGTCTAACTCAAAAGTACCAATTATAGACAACCAACATACACTTAGATTAAACACACCTTTAACAACTTAAAAATCATGATATAATTGAGATTAATTAAAATGTCAGAACCATTTTCAGTCAGCAGGGGGAACTTCAATTAGTCAATTAACAAATGTATTTTACAGTAGTAAATGAAATATAATGAGCTTACATTTACACTGTCACCATTTACCCCACCCGTGAGTATACACTTGTCTGAATTTGAGAGTTCTAAATGCTTGTGTGGACGCACTTGAAGATCTTGAAGCTGCGGACAGCACTCTGTTGGTCAATTAAACAGTTCAACACACGCAGTAAGGGGCAGAGCGGGGTCATTCTGAGCTGCGCAGCCCCTTTGAAGATGGGAGTTGTTTTAACAAAATGTCAATAACCTTGGATCTTGGTTAGGCGATAAGGTCACTTTTTCTCTTCTCAGACTGAGGCAACACCTGACAGTCTCTTTGCTATCCTCCTTCCTTTGCAAACACTTCCTCAAACAACAAAGATGGTGGTTACTTACATTGCCTTCACTGTAGGCCAACATTAGTCAGTTGGGCACAGCAACAGTCTCTGCCTTGGTTCAAATGAAGCCCACCAATGACCTCTGAGGCTGTCTCCTGCTTGAACAGAGGTCCTTAAAGCAATCTTAGCTCTCCTCCAAGATGGAGCCCTCCACATGCTCTCCCTGCATCTCCTGGAAGTGGAAGTCTCTCTCTGTCTATCTGTCTCTCTCTTACCGAAGGCATCATGGAAGTTGCAGTCTCCAAGGCTGGATTGCAGTATTCAAGATCTTCCCAACTGGAACACTCCCAGTTAAGTTGGGTTGGGATCCCTCAAGGGGTCGCAAGCTTATTATGCGGGGGTCGTGAGCTGTCAGTCCCCACACATGCTGTGGCTGCAGCTGTCAGCCCCATGCATGGCTGATAGCCAGAGCCCTTCAGAGCTAGTTGGCTGGAGACCAGCAGCTATTGGCCGAGTGCTCTGAAGGCAGTGTTTTCCCAGCAGCGCAAAAGTAAGGGTGGTGTGGCATGGGAGACAGGAAATAAGGGGTGGCATCACAACCTGAAATCTTTTCAAAGGGGGTCCCAGAATAAAAAGCTTGAGAACCCCTGGAATAAAGGCTCCCAAACTTTTTCCTTGAGGCCCACCCATGCAGCTGTAATAGGCACTGTGGCCCACTATTAACATGCATCTGTCAGGGACGGGGAACCATAGGGCATGTGCAGACCCTCACCTCAACAGGGAGCAGGGCCAGTGAGAGGGTTAAGGGGCCAGGCAGGAGCCACAGAAAGTCTCTGCCATCACCCTCTGCCTCAGCAGCCTGCTGAGTGCCTTGAGCTCATCACCTGGCAGCCCTGCCTGGTCACCCACCCAGCTCCCTGGTGAGCCTCACAGGCACTCTCTGCCAAGGAACAAGGGAAGGGGTCAGGGGCTGGCACTTGGGCCAGGCCCAGTCGTTACCTAAGACAGTCCCAATCACAGCATTGTTCAGACAGAAACAGAGTGGCACCGCGGACCCCTGGTTCCTGGTGGAGGTGGCGGGGGGGAAGACAGGGGGAAGGGAACCATGGGGCCAATATTTCAGTGGGCTTGACATCCATGGAATGCGGGCTGTGGTGGCTTGGAGGGGGAATGTCCATGAACCCTCTAGCCTCCTTCAGCTGCCTTGGGAACCGCTGCATTTCAGGGCCAGCTCCTTCTTCTCACCCTCTGCTCACTGCCTGGCAGCTCTGCTTTGCCCTCTGCCGCTCACTCGGGGAGTTGGGCTCCTTCAGCACTGGGCAGGGACCATCACCAGTTGCCACTCCGTCAATAGTTTGGGGGAGGCAATGCCCCTTCATTCTTCCCCCCAAACCCTGTCCACACTTTGGGCAGCCACGGCCCATAGTTTGGGAGCCCCTGTTATAAAATAATGCTCATCCAAAATCCTTGCAGTGCTTTACAGACAGGGCGGGCTGTGACCTTCCTGTCAATTTGCCTCCTAAGTGAAGGATTCCATGTGTCCCTTTGTACTCCAAGATATACCAGACCAATCCTTTGTCTTTATTTGTAAACAACCCTCACCCCAGCCCTGTTGTTTGTTTCTTCCTGGAGATTTTTTCTCTTGTAGATTTTCCAATCTCTTTGTTTACACTTGGCTCAGAATGCAAGTAGGCATACAATACACAATGCACAAATGGGGAGATAGGGAAATAGATGTCAGTTACCTCCTGCCTGAAAGGAACATCTCAAAAATTTGTCACCTCCTGGTGACCTGCCTTAATTCCAAGACCTTAAGAACATATTTTCAGTGTAGATAAAAAAATTCCTTAAATATTATCTACACATATAATTCACAATGATTATGATGACCAATGGGCTACTGGTTCTCAGTCCAGAACTCCCATGCTATCCTCTAGTTAAGTATTTTTATCTAACCCAAGGGATCCTTGTACAACCTATGCACTCCCTGTACCCTCTGACAATTGGTAAAGGGTCTTTGGATCACACCATCCTCTCTGAATAAATGAACAAATCATTCACTGATTAAATACATTAAATAAGTAGATGACTTACCTAGTTTCTTGTAGACATCATGAAATAAGTGGCTGATCAGGGTGATCTAAGTGAGGAGAGGACATTGGCTTTGTGAAGCGGATTACGAAGGTGGTTCAAAACGTAGGGTGTGGCATGGAAGATAGCATAGAGATGACTGTGGGAGAAATGAACAAACAGGACATCAGGGACGGTGACACTGCGGGATCATAAGGTACTAGGAACAATGTTGAAAAATGAAAGGGCAGAGTTCTATAAGGCATTGAAGAACAACAAGGTTGAACTGAATATGGTTGAGAAGGGGGAGCCAGGGAAGACTGAGAAAAGATGTGGTGATATCATTCTGCAACGCTGCAGGGTCTTCTTCTCATTATTCCTCAGTAGTAAGGAAAGAGGAGAACTCTAGCTTCTCCTGCACCTCTGAGTTCCACTCTCAGGCCCTCCACCAAGATAGCAATCTGGCTTGGTCTCCGAAACTTTCCTGCTCTCCTGAGATTACTTTCTTTTCTCTGCAGCCATCACATTCCCTGTTCTCTGTGGAGACCCTGAAGAACATTTCTAACAGTTTTGTACAACCATTGTTCCTATATCCTCTTCCTTTAAGGGGGGAAAGAAAACTCAGCAAAGGCTGGAAAACAGACATAGTCTTGGATTCCCTGCTTTGAATGATGACTAAAAGCCTTCAGACAGACTGAATGTAAAAGGAAACAGTCTCTGAATTCCTTCCTGCTTCAGAAAGAAGACAAAATTCAAGTCTGAAGATCTCTTCTTCTTCCAGAAAGTCAAAACAAAACCCAGTCCATCAACAAAATAAAACCCACAACTCATGGAGGAAGCCAGCCCTCTGTGACAGCCTGACTATGAATCCACTCCTAGTACATGTGTTCCTGTTCCCTACAGCTGCTCTAGGTTGAGCTTTCAGAAGGCTAGTTAGCCCCAATTGATTCTGACCTCTGTTCATGAACCCTTTCCTCCTCTGTATACAGCTCCATGACATTTTATCTTACCTATGTTCTTGAACTTCTCACATTTCTGAGGGTTTGTAGCCCCATCATGTGTGGGAAAGGAAGATAATCTTATTGGCTGCTTTTTGCATGGTCTGCATGCAAAAACTGTGGGCAGTGGAGAGTTCAGTCTGGAGCATGTTACCGCAGTGACAAATGAGGGCCTGGATGTGTCTTTTAGCTGTGTATGGAAAAAGGCAAATAGTTTGATAGTAGGGAGGTACTGAAAAGGAAGAACAGGCAAGATTTAGACCCCACTTACATATCTGGGTTGCGGGAGAGGACTTGAAATTTATTCCCAGGTTATGGGCCAGAGAGACAGAGAGGATGATGGCATTGTCAACAACAGTGACAAAGAATGGAGACAGTGGAGAAGGCTTCAGAGAAAGGTGTAAGTGTTCACTTTTGGATATATTATACTCAAGTTGGAAGTGACACATCCAGGACAAGTTGCTAGAGAGCCAGGTACTGTTTAAAAAATTCTCTTTTAGTTGTGCTTGTGAAGTCTATGTAGTTGTGTTGTGGGGTTTTAGTTTTGTTGTAGTTTTGTTTTTGGGGTTGTAGTTTTGTTTTTGGGATTTTTTTGTGGAGGAAGAGAGATGTTTGCAAGATGTGTCACATATTGTTTTTCTTTCTCAGTGTTTCTGTGTCACAGTTCAGTTACTTTATATGAGGATAGAGCCCGGTTGTCCTTTAAGTATTACTCTTTTTAGTTTGCTTTTTGCATAGGTGTTCCCTGGCTAGGAGTGATTAAAAATAAAAAGGTATTTATTTATTTATTCTTCAATTCTTAACAATTTTGTCTTTTAATAGTTGCAGGATCCAAAGATTTTAATTTCAGATGAAATAATAATCATGTAAGAGGCTTTGTACAATACTTCACTGAAGTTTTAAAAAAAGCTTTTAAAAGGAAATCTCAACTACACAGAAGTTTATAATACAGTATATTTTGATTTCTGAGCAGTTTAAGCAAAAGGCTAAATGTGTTAATGAAAATCACTTGTGTTTATATTTTTTAAACAAATCCATTAAATTTAAATAATATAGCATTGTCTCTAATGTATTTAAAATGCAATTCTGCAGACACATTTATGAAACTGTGGAAGGCTTTATGCATTATGGACGAAATATTGGCATGGTGCATAAATTCTCCCATGCAGGTGCATATCTATGCAGCTAAAGTAGCATTAATGTATCCATGTTCTAAGCAGGCAGAATACTACACCGCACCCTGACACACAGATTATTTCTGCCAGGGTAAGAATAATGTAAGAGTATGTGTGATGCATACTCAAACATGTGGATTTCATAATGCTCTACTTCTACAGTGCAGCCGTGAGCATGCTACTTAGCTCAGGTAGAGAGACACGTACTAGCTCTGTTCAAGCTATTGTGCTAAAAATTGCAGTTGGTGGTAGCACAGGCAGCAGTTTCCACCAGCTGCCTGAGTACAAACCCACCCAGGGCCCCAAGGTACATTGTCAGGTTTTGGAGTGCGTCCTGGTACTTCACTCCAGAGTTTCCTTCACGGACGGCATGTTAAGCCGCATCTTTGAGAATATCAAGGTAAACCAGCTTTGGGGTCAGAAGTGAAACTAGGCCCACCATGCTCAGTGGTCGTTTTCAGAGGAGTATTTATGTACAACACTCTGCTAGAATGTGGCCTAGAAATGTACCTTCTCATGACTCACATCTTACATGTGAACATGCCAAATGTGCTGGCAATCAATATGAAGGACAGAAAGAATGGTTATTTCATATGTTCTTGGCTCAAAAAATGGGTGAGGGGAATTATCTTGGTTCCTATGAGAAAAATGATGATTACATACTTTCATGAATTAAAAAGATCTGTTTGGTGGCCTCTTCCCATTATTTATTTATACAGTTGCTGTAAGGAAAACATACATGTAAAACACATGATGTGTTTGACCACTGTCCATAACCCAGTATAAGGGTTAGGTATGGAATAATTGTTTGGAAAAATAATAATGTACAATTCATTTCCCTGTTCAAATGTAGGCTTGAAACTACTAGACCTTGTAGTAATTACTTTAATGATGGCCTTCTGTTATAAAGACAATGCCATGATTAGTTCAATATAAGAAAGTTCTGAGGAACATAGAAGACAGGCTGAAAATCTCATTAGGAATCATGAGACAAATGAGACCTTTTTGTTTTTTCTGTAATGTGCTACGAAATGATGCTTGTGCAGTTGTGTCTTTAAAATACTGAGAAGGCCCAGAGTGGAGGTGCTATTTACCAATCAGGTTAATGAAATTCCATATGTATAAATAACTGTTGAGCAGAAGGACCATCTGTTTTGCAGCACAGATGTGAACTAGACTGTGCATTTGCAGTTATTAAGCGGATGATTTTGGCATACTTTATAGTAATTCATGTACTAGGAATTAAGTTTGCCACAATCCAATCAGATATAGATGGAATTTAAGCTAAAAATAATACATACTAAATAACATTTTATTTTGGGAACAAGGTGGCCATTTGTTATAACTAGGACCTATATAAAAATATCAGATTTGAAATACAAAAGCTTATTATTATATTTAAAAAAAAAATCTAGTGGATTCCTATTCTGATTGGGTACGAAGATATCATTATTGCATCTGGGCAGTTTTTGCTATTCACTTGATAATAAAATTGTTATTATTTGTAGAATTATGTCAGTTTTCATAAATGATATTACTTGATAATGATCAAGTATACTATGAAACCCCTATCAACTTTATTTACATTACATAAAATAAATTTAGGCCTCTGAACTACATAGATGTGTGTGATGTTTGCAGTGTGTGTGTGTGTCTCTCTCTCTCTCTCACACACACACACACTGCAAACACCACAAATGCACGCACATAATGAGAAAATTATTTTTCTTGTGCTTATTTTCTTGGCACTTGCAGTTTGGTTAGATGTGAGATAGAAGATGCAAATGTTTCACCTATCTGCATAATGAGTCCTATACAAAATGATTGCAGCTCATGTAAAAGACAGGGTGGCATGTTTTCAGTTTTAATGGGGACACTCAGAAAACTTCCAATCTTTCTTGACATTTCTTATAGCAAAATAAATGTGGTCTAGGTTGGAGTGTCTATTATGAAAATAAGAGAAGAGCAAGTCAATTATATTTCAATGACTGAATAGCCAGGGGTCCTCATTAAAATGATCAGAAAGGCTGCAGTGTTTCTTTCCTATATGTAGCCACTGATTAAGTTGTATAAGAATGACATGGCCTTTTTGGGAGGAAAACAGAGTATGCCTTGGTATCTAGCCAGCCAGCCAGAAATTGTTGACACTTACAAAAGTGAGATGCGCACTCCATCAAGAAAGGGAAGTTACTACTTATGGGGTCATGGACTCCTGATGTATTTAAAAATAGTTGTGGCTGTTTTATTGGAGACAGTCATAGAAAGCTTTGAATTTGCACTAGGTTGTATGAAAAATGCCTGCGGTATGGTGGTGATATGGTATGTTTTCCTTTCCACTGGCTTCCACATAGCTTAAAAGAATAATGGTTTTAATATAATCTTTGAATATTTGGACCTTAAAGCAATATTCTAGTTATCAGTTCATTACTATTCATTTTTGGAATTTAAATTCTTTCTATTTGCCAATTTTGTTTTTGGTATAAAATGTTAGGAGGAAGGGGTTCTACAATTTTCCCCCAGAAGGTATTGTATCCTATAACAGTAAAGAGTTTATTTGTTTAACCCTCTTGTTGATCTGCAGTCTAAATAATTATAACATTATTTAGGATCTGATAATCCTGAACTGAGTGGCCCTGGAAGATTTTTGAGAAATTTTCTCTATTGATGGTGAATAGATAATACATATTTATTTAAAAAATAATCATGCAAAGTCATCATACACATACACGCTGTAAAGAATACTTGACTGTAGGATGGCTATAATTAGTTGTACCTTTGTTGTTGTTTTTTTATTGCATAGAGTTTTAAAGAAGGTTTACATATTATGCTCATGAGTAGCACTGCAACTGCAGTATACAAATCAAGCTGCAACTACTTACATCCCGCCCCACTTTAAATATGTGACTAACGGTTTCTGGAGATGTATTCAGAAATGTAGAGTAGGATTTAGTAATGATCTCACTTTTTTGTTGAGGAGACCAGTGATAAGGTAAAACGGTTTGAAAGGATGCATCTTTTGTTCCTGAAGAGGAAAGCAGACTGAACTTTATCTTAATGTTTTCTCCTACTTTCCTGTCTGATTTATGTAAGTAGTCCTAATAGAACAAATTCCATCAAATAAAATCTCTGCTGAGTTGCAAGTGCAAATAATTGTTGGTCTAAACTTGAATCCCACATCACACCACGTCAAATAATGCGCCATCATTTATAATGATGTTTCCTTGTAAATTAGGACAATTTGAAATTTATGTTACAAACCGATCACATTTTAATTAAGGATTTTTCTGTCTCAAGCAAGGTATCAAATAACTAGTACAAATAATTTACTTCACTAAAAATCACATTAGAGCATACTTTGGCCAAAATAATGATGTTTCTAACGCTGGAGCTTAGTATTATGCGGGGAAAACAGCATAAAATGCTTGCAAACAAGATTAAAATAATTGGTAATTATGAGACTTTCAATTATATTGTAGAATAAACTGACTCCATTGTCCGTTTTCATTGTTAGTTATACACATGGCATCCTAATAAGAGCCTTGAAAAGCAGCTATATTATTTTCAGGACTCACAGACAAAGTTGTCTATTTAATTAGCTTTAATTTAAATTCTGTTATACGTTTGACTTTGTATAAATTGCTAGATTGCTTCTAATGGTAGATTTTACCAGTGACAGAATTTTTCTTTGAGGTAAATTGATGCAGAATCATATTGTTATTAAAAGCATTTTGTTTATTATCCTTGATTTAAAAAGATATACAATACAGAATGTGAATATATTCTTTTTCAATTGTTGCAACAAAAATGAGTTTGCAAAGTTAAAATTAATTTACTGTGTAGTATACGTGTAAGGAGAGAGACATGGCTCAGAAGATTACTATGCACAGTAAGAAACTAGTCATTATAGGTGTTGTGCTTAATATTTGACTTTAGTACAAAATTTCCATATTCCTTTTCTTTCATAATAACAGCCAAGTATATTTTCTCAGTTGTTATACTGCAATTACATGATGACTACAAAAGCCACATTAGCTTATTTGTTATCATTACATTGTATCTTTTGGAACACTGCAGGTTAACTGAAGAGTATATTTTAGATCCCCTGGTTGCTTGTGTGTGAACAAGTTCAAAACATTTGTTACAGGCATTTAAAAACCTTTTCAGAGGCCTTCGTTTTTTGACGTACTGTTCTAATTCAATGCCATTGATTTTGGATACTGTGCTTAAAAATAAAATTTTGAATAAAATTCAAGTAGAAAAGTTTGTTAGTATAGATGTTTTAGGATATGTCAGAGTTAACCTTTTACAACAATCTGTGCTCCTGTGGCCATGCTTTGAAAGCAAGTCACTAGCCGCAGAACATAGCAGGCTCAATCCATTACTGATATTTGCTTATGAAATACTTTCACACATCTGAAAAGATTACCTCATAGATAATCTTTCTGAGTACTTCCTTCAGTGCCTAGGCTGTGACAACAGACTGTAAGTATGAAGTTTAAATGCAGTTTAACCCACCTTTTAATGTAGGATTTCTAGCATGTTGTCCATAGTGATACGTGAATGGAAAGAAGAAAACTTACACTAAGCATTTTAAATTGCTATCTATATCCTTTTTTAAACTATTCTTTTAGTTACATATACATATAGCATATCTATGTAGTGCTTACATTCTACAAAACTATTGTGTATATGTTCAGTCTTAAATCAAGGTTAAAAAGATAAAAGCTGAGAACAAGTAATTGTATGTGAATCTAAATGCAAAATATCCTCATTATAATAACTGAGTCAAAGAAAAAAAATTGTTGTAGAAACTGAACTCACCAAACATGACCTAATGTCAACAATGAACTCTATTTTAAACAGCCTTTCAACCTGTGTTTCATCAGAATAATTGGTCTTTTAGTTGATTTGACTAACTGACAGCTAAGACACTAATAATTACCTATGGCAGCATTTATATTTTTTATTTTCTATTAGAACACCACACTAATGAATGAATGTATTTTAAATAATAACTATATTTAAATGCCTAGACTATCATTTAAATAATTATTTATGGAAATATGATTACACATCAGTGACTGGAATGGAGAGACTTTTAATTTAATTAAAAAGAAAGTAACAGCATGTCGGTATGGCTATTTTTTATGGTTAAACAATTCATGACTTATAATAATATATTAATTTTGTCAATTTGCTAGTATATCATTTCAACTTTCTGACAAGCTTTCAGTTTTATTTAGATGAAGTCAGTATTCAAGATAATGCTTACTTCACAACTTATGCTTTATGGGAGTCTTCGTGTACAAGATATTCTAACTACCAGCCACAGTTTTCTACATTGTTGTGATGAGATTCTTTAACATAAATATATTTCCATACAGCTAAGGCCAGAGTATCTTTATTGGTCTTAGTTAAGTAGAAATGCTCTACAAAGGAATCCAAGAAGAACATATACTGGAGAACTTCATTCTGAGGTAAGCTAAAGACAAGAATAACTGAACCCCATAAAACTGAATTGATAAAACCATTGCTTCTTTTCAAAAGACTATATTAAAGACCTGTAATAATTTATGATCTGTAGTAAGAGTACACAGTTTATTAGAACTAAGAAACCTATTTCAGTTATGACTGAACAGAAAATAGTATATTGATTAACTAAGAAGTAATTAACAAATCTTTCAAATGTATTATGTATAACTTTTAAATTATTTCAGTTTTTTAAAATGTCAGTTTCCTAATATTAACCCATATGTATTTATATTAAAAATATTGCTTAGCTTCAAACATAGTGTCCTATAGATATCCCTCTCTTCATCAAGAGAAGTTTACTTTTTATTCTACCACTCATATATTGGTTGATAATGATACTAACACAGATTTGTACTATGTAATATCATGATACATTCCAACCCTGAAGTTTGTTCCATTTATAGGAGGAAGGGTATATTATCAAATGTGTATTTATGTATCCATATGAAAACATATTCTGTATTTTTTTATAAATATGGGGTTAGAGGTGAACAGTGGACTATATATTTTAAATCCCGTGCAGTACCCACGTGAACAATCAATAGATTTTCCATACAATTGTGATAATTTAGAAATGTCCTGTGTGATTTATTAGTAGTAGTTCTTCATCATACATTGTGGTGCATTATTGCTTTTAAATAAAAACGCTGTTCAAATTATTTATATTAAGAATGAAATCAAGTGAACTCATATAAATGAAATCTCATTGAAAAGTTAAACCAGAGAGATATATAGTGTAGTAGAAAAATATACAAATTAGATATTACCCACTTAGTACAGTTTGAAAATATAATTTCAAAAGTATTAATTTTTAAGATTATTAAATTATTCATAACACCAGTTGAATATATATTCATTTATTTTGTAGTTGATTTTATACTCAAAACCAGTTTTTCATCCAGCTACACCTGTTTACTCACAGAGGGTCATTACTACTGGGTTAAGATCCTTTTTGGGCACCAAAAGTTTTTCTTTTTATGCATTTTAAAAGTAGTATTTCTAGAATTTATTTGAATAGAAAGTCACAATACTAAAATCATATCAGTGCTACGTATAAGTGAGATGCTTATGGGATTTTCATTTTCCCTCTTCCAAGCTCTGTTTGTCATTGCAATATATATTTATACATGTATTAAAGTAACAACTTAAAGAGCCTTTCAATAATATACAGCACATGAATTTTTTCCTGTTTCCCTTCATTTTGAAGTTGTCCTCTCAACAAATATTAATAAACAATGCAAATATATTACCAGCAAATTATTACAGAAAATGAAGTGCTCATGGCATCATTATAATATGTATCCCATTTCACTGTTTTGAATATGAATTCTAGATACACATTAGTCAAACATGTTTTTTCTAATTTATGCATGTATATGGAATGCATTTCTGTGGTTCAAAAACACAGGAATATTACCTCTAGGTATTGAACTAAACAGGTGATTAAGCTGGATCCCTAGTGAAGGAAGAAAATAAAGTCTCATTTTTACATAAATCCTGTTATTTTATTTTCCTTATATTGATAAATTATTGAATATATAATATATTTGTTATTAAAGTTTTTGTTAGTAAATCTTATTCAGGAGAAATAAAATCAAAGTATTACCTTTTTAGGTATATCCAAATTTCAATGAAAAAATAATTATTACCAGATTTATAAGCTGTACCAGTCAATGTACTTAAAACTGGTGGCTAATATTTTACATTTTATGATTAATATAATGAGTAGGTACAACAGATTTTGTGATTTCTTGAAAATTAACTTTTCAGTGTGGTGACACCAGTTTACCAACATCAGGACTGCAGGAATAATTGCTAATAGAAGAAAAGCATGGATGTTATATGAACAATTAAGAAAAGGAATTTTAAAATATTTAATTCAATATTAATGCAACCAGACCTTGACTTTGTGGCTTCCCTTATTTAGCCTGGAAGACATTACATCAGTATTTTTATTTTTTAAGATATGAAAAGCAGCACAAAGGTACCTCATACCTGCACTTTGACCTATTATTTTCCAAATACTGTGTTATTTTTCCTGAAATTAGGACTATGCACTCATGACTGATGAAAGCATTAATTATACTTGTTCAGACTTTCATAAAAGGCAGGACATAAAAAATATGGAAAAAATGCTGATACCTGTGAAAATCTTTTGAAACAACTAATATTGTCAAAAAACATATTTTAAGCAAGAGATTAAGAAAAAAATATTAGAGGAATGTTACATTTCTCTACCTAACATTTTAAAATCCTCCTAGAAATGTAACATTCCTCTACCTAACATTGTAAAATCCACCTAGAAAAAATTAAACTACTACTGTTGTTGGCCAAAGAGAAATTATAAGAAGAAAAAGGAAAGTTGAATATATGAAATAAGAGATTATTTACAACAGGTTCGTTCAGCAGTAATGAAGATTATGGACACATGACAGAAACACTCACATTCCATGTTTGCTAAGTAGTACTAATCTTCCACATCTTAAAAATTCTCAATAAAAAATTCTGAACCTTTGTAAGTATGTCCACAGAAATTTGCAAGAGATGTTTATTTTGTTGGCATGTATAGTCAGAAACTGAAACGCTCTAAAAAGTGCTTAATGAAATACCAAATATGTAAGTGATGTGTTCATTATGTCTGTCAGAACATTATAGTTAAATATCTGCTGGTATCTCCATGAAAGGTCATTTCTTGTTTTTCAGGGAGTCCTATAATTCAGAATAAAATAGTCTAGATAATAAATCTAAATGGATTCATTTCTTCAGCTTTTAAACAAACCAACTGACATGACTCTTTATGATCCTTCTGATGCTGTCTGGGATGTCAGTCATATCAATGTATATTTTATCTTTATTTAAATGGCCTATCTAAACACAAAGTGTTCATACAGAAATCAAAACAGCAACCAGGGATGCAAATATATAGCCAGACATTCAAATAATGTTATTGTGCTGGTCATTTCATACCAGTAATCAAGGATAAATATCCAACACAAATAAACCATCCCTGCTAAAGTGTCACTTCAGCAGCACAAACAACCTAATGAACCTGAAGACTCATTTTTAGATAGTAAAACTAATAGCCCACAACAAGTCAGCCCACTTGCCCCTTAAATCACTCAACTTACTGCTTCTGGAAAAAAACGGAGAAAATAGTTATGTATTGCCAAATGCACTGAAAGTCAATAAACACAAGCTGTATTGAAGCAAGGAGTAAGATGGGGAAACAAGTTCTGAAGTTAGAAAGCCCTTGTGGAGAATGTGCTACTATGAACTTTAGCCCTTTCAATCTAGAGTGCTATTAATTTAATTGCAACTGCCACTGTATCCTACCAGGAGAGATGTGATCCTTCAGGTAGCCAGGACTCAAATGATCAAGGATTTTTTTGGTCAGCATCTACCCCTCCTAAAATTCCACTTGTGCGCATATGAGCTTGTGTGTATTTACCATGACTGCCTCTCCATAATTAAGATGAAGCTCACTTTCTTTTAAAACCCTCCCTGCTGAATTTAATCTCACTAATAATTTTTTGTAAAACTAATAAATCACATCATAAACATATAATCCAAGTTATAATAAAATTGTAATTTAGATAGTATAGAACTTTCTAACTCAGGGGTGTCAAACATCCGGCCCACGGGCTGGATACGGCCCGCTAACCTTTTTGGTTTGGCCCCTGGCGGCAGCATGTGCTTCCGTGTCATCTCGCGGTGTTGTATTTCTGGCGGCAGTGTGCAATGCGGCAAGGTGTTGCGGCTGTGCGTGCGGCCGCCAGAGAATATAACACTGTGAGATCTCGCGGCAGCACACTGCTGCCAGAAAGTACAATGCTGTGAGACGTCGTGGCGTCACACGCTGCCACGAGATCTGTGTATTCTGGCGGCAACGTGTGGAGCGCTGTGTGCACGAGACGCAGCGCTCCAAAAGGCGGGAGAGGGAGAGTGTGGTCTTGGGGCATCGCGCAGTACTATAATTCTTAATCATTGATCGATTTTTTAAATTGTAAAATGGTAGTTGTAGAAGTGAATTTACTTCAGCTTTTGTATAACAAATAAAATATAATACTACCTAAAAATGGTTGTGCCTAGTATTTCGATTTATGGTATGTATGGCCCACTTGAAGTACATTTAATTCAAATCTGGCCCTCTATAATAAATGAGTTTGACACCCCTGTTCTAACCAAAGGTCTCAAAATACTAATAGATTAAGTCTCAACACCCTTGAGAGGTAGTGTAGCATTATCTCCATTTTATAGATTACCAGTTGGTGTAAATCAGCAGCACTCCGTTGACTTCAAGGGAGCTATGCCAATTTACAACATATGGAACAGATATACTGTAGATATTATTGTGGCAATGGTGGGAATAAAATGCACTTTACTAGTTTATTGGATTATGTCACCATATGAGTACTATTATGACACTGCATGGAAAGGGCCTGATTCTCATTTATGCTAAAGCTGCTTTGCCATGGTAAATGTAGTTTTCACTCATTTTAATTATTTGTACACTGCTTAATATATCTGGGTCCACATAGCCACGCATGCAAACCCACGCTTTCCAAGCTCGCCTTTGAGTGTTCGCACACGTGGAACCAGCATCCTGCTCATTGTTTCGCTGTTTCAGTATTGAGGCAGAGGATCTGCAAGACACTGGTAGAAATTCTATGGCAGTATCTGCCCTATCAAAGGCTCCTCTCAGAGGTGTGAGCAGCCATGACCTAATTAATGCAACAGATATCAGCTGCCATTGCTACAGATACCCCATATACAGACCAGCACTTCTGGAGGAAAGCCATGAGCACGGACTGGTGGGATCACCTTGTCCTGTAGACCTAGGATGCCCGGCAGTAGCTCCAGAATTTCTGCATGAAGAAGCAGCTGTTCTTAGTCCTGGGTGAGCAGCTTGTACTGACTCTTCAGTGCCATGACACACATGAGGGAAGCCATGCTGGTCCACAAGCAGGTTGCTATAGCCATCTGGAAGCTGGATGCCCCCACTGCTACAGGTCCATAAGTAACCCAGTTAGATGTTGATACATCAGTTTTGGGGGCTGTGGTTGTGAAAGTTTGTAAGGCAATCATGACTGTTTTTTACCCAAAGGTGGTTGGCATAAACAATGTTCCTGTTGGTTTTGAGAGAATGGGCTTCCCAAACTGTGCTGGGACTATTGACGAGACTCACGTGCCCATAATCTATCAGACACAAGGAGCAAATTAGTACATAAATTGTAAAGAGTACTTGTTACATCAGTTCTCCAAGGGTTAACTTACTCTATGAGCTGAGAAGGCCACATCCCTTCAACCCTACTGGACATGCTCCAGCTGGAGACTATGTATAAAGGGAGCCAAACAGCTCAGTCAGGGCTGGCTGCTGTAGGGAAGGTCGCAGACTTCCAGCTCTCTCCAGGGAGCTGTGACAGGCTCTGAACCCAGAGATAAGGCACACAGAGTCCCAGACAGATTTCTGGCTGTCAGACAAACCCAGAGAAGCGACCGAGCTGCTAGTGGTTGCACTGGATGATGACCCTAGAGGCCCCAAGGAATCATGGATCATAGTCACAGAACACAGGGTAGGAAGTAGCCCAGGGGACATGAACATTGCTACTGTGGGAAAATCGGGGAACTGGTCAGTGTGTTTTGGGAGAATCCCGACTGATTCAGTGGTGAGTACCGCAGCACTGCCAGGACCATGGGCTGGGGCTCAGAGGAGCAGGGAGGGCCTGAGCCCCCCTACCCTGGATACCACCCACCCTTCAGTGACACCCCAGTTCCCCTATGTGCCAATAGACCAAGTTATTCCACAGAGGTGGGTGACTTAATTGATTCTGGCCACTAGGCCCTGCTGCCCAGCGAACCAGGGCCATCCTACTGACACTGGCCATTAGGTCACATCACCTTGAGGGAATGGACAGCCATATTGACTCTGGCCATTAAGATGCAACCCCTGAGGCTAAGGGGTCAAGACACACAGCTTCAGGGCTACAGTGATCCCTACCCGCTCCAAATAGGAGACGGGCAAGTTTGCCTCATGACAGTACTACTCCATTGTTATTCAGGACTCGTCTGATCACAGAACCAGGTTCATGGTTGAACATCAGTCTGGGATGTACTGGGAAAGTGAATGATGCCAGGAATTTTTGAAGATCAGGACTTCCCCTTAAAGGACAAGCAAGGACCTTATTCCCTCCAATGACATTGTTAACAATAGAGTCTCTGTCCCAACTGTGGTTTTAGGGGACCCTCTGTACCTTCTTCTGCTGTGACTTATGAAACTATATCCTAACTTCAGACAGCCTGGCAAAAGAAAGTTTAATTACAAGTTCACTAGCTGGAGGATGGTGATGGAATATGCATTTCAGGTGTGGAAGGCAAGATGATGCTGCCTAAATCAGTGTTGCTAGTGCCATCAGCATTATCATGGCCTGATGTGGACTGCACAACAATTGCAAGGGAAACGGAGAACCATTTTGCCAGGAGTGGACTCAACACTGCTGGATTGTAGGAACAGTACATACAACCAAAAAGTGCACCTTTAATGAATGGGGTGGGATCTCTATGTTCAAGGGAAATCAAGGATGCCTTGTTTGTCCACATGCTGGTCTACATTGTGCTGTTGATGAGGAGAATGAAGTAATATAGCTATCCCACACTTATTATGCCACACTTATTCAGAATTTTGGGGGCCATTGCAACTTATTACTTTAATAAAACCTGTTAATGCAGCTCTAGTTGCAGCTTATGTACAATTGCCATGGAGTTTGATTTTTATGAATTTAATAACATCTATTCATGTAACCTGGGGCTTGTTCTTGTTTGCAATGAAACATTTTCTCTGAAACATGTCAGAGGGCTTTTTGTGGGGGTTTAAACATGCATCAGAGTCGGATATATTATGCAATGTAGACACATCCTTTAAGGTATCTTTACATTGCCAAAGCAGTGTAAGGGGGCCTAAGAGTAAATTAAAATCTGTCCTCAAGAGTCTACATTATTTAGCCTTGTCCAATGGATCCGGACAAGGGCTCTCTTCAGAAACGACATTTAGATGGTCATTAAGGATATTGTTTGTATTAAACACTCATTTTCATTCAAATAGAGATTCGCAGAGAAGTGTACATCAGTGCATACCGATTATAGCTGAACCTGCCTGAGGAGTTCCTTTGTGTTGTAAAGCAGCTGGACCAAAGGAGGATTGACACTCAGGCCTATCTGAGCTAGCCCATGCTCAGTATTGACAATCATGAATCCCATGAGTTCATGCTGTCTGACTTACAGGGAATAGGCAGTACTCTGGAAGGATTAGTGTGCTCAGAGCAGGAGAGATGGAGCATCAAAAAGATCTTTCTGGCTACTGGATTAGAAACTGGCACCTTGGTTAGGGTTTGTGTAAGTGAAATTAACTGCAAGTAGTCTTATAGCTTCATTTGTCACCTCTGTTCAAGGCAAATAGGATTTATGAAGTTATTCTAAATAAATAAGACTAGAAAATATCCAGTCTTCTCCAATGAAACACTGACTCACTCTTCCCTCCTTCATCAAAAAACCCCACAACTCCACCACAACCAAAACCCTGTTTTCTTTTGGCAAAGGAGACACATTTGTGAGGAGTGAGGATACATTTTCAAAGGATAGAAATTGTGATCAGGTATAAGTCTCTACATGGAGATTGAATAAATATCTGTGATGCTTGAAGAAATCAAAGCCATTTGAGAAGCAGTAAAATCAGGCCAAGAATAATTAAAATTAGGCCTGCAAGCTTCTCAGAAGGAATTGAGATATCACTAAATCCAGTCAGCTGAAAATAAAATCTCTATTGCATCACGAGGTTCAAAGTGTCCAAAAAGATCTGGATTCTCAGCTACAGAATGGACTGATAAAATGGACTAAAGAATAACCAGCAGGAATAGAAAGAACCAAAAAGCTTTAGCTAACTTGGAACTTGTGAACAGACATGCACTGCAGCAAGGATTTAAGATCCTACAAAACTTCCTGGAGAAAAAAACTTCGCTTTAAAAGTCACCTGCTTGGATGAGGAATTGGGACAGCCAGAGGTTAGAACAGGTTGAAATTTTTCCAAAAAATTAAAATTTCTTTTCTTTTCCCCAGTGTTTGCTAACACCCACCAAATAAAAAAGAAAATGAGAGAAAGTGGATATTTTCCCCCATCAAAACAGAATGAAACATTTACTCAGTCCTGGACAACACTACACTGGCCTACTGTACACTTACCGTGAAATTCGACAGCAGTTGACAGGAGATACACAAGTTATTCTATGTAGCTTGTGTATCTCCCTTCGACTTCCTAATTTTTACTTACTGCAGCATCTTCACTTACTGTGCCAACAGGAAATGCGCAGCTGGTGGAAGTACTCCTTGTGAGGATATGCGCCATCAACAGAAGGAGGTTAGTGTGGCTGTAAATCAACCTAACATAGATCAACTTAAATCTGTAATGTAGACATAATAAAAGATTGTAAGCTCTTTAGAGTAAGGGCTGTCTTTTTGTTCTATGTTTGTACCGTGCCCAACACAGTGGGGTCTTGGGCTATGACTGGGGCTCCTAGGTACTACCACAATACAAATAATACTGAGGCCTCCAGCCAGGTCAAGTGTGGTGGCTTAAATCACTCTTGAATGTGTCCTTCACTCCCCTTAGGGTTCTGTCACAGTGGAGGCATAGGGGAGCAAGGAGGGGGACCCAGCCCCTCTCACTCCACTGGATCCTGACCCAGAGTGCCAGAAGGATGTTACAGAGTCCAGACCACTTTCTGGTCCATCCCAAGTTATGCTTTCTCTCTTCCTCCCCCTCCCCGAGTCACTTCCAGTATACCTTCTTTGTTTTTGGGGGGGCACGATCAAAAATGTAGTGACCTGTTTTAGTCTGTCAGGGGTGGAATAAAATGAGTTCCTGGATCAGTCTTTTTTTTAATTGTCTGGAAAGTTCTGTCAGTCCATTGGATTTTGCTTGGTGAGGCAACTTTCACCAGGTCTGTTAAAGAGGTGACAATGTTGGGATAAACTGTCTATAGTATCCCACAACCCCTAGGAAGCAGCATACCTGTTTCTTAGGCCTGGTCTACACTTACCTTCGGGATTCGGCGGCAGTCGATGGGACAATGTTGGGACATAAATCACTTGCATATCTCCCGTCGACTTCACTGCGTCGAAGGGAACAGCGACACAGCGCTACGAATCCCTTTGACACAGCACTACACCACCTACCAGGGTGGTTTTCCTGCGTCGCTTGCTGGATTGACTGAGTGGGTCTACACAGACAGCTCTGTTGATCCAGTGCAATCGATCTGACAGCGGCGAATTTGCTGCCGTCAGTGTGGATCCAGCCTTGATAGGTGAAATTGGGCAGTCTGACAAGGCCATCACCTTTCCCACTAATGGGCTAATCAACCCATCCACAGTATATTCCAGGTAGTTCACTTCATGGTTGGCTAATCAACCTGGTTTTCTGGAATGTGTAGGACCATTGTGAGGTGTTTCATATGGTTGTCCAAGGTCTTGCTATAGATGAAATTATAATAGCCGCCACATACTGTCCATGTAGACATAATACCTTGACCATTAATCTCTGAAGCAGATTGGCAGACAAAGGGTTTTGGTTATAAACTGGAATAGGCCCAGGGGTGTATAGCAGGCCATTATCTCCCGGGATTCAGGAGTGAGAGGAATCTGCTAGTGTTGTTTGGTCAGGTTGAGGGTAGATGTATACCTAGCAATGCCATGAACTGTAGGTCTCAAACCTGGCCCTGCTGGGTTCATGGGAACAGCCATGCTCCAACTCTCCACCTGGTAGCCTGCTGACAACTGCTTACCTGGTACCCAAGAAGCCCAACCCCAGTGTGAGGCTCCATCCCTGACATCCAGTTGGTGCACTCCCAGAGTGGCTGATTGACCCATGGACCCTACTTAAGCCAGCAGCAGGAACAGGAAGCTGTCTGAACAACAAAGTCCACCCTGCTCTGGACGTGTCTCTTGTGTTTCCTGATCCTGGGGCTTGATTTCCTGGCATCACAACCCAGCTTGACTCCTGGCATCTGACTTGTGGTTCCTGACCTCCAATTTAGCTCCTGTGTCTGACCCTCTGGTCTCCTAACCTAGCCTGACTCTGGTTCCCAATTTATGCTTCTGATTTCCTGTTTCTCTCCGGCTTCTGACCTCCAAGGATGCTGATCCAGCTGACTCTTGACTCCTGTTTCATGACTGTGGACTTTGACTCTGACTACCAGGTCTGGTTGCCCATGACTTGGCTGTGACAGGCAGCCCCCAGCCTCCTCAGCAATCCATTGACTTAATGCATGGGACAAGCATCGAACTTGGACACTGCATTTACTTTTCAAAAGTCAGTGCAGACTTCGCTGCTTGCTGTGCAATTCTTCGACAACCATAAGGGTCAACATGTTTTGCAGTTCATATGACACTATCTCCCATATTGTTCTGAGTAGTGTTCAAATGCTCTTCTCCACTTTATGGCAAGGTTCAGTTTCTATATGGTGAAACACCAGATGAGTCCAACCTGGGTTTGCTGAAAACATAGAGGGGAAGGTGCTCATAAGCTTGTGTATCTGCTGCTTCTGTTCAGGTTATGAGCCCTCCCCAGTTAGGAGATCAGCATCTCTGGATAGGGAACTGTTGTAGACTGGGGGCTGAGCTCAGACTGGAACAGATGATGAGGCATTTCTCTTGTTCTTGCCACACTTTCAGTAGGTTGATGTGATATATATGAGTACACTTTTTCTTCCTGGGCTGGTGAACTTCATAATTTGTGGTTCCCACCAATCTAACTCTTTCAAAGGGCATGTGACATTGGGCCAACTGTTTGGATTCAAAGTTGGCAACAAAAATAAAACTCCATTCCCAGGCTGGAATTCTTGTATATGGACCATTTCTTTATGGTTCTTCTCTTGGTTGTGTTGTGTCTTCAAGTCTTTGTGAACTTGCCCAGGGGTGTTAGCTTTTCTCTTCGGCGTAGTATGTACTGTACCAAATTGATGGTTCTTGAATCCTGCCCCTCCCATGTTTAATGGATCAAGTCTAATAACCCTCAGGGTTGTCTTCCATACAGTAATTCAAATGGAGACAACCCTTTAGAGCCTTGGGGAGCTTCCTGGGCAGTGAACATAATGGAAGGTAGGAGCTGGTCCCAGTAATGAGGGTCAGAGACCACAAATTTCTTTAACATCCCTTTCAAGGATTTACTAAAATATTCCACCAACACATTGGTCTGTCTGGTAGACAGACATTCTCTAGTGTTTCACTTGGAGTAAACTGCACAGCTTCCTTATAAACTGTGATATAAAACTGGTCCTTTGGTGAGTGATTATTTCTTCAGGTATCCCTACCTGGATGAATATTTTCATAAGCTCTGTGGCAATGACTGTTGCCTTTGTGGACCAGAGGGATATTCAAATGGAGTCCTCACCACAGGGAGGGGCACTGAAGAGGCTTAGGAGCTTTTCTTGGGCTTGTCTACTGACATTCAGGGCATTAGATTCAGTACTCTCACACTTCCTTGTGGATATAGGAGCAATAAAACTTCAGGATCACCCTTTCAAGCATTTTTTCCCACCTAAGGTGCCTTCTGAAGGGTATTGCATAAGCCAGCTTCAGCACCTCCCTTGGAACTACTTGGGGATAAGGTGTTGCATCCTGACTTTCCCAATCTGAGGATCTGTTGCAGCTCTTTTCCTCATGTAATTCAAAGTGTGGCCATTGTTTTCAGTAGCTGTGATTCCTTTACTTCATCCTTGACCTGGGCGAGCTACTCATAGGCTTCCCTCAGTGTCAAAGCATTTTGTTGTTCCTGGATAAAGTCGGCTTGCCTCAAGAACAGGTCTACAATGGAAGGTGAGGTATGCACCATGGGGTGTTCATCTTCAGTAGGACTGCTAATTGGAGTTGTGGGGTCCCTTTCCCTGGGTCATCACCACTGAAGAAGGGACCATTAACTGGGGATGTGGATGTTCTTTCCTCTGGGTCATCACGCCCATCCCATGCCAACCATCCTCTGGGGGTTTCCTATCATTGTGTCCTCAGCCTCCCCTCTTCTTCCTTTGGGAACTTCCCTCACCTACTTCTTTAAGTCCTGGAAGAACTTCTAGTCTTGCCCAATTATATCTGGATAAGCTAGGTTTGAGGCTACTCCCATGTAGGCTGGGTCCACAGTGTTCTGTATTGTTAAATGGGCTCGTCTCATGGGTATGGATATACATCCTTGTGTATGCACTGAAGGAATATGATACCTAAAGGATTTTTCTTGATCCTTGCAAGGTATTTTCTGACTGTCATCTGACTATACCCCAGATCTATTAAGCCTTGGACCCAGACCCCATTAACCTGTACCAGAACTACCAACATTTCTGGTCCCTACTTGCAGGCTCTGGATTCTGCTACCTTGATCTGCCCATAATTGCAGTCCATGTATGAGCAATCCTATCAGAAGTGGCTTGGTTGCCTGCACACAAAACAGTTTCCTGTCTGTGGAGTGATCTGAGCTGATGCGTTCTTATGTTTGCCAGTGTTCCTGTGAGAGAGTCTCTTGCTGGTCTGGAATTGACCTCCTGTCCCATCTCTCTATTAGGGTGAACTCCTGAGGTTGGTCTCTGGCCCAGTTGTCCACCCTTGCTTTCGATTGGGCAGCGAGGGTTCCTTTTGCTCCTTCCCTCCTTGCCCTTCTTCTGTTTGTCTGAGTTAGGCATGTTGGGCGGGGTCCCCTTTGGGAATTACTTGGACAGGTCCATTGGTCAGCATGGAGGTCTCAGTCAGAATAACCACTTCTGACAGAGTCCCTGGTTGATGTTGAATCACCCACTACCATACTCTAGCAAGAGGCTTTGGAGGAATTGTTCTAACAAAATCTTCTTTGCCAGCTGTACTTTGACCTTTTCCTCAGGCTGGAGCAGCGGGCTTACTTTAGGGCCTTGGCCACTGTCCTACATGGAGGTCTAGTTGAAAATCTCTCTTGCTTGAATGTCTGACAGTAAGTCTCATATTAGATGTCAAATGCATCCAGGATAGCTTCCTTGAGCAGAAAATAGTCCTGGCTTCAAGGCTTCAGTATATCACCTGACCTGTCCCTGTCAGATATGGGGGTTATCAGGACTGCCCAGCTTTTCATCATCCAATGGGCTGCCATGGCGACTCTCTTGAATGTCATTAGGAATCCTTTGGGCCCATCATTTAGTGCCATGCTTGTCCATTTAAGAGGGAGATTTGGAACTGGATTATGCCTTGCCGTTCCCACCGATGTGTTAGATGGCACCTTTTGGCGTTGCAGCAACGTTGTCACCTGTTGCACTGATTGTTGCTGCTGCTCCTTGTGTTGTGTAGCCAATGTCTTAATAAGCTGTTGCTGCTGCTGTTATGGCTACGGAGCCTGTTGTTGTTGAATCACCAGTTGCTGCTGTAACTGGGTATGTTGCTGCTGCTGTTGATTCTCCACAGCCTATCTTAGCAGTTTGTCGAAATCTGTCTCTACAACCCTCTTTATTTTTTTTCTTTTTTAATGGTCAGATTTCCTTCAGGCCCAAAACCCTTCTGTGTCCACTATCTTTACCAATTGCTCTAGCAGGTCAGTCTGATAGCCAGCTGGTCCAGTGGTCAGGCAGTGGCTCCACAGCTCGTTCTGGCCTCACCATTCTAGAGGATGCCCTGGCTCTTGTATGCAGTGAGCCTCAATCCCTCCTAATGTGTCTTCCGCTCCCCCTAGGGTTCTGTCATGGAGGAACAAGGGCTAGCCCCTTGCACCTGGTCCAGACCCAAGGCCCTACGGGGTGTGTAACAGAGTCTGGACCACTCAGTGGACCTCCTCAACTTATACCCCCCCACCCCTGGTCACTTCCACTGTGCCTCATCTGTTTGGGGCATGGTCACAGATTTAGGAGTATCCATTTAGTTTATCAGTGGAACAATAAATATCCTGTTCTTTGATGTCTCTTGTGAGTTTCCAACCTGCAAAGAGAAGGGAAAAGGATGGGATCTGCATCACTGCTTCCAGAGTAGTCTATTAATGCTACAGCCACTCCACTCACAGCTTCAGGCATCAGCCTCACTTCTTGGTGCAGCCTTTAGTTCCTCCCCCCATCTCCTTTTCATGGAATCATAGAAGATTAGGGTTGGAAGGGACCTCAGGAGGTCATCTAGTCCAAGCCCCTGCTCAAAGCAGGACCAACCCCAACTAAATCATCCCAGCCAGGGCTTTGTCAAGCTGCACCTTAAAAAACTCTAAGGATGGAGATTCCACCACCTTTCTAGGTAACCCATTCCAGTGCTTCACCACCCTCCTAGTGAAAATGCTTTTCCAAATATCCAACCTAGACCTTCCCCACTGCAGCTTGAGACCATTGCTCCTAGTTCTATCATCTACTACCACTAAGAATAGCCTCGCTACATCCTCCCTGGAACTCTCCTTCAGGTAATTAAATGCTGCTATCAAATCCCCCCCTCATTTTGGTCTTCTGCAGGCTAAACATATCTAGTTCCCTTAGCCATTCCTCTTAAGTCATGTGCCCCAGTCCCCAATCATTTTGTTGCCCTCTGCTGGACCCCCTCCAATCGGTCCACATTCTTTCTGTAGTAGGGGACAGTACTCCAAATGAGGCCCCATCAGTGCTGAATAGAGGGGAATAATCACTTCCCTTGATCTGCTGGCAAAGCTCCTACTAATGCAGCCTAATATGCTATTAGCCTTCTTGGCAACCAGGGCACACTGCTGACTCACATCCAGCTTCTTATCCACTGTAACCTCCAGATCCTTTTCTGAAGAACTGCTGCCTAGCTTTTCAGGCCCCAGTCTGTAGCTGTGCATGGGATTCTTCCGTCCTAAGTGCAGGACTCTGCACTTGTCCTTATTGAACTTCATCAGATTTCTTTTGAACCAATCCTCTAATTTATCTAGGTCCTGTCCCTGCCCTGCAGGTTATCTGCCATTCCCCCCATCTTAATGTCATCTGCAAACTTGCTGAGGGTGCAATCCACTCCACCCTCCAGATCATTAATGAAGATGTTGAGCAAAACTGGCCCCAGCACCAACCCCTGGGGCACTCCACTTGTTACTGGCTGCCAACTAGACATTGAGCTGTTGATCACTACTCACTGAGCCCAATGATCTAGCCAGCTTTCTATCCATCTTATAGTCCATTCATCCAACTCATACTTCTGTAGCTTGCTGATAAGAATATTGTTGGAGACATTATCAAAAGCTTTGCTAAAGTCAAGGTATATCACATCCACTGCTTTCCTCACATCCATAGAGCCAGTCATCTCATCATACAAGGCAATCAGGTTGGTCAGACATGACTTGCCCTTGGTAAATCCATGCTGACTGTTCCTGATCATCTTCCTCTCTTCCAAATGCCTGAAAATGGATTCTCTGAGGACCTGCTCCATGATTTTTCTGGGGACTGAAATGTGGCTGACCGGTCTGTAGTCCCTTGGATCCTCCTTCTTCCTTTTTTGAAGATGGGCACTATATTTGCCTTTTTCCAATCATCTGGGACCTCCCCCAGTCACTATGAGTTTTCAAAGATAATGGCCAATGGCTCTGCAATCACATCAGCCACCCTTGCATGCACTGTGTCTGGACTCATGGACTTGTGCATGTACAGCCTCTCTAAATAGTCCTGAACCTGTTCTTTCAGCACTGAGGGCTGCTTACCCTCTCCACGTTCTGTGCTGCTTAGTGCAGTAGTCTGGGAGCTGACTTTGTCTGTGAAGATAGAGGCAAAAAAACCATTGAACTTTTAACCTATCCCTCCAACTGGCGTATGCCTTACAGCTGCTGAGGGAAAGGGCTCCCTAGCTCAGTACTTCTCTATGCCTTGCCCTGGTTTAGTGTGGGGTCTGTAAACCTGTCATAGTGACTTTCACTCAGAGTAAAGGAAGTTAAGGAAATGATGAGTATTATGATGGGCATACACCTGGGAGCTAAAAATCATTGATCTTTTTCTGGAGTGGGGAATGGAACCATAGAGCAGCTGAGAATTGTTTATAATGTGTTGTGCTGAGGTTTTTGGTTTTTTTTAATTCTTTTAAATTGTCTATTTGAGCCACATCCATGAATTGAGAGGGTCACTGCCTTTATAAAGATAGAACTGCATAACATGAGCACAGGATCTGTAACAAACCGAATAAACAGCAATCGAAAATCTAAAACGAATGCTGCTGCAGACAGCTTTTACATACTGCACAATCTCTGTGTTAACCCTGTCTGACTTTGGATGTTGAAGTGGATGGATGTATTTCCTGTGGATGTAATTAATTTAGCCCTATGAGTAATTCTAAAAATTATAATTGAAGTATTTGTATAGTAAGTACTAAAGATTTAAATACTTCTTGATAGCATTTTAGCAAGCAGACTAGGACCAGTTCAAATACACAAAATTTGTAGTAGACTGTTAAATAAGTAAGGAGTTTTAAAGTCTCTTAAGAAGAATTTCTTGAAGTGTTACCTTACAGTAATAATGTAATAGTTCCTGTGACTCCTTACCTGGCATTTTGGAAATTCGGATTCACATAACATAGGAAGTAGTTGATGAAAAGGGTGCCCAGTAACTGACCTGTCCCTTACAATATTCCGCTTGTGTTCTCTTATTAGGACCCTTCAAAGTGAATACAGTATTTAAAGGGTCTGTATAACTTATGCTCTAGATATGAAGTATTGGTTTCTTTCATCCTGTTGTAAAGTTGACAGAAAACATGTATGACATATCTGGAACCTTCTGCGGGAGAAATATAAAGAAATTGCTCCAGTGGAATTTAGATAATTCCTAAATTACAATTAACAAATGACAGGAAATTTAGAATTGTCACAATGTGCACTGTTTTTGTAATGTAATCTTGAGTGGTTATGATGTACTCTAACATACAAATACTCCATAAACTCAATTAAAATAATAAAGCAAATTAAAACCACAAAACTTCTCTATATTCAAGTAACACTTTCTTTTTGGGTAAAAATACTCACAGAGGAATTTTAAAGACAAGGATTAAAAATCAGGCTAATTTATTCTGATGAGTTCCACTGTGTTTCAAATGTAACAATTCCTACTGATCACATGCTCCCTAAAATACCACAATTACAACTGGATGATTTAAGGAGAATGTGTGAACAGGAAGTTTTGATTGAAATTCTTAATACATTTGATCCATTAGATTAATTAAAGGTAGATATGTGCAGAAGAAAAATCCGATTATTACAATAGTTTATATGTGCACTTAAAAAAAGTACAACATATGTATGATCTCTACTGTGAATGTCTTTCAGCAAAATGGAGCATTATGAATATGGTTACAAAAAATTAAGAAATGTAGGGGTTAAAAAGCCACTGGCCAGGTATTTTAATCTTTAAGGCCCAAATCCTGCAAATACTTATGCATTTGAGTAACTTTATACTTTTCAGTAGTATAACTGAACTCAGTGGGATTGTACTTGGTGCCTGCATTTCTAAAAATAATTTCCTTTTCTCACGATTGTTTTCAATAATCCATATGTGATATGATTCTGAAATCTGTTTCCTTTTAGAAATGCCTTTCTTCTTCTCCATTCTGAGCACTGGCATGGTATAGTAGAGTTATTTTTGAGTTCTGGCCTGTTACCATTTATACTTAGAAAAAGAAAATATATAAAAAGATTAAAATAATACTCATGGTGTCTAACTTATACTTTTAAGAAATTCTGAGTTCAGGCCCAAACACTGTCCTTTCTTCACCTTATTTTATGAAACCGTGGCTGCTGATATTAAGTAGTCTAGGGTATCTCATGTTGTAATACCTAGGCACAATATTGTACATCAAGAATTTTTGGCCAACTCTCCTGTTTGTTGCCTTAAGATAGATGCTATAAGACTGCAATAAGTGAGCGATTGTCCATGCCTCTCATCACACTAGGCCTTGTAATGCATTTTGAATAAATGGATATGGTGTCTGAGTAAGCAGGAGCAGGAAAATGATAAAGAGAAACAAGATTTAAGGTCTGGAAGGAACCTCCTAGGGTACATTAAAATGTATGTAAGAATTAAGATTGGGTTTAGTGCAGGACAACCCAGTGGTTGACTTCACCCATCTAGGAAGAGATATAGTGTTTCTGATGGGAGAACTGTAATCACAATGACATCATGTTCTGTGCATTTGTAATAGTTATAAAATTTGTGACTTGCTTTCTATTGCATTCTAGGGTGTTCAGTCTTCTATATTGTACTGAGGTCTTGTCATTTTAGTGACATCTTTAGACTTTGAAAACAAAATTACACAGCAGAAGGATGACACATACGGAGCTGATCACAGAACGGTGGTTCAATAAAGTCAGAATCACATGCCCTGCCAGAAGCTGACCTCATTTCTCAATTCTTCTAAACTATACAAGCACAGCTTTGCACTGAGTTTGGAAGAGCAGTTATAAGTGTATTCATCTTCTGTTTGTTTCATTGTGATAAGATATAATGAATTTTATTCTGGTTTTTAAAAGCATTCAATTTTATTGAGCTTTATAATCTTTGCTAGCAGAAAACTTCAATTATAATTAAGGCTGCATGTTTGTCATAACCATGAATTTCATAACAAAAATCATGACTTTTAGAGTTAATAAGACATGACCTTTTATCGAACTGAAGACGACTCCTCCGGATATATTTTTCAGAGTTGGCTATTCATAGATTCTAAGGACAGAAGAGATCATTGTAATAATCTCCTCTGACCTTCCTCCAATTTGTGACTATTACCTTTTATTCCATGAAAAACAGACACTTGGCTAAGTAAAAAATATTCCAATCCAAGATTGAAACTGTATGCTCAAGTAATCCCTAAATTAGTTATCAGAGCTGGTGGCTGGGAAGGGGATCTTTTCCCACCTCAGTCAGTACACTAAACTCCCATTATTCCAATGTGAGTAAGACATGCAAATCAAGAGGAAATATGCTTCCTGATAAGGAAGGAGTTCCGAATCCTTATCAGCTGAAATACTGGATAGAAAGGTTCCAGGCTTATACTGGTTTGTCAGAACTCTGTTTTACCTTTTGATTTTTAAAGAGACTTTCTGAATGTAGAGGTGGTTTTACATCAGCATCTCCTTGGATCAAAGCACTAAGAGGTATAACTTGGTGCATTCCCAGGCACGGTCTGTGCTGTATGAGCATACATAGCACTAATTTAACTCCCAAAGTTCTGTCCCAGCATACACTGCAATCAGTGTAAAATCAAAGATGAATTCCTTTAGCAGCAGTCTCTTTTTGCTTGTTCTAGAGCAGGGGTTCTCAAACTTTTTTTCTGAGATCCCCTTTAAAAATATTTCAGGCTGTGATGATCCCCCATGCCATGCCACCCACATCCCTGTGCCCTTCTTCACCCTTACTTCTATACTGCTGCTGAGGACAGCACTGCTTTCAGAGCACTGGGCCAGTGCTGCTCTTCTCCAGCCATCCATATCTGAAGGACTCTGGCTGTCAGCCGTGCATGGGGTTGACACTGCAGCCACAGAATGCGTGGAAGGTGACAGGTCGTGACCACCCTTACCCCAATAATCTCGTGACCCCAGTTTGAGAACCCCTGTTCTAGAGCATTAGGAAGAAACTTTTGTGAGAGTATTCCCAGGATATTACATTGGTGGCTAGAGGTTGAAAGAGTGAAAGAACTAGACTGTAACATTCAGGTTCTTTTTTTATTCACAGAACAAGTACATCATAGGCAGTCACAGTGAAAGCTTTCTAATGCTTTATCACAGTTCTAACCTGGAAGAATAAGGGATGATGAAAGGGCAGTTTAATCTTCAAGTGGATCCTAAATTTAAAAACCTTTTTAAAAATTCCACTCCATGGCTGAGACTTTGGGCACCAGTTTCAGCCCAGAGCAATGCTTTAGAGTGGTATGACAGATGTGTAAAAATATTTTTCTTATGGAGTGGGATTTTCAAAATCACCTAAATGTCTGAGAAGCACAAGTCCCATTGAAAGTCAATGGGATTTGTGCTCCTAAATCACTTAGACACTTTTAAAAATCTAGAGGATGATCCTTAATTATACTGGTGGGAGCAGACATGGCTATTATATTTTATTATGATCAGACCTACTTTTACTAGGATCTTATTTTTTCACAGCCAAATTTCTTTTGTCAGGCTAAACTTCACTAGTTTTCATATCCTTTAAGTACAGTTTTATACATTAGCCTTCCAAGTATTCATGCATGTTTGCAGAATTGCAAAATCATTTTTTGTATCTGTTCTAGAGCATATGCTTTATGGGCTGGACAGCTGGGACTGGTGAGCATATAGAACAAGCTATGACATTATTCTTCCCTTTTAAAAGGGTAAGGACCTGATTCTCCTCATATTGAAGTAGATGATGTGGGTAGGAATAAAATCTCTTCTATGACTCACTCAGCCTTTGCCAGATGAAGGTCATGTAAACTTGTGTCTTCTTACAGATTAATTTTAACAAATTACCATTGTGCCACCAAGCTGTCTTGTTAAATATTTCTCCTTGTGTAAATATTCCTTAATTCCAAAATTTCTTACTCATTCATTTTTAAACATGCTTTCCTATTGGAACTGCCAAATCCACTTTCTGGGTAAAGAAAATTAACCATTTCAGTGTTTTATGTTTTTTTTTATGTAAGTGTGAAAGCAGCTTCATTTCTGCCCTTTAAAGAGTTACTTGCTAGATGTTGTTTTTTACGCTATAAGCAATTAAAAATTAAATATTAGACATTATTAAATAAATTACACAAATTATGCCATATAAAACATTTATACTATAAATATAAAGTAATAATAATTGCACTTCTGTTGCACCTTCCATGTGAGTCTCTTAAATCACAACATCTCTATCAGGTAAGTATTATCTTTCCTATTTTATAGATGGGGAAACTGAAGTAGGGAGAGATGTCGTACAAGTCTGTGGAGGAGCTGGAAATGGAGAGCTAGGTCTTCTGACTGTGAAGCTTATGTTTCAACTGCATGACCATCCTTCTCCAATACTCATACTTAAGTGACATAATTCAAACAAAAATAATATAAAGAGCCAATAAGATTATAATAAACAGACAAACACTGCATATTAAAAGAAAAGCATCCACAAATGTATGGGTCTCATATCCAGGACCCTATCCATTCCATGAGTCTACAACCCTGAAATCCAGCCCTTTCTGCATACCTGTTCTCCAGAGTCTCAGCTTTCCTTTTAAAAGTATGTTTCTAGCTATGAAGATAACCTTGAAAATGTGAACTTTTTGTTAACCATTGCAGTGTGATCTTCTTGGATCAGCAGATAGCTCTGAGAGGTGTGAACTGACCCCCTCATCCCAATGGGTTATTAACGCTGAAAATTAAAAAATGATCATTTTAAATATCAACATTATCAACTATTCCTATGACAATCATTTCAGCAGAAACATTCAGCTAATGTGCTTATCTTAAAGTCCTACTCGACCATTCATGCTTTTACAAGTGTTCAAGTCTCAACTGTCCTATATATCTATCAAAACCTCCAGCTTCTCCCTGACAAATCGTACAGTGTGCTGCCAACACAAAAGTCAACACAAAATATCAAAAACTGGATACATGAGCCAGTGTAAAATAAATTTAACTTAATATAAAAATAAATAACAAAGGGACTATGGTACTTATTGTATTGTTCATTTCCATATTTGATTAATTAAAAATCTCCACTACAAATTGGAATGAAGCTGCCACAGAATTTCCAGTCTGCTGCACCAAAGTACCACAGAATCCACAGAACTTGCTGCAGAATTTAGATCTAACTTGCCAGAGAACCCTGTGTTTTGTCCATATATTTGTAAATATATCTAGATGATCATCTATGAATTAATAAGTAATCTGTTTCAAAGGAATTCATGCATTCATTCACTTAAACCACTCTGACATAGCTATCTTGCTCTCACATAACTCTAGGTGCAAAAGGAAGACTTGTACGAAGTAGGCTGACAATTAGGTCCCACTGAGATACAATTGATAACATGAACCATTTAAAGATGACAAAATAATTGAAAAGCAAATTCACAAGTAATACAGGTATATTTTGTCATCTTCAGAGAGAACTTCATCCCTGTTGCTATCTTCATGCAGGCCCAGCTTTTTGCCTCACAAGCCACATGCTATCCTGGTGGGCATAGCTTCCTATGATGATGAAGTTCCAGTCCAACTGCTGATGCATAGTGTTTGGGCTGGCACTGAGGAGAGACAAAGGAAAGGAAGCCCCAAGCGTCCTGATCTCTGCTGCAGCTGCTTTTATTGGAGGAGGGATTAGGGAGTGCTTATTTGGGTGGATGTGGGAGTAGATGTTTGAACTGGTTTGAGAACTGGCTAGTGAAGGTCAGTTCCAGGTCACAGTCTCGCTGACTGACCTCACAACACACTCACTTGATAGACTACTGTTGCTATCATTACAAATAATTTAAATTACAGGTAGCAAAGCATTGGTCTTTTTCTCCTAGTTCCTAACAAAGTGATTTTTGTCCTCCATATGAAGAATGCTAATGTTGGCACATCTTCAACAACAAAAAGGAGAGGGAGGAAAGAAAGACAGGGCCAGATAGGAGGATCAAATATCTGAAGGGTGGGGATTGGGATTATTTTTTTCAGATTGAATCCTTTTTTTAGGTTCCTTGTGTTTTATGGGTTGTTTCCATCTGTTACAATTTTGCAGCACAGCAAGTGTCAGGGCTGGTGCTCAGAAAATGGTGACTAGAGCGATAGAAGTACTTAGATGCATAGAGATGGATCTTGCAAGCAGACTAAGTATTTTCATTCTGGTGTGGTTGGGATGTGGGTTATCATTCTGCCTGTGAAATTAGAATAAGGTTACTGTTAGAGATTTTATGGGTTTACACATGGGGAAATTGGGAGAGGGAAAACAAATGTATTTTCCGGAGAATGGGGTCGCCCACAAAGATTGTGTATTCTAGTATTTTTAGTTTCACCCATGTCTGTGTACCCCCAAACTGTCTCCTGTCTGGGTGTAAATATGACAATTTCTGGAATGTTTTTTGGAACTGAGTCCATTACTGTGTATGAGGTGTTGTTGTAGTGTCCTGAGTCAGTCCCAGGATATTAGAGAGACAAGGTGGGTGAGGTAATATCTTTCATTGGCCCAACTTCTGTTGGTGAGAGACATGCTTGTAAGTTCAAAAGCTTGTCTCTCTCACCAGCAGAAGTTAGTCCAATAAAAGATATTACCTCAGCCACCTTTCCTCTCCACTGGTGAATACACATTTAATGTTTAAAAAATCCCTCTATGTATTTATCTTTTTTCTCCTCCATGTTCTTGTTTCCTCCATTGTGATCCTTATGGTTGGGTTACTTTTCCCTCAAGTGCAAACTGACACCATGTTGTCATCACCACTGTCACTCAGGAGAGAAACCATATCATGTCATCCACAGACTAATTGTCCTCTCTAGTTGCTCTTATGTAAACTGCAGACACCTCTGATTGGTGAACAACCTGCATCACATCCCGTGTACACACCACCCTTGACCCTTTTCCTGACTTCCTCCTTTTCCAATATGGAAAATAATCTGATACTGGTTTACACTGAATTGCCATGATCAAAATCAACCTTTTCTAATTTTTGGTAAAAGTTTTGTTTATTTAAAGAAAGAAAAGAAATATCATGCACCTTTGGCACATTTTAGTTTTAGTTTTTAAACGTTTATACTGAAATCTCTCTCGGAATTCTATTTCAATATTTCAAAAAGTGGCTAAAAATAAGGAAAGACTGGAAATCTTATCAGAAAGCCTGTTCTCATGAAATCCTAGCTCAAATTTTAAGATCAACTGAAATATAAACACAGATAGACTTTTGGGATCAGATTTTCAGACATGTTCAGTATCCATCATTAGGGTCAGATTATCAGAAACTCTCAGCTCACATTCGGTTACTTCATGTAACCAGATTTTCAAAAAAGTGTTCAGCACCCGGAATATTGGTCACTTCATTTACGTGCTTACATTGGAGCTGTTTTGAAAACCTGACACTAGGATGTTTATCTAGGCTGAATCTTCAAAGTCTTTTTAAATCTGCCAGTTACTACTTCTCTCTCCTCCTTTCCACCTCTCTTTCCTACTTTCCTCTTGTGACCTGACCCTCACCTGACTCCCACCATTTTTTTTTTAAATTACTGATTTAATCTTTGTATTTAAGGAATATTTGTTCTCCTGTGGTTGATAAATTTTGTACCCAGACCAACTGTTTAAGGAAAAAAGACAAAAAGAATTTGTATACAGTATTAGAATATCACATTTTGCTTATATGTGATATACTTTACAGAACACTAGTGTATATTCTCAAAAATACAAACAAACATTAACATACAGCAGTTGTACCTCTTTTTACTCTAATGTGCTATTCCCAATTAAATTTGATTCCCTTGTCTTGAAGCACGTAGGCTGTGAAAGTAGTGAATTAAACTGTGCAATTAAAGTAGAGAACAAAATGCCTATTGATATACAATACTCTTCATTTTTACACTGGTTTAACCATTTGAGATCAAAATCAATGTGAAATTTTATTCTCATACAAGGACATATCTGAATAGTCTAGTGAAGGCCCTTTCTCAAAATGTTGCAAACTATCAACCTCACGTTGCATTTCATTTTGGTAATGCAATTCCAGCTATGCCTACATCTGTCAAGCCTGCTAATTCTATAGTTGTTGTAGCTCTATTGTCATAGAGATTAAATACCCAGTTAATATTTCCTAGATAAGAAGCATTTCTCATGTCCATTTTACTATCATGTCCCATCGATACTTTTCATGGCCTTTTAGCTCAACTAATGATCTCCATATGACTACAAAACACACAAGTCTCCCAGGGTGTTGCAAAGTGTGGGGGCCTTAATTTCAAAATGTCTATCTGAATTGCATTAATGTAAATATTTGACCTCTTCACACCCTGGGGCAAAATGTGGTCAAGCAAATTGTAGTAAAATTAAATAGATTTTCAGTCTCTTTTTCTTTTCTATTAAGAAATACTCTTAATTTTCTCTCCACTTTGATTCCAGGTCCAGCAATGGAAAACTGCCGTCAATCCTTTTACCTGTTTTTGTTACCGTATGTCACATCAAGACTCTAGGGAGGGCATTTTACTGTGTATTTGATACTTTCATAACAGCACAACAAACTATGTGTAATGTATAAAATTCCTCTCTACATTTAACTAGTATTTTATTTGTTTTGACCATAAAGTATGTGTGTGTCTTGCTGTGAGGAATATTATTATTAGGAATTATTTTCACAGAACTGCAAGCAAACTATATGATTTTGGCATAGGAATTAAACAGTACGAGACTACTAATAAAAGGCGTTAATAATAATTTGCCACGGTGTAACCTGGTTTGCCTATAGAAAGATACAACAGAGCTAAAAATGAGAAAAAGCCATGTTGTGGGGATCTTTGTAGCACTAGCTAATGTATTTGACATAGGATTTATACAAGTTATGCATTTAATAATACAACTTTACTGCTGTCTGTAACTTCATTACAATCTGCAAAATGGTATAGTAATTACAGTAAAGATACAATGATTTCTTGTAGTGGCTTCACCCTATGCTTACTTCAGTAACATTGTGTTATTTGCATGTTGTTGGACATGTGCTAGATTTAGAAAAGTACTTTCTCTTACTCTGTACAGTAAATTTTATTAAGAGTAAACATATAAACTGATCCTAAATTCTGCTTACTAGTTATACTATATGGTAGTGATAACTGAAAATGTTAATTTTAAAGTGTATATAGTTTTGCCACAACATTCAATTTTTGCATTAATTATTTTAAAATAAAAAATCCAGTAACTTTTGGACATGCTTGCTAAAAATACATTCTTAACATCAAGATTCACTATTAAATATAGATTATTTACATCAAATGTTATGTTGACAAATGTAATTGACCGTAATTGTCAAAATTGCTGGTCATTAATTTATTTTCAAATTTTGTATGTGAAAAAATAAACCTGCAAAAGTGCCATTGTCAATTATGAGCCATTTGAAGTGACCTAATTAGCATTGTGTGATGAACCAATACATGAAAAAGCAAATGAGGACACATGCTAGGAACATAATTGGATGTGACGTGAATAATAATATTGGTTTTATGATTTATTATTCAATTAATCATAAAAAATCCAATGCAAAGAATTTAATTTTATTTTAGTTTTTTATTTGCTAGAATATAGAGAATGAAAATGAGTAAAACATTTATTCTTTCCACAATGAAAAGTAATTTTCAGTACAACGATGAGAAAAAAAGAACAGGGGAACTGACAAACACATTGGGCCTAAACTCCACACATTAGTCCAGTTTTATGCCAGTGTGACTAAAATAGGGGAGTAAAACTTGCATAATGCAATGGAAAAGACCCATTTTCTCCATGCTTTATTCAGTTTTCTTTTCTCCACCCCTTTTTAGTTTCTCTGGACTCAGAACCCTTTCATCTTTCTGTCTTCAGCATGAGCCTGGCTGCCCCCTAAGCAGGAGGAAAGCAAGTTAAAGTCCTTGAAAAGGAGACTGGCATATCCAGTCATATTTCACACAGGTGGTGGAACATGTCTGAAATGTCAAGGCCAAGTGTCCCTCCTCATGTCCATGGGTGTAGGGGAGCCAAAAGCCATGTCTTCATGGCATTTTCTACCGAAACTTTTGGAAGTATCTCTATGGGTGAACTCATTGGGGGAAGGAGAACAGCCATTCTTAGAAGCATTACCCCCTGTCAACATTGTGGAGATTTAATGTAAGTTAATTCCTGCTATTTCAGGAAGATATGGATTTGTCCCCTCATAAATTAACTCTTTGCAGGGGCTGGTGGTGGGGTGTTCATGGGCACTGGCAGGCTCCAAAGGATCCATGCTGACTTGGAGGATGTCAGAAGCTGCATGGCAACACAGGATGTGGGTATCCCTGTTAGATTTTGGGCATGTGCATGCCCAAGGATTCTCTCTGTTCCATGGGAGGTTGAGAAAACCATACCGCCCATGGAATGATCTGTTGGAAAAGCCAGCATGACTTGGTGCAGAGTCAGAGATCTGAACTGGGAGTAGGCTTAAATCTCCGAGTTTCTTAAGATGTACAATTTAGAAGTGTGGGAGAAAAGTGGGGAAAAGAAGAGGTGAGGAAAAGGGCAGAAATGAGGGAGAGAGTCAGGCTTGGAATGGGGTGACTATGGCCTTTGCCTCCATGTCTGTAACATTTAAAATATCAGAGAGATTAAATAGTGGTGGGAGGGAAATATGGTGAAGATAGGAAAAACCTCGCATATGCCACCCTAAATTCCTTAAGCTTTTTTTAAAAACAAAAACCCTGTGCAAAATACATATCAAGCAAAGGTCTTTTCCCCCTCTCTTATGGAGATGAAGTCCCAAAGGTGCACATTTGGGAGTTGGTGCATTGCTATGACATTCTCTAAAAGGCCCAGCTAGCCAATCAGAACATGATTTTGGAAAAGTCTGTGTCCAGAGCCATAAATTAGAATATATAAAATATAACAAATATAAATTTCTTCTCTGGTCCCATTTTAATTATAGCAAAATTTGATCAGGAAACATCATTTAATTTATCTTTGACTAATATTCAAATCAATATTCAGTCCCTGGTATAAATTACGAAGACCAAATTGTTCCCCTATCTAACATAGTTTTCATATCTCTGACAGTACAAAGCCAGAATCATTTATTCTGCAAAAGGTTTTTCAGAGAACTAATTATAACATCAAGTGGGGTGGTGCTCAAAGGAGAATGAATGAGAAATAATGAGAAAAACTAATCCAATAATTATTTAAAGTAGTGGGTGTTAGCTTGTACTCTGATGCGGTGGTGGTAGCTGGGAGAAGCTTCAAAGTAACAATACGCATCCAGCCATTGAGGACATTTTATTCTCCTATTCATAGTTTACTGCATTACAAAAATCCAGTAGATTTAGTCTGTTTTTCAATTACACTGGCCACTTACGCGTGTACTGCAAAGCCCTCTGTACTGTTGCGCTGGTCAACAAAAGACAATGATTAAATTCTAAAAAAGCTTTAGATGAAACTGCTACTACAATAAGCATAGGTAATCAGAGGTGTAATCACTTTCTGTGAGAAATCTGTAGCTGTAAAATGAGCAGAAATACACGGTGGGCTTTGAAGTCCATTTTCATGCAGAGATCAAATAGCTCTGTCAGATTTATTCTTCACAGTTTTGAAATGTAAATGTACACCAATTCAGGGTCAAGGAATTATTTACTGTACTCTGTATTGAGCATGCATATATTTAAATAATGCATTTCATATGTTGGACAATATTATGTTTGTTTAACTGCCCAGTTTTTTTGGGGGGTTTTGTATTTAACTAGGAGAAATATACATAGGGCTGCTTAGTTATTTTGCAGTCATTGTAAGGCATAGCATATCTGATGACATGTTGTAAAAGGTTATATACTAGCTTTCTGGGGGCTTCCAGCATCTGGGATTTAAAATGGAAGAACACAGTAATAGCACATATTTGATTATACAAAGTTATGATAGAATGCAACTTATTGATATGCAGATCTCCTGCATATTTCTAAGCATGTTTTAAAATTCCAAACAGCCTATACACTGCTGTATGAAACCATTGAAATACATCTCTCTTAACTGCCAGTATTGAATGAATGGGAACATACTTTGAGCATGGTAGCATACAGTAGTCACCATTATAAATACAGAAAATAACTGTGCTCTCTCTGATATCAGTGTGTATTAACTGTGGGTAAATGTTTGCTATGAAAAAATCAGGACACATATATACATGTATTATGTTGAATTTTACAGAATTCAAGCATATATGAACTCCTGTATACCACAGTGTTAAAATGATAGGAAAGTACATGTAATATAAAAACATAGCAACCTGAAGGCTAGCTTTTTCAGACTGCATGTTTAATTCCTAGTTTGGGAGCTCACTATGTAAAAGTGCATGTGCAAAAACCTGTTTTTAAATGTGGATGCCTAAGTTCAGGCCCCTAAATCCATATTTAGACATGTGATTTGATTCTGAGGGGTGCTGACCATCTACCACTCCAAACCTAAAACAGCTTTTTATTGTTTGATTTTTTTCTCTCCCCCAAAATCCATGAGACTAGGAAGAAGACAGAGAGTGTGTGTGTGTGTGTGTGTGTGTGTGTATGTGTGTGTCTATTTTGCATCAAGCTGGCAGGGAGCTGAATTTTCTCTCTCTACCAGCCACGAATAAAGGCCATGGTTTTCAATGATTTTTGATATAACTGACGAGGGCTAAATTTGAATCAGGGGCTTCAGGGAAAGTCGCTAGAAGATTGTTGGGCCAAACTGTTAAGAAAATGAATAAGATTACAAATCACCATGCTAAAGAAGGGAACTGAGACATGGAGAGGGCAACCCAGGATCCACCCTGCAAGAGGTGTGGGCCCAAGCTATTGCAGACAATGAAATTAAAACTTTACCCAAAGGAATTTCAGACACATCAGAGAACTTCATTAGGGACTTGCAAAACATAATGGACATAATTCAATAAGGCAGAAATTCTTTTCCATGGAGGCACTGTCATCTTTCTTCCTATACAGCTGTATGACGAGCAAAAACGAGGTTAGCTGGTGAAGACACAAAATGGAGAATCTTCAGAATCATGAAAGACAAAATAATCTATAGGTGGTTGGTGCTCCAGAGCACACAAAGAGCACCAAGGCTGGGGAGAAAAAGGAACCCAGTTCAATATCCTTGGAAACCTGAAATGGCAAATTAAGACTGCTTCCCGTAAAGGACTCTGGCTGGGTATGGATAAAAGGGGCTTACCACACTCTTTCCCTCTTCTAGCATATCAACACAGAGAAGCTGATTGTTGGCTCTACTCATTTATAGTGATGACTTTAATTTAGTGTAGGTCATCAAGATCTTAGATACTTAATTTGTCCATTATATGATATATATGTAAACCTGTATAAAAGTGTAATGTTTCATTTAGAGACTAGCATGTCTCAGTTGGTACCCATCAGGGTTACACGTGTGTCATTAAGCCCTGACTACACTGATGAGGCGGTGGGGGTATGTGTGGAATAAGGGGAAAGGATAGCATTAGAGGCATGTTTTTCAAGCCTTACTAGTGGGGATTTTTTTTAAACAAAAATGGCTCTTTCAGATTTAAAAACTGTGAAAGAATGTTTCACACACGATGTCCAATGAATGCAAAAAGAGCTCTGTTTTTGCAGAAGCTTCCGAAATCCAAAAATGGCAAATTTAATAGCACAAACTTTTCAAAATATATGATTTGTTCAGCTCAGGTTATTACTTCTATAGTTACACTATTATTGACAAGAACAGAGTGAGTAAATAGCCTTTTTGGTGGTGGTGTTCATTTATTTATTAGTTTTCTATTACTCTCATCGCTCAGTATCTGAGCACTTCACATACGTTAAGAAATTTAGCTTTGCAACAGCCCATGTTGTAGGGTAGCATTATTATTTCCATTTTATAAATAGGGAAACTGAGACACCAAAAAGTGAAATTCTGCCTCCAGTGAAGTCAATGGGGCCAGGATTTCATCCAAAGAGGTTACATGATTTGCCCAAGGTCACAAGAAATCTGTGATAGATCTGGGAATAGAACATAGATCAGGGATTCTCAAACTTTTTTTACTGGGAGTCACTCTAAAAATATATCAGGCTGTGACAACCTCCCCCCAAGGTGATGACCCATACCATGCCATGCTACCCTTATCAGCATGCACAGGGGCTGACAGCTTGTAACCCCCCATAATAACCTCATGACCCCTCTGCTTGAGAGCCCCTAACACAGGTCTTCTGATGACCAGTTCCGGTGCCTTAACCATAAAACCATCATTCCTCTTAGGAACTCACCATGTTCTGATGTGAAAAGCGGGGATCTTGAATATTTATATGATGCTTGTAATAACATAAGAGTTAATTTGCAGAATTGCGTATCTCCCGTTGACTTTGCAGCATCTCCTCTGCGCGGCGTTGAAGGGAACAGCGCTCCCTTTGACGCAGTGCTACTCCACTTACTGGGGTGGTTTTCCTGTGTCGCTTCCTGAATCAACTGAGCGCGTCTATACAGACCGCTCAGTCGATCCAGAGCAATTGATGTGACGGCAGTGTAGACCCAGCCTCAGTCAGTGTTTTAGATCTTCCTGATTCCACACATAACAGACACATGCAACAAACCCTCTGTGGAACAGGAATCATAGGCTATATTGAAAACTTGGATCACTTTTTTTGTGAAATTAACCTCCACATAAAGCCTTAACACTTGGGCTCTAAATGGGGTCTGTGGAGTATTTGAAGGAAGTGGAATCTGTTACAAGCTGGCCCTCTCTTCCTTTTGGGTGGTCACTAAGTGGATCTGCAATAGCTTGCCTGGAATAGCACCACTTCGTGGACCTTTCTGGCATCCCGTTGCATTGGCAGGTCTCTCGCAGCAGGGGGGAGAAGGAAGTCTCTATCCCCCATGTTTGGTGGGTTCTTCTATAACTTTCACTTCTTTGGTGGGGGGCTGGGAGACTGGAGGAGCTCGGCCCCACAATGCCCTTCAAGTAAAGAGGAAAGTCCATTCCCTACTGGGTGTTCCCCAGTCTCCTCAACAGATAGCGATGCAGTGCTTCTCCCACAGTGGCTTCCCCAGCTTTCAGGCTCATCAGAAATAATAAATAATAATAAACCTCCCCTCATACAGAGAGGCAGAGGTCCATCCTGCTTCTTTACCAGTCAGCCATGAATTGAGCCAGGTTCTCTCCTTTTCTTCCCTCTGCAGGCTTGGCAGTGTCTGCAGGTATAGCGGGACAGGGCTAAGTGGGCCCAAAAGCTGTCTTTAAAACCTTTTCTGATGATGTGGGGTTGCTCTGCTCCAGCACAGGACCCAAATCTTGAGTCTATGTGCATCTATGCGCCTGGGAAGGGACAATCACTGTTCCTAATTCTGGGTCCCTCAGGCTCTCAGGTTAGGGTGACCAGATCTCCTAATTTTATAGGGACGCTCCCGATATTCAGGGCTTTTTTCTTATATAGGTGCCTATTGACCCCCTACTCCCTGTCTTGATTTTTCACACTTGCTATCTGGTCACTCTATCTCAGGTATCTCTGAAGTCTAACACCCTTCATGGGCAGTGGGACCCCGCCATCCAGCTACCTTAGACCCCCAAACCAGTGCCTCAGTGCTCCTGAGTCCCTAACTGCTTGCACACATTTTCCCAGAGCCCACCTGGTTGTGGGAGCTCTGGTTTTGTGTCAGACCTTTCAGGGACAACCTGGGAGAAAAGCAAAGAACACAGGCTTAACAAAGGTATTTATTTTCCACTGCCATTTTTACTCTTGAAAGCACTAGAGAGTTAGAGATTTTTTGAAAAACAACAAATTCCTAATTGCATCCCACCCCTCCAAGGCATTTGTGAGCCAAAGGTCTTTCTCTTTAGCCTGGTCCACTTGATTGGGTTTGCATTGGGGTCTTGCGCAGTGACAAAGCCACCATTTAAAACAATCCTTATCCCTCTTTTGCCTATGTGTTTCAGCTGGTGGTATTCCAGACTCTGGCCCTTCCTCCCCATCCCTCCTCCTCAGCTTCTCTCTAGAGAGTTCTTCAAATTCAATGCTAGAAAGCTCATTGATCCAGCAGGGAAGAGTCATTCAAGGTTGGTGGAACTTGATGGCGCCTCTCATTGTTAGCCCTCTCCAAGGCATCCTGCAACCCAGCACGTGCAATGTAAAACTGGTCACCAAGGGGGTAAATTCAATTGGGAATATGAAAGACTGACGTGTATTGGAGCCCAATGTTGGAGTTGGGTGACCTCTGGTAAACTTTCAGCATGTGAGTAGGTTCTCTTATTTTCTCTGTAATTCTTTTACCCTAACAATAAATCCAGTTTGCTTTGTGAAGACTGGTTGGTGATTGATTATAGCAGGGTTGGCTGCCCCCGAGCTCTCCTTCATGGCCAGAGATCACTCTCCAACCCCCTGCCTCTGTTTCCCCCTTCGTCAGTGCTTGCAATCCAAACTCAACACAGTTAAAGGAAATCAAAGCATTTCCCCACCTGGGGTCCACTTTATTCAGTCCTCAGATACACACTGGTCCTCCAGACCCCAGGTCCAGTTCAGTGTCTCTCTCTCTCTCCCTTTAGTTGGAGTTTTTTCCAGCCCTTTTCCCCTCACCCAGCGCATGGTTCAATGTCTTTCCAAGAACCACTCTTGGGCCTTGCAGTTGCTGCTTCTTCAAGCCAGCTACTGTTTCTCAGACTTCTGTTTTCTGAGCATCCCCCAACTCCCACTTTCTGCTCTTTATAGGGCATCAGCTACTCTGACACAGGTGTTCCTTTTTAGTAATCAGAGTTGGCTAGTCCCTGGCCCTTCAGCCTTTAAGGGGCAAGCCATCCTGTTATTCTGGCATATGCTGTGATAGCCCCAGGAGAAAGAGTTAATCACAGGTACTGGACTGGGTCAGACCTGCCGGGAAATTACAGTGAGGTGCAGAGGGACTGCAAACCTAAACCTCTACTCTGGAGAGAGAGAGAGCGAGAGAAGCAGTTCTCTTCCGCAAGACAAGCGGTGGCTGGGAAGACTAATGCCTTAAGTGGGTGCCCTCAAGGAAGACCAGTTAACCCTGAAACTATGACATAGCCATAACACTGCAATCTGACACAAATAATTCACTTTTAGTCAAGTCCTTACATTCCAATAAATCACATCCTCTGCTACTGACAAGTCTAAAACCAACCAGCAAGGACTTATGCCTACTTGTGTTTAATTTTGGTCTGCATTGTGAGGTCCAAATATTATAAATCAATTTAAGACTTTTGTTTCAACCAAGCAAAAAGATGTAGACTTGAATTTATTTGAAACATTTCCAGCCTAACAGAAGTCAGCATGAAATGTTAGAAAATAATGAGCCTCAAAAGGATTTGAATTACTTTAATTCCACAATTTCAGATGATGAAAACAAAACTTACTGAGATCGAAGTTTTAGGTACTAATATAATATAAATAGAAAGATGGACTAGATAAAACCAGCTGAACACTAGTCTGTCCTCAAGACCTAACAGGAAAGTAATAACATGCTTTCAAATATGTTGCAATGACTTTTGGCAGATATGCCATCTTCAATTCCACAGCACAGAAACCATTGAATCTGACTGACCATTTAATCCAGTTCTGAAAGACCATCTCCAAGGGGTTTATTAATTATTATTATTATTATTATTATTATTATTATTGGTTTCTTTATAGCCAATATGATAAAAAATTGTCAAAATGGCAACGGGAGGTATGCCAAGTCTCCAGTCTGTTCAGCTGTAGTACAAACGTCTGCTATGGACGTCATTCTCCTAGAGAGTACTCTCTGATATCTTTATATTAATTCTGTGTTGTTCTCAGTAATATTACATTAAAATGTAATTGGACACAATGCTTGTAAAAAAGACATTAATATTTTGCACACGGCTTGAAATAATATTGTTCAAAAATCCAAATTCATGAAAACAACACAGTTACTTTTAGTACCAACTATATACACCATATGCAGAAAAGAAAATACACACATCAATACATATATTTATGTAACAGTGAAATACTATGTCTCATAGCTTTTAATTACAATACCTTTGTTTACTTTCAATGTACTTGCACTGTGGAATAATTGTATAAAAATGATTACCATGAAAAGAAATTCAGTATTTGGCTGGCAGGAGAAGTCTCTGACCTAGCGGTAATCTGACAGAATCACCAAGTTTGATCATGTTAGTCAATTGCCTCCAAGATGTCATTACACATAAAATCCTGGATTTATAGACTTTAAAACACAAAATAGAAAATCATTAATGTCCCCTCTGTGCTGAAACTCTACAACAGAAATGAATGCTTTCTGATGTTTATCTGAAGGATGATGGCTCTGTGTGTAAGTGCTGGACACAAAGAATCATGGTTCTTTGTCCTTTCAGATGCCTTTCCCATCTAATGATGAAGAATGGGTTTTAGGAAATCACACCTCACTTTTTTATCTGGATAACGCTCAGGTTTTTTCCCTTAGATTAACAGAGTTTGGAACTTCAGATACGTCAGGCCTAGTAGGAGATGCTGACACAGAATACTGAGCCCTTTGCCAGGTGGCACCAGTGGGCCTCTGTATCATACTCTCTCTCTTCCATCCAGCTGTGAATACCATGCTCAGGATACCCAGACCCTCTATTTGTTCAAAAATAATCTCTGTTGTTTTCCATTTTATGACACCGAGTGTGGTCATATCTCCCCTCTGTTTCTCAATATTTTCCTGTATTCTCTTTTCTGTTCATTCACTCATTCTACTCCATATGATAGAAAATATTTGGAAATGCTCTCAGTGCCCTTTCTGTTCATGGCTCCCCTCTTAGCCAGAATGTCTGTCTGGTCTACTTTATTGGAACACAGTAGGAGTCTATCATCATGGAGGCCATTTAGCTTATTTTCTGGCACTTCTGAACTCCTGCTACTCCAGTCTGTTTAATTTCATGGGCAAGGGAAAAGGCTGAGATTTTCCTCTTCACTGACTTCCTTTTTCTGAGTTTCCATCCACCATAACATATGGAACTACAATCTTTCATAAACGGAGGTGTTTATTCAAGGAAATAGTTATTACTACAGCCACAAATAAACAGATTTTCACACAGTTTGAGTTCCAGCTTTGCCTCCTTTCTTTACCAGGAAGCACACCCTGTTCGAAACTCTAGCCACTGCAGAACCATCGAGTGGCTGAATAATATCTTGCAAGTTAACACATACTACATCCTGTGCCATTTGAAGAAAAAAAAAGAAGACAAAAAAAGAAACAAAAAACTCTGCTCCTTATAAATAAGGTGTATTTGGACAATGCTGGGCCTCGAAAATTCTAAAAACATATTTTTTGTTTCAATTTGGATAGAACCAATTACTCTATTCCCACTCTTACTTTTATAGAGCACTTCCATGGTTTAGGCACCCATGTATGGGGACATGCATCTGTACTTGTGAAATAATACATTGTCTTCAGGGTTTGGAGGCAGTCTTGAAAAAATCCCTTGAAGCCTGAAGTATGCCACAATGTCTTTAATTACATCATCATTTACTACTTTTTCCACAGGGCCCCTACCTCCTTTAGTTCACAGGATGGACCTGATCTGGACTTGAGCAGGACTGTGCAGTGAAGGAGACTGTTGTCTGTAGGACTCCTGCCTTGTTTGTTACAGTATCTATTGTAAGTCTGGGGAAAACGGTGGGCCTAAGCCTGCACTTAGCTAAAGGCCGTCCCCCTCAACCAAGTGGGAGAGGCCAGTGAACCTGGCCCACGCGCAATTGCGTGGGACAACAAATAAAAAAACATGGATGGGAATGAAGGTCCTAAGGCAAACACCAGGAAACTAGAAGGGGACACTGAACAGAAAATCCCCAACAACATCCACTGCTCCTCAAAGGTGTCTAAGGAGTCAGTGTATGCTGCACAAAGGAACTCTGCTCAGAGACGTGATCAGAGAATGGACTGGAAATAGGCCCATAGGCCCTACAGTTACAGGGTACCTTCCCTCCACCCTCTCCATGCCAGTTTCTTCCTCCTGATAAGATGGATGGCCAACTTGGCCAATACCAGGAGGAAATTGATGAGGAAGTCCCGCAATTTTTTGGGGACCCACATGGGCTGTGCCAGGATCAGGAGCTGTTTGTTGCAGTAGTGAATGAGGCAGGGGACTGCAGGAAGAGAAAGGATAGTCCCGTGGTTCAGGCATTGAAATGCATACTGGAGAACTATGTTTTGTCTCTGCCACAATGTTCCTATGTGATTCTGGGCAAATCACTTAAACCAAACTTTTCACATGTGGTCATTAATTGTGCATTCCCCCTTTTCAGATATCCAACTTGAGACCCTGGAGTCTGATTTTCAGAAATGCTGAGCACTTCCAGCTGCAAATGAAGTAAATGAGAACTCTGTTCTGAATATAGAAAGTGCTATATAATACTAAGTACTGTTAATGTATACGTTCGACATTAATATCACAATGACTCAGTTTCTCATATGTACAATGGGGCTAATACCCCTTCACTTTATACAGATGATGTAAAAGCAAAGGGATGTTTATGAAGCAGTCAGATACTGTAGTGATGAATGGCATAGAAAAGTCCATGAAGTAATTAATAATCTTTGCAGCAGGTATTGTACACTATGCAGTAAATAAGTTCTAGGCCACAAATTGAACAATAAGGAGAGAACAAAATATTGAATAGCTGCTCATTTGATGAGCACTGTCCATTCTGTTTGGGGAAGTGCGTGGCATAGTCCATTATGACTAAAATATAGTGGTACCTAGCTGCACTCTTAGCAAGTGGTCCCACCAGGTTCATGGAGACTCTCACAAAGACTGTCCTTATTATGGGCAAGGAGACCAAACGGGACTGATGGGATGCTTGTGGGCACCCACAGTTGGCACTCTGAGTAGGAGGTGCAATAGTTCTTCATGGTGTACCCCAGGCACCATGGACCAAGGTCTTCTCCTGTCCCAAATGGCCCACAGCTGGGACATCATGGGCCATCCGTAGCATTGTTTGCTGGTGGCATCAGCATCCAAGGATCCTGAAATGCCAGGTACAGGTGCTCCCCAGTTAGTCTGGAGCATGGTCACTACTCAGCACGCTGTGGTATATCAATGCCATGTTGATATAGGACAGCTGGTCATACACTTGGCTAAGAGTGAGACCCTCACACTGGTTCTGACTGAAGTTGATCCCCTCCGCCAATGGAGGGTGTTCCTCGTCCTCCGGTCATTCTGGGGCTGCCTCCCAGGGTTTGCTGATCACTTGGGGTGGAGTTGATGAGTTGTCCTGGCTCTTCCTCCCCCCCGATGCCTCATCTTCTCCCTCAGGTGGCTGTCCCTCAAGGGCCATGTGCTCAGGCAGCTCCTGACAGGTTGTGGAGTGCAGGACTTGGCTAAACTCTGGCCAGTCACAGCCAAGGAAGACGGGGTTCAGGAGCCTCGGGGCAACCCCCACGGTCATCACTCGGGTTACCTCATTTACAGCCAGTGTCATTCAGATGCTCAGGTACATCCTCATGTCCCTGTGGATCTTTCCCCCAATCGGATCCATGGTTGGGGAGAGCTGCTGCCACCCTAGGGTCTGCCTGCAGCCAGTTGACTAGGTGTGCACTTGCTCTTTATCGAGGCCTATGGGATTGCCACCTTGGAGTTGGTGTGGGAGCAGGCGTGGATATCTCCCATGCACACCTGCCCAAAGCAACAATCCATGGTAGGACACTACTGCTGGGGGTGGTCGAAGTGGCCACAAGTGAAACAGGGCCCGATCTTGGCAGGATCCCTCTGATCCTGATGGTCACCCCCTGCTTGTGACCCTCTAGATTGTGTTATTACTCACCCCCTACTAGCAGCCACTAGACTGCTTAATTGCCCCACCCAGCCTGAGGGTGTTGGGCCAGAGACTGCTTAATTGCCTCGCCTGGCCTGCAGGCTGGGGACCATAAACTGCTTGTTTGCTTTGCCCTTGCCAGAAGGGCCAGAGCCCACAGACCAGTTGATGGCTCTGCCCTGCCTGAGGGGCAAGAACCCCTTGAATGCTAATTACCCCCTTTGGGCCTTCGAATCAACAGAAGCACTGTAGTGAGGGGGTGTGGCCTCTCTCCCAGACAGACACGGAGGGAGAGCCCAATGCCTCACAGGCCCGTTTTGTGCACCTCAAAGCACTTTACAGAAATTCAAGATAGAGAGACAGATCCTCAGCTAGTATAAATCAGCATAGCTCTATTAAAGTCTATGGAACTACACCACTTAACACAAAAGCAGATGATTATAATTACTATTTATATTAGAGTAGTGCCAAGAACAGGGCCTCATTGTGTTAGATACTGTATAAACAGAGTACTAGACATTTACTGCTTTGTACAGCTTTCAGTCCAAATAGACAATGCAGACTGTAGAGGAAAATGACAAAACATACAGGTAAAGTGACAATGTGATGGTCTGCAAACTATAAGTTCTACAACTTTTTTCAGGGAGTGGGGGATGAAAGGAGTGGGGGTTCTTCTAAGTCTTAAAAAGTTGTTTTGGATGGAGTTTTGTTAGGAGGTGATTAACTACATGGAAAGAGAAAGGAAGGGTTGGGGCCATAAAAGGGAAATGAGATAAGGGGAATAAAGCAGGGGAGAAGAGGGAGGGAAGGAAAGAAAGAGGGTAACATGGAAGCTGGATAGATGGAGGGAGAGCATTGGAGCAAACAACCACTTAACACAGAGAAGAGAATGTCCAAACCTTGAGCTGTTCTGGTACTGGAAGGGAGGGGAAATCGGTCCCCATCTTTCCTTTTACTCCCGTCTGCCTAATGCTGCAGAGCCTGCTGAGACTATGTTGTCTCCTGTGAAGAAGACATGTTCACTCTTAGAAGTCTTGCTATAATGTTGTATCAGGGTGAGTGGGAAGTCCGAGGGTAGAGAATCCCTCACCAAACTGACAGGAGGATCCTTGGAAGTCCTGAACCTTCTCGTTCGCCCTGCTCTCCAAGGCAGTACGGCTCCTACTGCTACTACGAATATGGTTCTATATGTCATTTCCCTCCTTTAGGTTGGGGGGTTTCATTGTGTGGTGAAATTACTCTACTACTACTGGGACAGTGTCATATTACTTGGCAATCCCTGTGGGATGGTGGTTGTTGGTGGTGAATGATGTCATGTTGAGACACTACTGTCCTAGCTTTTCATCCTCAGCCTGCCCCCTCCAAACCGAGGGCCCAGTCTCTGCAATGCTTCCATAAAGAGGTTTCTGCAGGCTTAGGGTGAGGTGGGGAGGGCACTTGGGGTAATTCCATGGAGTCTGTATTTCCCAGGTTATGCTCCTGCAGACTGAGATTCACTAATTCTGTCCTCCCATTCCAATTTTTGAAGTATAGGGAACAATCTAGCTCAGAAAAGCAATAGGATTGGATAAATACATTTTGATCTGGTCAGGTCTTAACAAAACCCTTCTTTATGATTATTTTTAGGGTGATAATGGAGAGCTAGGCAACTCCTAAGCTCACTAGATTCTTTGGCTGTTTATTGGTGAGATGTAGTCACATGATTGTTATTGTAAAAAGTTACTCATTCACACACTAGCCTCAGGGAATAAGTAGCAGCTGAGATATTTGTAGTATACACACAAGTGTCCTATGTTCTGCAATTTTTTCATAGGGATTTATGAACTAGATTAACATAGGGTATGTGAAAACTATGAGAAAATACCTGTGACCTTCCCAGGTTACAGCTTCCAATGTCAAGCAATTATTGGTCAGACAGAAGCACTGATTTCAGGAAGAATGGCAGATTTGTCAGAGAGACAGAAGGTAGGATCCAAAATCTCTTGTGAGTTTCCAAAAACAATTTCTGTTGCAGATGGTGGTGGAAAGTTTTGTTGTTTTTTAAAAAACAGCACAAAACCCACGTGAGTTCCAGCAAGCGCTTAAAGTTAATATGTCTTATATAGAGCATTTGCCATATGTATGTATGCATTAAATGGGGTTTTTTTTGTACCAGACTATCATTCACAGAAATAGCAAGGCTACAACCCTGCTGCAGGCTATCCACCAGCAGAACTATTGTTTACAATTGATTTGCTGCATAGGCAATCTGACTTTCCAATAGTATGAACTAAGATCCATATGGTAAAAAATTAGTCTGTTGAATCAGCAGTTTAATTAGATATTCAGAAAGAAAAGCTCTTCCCCCAGCTCCCTCCCCCAAATGGGTGTGGGATGGAGTAATCCCTCTCTGAAAAATAAAAAGGCCCACTAGGTGAGCCAATAAAATTAACTCAGAAGGGCACCCCAGTTTTATCGGATTGCTAATATGGGTATCCAAGGGAGACAGGGAAGGGAGTACAGTGGAGGCTCTGCAATTGGGGCTCTCCCAGCTTAAAAAGCGAGGGGGAAAAACCTCAAACAGATCTGTTCACCTTCATCCCAATTCTATGTGCCATTCACAGCTGTTAGTTTAACTGAAATATGTGCACATTCCGGTAGGGAGACCAAATTCTGCTTATTTACACTGGTATGAATCTGGAGGAACTCCGCTGACTCTTGAGATCAAAACCGGCTAGTATTTGAACAGAACAGTACTCCCCAGAGCTAATGAAAAAGAACACTACTCCACTGATTACGGAGTAACCAAGAACAGAATTTGGTCTGTAGGTTTCAAAGCAGCAGGACTTCAGAGATAGAGAAGGAAGAAGAAGTTGCAGGCTGCAAACTGCAGGTTAGAGTGCTCCATTCTCTATACCCACTAACCAAAGAAAAAACACCCTGAGTACTCTTATCTTTAGAAAGTAAGTATTCCACCTAAAGCGATAATTGCTGTCAATGTTCTGGGTCACAGACTGGGCTCATGAAGAACCATTAGAACCTGATGATGTTTATGAGTTAGAAACTCCCGACTGCTTTAGCTGATAACCTTCACCTGTTCCTCCACCTGTAAAATGGGGTTAATGAAACAGACCGTTGTAAAGTACTATGAGAGGCATTGATGAGAAGCACTTTGTAAGAGGTAGATGTTATTAATAGTGTTAGTTATAGGAGTGGATGAGGATTAAATGTCTGTACTGGTTCTTTTAGATCTACTGGCAGCTGTCAGTATCACTAACCATGAGGTTTTGTTAACATGTCTGTGGACCCTAGTAGAGAGGAACGGAGTGTCTAATTTTTCTGAGAGAACCTCGTAAGAAATGGTGAGCAACTGTTTCTTTAGCCAAAGGGTCCTCAAGTGCAGAATACCACAATGACAGGTACTGTCACCCTACCTGTTAAATATGTATGAGAAGAAACTGGGTCATTGAGCAAGGGCACTTGCTTGCAGATCCCCATATAGGATTGGGGCCTAAAGGAGTTATATTTTTGAGAACCACAGTTTATTGAGGTATATTCTAAATCAAATGTTTTGGCTCAGAAATAAGTTTTCATTCAACAATGGTTGTGTCCTGCTGTCTCCAAACTAAAAGAAATATGTCCCAAAGTGTGAGATGTAATAGTTTTGGTTTTAAATCCCTTATAATCTAAGAGTTATATACAGTGAGAAATGTTTTCCATGCAATATCGAAGAATTCAGACATGAATGGGTTATACTTTATTTATTTTACTGTTTTTCAGGCAAATACTCTGCTGTTTTGTTGCTTAAAAGATACAAATAGTGTTGTTACACAGTTCTAATCATGAATGTAGTCCAATCAAGATTCAGTTCCGATTCAAAATTAATATTTATTAAGCTGTTCTTTCCCCCCAATTTTCACTACAGGTCTATTTATACTTACCACATCTCAATTCCATGCACAACAGGAGTCTGTGAAAATGAATAATACAGATGAGAGTTCAAACTGGGTTCTCAATTACCCCACCAAGAGAATTTTTGGATCCAAGATTTTGGCTCAAATTCATCTTCATAAAACAATTTTTATAAACTAGGCCCTGGCTTCCTACATATATTTTGAATTACTTGTCTTCAAACTCTGGTTGCGTTTAATCCAATAAAATAATTAAAAATAACATACAGAAAAAATACAAACAATTATTTGGGTAGGAAGATGGTTGTATGATCAAGACAAAGAATTAACAGTTGGGAGATTTGGGTTCTTGGTACAGACTTCCTGTGTAAGCGATTTAAACTCCCTGAGCCTCAGTTTTCCACATTGAAGGAAGTGGGTATCGTTTTCCCTACCAAGTTGTGATACTTAGGGCTTCCTTAAAACATTTCCACACAAAGGAGTTCTATCAGGTGGCATAAAGGAGAATTCCCATGTCAGAAGGGAAGCTTCCTGCTGGAGTGAGAGTGCCAGATCTGGACCCTTTGCCTGTGACCCCCCCAGTCTGGCTTTGAAGATTGGGAGGGGCATGGTAGAACTCTGTTGTGCCAGAACTCTGCTATGTCAGTCTTCCATTGGCATAAGGTTCATTAAATAAACTACACCAATGGTGAAACTTAGAACAGCCCAACAACTGCTCTAAATCACTGGCCTTTGTCCCTCTCTCTCTTTCTGTGTGCTGTGTTGATTCCTAATGTTGGTCAGGCATGCTGGCTCACCATAGGAATGTTTATAAGTGGAAATATAATAAAACAGCGAGTACTTTTTAGTTGTAGGCTGTTTGTAATTTTTCCTCACTTCATTTTTATTAAAGGTATCCATGATGCTGATGGAGCATTAGATTAATTTTCTATTGCTTTATCTCTAATGAAAAGCTATCGCCAGTATAGTGGAAATTGCTTAAAGTGCTAGTAAATCCTCATTGCAAATGGGACCAACTGCTCTTAAGTAGGTAAGGAGATAAAATGCTGCTCCACAAGTAGAGAAAGCGGCCACTGTGCATCAAGTAGAAATGTGAAAGCAGGCCCAGCTATCAACTGGGACTAAAGTGCACTACAATATGCAATTCCATCACATTGTGTGAAAAACACTATGTGAAGAAGTACGGACATTTTTTAAAATATTGCATTCTCCTGTTAACACTGTCTCTATTTTCAAACCCCTGCTATTCATTAACTGTATTATTAGATATAAAATACTTTATGCATGTTAATTTAAGGAGATTTGTTTTTACAATCTGTTTGATGCTGACAAAAAACTGCAGGTATATTGTACATTGAAGTCATGAATTTATATCAGCCTAGAATTAATGAAAGCTAGAACAAAAACAATGATACTGTTTTAACTAAAGTCATGTTAATGTATATGCTTCTTACTCATTTAAAAGATTTTTGCTCTGATTCTTAGATGGCCACACTACACAGTGGTGGATCTGGACGGGGGCAGTGGTCAGAGACGGCAGTATGACGCCACCACACACATTCTCGTCCATCCTAGGGCTGACTGGGAACTAGTTTAGCCTTTGGCATAAATTAGAGTAGCCCTCAGGGTTTGGGGACCATTACGCCGGTTGGAAATTGCCAGAGTTCAGTACACTTTTCCTATGCCCCGTCCCAGCATGTAGCAGGGGGCTGGGATGGATGGTATAGAGCCAGCTATGAAATCCTACAACATATGGATATTCCCCCCCGCAAAGACTATCCTCAGATACTGGATTAGAGCAGATTAGCTGCCCTTTTATGCAGCCCCTTATTGTGGGCCAGCATTTGGCCCCTTATGTATGCAAAGTTTTAAAAATTCAAATGCATGAATCTAATAAAGTTTAGATATCTGAGCACTTAAGGTAGACAGAAGTTGAAACTTATTAGTACAATTATAATTTAATACCACATACAAATTTCAGATTTGGTTTTAAAGGGTTCTTAATACATACCACTTCCTGTTCATCTACAAGTCTAGATAGTAACTTGTAATTGATATCAAAATTACTAGCACTTTTAGACTGCAGGCTCTTAGGGTCAGAAGCCTTGCCTCCTTTTCATCCAAAAAGCATTTAGAACACTAGGGATGCCGGTGATGGGGTGTTCACTTCACACCAGTATTGAAGGAGTTAAGGTGGTAAGAGAGGCCAATTAGCCTTAGGCTGCACCTGCTGGGGAGCTAAGGGGCAATGATACTAATTGAGACTGAAACTCTCCTAGGCAGGAATAGGTGGGGCTTCTATAAAGCCTAGGAGCTGATGATGCTAGAGGAGGGGGCTGAAGTGAGCTGGAAATTAGACTCCCTGATACAAAGGGGAAGAGGAGGAACCTGAAAAGAGTAGTTCAAGAAAGTAGAGTAGAGGGTGGGCCTGGGTTCCCCTACCAGCCATTGTGGGCATGGCACAGTTAATGCAGTGCATATGGAGACTGCCTGAGACTTTGTGGAAAGAGACTTTGATGAGAGCCTGGAAAAGGAGGATGAGTGTGACTTGGCCTGAGAGGGGCCACACAGTAAGTGACTGAGACAACGGGCTGAGTGACCACTGGAGAGGGTGCAGACAGCGGTGAGCCTATAGTCCCCAGATGAGCCATGAGGAGGTGCTGCTGTTACAATGCTCTATATAATTATAAAGATGTAGCAGCACTAATAATAAAAAACAATAGAAATTTTTAAATAACCTGCATGTTCTATTTGTACACATCCAAAACGCCATGGAAATTTAGAAATAAACCTGATATGTAGCTTTTGTCTGAGATAAGTAGACTAGAGTTCAGCATGGAAGGGGGAGTGTAGCAGTCCAACTTTCTTATTAAATAAGTATATACCCACTGCCAAAAACCATGGATAAACTTACTAAATTCAGTGGAAATAGAACTTTCTTCTTGGCTTATCAGACCGTTCTGGGAATCCATATGAAATACTGAACTTCCAAAATAATTGTCTGGTATAGAAGAGCAATCTTTAAAATTCATATTTGTAAATTAAGCAAAGAGACCAAAACTAGAATCACTGTTTAAAAGTACAATCAATAATAAAATAGTTAAGTGTCTCTGAACTCAATACCCCCATAGCACAAGTACATTATTTTGGGAATGGTAACCAGAACAAAGACACTGATGATAATAACAACAAATATTCCCATATGTCCTCCAACAAATTAACACAACCTGGCTTGTGCCAGTAACTAACTATTTACAGCTTCAGTTTTACCAGAGTGCAAACCCATCTCCTTCATAAAATGACCAATCACATTTCCTTTAGGAGGCTGCTTTTATGGAACTGAGCATGAAACTAATGAAGTTCCTAATTAGATATTAAAGAGATACAATCAATTAAATCAGGATGTGCTCTCCTCCCCCTTTTCACTTCAGGAAATTTTGGAAACTATTCCTTTTGGTTCTTCTCCACAACAGACTTTAAGAAGATCTGATTGGCTAAAATCAAAGTTGGTACAGGTCTTTGTTTATCAACTTCTAATGTGGCTACAGATGTTTACTTCTCCCACTTTTAGAATAGTTTCTGCAAGAGATGATTAGTAGGTAGAAGCTTTGAACTGAAAAATATAATTGAGCAAATGTTTTAAAATGTAAAACCATAGAAGTTATACCCTTCACATTTACCATAAAATGTAGCTATATCACTGCTATGGATAAAATATGCTTCTTCACATGAATTGATAATACACCAGTGAGGTGACAACAAGAACCAGCTTGCTATCAGGTTCGATTAATATGGATCCCTCAAATAAAGAGTGACAAGGGTTGCTTTGGATACAACTTTGTTTTATTAACAACAATCTATACACTAACAATTACAATTTAAAAGATACAGCAACTTAACTATATAAAACACAATCACAGTTACGATTATACAATTATACTTACAAAGCTAGCTTATACTAAAGGGTTAAACTTATGCTATTATACTTACACTGCAATGGTGAGGTCTGTCAGCAGTAAAAACAGCACTTCAAGTTTTCTAGTAGGGTTCCCGGGTCTGCATCTGAGTGGGATACAATGTTGCACTCAGGTTTCGCAGCCACACGCTCTATACTTAGGTTTTGAGCGGCAAGCTGGGGAGAGACGGTAGGTAGATCAAAGCCTGCACGTAGGGCTATTCTGGTGCCCTTCCAAAGATACGGGACATCTCTGGTTTACTTCCTGTTTTGATCACCTTTATCCTCTTCCTCACAACAATATGCCCACTCTTTTAGCCAATTACAAAGTTTTCCAAGAGCCATGAGGTAATTGGGGACTGCACCCCAAAACAGCGAAACTGACAGAGTGAAACCAGATTTTATTCTTCTAAATTGTCCAGCTGTTGTTTGCTGCTGACAAAGAATCACCCATTGCAATACATATCTAAACACTATTCAAATGCAGTTTTCTGGGTTTCGAGTCACAGAGATTTTGTTATAATACATGAATGGGTGCTATTTAACTGAAATTTACTGAGTTTCAAGTAACAGGTTTATCAAAACCCACAAGCTACATCCTGATTGCATTGCCTTTAACACTTAATGCCTGCTGGGGTGTTTCCCGGCCGCTGGTAAGTTTCAGGGAGGTTTTGTTGTGATACATGAATGGATACTATATTAAAAAAGAGCTTCACAGAGATTGATACTATTTGGATGAAATTTACTGGGTTTGAAGTAACAGGTTTTCCAAAGGCTACATTTGGATTACATTGCCTTCAGTACTTAGCACCTGCAGACTCCTCCCCGGGCTGGTAAGTTTCACAGAGATTCTGTTACAATAGGTGGCCAGCCTGGGTTGATGCAAGGCAGTTAGCATTTGGTTCAATGAGTTTATATTCCTGTTAATTTAAAATGGAGTTGGGTCACTCTATTTATTCTATTTATTTAAAATGGAGTTGGGTCACTCCAATTATAAAATGAAACAATGTTACAACAACCAGTTTAATAGAAATACATTTACCAAAGTTATCCATTGAGATCTCAAACACAATTGGAGTCTGAGTAAATTCTTGTTAGTCAATAGAAAGAATGACATTGGCTTCAAGAAGGGTTGGATCAGGCCTTTATAGACTTTATTAAGGACCTGTATATACATGAATTCACAAAGGGAATACCTTTCAGTACTGAGAAGATATATTTTCCCTCCTACTTCTTAGTTTCAAGTGCAAAATATTCTTGTTAATGTTTAGCATGCTGCCTGAAAGGAATGCAAAATATGTTCAGCAGATCAGTCAAGCTACAACCTGAAAAAGCTTGTTCAAAAATTAGCAAACGGCTCCATCTGCTGTTAGCCTATGAGGATGTGCGATCAATGTATATTCTACATCTGCTCTGTACAGTACTAAAAAAAGGCTTACTCTATTCGTAAATATTTCAGTACATCCTGAAGATATCAGGCGTCTTTGGGCACAACTTTCTTTCCTGATTATTTAGGAATATGAATATTATATGGAAACATTTCTCCTCCTTTCTCCCATTGCCTTTATTTTAACTTTCCTTTGCTATTATTTTTCTACTTGGCATATTTCCTTAGGGCTGAGTGCCATCAATTACAATTGTTTTGTATAATAGGTGCAAAGTCTGCAGTATCTTACATGTCAGTCTGTGATGCAAAGTTCTATGAATGTTTTGCTTCATTGTTAATCCAAAATTATATAAATGTCCCATATAAATGTAATCCTATGTAGCCTTAATTTATTTACTGTCCATGGTACCAATTTGCACCCACCATAAGCAGGAAGCCTACTCCAAAGTGATGTGGGACTAATTCTTTTGCATGTTACACTTGTATTTCATGTCTAAAACTGGCAATTTTATGCCAGACTGGACATATTGTTTATTATGCTGACGTTCTGTAGCCATTGCTTAAATCTATTTTGTGGCTAAATAGAAATCTGTCCTGGTTCTACCACTGACTAGCTCTTAGTCCCTGAACAAGTTATTTAATCTCTCTTTCCTCCTTGGTAAACAAATCTTCCCTGTCAGAAATTTGCATTAGGCAAAGTGGCAAATCAGTGCTGCCCTCTTGTTAAATGCAGATAATGTTTAGGCACTTTCCAAGATCCATATTATTATTAAGTGCAAACATAAAAAAGACAGGGTTGGGAGTATGGCCAAACATAACCAACATAATTATCTGTCTGGAAAACACCCAACATGTATTGCATGTGACTATAAATAAATAACAATATTTCACCTAATTATGAGACTAAATTGAGGCAATGTACCTGGGTGAGTAAAAGTTTTTGGTTTTACATAAAAATGTTCTAGTTAACTGTATAAAAGTGTAACTCAGCAGCTACAATGTGGTAAACAAGAGATCGTCTTCCCTCTTAGTAACTAGCACTAGACAAGGTGGTCCTTTCATTTTGGCTATGGTACCACAGACCAGCAAAATACAAGAGTTTGGAGAGGTTAGGCTCATCCCTGGTGATATTCTAAGTACATAGCACTTGGGGATTCTCTCTCCTGTCCTCTTCTCTGTGGGAATTTGTGTTCCCCTTTCTGTGCTCTCCACAATGGATGTTCTTCCCCCACTCTTCCTCTGTTCTCCCCTGCACCTCCAGGGGATTCTTTTCCCCATTCTCCCTCTGTGCCAAGCACTCCAAAAGATTCTCCTTTGCATTGGTGACTGTGTTCTCCTCAGGAACAGGAGGGAATGAGCAAGGGAAGTAGAGAAAAGAGATGATAGGCAGTGACGGCAAACAAGGGTAGGCAGGGAGAAGCAGCCACTACCCTGAGCCTGGAACTCAGCAGGGCCCTGTAGGTTTTGTGGTGGCTCTGGCATCTGCATGAACAACCACTGCTTGACAGCATGAGGGTGAGGTAGCTCAGTAGGTTTATGCCTAGTGAGGCATGAGTCCTTCCAAGCCCTTTTGAACTCGATGCAGATAGGCAGTGATGGGCTGGATCATTTTGAGGATGGCAGGAGCAGTGGGCTGGATGGGAAGGAGCTAGTGGCCATATGTTTGACACCTTGGCTTGTAATGAGATCCTTGGATAGTGACACCTGTGCTCATAAAACAATGATAGAAGACTGCAGACTGTCAGGATGTTATATTAATTGGTATAATCAGGCTGGGAGACGAAGACACTAGGGAAATGCCTGAGTGATTCAGATTTATTCTCCCATTTAAATTCAAGACGACTGTGTATGATGAATGCCTAACATGAGTCACCAACGTTGATTGAACTTCAGACCTCTCACACTAAAAACATGAGCCACTGTCTACCCATTGAACTAAAGTACTAATGTTCCTTACCTAGCAGCGATAGTAGACTCAGAAGCTCCATTTAGATGAAACAAATGGGGACCAAGACCCTCAATATAGCAATATGGGTAACGTGGTTATAATTGTATGAATAGCTTAGATACTTGCATGTAGTTAACGGTAATCTAAAATTCCATTAAATAAAAGATGAACTGGAAAACAGGGTCATCTCTGCCTGTGCCCCTTTGAGACTTCATTGACCTATTAATAATTTTATTTTTTCTGCGTATTCTTTTTCCCCGTGTGGACAGCTTGCCCATACTACTGCCCGTAGCTGCTGATGCAGCTGCTGTCAGGAAGGGTACTCTGCTCACTCAAAACAAACACAAGGTAAAGGATGATCTCAGGTTTCTCATCTCTATTTCTGAGATGCAGCTGCTACTTTATATGCTGCTCTCTGTGTCCAGCCCGACTTTACTTCTGTGCCACAGAAATTGTTAAGGACTAACTGCTCATTACATATCTAGCTCCTTTGCTGTTCCTTTGGTCAGCCTGCTCGGAGCCTGGGCACACTCTTACCCCAACCATAAATATTGCAAGAAGGCTGCACATCCAGAATGAAGGGGGAAACTCAGTCTAGCTTCTGAATCTTGATTCAAAGTCCATTGAGTTGAAACCGTTTTTTCCATTGACTTCAGTGGGCTTGGGATCAGGGGTATACTTCCATTATAAGTATTTCTAAATCTCAATACTACCAAATAATTGGACCTCCAAATGAGTTTCATTCTAGTCCAAATATGAGCATAATCACCCATCCATAATTACTGTGCATTTTGAATATGAAAAATACTAGGTAAGTGCCAAAAATCACAGTATTGGTGTCAATTACCTTTTCAGCACTGGAGAAATAGTGTCTGAGTTTGTAAAACCACAGCCATAGGTCACCGGTGTCTTATGCGCTTTAAGATTTGAATAAATCATCTAATTTCTGAGGTGACAACAAGAACCAGCTTGCTGTCAGGTTCAATTTATATGGATCCCTCAAATAAGGAGTGACAAAGATGGCTTTGCATACAATTTTGTTTTACTAACAACAATCTATACATCAATAATTACAATTTAAAAATCATCATTGATTCTTATTTAATACAACAACTTAACTACTTAAAACACAATCACAATTACAAATGTACAATTATATTTACAAAGCTAGCTTATACTATAGAGTTGTACTTATACTATTATACTTACACTGCACCAGTGAGATTTGTCAACAGCAAAGCAGCACTCCAATTCTACTAGTACAATTCCCGGGTTTACATCTGAGTGGAAAATACAGTCACACTCAGGTTACACATCTGAGTGGAAAATACTATCACACTCAGGTTACACATCTGAGTGGAAAATACTATCACACTCAGGTTACACAGCCCCACACTCTATACTTAGGTTTGAGTGGCAAGCTGGGGAGAGACAGCAGGTAGATCAGCCTACATGTAGAACTATTCTGTTGTTCTTCCAAAGATTCAGGGACATCTCCAGTTTACTTCCTGTTTGTGACTACCTTTTATATTTTTCTTCCACACAGCAATATGCCCACTTAGCCAATTATGAGTTTCCAAGAGCGATGAGGTAATTGGGGACTGCACCCCAAAACAGCGAAACTGACAGAGAAACCCGATTCTATTCTTCTTAATTGTCCAGCTATTGTTTGCTGCTGACAAAGAATCACCCGTTGCAATACATGTCTAAACACTATTCAAATGCAGTTTACTGAGTTTCGAGTCACAGAGATTTTGCTACACTACATGAATGGATACTGTTCAAAGGAAGTTTCTCAGAGATTGATACTATTTAGATGAAGTTTACTGGGTTTGAAGTAACAGGTTTTCCAAAGGCTACATTTTGATTACATTGCCTTTAGTACTTAGCACCTGTGGACTCCTCCCGGGGCTGGTAAGTTTTACAGAGATTCTGTTACAATATGTGGCCGGCTGGGGTTGATGCAAGGCAGTTAGCATTTTACACTTTGGTTCAATGAGTCCATATTCCTGCCAATTTAAAATGGAGTTGGGTCACTTCATTTATTCCATTAATTTAAAATGGAGTTGGGTCACTCCAATTATAAAATGAAACAATGTTACAACAATTTCCTCCAAAGTAATTTCTTTCTCATTTATGAGATGAAACATCTTAGATTTTTAGATAATACACCTTATTTTTTTCTACATATTTAATGTGAAGGGACTCAGATCACTTTTCTGAGGAGCATGATCTCAGATAAAAGCTCTTCAAATGTTTCCTAATTGTTTCTGTTTGTAATAGACTTCTCACAGAAAAATGGTTTTGCCAGTTAGTAAGTCTGTTTGGCTCTTCGCATCATTAGATGGTCCCTCCTTTTATATATCACTTGTATAATGGTCCAACTTTGGGCATATTTTTGGGGATTCCATCCAGGCTGGCAGGAAGCAGAACCTAGAATTTCTCTTTTGAGAATTCCCCACGAGGAGAGGAGCATTATTAAGTGTTCAGAATTTTCTCCCTCATCTATTGTTCTCTTCTGAACTCTGGAGGCTGCAGTGCTTTGTTGTTCTAAGCAGCCCTGGTGGAACTCTAGTTCTTGTTTGGTTTGTCCTGATATAACCTAATAGCCACAGGAAATAAATGAATCCTTAATAAGCTGGAATTTTTTATTTCTTTGCTTGAGTGATCGCGTCAGCGGTCCCAGTCCAATGTGTACATATGATGTGCACATTTTTTATCTTATTTTTCTCTCCTATAAAAGGAGCAGGAGTCAGTGGGCTTCTTCTGTTGTTCTAGTGCCATTCAACATTTTTCAACTTTCTTACCGTTCTCCTTAGTTTTTTCTGTCTCATTTTGTTTTCTCTTCCCGATATTGCAAGTGGCAATACTGCTCTGCATTGCTTTTATTAACAGTCTGGCCTGGAACCCAAGGAAGGCCTGTTTCAGAAGCTGCTGGTATAATTCTGCCCCTCTTTCCCCCCCATGGCATAATTGTTTTTGTGCTAATGTTACTATTATGTTAATACCAGAGAGGAACTTGTGGTTTTAAAGAAACCTTAATGTCATGTGCTTAAGAAAACAAAAGATTCCTGTGGCTGTGCTTGTCTGAAGGAAGTTTCCCCCCTCTGCTGATTGACAGCTCATTAAATGGCTGTAATCTAATCCACCACCAAACCCCACTTTTAGGGTTGAACCCTGTAGAGATCCTAGCAACAGCTGATTTGTATCCAGGCTTGGCAGAATTCAGGTTTTATTTTGTATAAATGTGATGGACAATGTCTATAGTTTAAAGCATTTATATACTTTACCTATCAAAATTTTCACATGTCCAGGAAATTGGGGGGGAGGGAAAGGGTGAGGACAACATTTATTTAATGCCAGAAACTGAGATTCAAAAAGTTTAAGCAATATAAACTGCTAAAACACAAATTGTCAAAATATACAAAGTAAATATCCTTAAATCAACAAAGCATACCCGTTTTTACCTAGTCACTTTGTAACAAGTCTCATTCAAAAGTCTAAATCACGGCATTTTGACTCTAAATTCTCAAGCAGCATTTTTATTTCTTTGCTTATCTGTAAATTTCTTTTATGATGGGTGGAGATACTTTCTGTTGGTTTGTTATAGTGAAATTTGTTTACCAACATTTATTGAAAAAAATCTAAACCTTTCAAGCCTACTCATGTCTAGTTCATGAGTACATTGAGTCCTCTTAGTTCCAGCTATTTATCTGAGATGGATTCTTGCTGACTGACCATGGATGTACAAGTGCAGATTCTAACTGCACAGAACAGTTACCTGACATGATAATGGAATGCAGAGCAAAAACCTGTCTCATCTATCTTCACTATGTATCTCATCATTGTCATATTGGTTGCCAAACCCTTCTGTGGGTAATTAGTTAGCTTATGTTTTCAGTAGTACAATAACGAGAAACTCTGTAAAATTGCATTGTCCCTTTATTGCTATACAGTGGGGAAAAAGAACCATGTGATAGTGGAGGCAAAGATTTGTCACTATCCTCTGCATAGTTTAGAGTGATCAGACATATCCTGGCTTAACATTTCCTGGCTCTCCTTTATATGCACCTGGGTTAGGAAAGGGAGAAGTGTATTCAAAATTGAGCTTTAAACAGAAAGCTTTAATTACATGCAGTGTAGTTTGTTATTTATCTTTTCCTTCTCAGATACTGCATGTTTCCAACAGAAACAACTATTAGCTGTACTTGTACTAATTATTTGTTTCTGTATGTAGTTCTTCACCCCGCTATTTTTTTTGAATACCTGTAAATATTACCAATTATTTTAATTGTACCTGTTTCTTAATGGACTGAGTTAGTGCATGTATAAAGCACAGGCCTCTGCAACCTGGGAGACTAAATGTATCTTATATTGAACAGCTATTGGAAGCATAAATTCCAGGGTACAATATTGGAGATAAATATTCAGAGGTGCTAATACTACACAGCATATGGATTTGGCCAGATAGGATCAGTGATTAAGATAAGCACCTGTGAAGGCTTCCAGATGGGAGGTTAAACCTGGAGGGGCAACTGTTTTGGGTAAGAGTAGAGAAAGACAGATTTAAAGAAAGAACTGAGACTGCGGAACATAAAAATAAAACAGCGTAGTCCAGATTTTTAGAGTGCCCTCTGGTCTGTGTCTGTTGCACCACGATATTAAAAAAAAACAACAAAAGACCCTAAAACAGCAGCCTGAATTATCGGTAGAACCCTAAGACCTGTCATTGAGGATAAATTATCCCTACAATACCATTTTAAGAGAACACAGGACTTTGCACTACTAAAGTTTCCTCATTTATCACACAGAGCCATAGTTGAGTGAAAATATCCTTGATTTTGTGTGATTTTTAAAAAAGTCACCTTCTAAAACCCAAAGAGAAGTAAACATGTGCCTCCCAGATTCTAACCAGTAAAAACAACTATATTTAGCTAACTAGCTGATTTTAGGTCTGTTACTACTTAGCAAACTATTTCTCTACAATTTCTGTCCCTTAGAATCTTCTCCCAAGAGACTACCAGAAGACAGAAGCAATGACTGTGTATATATAGGGCCCTAAATGCCTCTCTTCTTACAGGTGTCAAATTTGCTTTGTCCCATTATAATAAATTTCAGCTGGACTTCCTCACCAGGCAGGTCATCAAATTAACAGAGATTATTTTTCTTCCCCAATGCTATCCCTGAATTTTTGTGTGTCATAGAACACAAACAAAGGAGGGTAAAAAGCTTAGCTCAGACTATTAAAAATAAACCCCCTGAGATGGTCCTTCATTATTGTCTCATAATAAAAATTAGTGTTTGGCTCTTTAGCAACTCCTCATTAATGTCCAAGAGCAATAAAAGCAGCTCACTGATAACAAGAGGTTTTCAGCTCCAGAGTGAGTATTTCCTGACTTTACTTTTGAAAGGGGGTCTCTTTCTGTAACCTTTATCTATGTTCCCCATTTCCCAGCTACTGTTTGTCACCCCACTAATTGCATTATATCTTACACTTAGGCTCCAAACTCGCTAGATGCTCTGAAGAGGCAGAGGGTTCATCTGTGTGGAGAATATGCAAGACTGGGGCCTTAGATCTTAATCCAAAATTTGTTGAAGCCAAAGAGCCCTTCTTCTGAGATTGACTTCAGTGGACTTCGATTAATAGATTTTAAGACCAGAGGGGATCATCAAAACATCTTATTTGACCTCCTGTATAACACAGGCCATTCCTGTATTGAGCTCAATAACTTGTGTTTAAGTAAAACATATTTATGGATCAGACCTATACATTGTACATCTTTGGGGCAAAAAGCAGTATTTTGCTTGGCTTCTATGAAGCACCTAGCATACCTTTAGGTGCTCTAAAATTAATAATAATGGTAACACAAATTCCTCCACATGGGAATTCTGATGGACTAAAAAGAAAGAAACTAGGCTGAGGTATTCTCTCGTGTCTGTAAACTTCAGGGGCAATCAGCCTTCCTTTGTTACCAAGCTTCACCCACTATTTGAGCTCCTATTTTCACCAGAACACTTCCAACCAATCCACTGGATTCCACAAAAATACCACCCATAAATCTAGACTCCTTGTTTTCTTTCCCTTAACTATAGTTGTCAACTTACATTTTCTATGAATAACACGAAAGCTTAAAGACATACCCTCTAGAAAAAAACAAATTTCCAGCAAGAGCTGCAATCAGTGATAGTAATTGCAATACTCAGCAATCATTCTTTATAACATCATATAAACCCTGTTAAGCTCAGCAACAAATTTTCTTCTGGTATAATCAAACATATTGTGAAAGTAATGAAATGTAGAATCTGATCCATCCTATTCAGAAACACCACAGCCCACATCAAAGAAATACACAGGGTCTGATGGTCACGAACCTTGAGTGGGTGTGTGAGGATGCGTCAGGCACGCGGCTCAATCACAGGCCTTACACTTGGTTCCGTATATTACAGCTATCCCCTGATGTATTGGAGTGCCTTGCAGCAATGCAAAGCAGTGACACGACTAAGGTTTGGCTTGTTTGGCTTCTTCTCCATTCCTCCTCAGGTCTGCGGCGGAAAGGTTAAAGAGAAATAGTATAATTGAAATATTTTTAAAATATGATGTATTGTATGGTTTGGGGTTTTTTTACATTTGTGAATGAACATTTGAAGAAGTGCACCTTGCCCCAGGATTGGCTCTCAGATCCTCTGGGGTGGCTTTCACTTGGTCTGCCCCTTGAGAAAGCTCTGGCTTTTGTTCAAAGAGCCATGCACACAGGAACTAATTCATTATTAATTGTATGGTGGTCATTGTTGGAGACCCAGGCTGGGTCTACACTGACGGGGGCAAATTTCCTGCTGTCACATCGATTGCTCTGGATTGACTGAGTGGTCTGTATAGACGCGCTCAGTCGATCCAGGAGGCGACTCAGGAAAACCACCCCCTTAAGCGGAGTAGCAATGCGCCGAAGGGAGCGCTGTTCCCTTTGACGCAGCTCAGTATGGACGCCACGCGGAGGAGATGCTGCAAAGTCGATGGGAGATACGCAAGTGATTTATGTTACTTGCGTATCTCCTGTTGACTGCCGCCGAATCGCCAAGGTAAGTGTAGACCGGGCTCCAGTGTGATTTCCTAAAGGCCTTGCATAGCTTCAGTTGCTTGCTTGGCTATTCTAACCCCTGTTACATGACATCTGGTTGGCAGAGATGAATAGGACTACTGAGTAATCTTGCAGATGTCTCAGTTTCTGCATACCAAGACACATAAGATGAAATACACAACATGTATGCTTGCAGTTGTACATAGATAACAATGATGGGAACAAGTTATCCTTGAACCAGCTGGGGGTACACTTTCTCACTGCCAAGGGGCATATTTTCACACCACCCCTCCTATCACCAGATGTTGTTTTGACGACCCCAATTATCAGGGTGAGAATGGAATGTAGTCAAGGGTGACAACCCAATGTAGGTAATTAGAATATATGATAATAAGTAGAGAGGTAATTAGCTGAAAGCTGTGTATAGAAGGGTATAAGAAGTCACCACTTAGACAAAGGGGTGAGCTCCATCAATGCCTGATTCCACAGAAGGTGTTTCCAGTCAGACCAGAGAATCCACTGACTCCCTAGTGTGGTTGCTGAAGTAAACCATTCCTGTACACAGTCCTCTGAGTGATTGCTTAGCTCTCCAGGTTTAGTGAGTATGATATATTGTAGTTAATTTTAGGCTTTGTATTTAACTAGTATATTTATAGAAAACCTTGAACACTAAACCTTATTGATCTGCAAATTGGGTGTACTGTGTCTCACTAATATTCACACTGATCACTAAGCATCCGGTATCAACAGTCATACCTAGAGACCCCAACCAAGATTAGGGTCTCATGGGCCATGCCGTGCCAAACATATACTGGCAGATAGCCCCTGCTCTGAAGATTTTACAGACTAAACAGATTAGACAGACAAATAGCGGAAGGGTAAACTGAGGCACAGAGACAATCTTGCCTCCTAATTAGTCAGGACAGGAGATGTTAACTCCAGACTGTAAGTCAGAAAGAGACATACATGCACACACAATCTCTCAAACTCCCATTCACCAGGCAGAAGCAGTTAAATTGGATTAGCCCTACTCCCCAGCTAGTAGGCATGAATCAATGTGAGTTATATCTTGCAGTGTAAGAGAATAATTGGTCTCCTAAGTTCTAATACTGAGCAGTGGCTTTTTATGGTGTTATGTAGAAGGTCCAACTAGTTGATCAGAAAAATTCCTGCTGCTTTAAAGTCTATCTTTGAGATGCCTCCATGATATCATCAGTATGCAGAATTTGCCAGTAGCTAACACCTCTAGATTGGGAACATATTTGAATGGAAAAAATATATTGAACTTTTTTAGAGTGACAGAGATAAAATATTACATTATCTGATATTGTGCAAAAAACACATGAAAAGGAGCTTCAAGGTATTTCATCTTAGCATAAGACAGCATCAGAAAATGATGGCCAGGAGAGCTGGTTGAGAAAGAGCTTTTATTCTGCAGAAAATCTTTGTAGGGAGTGAAAAGGGAGGGATAGCTCCCTGGCTGGACTATGTATCCTACTGTGCAGTGTGGTCTTCTTTCTTGCTGAGTTGCCACAGTGCATCATTAGAGATGTAGTCTGGCTTGGGACCTGACCCAGAGAAGACAATGGGTGGGTGAATTACCAGAATTACAGCTTCTGTGAAACACGACAGTGGCATGTCTGAATTGACTTTTGTTTTTGTTTTTGTTTTTCAACCAAAACCAGAAAACCAAATACTCAAAAACTGAAGTTTTTTTTGGCAAAATAAAAATATTTCATAGAAAGCACTTTTCATGAAAAATGTAGCCTCGCTGAAACCTCACTTTCCCCTCAGAAAAGAGTTTTAATGGAAATGATACCATTCCTAGTAACCAGGAAGTTTGATTTCTGCATCCCTCTAAAACAAACAGCTTAGTTTGGAAAAAGGTCATGATTAAAAATGTGCTGAACTGCTTTGGGATATTTTGATTAACTAGTTGAGAACTTAGAATACATGTATGGCACAGATTTGCAAACAGGACAAGGATGTTTAAGTTCCATATCAGTACTGTGCTTTTTTAATAGAATAGATCTGGCTGAAAACTAGCACACAAATTTAAATTGAATATCTAACGAAATAGAATGTTCATTATATTTTAGTGTTAGCATAACCTCATATTGTTTTGCATCACATTGTGGGTTTTTCCTGTGACTGTTAAGATTTACAGGAAAAGACATTGTTTATGGGACCAAAACCCCACTAGCATTATGATAATGAATATTCCAGTTGAAGGTTGTCAGTTCATGAAACAGATGTTTGTTTAAAAACAGATAAAATATTTGTGTTTGCCTCATTGGACTGACAATCTCTTTGTCAGTAGATCTCTACATTAAACATCAAGAAGTAGGTTGTTTCAAATTGTCACTCACTACAGCAGTTTAATGTCTACAAACAGGCTCTACTTACATGACAGACTGTTCTAATGCAGGCAATTAGAAGAAATTTGTTTCAGTTCCTCTTTACACCACACCAGCCCTTTTACACAGCACAAAAGGGAGATTCTCACCCTTGTGTTTTCATTGTCATACATACTTATTTCTTGTCTCTTTGATTAGTTTCTAATACTCATTCTTCACTCTTCATCTGAGGTATGAACTTTTCTTCTCAACATCTGTGGTATAACTTTTACAACGAAATCAAAATCATGATTCTTTTCTCTAAGCAATGCCTCTGGAAAACTGATTATGTATTTCTTTTATTCATATTTTGTTTGGAGGAGTAGATATCATTTGTGTATGGAAGCCAACTAGAAAAGACAAAAAAGAACTCAGAATAAATATGAGCAAATTACATTGACTATCAGCACTTGCTTTATTAAGATGATTATTTTCTGACAGACCCAAGTGGAAAAAGTAGTTCAAAGGGATTTTGTCACAGAAATCCATCCTAAAATCATTCTGATTTGCTTTTTTTTCTTCCTACACCATCAAAATAATTTGTTTGCTTTTATTTCCTTCCTTTGGTATCCAAATTCTTACCATTTGTTGCTTGGTGGCCTGCTCATGAATCCAAACACTATGCAAGGTACTTGGACTAGCTCATTCAGCTTAGAAACATAGAAGATTAGAGTTGGAAAGGACCTCAGGAGGTTATCTAGTCCAACCCCCTGGTCAAAGCAGGACTAACCTCAGCTAATTCATCCCAGCCAGGGCTTTGTCAAGCCGCAGCTTAAAGACCTCTAAAGATGGAGATTCTATCACCTCACTAGGTAATCCATTCCAGTCCTTCACCAACCTCCTAGTGAAATTTTTTTCCTAATATCCAACCTAGACCTCCCCAACTGTAACTTGAGACTGTTTCTCCTTGTTCGGTCATCTACTGCCATTGAAAACAGCCTAGTGCCATCCTCCCTGGAACCCCTTTTCAGATAGTTGAAGGCTGCTATCAAATCCCTCCTCATTCTACTCTTTTGCAGACTAAACAACCCCAGTTTCTTCAGCCTCTCCTCATAAGTCTTATGCTCCAGCCCTTTAATCATTTTTGCTGCCCTCTGCTGGACTCTATCCAACTTGTCCACATCCTTTTTGTAATGGGGGCCCAAAACTGGACACAGTACTCCAAAAGCGGCCTCACCAGTGCCGAATAGGGGGGAATAATCACTTCCCTCAATCTGCTGGCAATGCTCCTACTAATGCAGCCTAATATGCTATTAGCCTTCTTGGCAATCAGGGCACACTGGTGACTCATATCCAGCTTCTTATCCACTGTAACCCCCAGATCCTTTTCTGCAGAACTGCTGCCTAGCCCGTCAGTCCCCAGTCTGTAGGTGTGCATGGGATTCTTTCATCTTGAGTGCACTTGTCCTTGTTGAACCTCATCAGATTTCTTTTAGTCCTAGCCTTCAATTTGTCTAGGTCATTCTGTCTAATATCCCTACCTTCCAGGGTATCTACCACTCCCCCCATCTTAGTGTCATCTGCAAACTTGCTGAGGGTGCAATCTACCCCATCCTCCAGATCATTAATGATACCAACTGGTCCACTTGCCAGATGCATATTTTGACCATATCATTGATAGTTATAGAACAAAATATACGCATTCAGTACAGTGAATGTATGACTACTGTGACAGGATCAGACTGGATGGCTACCAGAGAGTGCTAGAAGGCTGATATATCAGCCCCAGGATCAGTAAATCCCTTTCCCTGGTAGCTGAGCAGGGGTTATGCCAAGTTAATTAACATACCTAGAGCCAATCAAGGCCCCACCCATGACTTGTTAAAAGCCTCCCCTCCAGAGAAAGGGTGTGGCTGGAGTTGTGGGAGTGAGGTGAGCTACCAGAGAGAGTGTGAGCAGGCAAGGTGATGTCAGAAACCAGCAGGGTTTAGGAGAAGGAGCAGAGCCCTGCAGGTATAAAGACTAGGGGTGGGAAAAACCCTGCCTGAAGAGGGCAAAGGACCTTTCTCAGGCTTGGAGGGAAAAGACCCTGCCAGAAGGGGAAGATAGAACTAGACATTTGGTTTGGCACTACCACGCCCAGTGGGGCTATCAGAGATCAAGAACCTCCCCTGGCAAGAAGGCAAGGAAGGCCCCCTGTCCAAGCAGGATCCAGACAATAAGTCAAGGGGTATGGGGAAATAACCCAGGGAAGCTGTATTACCCTCCCCCACCATTAGAGGGTGGAAGAACACTAAGGGGGAAGCAGTTCCCTGACCTACTGCTAGAAGGAAGCGCTGGACTCTCCGAGGTAGAGGAAGAGCTTCGTCACACTATACAAAACACACAGCAGGGATTTACATATGAGGCAATACATACTACTTCCTAATGGGAAAGAGTTGAGAACAATAAAAATGCATATGAGATTTGAATCTTTTGAATCAATGTTAATTCATCTTCTAAATAAAGCTGTGCATTCACTGTTAGGGAGATAAGGATGTAGCTACTGAAGGATTGTGTGTAAGGCCAGGTCATGTATTCTGGACATGACAGTGAGTGTCCGGTGACCCTTTCTGGATATGAGAAAACACTAGGAATGGTATGATCCATAGTTTGAACAGAGGTGTTAGAGAGAGAGGGTACACGTGACTTGCCTCAGACAAACCTTTCTTCCTGTTTCAATTAGTTTTAATACATGGTTTTAAAAAAAAAAGTGGTGGTGTTTGAGAGGTACCACCTTGACAAAACGAATCCTTTATCCATGGAATGGGGCAGCAGTTCAAGTTTTCACATACTACTCTGCTATATGTCCTTACTTTGTTCTGCAGGAGGCAAAGATAGGAAAGAGGGGAATCTTTTCGCAGGTAGGTACAACCCTGTTACAATGAAATTCCATTTAAGATTAAGAATATCTCTAATGTGCTCAAACCAAACAAAATATCACTGTGGGTCTAGTTGTGCAGTCCTTGATTTCAACCGAATTGATCATGTAAGAGCCAAAGGAATTTCCACTGAACCTACATAGTCCACATTGGATTCTTGTTACAGTTCTCTAAAAGGAAGTTCCATATTGAAAAGAAATTTTGCATATGTTCTTCAATGTAAAAAAGTCTTCTCCATGGGCAGTAAATCACTTTTGACACAACAGGAGTCTTTTGGACTGTGATCCTAAAAGCCTTTCAGTGCTCCCTGGCACTGTAACTCATATCAGGCTTGACATATTCATGACCCCACTACAATGTTATCAGAATATGTATCTAAACAGTGTCATGTAAGGTATCATCTGTAAACTGGTGATGTGCTGATCCCAAAAATCATTGTGTGATGTATGTATCAGTTGTATACAAAGTTTATTTATATATGTGGGTGTGCTGGAAATATGTTCCTAAAAAGGGTTTGGGAGGCAGTGCGTGCCCCAAACCCAGAGAAAGGAATGTTGATTTGCCTGTCTGACCAGCTTGATTATAGGCAGAGGATAATGAAAGTACATGTAGATAGAAGATAAACAAAGCTAACAAGTGGAGGAGACAACTTGGTAAGAACGCTAGGAGACAAAATCTGTGCCCCAGAATGCCTTCCTGGCTCTTGAGGCAGAAATAATGGACTCTAGATGATATAAAGAGAGCAAAAAGACACTTTCGTTATCCATCACTTGGGGATATAGGGTACAGCACCCTTTAAACTTGTGAAAATTTTATCCTCTAGTCTGGAGATGCTGGTGGATAGGAAAACAGCTTAGGCAAAGACTGGAACTTGCTAAGATTAAGTTTTAGACACTAGAAAGCAGGCTTTTGTTTGTAAACAGACCTGTCTCTTTTTCTTGTTTAGTAACACTTACATCTATGTTCCTTGTTAGTAAACGTATTCTTGTTTTATTACAAAACCATCTCAGTGCTGTGTATTAAAAGGAAGTCTTCAGCTAACCTTACAGGCTGATGTGTGCTGTCTCTTTGGAGATGGCAAACAATAATTTGTGTGGGAGTCCAGTAAAAGGGACTGGACACTGCAGGGAGACGTCTCTGAGTACTTGGGTTCACTGACTGTTACCTGCAAGACAAGGTTAAGACTGGCAGAGTCTTGAAGAGTTGCCTAACAAGGCAGACAGGCTGGTGTGACAGGAACCTAACAGCATGGCAGGCCAAAGCTCTCACTTGCTGAGGCAAAGGGGTAACCCCATGTCTTACAGTTTGGGGTGTCCTAAGCAGGATGTCACATGGACTTAGAACCTAATTCAGCAAAGTTCTTAGGCACATACTTAGCTTTAAGTACATGGGTAGGTCTGACTTCAGTGAAACTACTCATGTACTTAAAGTTAACCATGTACTTAAGTGCACTGGTGCCTGCAGTCCTTCCCATGTTACATGTGGTGCATACCACTGGCAGGGACAGGGTGGCCCGGGGGTGGGGGAGCAAAAAGGGCAGTTTGCCCCAGGCTCCCCATTTGGGAGGGGCTCTAAACCAAGTAGTGTTGCAATCTGGTGCACCAGGTCACAAAACCACTCACTGAATTTTGGCAAGGGGGTCCTGCCATCACAACAAAGGGGTGACTGGGCTATATCTGCATGGCACCAGGATAAATTAGAGAGAGAGTGTTCTAGTGTGGCTACCCCAGCTTAAGTGCTTTGGGACCTTAAACAGCTTTATAATATTGTTTGGCAAATTGATAGTTGTACCATGTTTTTATTTAATATGTTCATTGACTTCTCTTGTAGCTTTTAATTGGTTTTTTTTAAATAAAGCACTCAGGCTAACCCTTAAAAAGGCGGGGGGGGGGGTTGGTATAAATACAATGTGTTACTGCTGTTGTTTTTAAGCTGTATCTGGTTATTTAAATTATATTTCTATTCTCTTTTCTTCCAGAATAGGCTAACCAAGAAAACAAAGAATAGAAACATATACTACCAACTGCAGACTTGATCCTTCTAGGCAAGATTTTATTCCACAATGAAAATGATAACTGTTCAGTTTGTTCTAAAATATTAATTTTTTTGTCTATTTTTCATTTTTTAATTGCTTTTAATTTTGAAATGTATATTATTTATAAATATAAAATAAGAGTCCAAATCACAAGAAAATGTTTCAACTGATTCAAAACAAAATTTTTGAAAATATCAATTGGACTAATTATGAACGAGCTTAAAGAGTTTCCACTGAACTTAAACAGATCAGATTGGATTCTTCTGACAGTTCTCCAAGAAGAGGCTCCATATTAATAGGCTTAACATGACTAGATTTGTTATCACTAAATGTCTATAATTGTTGATTTCACCATAAACACTGTGGCAAACTGCCAGCTTCCCTCCGCTGGGTCTCACGCTTTACCTTTGTTACTTGGCCAGGGCACCCCCAGCTAACTCATCTCTCCTGGCTGTAGAGGAGCTTTGTCTCCTGGCCCAAGAGGGAACCATCTCCTCCAGCTGTTACAAGCCTTCTGGCAACTTCCTCTGCATTTGTTCCCTCCCTCTCTTTTAGGGAAGGCAGGGTTTAAATACACCTGGCCTGGTCCTTCACTGGGGCCAGGTGCCTCAAATCACCCTGCTGTGCTTTCCCCTCTGCCTGCAGGGCGGATGGCTTTTTGAGCTCTCCCGTCTGGCCTTGGCTTTTCTTTCTTTTTTTTCCTTTTTTCCCCTTTTGCAGCTGCTCTTTTGGGGGACCCTGCTGCTACCACCGCTTGAGGACTCTGCTGGTGTGCCTCCCTCCCAGCTGGGAGGGAGGGGGTGAGTGTGTGCCCCTTCCACCTCCCCCCACCTTCCCCCGCCCAGCCGCTATCTCCACCCTCCCCCACGGCTGCTTCTTCCAAGGCCAGCACCAGCTGCCGAAAGGCTCCTTCCCCCTCCCTTGGCTGGCTGCCTTTTCCCCCCCTTTTGCTGCCGTGAGCCCCCCTTCCCCTGTTGCTACCGCCCCTTGCTCTGTCCCCTGTGTTTGGGGGCACCCCTGCCCCTTCTCTCCCCCTCCCCTGCTGCGGCCTCCACATTTGGGGGACCCTGACCCTTCCCTCCTTCTCCCCCACCGCTGTAGTTCCCCCCCCCCCGCTTTGGTCCGTGTGCTTCGGCAGCACCAATGGCCCTCCCCCCTTAATTGACCCCCCCTGGTTTCGTTAACCCCCCCCCCCCTTCACACACTGCACCTCCCCTCCCGAGTTCATTTAACTCCACCCCCCCAGTGCAGCCGGAGGAGACGCCGAGGTTCCATCTTGGGCTGGTGAGTGCACGGCCCCTGCCTGGCTTGACCCCCTGTCTCTCCCCTCTGCTGGTGCCCTCCTCCCCTGCTTCCAGCCTAGCGGGGAGGAGCGGTCACCCACCCCTCTTTCCTTCCTCTTCCTACCCTGTCCCCTCCCCCTTTCCTCTCCCTCCCTTTCCTTTACCCCCCCTCCCTCCCCCGGTCGAACCGTTCCCAAGATGGCGGGTGTGCCTGGGACTGGGACCCCCCCCCGTAGACGCTCCCTTCCCCTCCTTTCATACAAGGACCCGTCCCTGACTATAACAACTGGCCATGCCCCCCCCGCTGAGCTGCCGGGAGTCACTCCCCAGGTGCCGGCAGAGGACGACTCTGGTGGGGATGCCAGGGATCCTGCTGCTGCCACGGCTCCTGCCCCCCCTAATCCGGGGGGTGCGCCCTCGGTTGGGAGAAAGGACCAGGGGGGTAAAAAGAAGGGCAAAGGCCCTGCCTGGAAGGCAATGCCTCCCTTGGCTAGGGCCCCTCTTCCTCTCCCTCTATCCTCTCCCGCTGTTCCTTCCACCAGCTCTGGGGGCGGCGGTGCCCCCAGAGCATACGCCCAGGAGGCCGCGGGCCCCCCACCTGTCGCTGCCAAGACACCTGCCCTGACCACCACCTCCAACACCATCCCAGGTGGCCGGGGCCCCTTCCCCACCCTTACCAGGAGGCATGGGGTCTGGTGCCTCCTGGTGCCTGCCTCGCCCCACGTGGAAACCTATGTGTGGGCGATGGCGCGGGTGGTGGGGCCCACGACCGTGGTGGCGGCCTCCTGGATGTACGGCAAGGTGGTCTTTTTCCTTGCCTCGGAGGCCGCCGCCCAGGAGGCGGTGGAGATGGGCCTGGCAGTGGGGGACATCCACGTCCCAGTGGAGCCCCTGGAGGACCTTGGCGTACGGATGGTCTTGTCCTCTGTTCCGCCCTTCCTCCCCAATGCTGCCCTTCTGCCTCTCCTTGCCTCCCTGGGGAAGCCCCTCTCCACCATCAGCCCACTTCCCGGTACCCTGGTTTCAAATAATGGGCAGAGGGTTTTTAACCCTTTAGGGCCCTCATACCGGCCCTGGTACACCCCCCCCCTTTTTTTCAAGGTTTCTGGAGGCGCTGCTCATGCTGTCTGGGGGGCCCTGCCAGCCAGCCTGCCTGCCCCCTCCCCCCAGCCCGGCTGGGAGGAGGTGAGTGAGTGGCCCCCCCACCAGCGCCACTATCATCACCAGCTACAGAGGGGCCTCTTTCCTGGCTGGCTTTTTCCCTTTCTCCTGCTGCTGTGAGTACCCCCTTCCCTGCTGCTGCTCCCTGGGCCCCCTGCTTTGGGGGCCCCCCGCCCTTTCCTTTCTTTGCCCCCCTTCCCCATAGCCATCCTCCCCCCCTCTTCGGTCTGCCTGCCCTTGTGCCGGTTTGCTTACCCTGCCCCTGTTGTTCTGTTTTTCCCTCCCAAGCCCGATTCACTTTCCCCAGTCCGGCCCCTGAGTTTGGTGGCCCCTCGTCCCGTCCGGCTCTAGCAGTTTGCTGCTGAGCCTTCCCAGTCTTGCTCCGGCCCCAACCCACCCACCCTTTCTCTGCTGCTGCCCCCTTGACCCCCGTTTTTTGGCCCCCCCCATCCTAACCCCCCTTCTCCACCCCCACCCCCACAGCTGCCCTTCCCTCCCCCGGGCCTGTTTGTTCTTGCGAGGTTGTTTTCATTTCCCCCCTTTTGTTTTAGCTTCCTCTCAAGGTCGGCTCCTTTCCCTGCCTTGGTGCTAGCGGTCTGCAGCTGGGCCGTCTCCACCTTGCTTCAGCCCAGCACCCCCCTTCCGCGCCTAGTGCTCCTGTTGCTTCCCCCCCCCTCCGGTCTCAGCAGTGCTTACACCACCCCCTTTAATTGATTTACCCCATTTTTTGTTGACCCCCCCCCACATTGGTTCCAGCACATGGGGCTCTCCACCCGTCGGACCCCCCGACGCATACTCCAGGAGGTGAGGGTAGCCTTGCCCCCCGCTGCTCAGGCTTACCTCGAGCAGGTCTTGCAAGAAGGTTCCCCCCCACCCTCCACTTGCCCCAGCCCTCTGAAGCTCACTATTGGACCCTGGCCCCACAAGCCCCCCCAACCTCTCCCTCCTCACACCCCGAGCCAGCTGTATGATCTGCAGCTCATTCCTTTTCGAACTGCACCCAGGAACCTCCTGTACACACTCATGCTCCACACCCTTTATTTCCTCGCGTCCCGCCCAGACACCAAATATCGGAACCTAACGCCACCTGTGGAGGGCGAGGACCCTGGTGAGCCAGCCTCTATTCCACCCTAACCCCGCGGCCTTCCGGGGACATCAATTGGCAGCTCCTTCATGGAGCCATGAGCACGGGCATATACCTGGCGCGGTTCACCCCTCGCCCCGACACCTGCCCTTTTTGTGGTGCGAGGGAGACCCTGGCGCACGCCTATTTGGAGTGCGCCAGGCTGCAGCCCCTTTTCCAGGTCCTCCAGAACCTCCTATTGAGGTTCTGGTTGCATTTTTTCCCCCACCTGTTCATCCATGCACACCCCATCCGAAGCCCCACGAGGTCACAGGACCTCCTCGTCAACCTCCTCCTAGCCCTTGCCAAAATGGCCATCTACAACACCAGAGAGAGGAGGTTGGCCGTGGGGGAGCTCTGCGACTGTGGGGCCTATTTCCGTTCCTCCATTCGTTCACGCATCCGGGCGGAATTCCTCTGGGCAGAGTCCGCTGGCTCCCTAGACACCTTCCGGGAGCAGTGGGTGCTGTCCGGGGCCCTCTGTTCGGTGTCCCCACTTGGTTCCCTTTGTTTAAACCTGTGACCCCCACACCCTTTCCTGTTTTTTCATTTGTTGTCCCCCAGAATCAGTTGAGCCCCAGGTCTCTTGGCTTCCCCCTTAAGTGAGGGAGGGGCCTCGAGCGATGGGTGGGCTTGCGCCCACCCACCCCTCTCCTGGTCCTCAAATAGTCACACCCTTTTATAGCCGTCCAGCCTGACTTTATCACAACACACAAACCAAAACTATTTTCATCAATAATAATAGAAATGTACAGATAGAAATTGACATTATTAGAGTTTGGTTTAAGGATATTCACTATGTATATTTCGATATGTAATCCTGACAATTTGTATTTTACATTTATAAAGCTTTAACTTTTTGGATCTCAGTGTTTACTGTCATTAAAAAAATATTGTCTGACTCCTCCATTGTTTGACCGTCCCAAAATTTCCCACAACTTTGAAAATTTAAATTTCATTTAAATTAATTTTTGATAAGCAATTTTAAAAAAATGTTTAAAAATAACTTTGACAGATATCAATGCTTATCAGAAATTAAAATTGAATTCTGTGAGCCCACCCATTAATTAGAACTCTGTGGATTCTTTGGCTGGGTATTTTGGTTAAGGGTGTGTAGCTGTAGGGTGATGGGGAGAAACACACAGGAACAGACTTAGAAAGAAATATAGCCTGGACAAATTTGGTGTGGTGCTAGCTAAAAGAGATTTGGGGCTGTGAGCAAAGAAAATATCTCCTGTTTGGCTTCTCCTGTGTTCAGAGAAACAGGATTTTGTACGTTCCTTGTAAACAAATGAGTGCATCATAGCTATACGACTGTCATCAATTTCTTCTCCTAACTGGAATAATATGCAGGGCCCTGAACTCTGACAAGCCACTCAGGTTTAAAAAGATTTAACAATATTTTTCTGTCCTTGAGTCTCTTCTTTCATGGCAGCTTGGTGGTGATTTCCTATTAGAACTCACGGCAGCAACAGTTATTAATACTGATACAATGATGTCTCAAGCTGCATTTGCCCAGTAACACAGCTGTTGAATACAGTGAGGGAGGTGTTCAAGTGAATTAAAGTTAAGTGAATTAGTTAATGCCAAGTTCCATAAAAGACAAAAAACACAACATACAAGTGCATTCGGTTACCCTGATGGCACCATTCTCCATACCCATTAGTTAAATCACAATAAAAGAAGGAGCCAGCTTTACTGGGGTTAAGTGTATTTTGTGCTCGTTTCAAAGGTGCCCGGAATATTAGATACTTTTTATATGTGTAATAATGGATACAGAGGAAGAAGCTATGTTAAAAGAACATTAAGGTTACAAAGTCAAGAACTAAAAAGTTAGGAAATGCCAGACTTAAGGAAATCTGTACACAGTTACTCAAGATAATTAAGTCCAAAGCAGACTGTGGTGAGTTACAGGAGATCTCACAAAACTGGGTGACTGGGTAACAAAATGGCAGATGACATTCAACATTGAGAAGTCAAAAGTAATGCCAATAGATGAACAAAAATCATGTTTTCTAAATTAGCTGTTACCACTCACGACAGAGATCTTGGATTCCTCATGGATAGTTCTCTGAAAACTTCAGCTCAGTGCTCAGCCAAGGTAAAAAAGGCAATAGAATACTAAGAACTATCAGGAACGGGATAGAAACTAGCATAATGCCATTATATAAATCCATGTTGTGCCCACACCTTGAATACTGTGTCCATGTCTGGTTGCCCTATCTCAAAAAGGATATAAAGTTCAGAGAAAGGCAAACAACATGATCAAATGTATGCAATGGCTTCCATATGATGGGAGCCTAAAAAGATTAGGGCAGTTCATCTTAGGAAAGAGTTAACTAAGAGGGGAATATGATAGAGATCTGTAAAATCATGAATGGGTGGCAAAAGTGAATAGAGAAATATTTTTTTCCCTTTCCTACCATACAAAAACCAGGAGACACCAGATTAAATTAATAGGCAGCAGGTTTAAGACAGACAAGAGGAAGTTCTTTTCCACATAATGCACAATTAACCTGTGAAACTCCTTGCCATAGGATGTTATGTTGGGCAAAAGTATAACTGGGTTCAAAAAAGAACTGGATGAGTTCATGGAGGATAGGTCCATCAATAGTTATTAGCCAAGATGGTCAGAGATGCAACCCCATGCTAGGGTCACCCTAAACCTTTGACTACCGGAAGCTGGGAGGGGAAGCCAAGGGTGGATCACTCCAACTGCCCTATTCTGTACAGTCCCCCTGAAGCTCTGGTACTGGCTGCTGTTGGAGACATGATACTAGGTTAGTTGGACCATTGGTCTGACCCAGTATGGCAGCTCTTATATTCTTAACATATACTTGGAAGTGAGCTAGTTTAAGACACTTTCTTTAATTACATGATCACATCATGTTTTTTCCACAGTACCCCTGCCTCATTTAGTGCACACGGTGGGCAATGCTCATTGAATGAGCAGCTATTTAACATTTTGTTTTCTCCTTGTTCAGCATGTGGCCTCAGGCTTTACTGACTGCACATTCTTCAAACCCTACCTCGAAAACAGAATTTATTAATTTCCTCATGGGTGTTTCTATGGTACTTATCACTATAAAATCTGAGTGATTCACAACTGTTAATTAATTTATTTTCACAACATCTCCAGGAGATGAGGGGTGGTATTATCCCCATTTTACAGACAGGGAATTGAGGCACAGCGATTAAACGTCAAATTTTTTGGGACCCAATTTGAGAAACCTGATTTTTCAGAGTACTTTGCACTATATAGCATGTTATATATTAAAGCATCAGCTTTCTGGAGAGGGACAACAGCCCTTCTCATTGAACTCCACCACCATTACTTAGCTAAGGTCTCTTTGGGAACTTTTGGGGGCCTATTTTTATTTTTTTATATTTATTTATGTTTTATTGAGTTTGTGGGTGTCACAGTTCAGGGCAACAGCACCTATACTCCCTGCTGTGGTCTAGCAAAGGCACTCATTCTAAGTTTCCTGCTCTCCAGCACTATCTTTCTTGGGTGGAGACATGCATCTCTCTCTTTACGGACTGGGGTATTTCAGTCTGAACAGTTCCCTGACTATATTGTGATATTCCCAGCAAAAGTTAGGTTGCCAAAACAGGTCTGTTTCACTTTGTTTCTCACCTGAGAGATGGTACACAGTGTAACTGCCACAGTTAAGTTATCCATCCACTTTTTCTAAGTAAGCACATTTTATCCTAAAGTAAAAGCATTACAGAGAAAACATATTATAAACAATAAAAGACTCTACATGCATGCTGTCACGCTGGCTGGATTGGGCGGGGGGAGAGGGCATTTATTATGTTATTTAACATCAATATGTCAGAATCATAATAATTCATGTGAGATATGCCATGTCAGGTACTGTTGGAAAGGCTATAATGTGCTAAGTAAGATGATAGTGTTTATGTTCATGTGTTACGTGTGTAATGGAAGTTATGGATATGTTTGATATGTCTGTATTTCAAATTGGGGTGTCTGGGTGACACCCCAGACAGGATGGCTGCAGCACTAGCTTGCTTAATGGCCCATTAAGGAAATTCACAGATACAATGGGCACAGGGGGAGAAGCCAGGGATATACCTGATGCGTCACCAGTCACTCATGTGACCTTGGACTCCATCTTATTCCTGTAAATTTCCACAAGCAGCATGGCAAAGCCCAAAGGACATAAAAGGCAGCTGCACCACATCCATTTTGTCTTCAGTCTTCAGCTTACCTCTGGATCAACTCATCTACAACTGAACTGAAGCTGTGAAACAAAAGACTGAGACCCATCTAGGTACTGGATGTACACCACAGGGACTGTACAAGCCTGCAAACTCCACAATTCTACTAGAAACCTGATATATATGAACTTTCAAATCAATTGTATTTGTCTGATTGCTTTAATCCTTTAACATTTCTCTTATTGTTTGTTTCTTTCCTTTTATAATAAACCTTTAGTTTTAGTTACCAAAAGATTGGCTGGCAGCGTGGTATTTTGGGTAAGATCCAAACTTATATTGATCTGGTACTGCAGCTGACCCTTTGGAGTCAGGAGAAACTTTTCTGGTAAAGAGCATAGAGTTTTAAATAACTGGTCTCCTTACTGGACCTAGTGGCTGATTGGGAGCCAGAGATTGAAATGTATGTATTTTTATTTTGGCTTCTTGATAACCAATGTGAGGAATCAGAAGCACTGTTTGTGGCAGGTCGGGAAGTCTGACTTCAGTGTCACCCACCGGTGCTGGGAGAATCTGCTCTCCTTTTGCAGCCTGCCCTGCCCTTGGCATTTTCAGATGGCTACCCTAGGCACGGACAGGTCACAGATGCTAATACGCCTACTAGAGTTCACCTCCTGACTCTAGCTGTGTGCACTGGCAAGTGTGCAGTCCTTCAAACCCTACCAAGGGTTTTCTTGTGGTTTCAAGTTCATAACACCCTTTTCTTGGAACAAAATCACAGTCTTCTGGGGCCTCAGAAGGCCAAAGTCCTTTCAATCCTTCTGTAAGGTTTGGGACCTCTGTGGGATAGAAGGTCCTGTCCATTTGTTGGATCAGGAAAAAGACCCTGTATCAGCTTACCACTAGGTTATTTATCCAAAAAACCCTGGAGAAGCCTTTTTGACATTGTTTATGCAGATCTCTCCAGGAGGCGGTGCTTTGTGGGAGATGTTGCAACTTGATAGACTTTGACTAATCATCCCTTACTGTTCTCAGTTCTGGAGGAGCTGTACTTTACCCTTCCCATGGAAAGACATACAATCGCTCAATAACCCACAAGCAACTGCATTTTTAATACAATCGACCCTAAAAGTATTAAGCTTAATTCAATAAGGTTTATCCAGGAGATTGCCCTATTTGTCACAGTGGGCATGTGGTATTTAACTATTGTTGTGTAGTTAGTTAATTAATTGTTATCCCTGATTCCCCATCTTTCCTTGTAATAATTTTTTTGTTTATCTGTATAAACTATTGTTCTTTAACTCCTGGCAATTAATCATCAGCAATGTCACTGCAGTTGTCTGTTAAGTTATGCACCTGAACCATAGGTGGTAGAACTGATCACAAAGAATCCAGGCCCAGAGTCTCAAAAGTATTTAGGCACCTAATTCCCATTGGTTTTAATGTGGTAGGAGTCTGAATACCTTTGAGGAGCTGGGCCCCAATACCCTTTGGCCACAAGCGGCTCATCAAGCCCCAGAGGATGATGGAATAAGGTGCTTTCCCACAGTTGGGTTCCCAGGGTGCCCAGGAAAGGTTTACATAGTGAAGTTCAAAAAAGGGCTTTGTGCTACAGAGCTCAGCTCTGCGGGAAGGATGATAAGGATATACATTTATGTCTGCAATGGTGAGAGCATTCAGGTCATAAGCTTTCAGTTTTAGAGTGAAGAGCCATAGCTTTAAGCAAAGGGCCAGTAGTATTTGGACAATGAGCTAGCACTAGGTGAAATAACAAAAGACAAATGTCACAAAAGTGAACAAAAGCATGGCATTTTGGGTCCCAGGCTGTGCAGGATATTGTGATATGGTATCAAAGCTCTCTTGTGCTTATGAGCCAATGTGGCTTCTTACAAATCTATTCTTAAAAAGCAAACCTTTTTTCCCTCTCCTGGACTGACTTCTCATGAAACATACTGCTACTGCATTCATTTAATCTTTATAACATGGTGTCTTAAATATTGTTCCTCAGTAATGCAACTTATCTACAACTATGTCTGATCGTTCTGGAAAGCTCTGATTTATTTTTTTTACCCTCGGGTATATCTTCTAATTCTTCTATTATTCACTTGTAATGAAAGCTGACAAGAAGTATAGTTGTGATGCAAGGGAATGAGAAGATGGGTCTAAAGTACATTACTGCTCTGGTTATGGCAGGCCTGGTTAATGGGACGTCTTATGTGGAAGGGCTCAATTAACTGAAGATGAGCACAGGCATGGTTTCAGATCAGAAGGGAAACATCAGTTGCTTTGGCACAGAAGAGAAATCTTTCTTTAGCCCAAGTAAGATATGGGGAGATTACATCAGGTTATATTGTGTATTCTTTAATTCTTACAATTGCAGTGGGATAGTGTTGTCTTTTTTAAAGGCATTCTTATTGAAATCATTGGCCATAAAAATCACGGGAGTTGGGTGGGGGAGACCTGCATTATTTAACCAGGAAGGGAGAAGTAATCTCTAAATGCAGGCACTCAGATAACACAACAATTGGTATGAACAGAACATAACAAAAATCTTAGCTTTCATTTTTTTAAATGAGATTCTAGCCCTTTTTTATTGTCATGCTAACCATAAAATATCAGCTGATCACAAGTGGTGAAAGTTAAAATGAACTTTTAGAAAAGTCACAGATGATTTACAGACCCCCATCACAGTAACCCAGGGTCAGATAAGGTCACATCCAGACCACTGGTATCATGGCAGAATTATGAGTAGAGTTCTCTGCAGATAACATCTGTGGTTACTGTTATATTTTATGCCTGAAAAAAAGAAGAAAGTGACCTGGGTAGCTGCCCATTTCACAGAGTGCATTCTCTATCCTTCCCTTTTATCTCATGGTCCTTTTGCATATCACAGATCAGAGTTTACCACAATATGGTCACTATGATATTTGCTAGTCCATGATGCTGCTGGCAAATGATGGTGCTTTGCATGATCTTGAATTTTTATTGGCATATTATCATTTTGGGGTGAAAACGTGGTGCAACAGCACCTCTAATCTGTTGTATACACTGGACAGGCAAAATATGAGTGGTATCAGCAATTACCCATACTCATCTAAAGAATTCTTGTAGCTCTATCTTGCATATTTCCTGGGTCTAGTTCTCTGTGATCATCACACAGAACCTGCCTGTCTTCCTGCTCAGTCCATTTTGCATTTAGTAAAAAGTGGGGCAGCAGTAGATAGGGATTAGTGCTTACTGTGGCAGCTGTATTCGGAAAATCCCAATTCCTGAGCACTGAGCAGGAACTTAATTTTTTAGAAATGCTGCACCTCCTATCCTGTGGTTTGAAAATCTCTTCTGATTCCTGAGCATGCACATTTGAGTGCTCACATTCCCTTCAGTTTATCCAGATGACCCCTTCGTAAAATTCCTTTCTCTCTCTCTATGTGTGTATTGCCCTCTGTTGAATGGCTGCAGTTTAGAAAGGGTATTTGTATAGTTAATTTAGTCCGGTGATAGAGGCCTGTATTTTTGAAGCTGCCCTCTATGAGCTCAGCAAGTGTGTGTTGTCTTATTATGGAGACAAAATAACCTCCATCTTTAAGGTTGCAACCTCAATCCTATGATAAGGCTGCTTTTATCCCTCTTATACCACTTAAAGAAAAAGAAAGAGGAGAGAAGTTCTCACATTTAGCATATGTAGGGGTAAGTCTCTTTGACAACTAGTATATTTGATGAAAAAAATGGTTAAATTGATTTCCAACAGGGAGAAGGGGAAGTTGCCTCTCATGGAAGAAATTGGGGCTTTCACACTGTGACACACTGCACCTCTATGTTTACCCTTATAGTGTAATTGTGTACTGTTTAATGCAAAGTACGCCACGTAAGATGTTTTTGGAATGCTCATAATGCACTGAACATTATTGTTATAGTAGTATGTTTGTCGCAATGTCATATGTATGGTTATGAGGCTTTGCTATGTAATCTCCCCAAATATGTGTCTCATGGCTTGAGGCAGATTTAGACAAAACTTTACAGATCTGGAAGACCATTCACACCTCACTAAGACTTGTATAGAACAACCCAGCTCAGCATTCCAAAAACAATGGACTGGTCCAGCTGTCAACAAGTGAATTCATAAAGAATGGCAGTGTCTCAGGACATGGAAGAAACCTTGCATGAATGCTCTTTGTCACCAGATCCTGAAAGGGGGGGGAAGGGGATGAAGAAATATGTTGAAAAAGGGAGACATTTTGGCTATTCAGGGGTCTCTCTTCCACTCCCATCTATGAATAATATCAAGCAACTGAAGTGTTGACCACTGGGAGAGGGCCTGGCTGGAGGTGCACCAACCAGCCCGTGGTGAGAATCATCTAAGACTCTAAAATTACTTCAAGTGTTAAGCTTCATTTAGACTGCAACTTGCATTTTATTTACTTTTGATCAACTGTGACCTGATTTCCTCTGACTTATAATCACTTAAAATCTTCCTGTACTTACTAGTTTGTTTTATCTAAAGCAATGCATACTGTTTAAGGTGTGTAAAGTTGAAGTAGCAAGACAGGTGCATATCAATTTCTTTGATAAACTGACTAACCAATAAGCTTGCAATGTGCAGCACTGAGCATTGCAAAATGGCCATTCCTAGGGTTCCATCTGGATTTTGCTGGATTTTCCATCTGTTTGCTGGATTCGTTCTATTGCATAATCCCATGAGTGGCTGGCCAAAAGCACTCACTCACTGTATTGAGATCAGCTTGCTTGCAGGAGGCTGTGTGTGAACTGCCCAGGAGTGGGGGTTAACAAAGCAGAGCAAGTGTAAAATGGGCTCCCAGAGTGAGGGATTGGGATGAGACAGAAATATATCAGTCCAGATTGCAGCGGGGAATGTCACACCCCTCCCCACCTCCAGGCCATGGGTCACCAGAGATCTTCAGAGATTTCAGGGAAGTGCAGAAGGCAAGATTTCAGCATGGATGCCTTTTCCCTTGCTCTGCTGCCTGGCTCCTATTGGTATTTGGGCAATATGATTTCTGTAGAACCTGTAGTTCCAGGGCCTACCACTGTTGCAGCTGGGGGACACAGAAGGGCAAATCAGAGTAAGTTAATTTGGAGTGAATGTGTGTGTTTTCTCCTGCTGGTTTGCTCTGTGGGCTTCCGCAGTTGGAGGAGAATTCTGAGGAGCTCACTTTGCTCCTCCAGACCCTTCACTAACTGTGGCCAGGTCTACACTAGAAACTTTTGCTGATATGATAATATTGGTTAGGGATGCGATTTTTTAAAATGACATTTCTAAACCAGCAAAAGCCCTACAGTAGATGCAGTTATGCTGGCATAAAAATCCTTATTCCGGCACCGCCTATTTCATTTGGCATGCAGCTTATTTTGTTTCTAGCGTAGAATAAGTCTCCAGTTCTGTTTTCTGGATTCTGTAGGTCTCCAATCATCAGCACAGAGGAGAAAAGGAGGAAGCAAGCTGCAGAAACAACATGTTTTGCTTCTTCATTTCTAAGGCCCAAATCTGTAGGCCTAAGATCCTTCCATGCTAGGATGTATAAGGATGCATGCAGCCCTTAGTCTTTAGGGATAATCAGAGGAGACTGTTCATTGTCTGATCTTTGGAAACTTTATGTTTTTATATATATATATACATAGGAACTGGTTCAATGCTCATGCAATATATGGAGTCTTATAAGTTGGCAGTACACAACACTGATCCAAAACAGCTTGACTTAAAAAGATAATAGCAAATTTCCACTACAGACTGATAAGGATTCAATTTTGACCAATCAATTAGGACTTTAAATAACACGATCTCCTCTTCTAGGTTATAGACAAGGCTGATAGACATTTGAATCACTGCTTATCTCAGATTATAAATTCAATACACTAAGTAAATATAGTATTCTTAGATGCAACAACAACCTAGAATCTGCAATTCTAATAAGGTACTGATGGCCAAGCACATACACCGTGAAACTTTCTGGACCTATTGTAGGGGTAAAAACCCCAAGAATGTAGGAGTGAAAACCCCAAAAGCCGACCTGAATAAGACATGAAGGGAGAAAAACTAAAAATAATAATAAATAGCCAGGTCCTAAATTACTATATACTAATTGGCCTGAGTACACAGCTGTTCATTCTGTTCATTCTGTTCCTTGTCTTCCTCATTTATCTGCTTATGCGTATGTAATCATTATCATTGAAGTATAATCCCATTTGTATCATAGATCACCAAGAAACAGTAAGCCTTTCCAGCACAAACAAGGAAAGGACAGGGGTCAAGGGGTCGAGGTAATTTGCTAAAGTAACAACCAAAAACAACATAACTGCACTTCATGGCTACAGGATGGGCTTCCTGGCCTAAAACACCTGTGCCGTGCTGCGACAAAACCCACCCAATCAGTAACACACCACGTACACGATTGGGAAGCAACCTGTAACACGTCATGCATGTTTTTACTTGTATAAAAAGGTAAAGCCCCCGCTGTTCGGGGCTCAGATTTTGGAAACTATTCCTCTGAGCCTTTGCTGGCAAATAAACTCTGCTGCTTTCTACGAAGCCTGGGTATCCGAGCTCCTTTCTTGCGCCTACACTATGACACAGTCAGGATTTTTTGCAGAAAAAAGGAAAGAAAAAAAGCCCGTTTCTTATACAATCTCTGGACTGTGAAATCTAACAAGGGGAAATTTTGAACAAAAGGACTGAGGTCCCCAGAGCCTTTGGGCAACACAGAGAGACTGATAGAAAACTAGCAGATTTAACATCCCTGCTATTATTTTGGACTATATTCTCTGATTCAGCTGTAATGTATTTTATCAGCTTAAACCATTTAATGACACGCATTGCTTTTTCTTAGTTAATAAACCTTTAGTTAATTTCTAAACTACAACAACGCTACTGCATTGTCTTTGGTGAGATTTGACTTGGGGTAAGTGACTGGACTTTTGGGACTGGAAGAACCTAATGTGTGGTGAATTTGGTCTTAATGATCTTTCATCATAAAGCCCTGGGTGGTAATACAGGCTGGAGGGCCTAAGGAGATGTCTCCATGTTAAGCTAGTATCGTGATCCAGGAGCACACATTTGTTGCTGGTTTGATTAAATCTGATTATGGAATAAATCACCACTGTGGGAGTATCTGCCCAGTTTTTATCAATCTGACCTGAAATTGGCATTCTCAGCTGTGATCCACACCAGGCACAGTGCCAAAAAAATATTAGGTAAGCCAAGAACACAACAACTGAAATTGAAAATCTATTTTAAAGTTCCTAAAAATGGTTTTAAAAATTTATTGCCTGGCCTACACTGTTTTAATCATGTTTTAAATATAAACAGAACAATGGATGTGTATTCCCCTCTGAATTATCATAAAAGAGTATCATTTGACATTGTTTAGGAGAGTTGGAATTGTACATTAAAGCAAAACTGCATCAGCCGAATTAATGAGGAAACATCACAGGTCTCTGCCACAGCCACTATGTTAGAAAGTCATTTCTAGAATAAGTCAAGGGTATGGACTTGATAATTCCATACATAGAATGCACTGCCCCAAGCTGGTATTACTGTTTAATTTTTGCAGATTTAAATTCTTGCATTGACAGGTTTTTCTGATGAGCTGCACTTTTGATGATAAGCACTAGAGAAGTGCATGTAAGGAAGGAGGCTAAGGAATAAGATGCAGGCAAATGCTACACAACAAAGCAAAATGAAGACAATGGAGCCTAATGGAGCACAAAATGGATTTCTTATGCCAGGGGCAGCATTTGACAACAGGGAAGTTTTGCAAGTATTTTGAGGCTACTGAGTTTTGGACCTTTAGGGCTTTGCCTTACTATCAACAGAAATCTGTTTAGTTCAATTACACAAAACATTTCAGCCAACTAGTTAACACCAAAAGACAATTCAAATGAACACACCAAGTGGGAAACTGATACATTTAAATAAAAGCAAACTTGGGTATGATAGCCAGATATTCCGGAGACTTTCAAACATGCTTGAAATTAAGGGGTTCAAACATTTCCTTTGGAAGCATCAATTCGAAGTTCCTTTTCCATACTCTCGTCCTCAACAGCTGTGTGGCTGGGTGTTCATGTGAACAATAATTCTCTCGTCCTCAGCTACGATAATAGAAGTGAATAGGTAACAGTAGCATTTACAACGAGAGTTCTGTGGCTCCTTACAGGCCAACAAATTTATTTGGGCATAAGCTTTTGTGAACAGAAACCCACTTTGTCAGACGCATTTAGAGCATTTTAGGTAGCACATTGGAGCTGCAGCAGTGACAGAAATCTCTGGTGTAAGGCAGTATCAGTCAGTGGTGTAGCAGTAGAAGCTCTGTCGGGATGGTAAGTGTTCAAGAAAATAGCACTGTGGGGGTGCAAGAAAAAGAAAGAGGGTAGATGGAAAAGTCAGGAGATGCTAGGGAGGACTCTCTAGGGAAGACAGATAGACTGGGTTGAGAAAAAAAGAGGAAGGGAGAGAGGAACCTGCTATACAAAGATTGAGAGACAGTCACAGGAAAAAAAAAGAAGTGTAGCTTGGTATCAGAAAGAAAAAAGAACCACGAGGAAAGAAGGTAATGGAAGTAGGAAAAAAGACACCAAAAAGAGTGCTACAAATATTACAGATATAACCCATGGAGTGGCGAGGGCAAGAGAAAGAAAGCTGAAAGATATTTATTTCATCTTGTTTCTTGAAAACAAAATATTTAGCGTAAAACAATCCTATTAATTCTCATTCTTGTAAACACAAAACCAGAGTGCTGAACAGCCACACTTGAGTAAACTAATCGTCCATCTCTTCTGGGTTCATGTTACCAGTTGTGGCCACTGCTGGGTGGATTGGAGGAAGACATAACTGTCCTCCTTCTGGTAGTGTTCCTAACTCTTTAATATTTTACTTTGGATAGAAATTCCTTCCAGCTGATAATAGTTGTATGCTCCCAAAGCACTGGGACTAAGAGTTTTTATATTTTATCCTAACTAAAATAATTTTAGATGCCTAATCTATTTGCTTCAGTGGTGTCATGCAGCAGCGAGTACCTCAGAATCCATGCTCAAAGATGGACTGAAAGCTGCAGTTTTCAATTCTGGCTTTCATCATATCTGTGCTATGATTTTTATCAAGCACATACATTAGCTTTAGTTAAAGATAAACAAAGAGGGTACTAGTGAGGAAGCTCCTCATTTTCCAAAGTCCAGGTATAATTATTTTAATATAGAAAATTTAGAAATGTTTTGGGCCTTGTATTTTTCAATTAATTGTTAGATTTTTTAATATTTTTTATTTATATGATCTATTTTATGTTGGAACGGTTGATAAATGCAATTATTGTCTAATTTTAACTTAAAATATTATTATGGCCTTTAAAATTCCTCACAGAGCAACAGAAAGGCATATTCAGCCTGAATAAATGAGCTGTGAATAGAGAAGTTTTGTAATAGCTGGTGGGGAACTTTAGCCCTATGCCACTCAATGACTGACTGAGTGCGTTCACATTGCTAGATTTATCTGCATATTCATTGATCTGCTGGCCCTGTTCCTGACCCACCAAAATATCATTTATCTTTCTCCCCTCTGCAAACTCTTCTCCCTGCCTGGGAAGATTAAACCCTGGCTTTCAGGGTGTGCCTATTGTACACTAAATTCTCCCCTGCAACCAAATTCTGCTCAGCATAAAGTAGGAAGTTATGGATTCCCAATTCTATGAGCCAGTGTATTCAAACTCTAGCATTAATTAGAGAAGCCTAGAGGCTGCTCTAAGTCACACCACTGTCTTATGGCCCCCGAGGGATCTTACACCAAAGGAAGAGTGATGTAGCAGAACTCTGCTGTGTCATGTCTTGACACACACCATATACTGAAGCAGAGGGAATGGCTCTCAAGGAAGCTGGCTACACAACAGTGAGAAGTTCTGCTATTAATAATACCATGAAGAAGAAATACATAGGGGAAGGGGAGAAACCAATGTGTCTTTAAAAATCAGTTTAATTTAATCTGTGACCAGAAACAGTAAAATGTCTTCATCATAATTGTTTGGTTATTACATAACATCACTCTGGGGCAGAGTTAAGTTTGGGTGCATTTCTTACCTTTAAAATGTTTGGATTCCTTGTAAGTGTACTATTAACTCTGAATTTTCTAGGTTTATAACACTCCGTTTGGGATAATTACAACAGCTCTGTAATTCATTTAACCCTTAAACTACTGATACATAGTCTCAACCTTAAGTCCACTTTAACTTTGTCTGGGATAGTAATATTAATAGCATGAGTGACTAAACACTAGGAAGTGTTTAGAGAAACTTCCAATTTGCATCCATGTTTCTTTTTATACTCAAGACTATGATGGCAGTAAATTTCTTCTAAAGGTAAGTTTTGGTTCTAGACTAGCATTCAATAGATGCCTCCTCAAGACATCTATGTATCTAGCAATAAAAGAGGAAAGATATTTACATTTATATATAGGTATCAAGCAATCTCCACATTTTTAATAAGATCAGAGCCTTATGCAGTTCTGACACTTCCCATCTTTTTTATATGAACATGTCAATTTTATATGCATTGTACAAATCAAATCCTAGAGATTGTAGGGCATTAAAAACAGCTTGCTACTCCAGATGGTTTATATAGTCTGACAAGCAGTTTCACCCTGTAGTGTAGTTTTCTGAAACAGTCCCCAATCTAGCAGCTGCACAAGAACATAGTGACAGAAGGGAATACTTGACATATTTATAACACAAAATAAAATATTTCCTATACTCAGGGGCACAAATAAGCATCTTAAGTCTACTATAATGCTATTAAACACCAGGACAAGGATTAACCGCACAACAGATTTCTTGGTATATGTAGTCTTTATATATCTGTTTAACAATTCATTTCATTTGCTTAAGATGCAACTTTGTTTTAAATTAGGTACAGGCCCATAAGAGACAGATCATTTATTCTGACTGTCACCTTTCAGTAGAAAAAGGAGGAACATGATACTGTATACTTCTTGGGACTTATACTGTAAGCATGCACCTTTTCAGCTCGACAGGCCACATGATATTACTATTTCACAAAAATACAGTCAGCTGTGTTCGCACTGATGAATCAGAAAGGAAATTCTTAAGGGCCACCATTTCATTGTGAGGTGATATACATAACATGAACAAAAACCAAGTGCTGAAAGTGCCATGCTTCACACTGAAACTGCATTCTAGAAGGCCGCTAGTTTGAAAATCGAAGTTCAGACTTCAGCTATTCAGCATATATATTGACTCATAGACTTTAAGGCCAGAAGGGACCATCATGATAATCTATTCTGACCTCCTGTACATTGCAGGCCACAGAACCTTGCCCACCAAATCCTGTAATAAACCCATAACCTATGGCTGAGTTACTGATGTCCTCAGATAATGATTTAAAGAATTCAAGTTACAGAGAATCCACTATTTACACTAGTTTAAACCTTTAAGTGAACCGTGTCCCATGCTGCAGAGGAAGGCAAAAAAAACCCCACCAGTCTCTGCCAGTCTGACCTGGGGGAAATTCACTCCCAACCCACAAATATGGCGATCAGTTGAACCCTGAGCATGTGAGCAAGATCCACCAGACAGACATCTGGGAAAGAATTTTCTGTAGTAACTCAGAGCTCCCCTCATTTCATGTCTTATCACTTGCCATTGGAGATATTTGTGCCTAGAAGTCAAAGACTGACCACAAGCCATTGTAGGAAGTCTCATCATACCATCCCCTCCACAAAATTATCAAGCTTGGTCTTAAAACAAGTTAGGATTTGGGCCCCACAGCTCCCCTTGGAAGGCTAGTCCAGAACTTCTCTCCTCTTAGGTTAGAAACCTTCATCTAATTTCAAAAACTAAACTTATTTAAAGCCATTTGTTCTTGTGTCAACATTAGCACTTAGCTTAAATAATTTCTTCTCACCCTGGTATTTATCTGTTGTTTGTTAATACTTCTGAGTTACATTTCCTTTGTGGAAAAGTTTGTGAAGAAATTCTGTGGAGTGTGGTTATTTTCTATTGAAAGAACTGGACATTTTGGCTTTGGAAAATCTTCTATGTCACTAGGTATGAAAAAGCAGGAATTGGATGACCAGTGGAGAAAAAAAGTTTCTTTCTTTGTCAGCTGGGCAGAGAACAGCAAACAGTAAAATAGGTCCCCTCCCTTTCCTGTGGGGAATAAAGCAATTGAAGGGAACACCCATACCAAAACAACTGGGAAGTACTAACTGTAAAAGATGGGGTGATGATCCATCAAATACAAGAGAAACTAGCTCTGTGAACACAAGAAATTGAAAGCAGTGCCTAAATCAAGTGGAAACTTCTGAGTGAAGGACAATCACAGAATCCATTAGCGATTGAAGGATTTACTGCCTACTCTGTACCAGAGATGGAGGGATTTATTACCCCAAGACTCTGCTAGAGACAGAGGAATTTTACTTACCCCAGAACCTCCTGGGGGGTGAGGGGGGGGGTGGACAAATTCTCTCCCCGTGCAAGTCTCTGAGAAGAGGAAAGATTTAGCTCCTGCCTAATCATCTGCCAGAGATGAGAAATTTACATCTCCAGAGTCTGCCAGAGATGAAGGAATTTGCCTCCATATCAGAAGAGAACTTCACAAATTGGTATATACTTTAGGAAAAATATGACTGATGGCTGAAAACAAACTTTATAATTCTACAGGAAGATCTAGAAAGGCTTTTGGGATAACATATCACTCTGGTTCAAAAGGTTCTTGAGGTGACAACAAGAACCAGCTTGCTGTCAGGTTCGATTTATATGGATCCCTCAAATAAGGAGTGACAAAGATTGCTTTGCATACAACTTTGTTTTACTTGCAACAATCTATACATTAACAATTACAATTTAAAAATCACCATTGATTCTTATTTAATACAACAATCTAACTACTTAAAAACACAGTTACAATTACAACTATACAATTATATTTACAAAGCTAGCTTACACTATAGGGTTATACTTATACTATTATACTTACACTGCACCAGTGAGATTTGTCAGCAGCAAAGCAGCACTCCAATTCTACTAGTAGAATTCCCGGGTTTACATCTGAGTGGAAAATACAGTCACACTCAGGTTACACATCTGAGTGGAAAATACTATCACACTCAGGTTACACAGCCCCACACTCTATACTTAGGTTTGAGTGGCAAGCTGGGGAGAGACAGTAGGTAGATCACACCTACATGTAGAACTATTCTGTTGTTCTTCCAAAGGTACAGGACATCTCCAGTTTACTTCCTGTTTGTGACTACCTTTTATATTTTTCTTCTACACAGCAATATGCCCACTTAGCCAATTAGAAGTTTCCAAGAGTGATGAGGTAATTGGGGACTGCACCCCAAAACAGCGAAACTGACAGAGTAAAACCCGATTTTATTCTTCTTAATTGTCCAGCTATTGTTTGCTGCTGACAAAGAACCACCCATTGCAATACATGTCTAAACACTATTCAAATGCAGTTTACTGGGTTCCGAGTCACAGAGATTTTGCTACAATACATGAATGGGTACTATTTAACTGAAATTTACTGAGTTTCAAGTAACAGGTTTATCAAAACCCACAGGCTACATTCTGATTGCATTGCCTTTAACACTTAATGTCTGCTGGGGTGTTTCCCGGCGCTGGTAAGTTTCAGGGAGGTTTTGCTGTGATACATGAATGGATACTATTCAAAAGATACTATTTAGATGAAATTTACTGGGTTTGAAGTAACAGGTTTTCCAAAGGCTACATTCTGATTACATTGCCTTTAGTACTTAGCGCCTGCTGACTCCTCCCGGCGCTGGTAAGTTTCACAGAGATTTTGTTACAATACTTGGCCGGCCGGGGGTTGATACAAAGCAGTTAGCATTTTACATTTCAGTCCAATGAGTTTATATTCCTATTAATTTAAAATGGAGTTGGGTCACTTTATTTATTCTATTAATTTAAAATGGAGCTGGGTCACTTTAATTATAAAATGAAACAATGTTACAACAGTTCTATCCTAGGATATATATTTAGGTAATTAAAATGTCAGAACTTGTGTAACATTTTCAGGCTTTAACAAAATTGTTATGTAAAAAAAATGTTAATTACAAGTGAACTTCTGCTACGTGTAACAGCAGGCAAAGTCAAACCTACCTGGGGTCCAGTCCCATAAACATGTTTAGGTGCCTGATTGCACAATGGAAAGACTTCAGTGGTATTTAGACCAGGCCTGCTAATGTATTACTTCTTGATGGTTTTTTCTTTCTTGGGCTTCTGTGGAGTTTGACCTTCTATTGAATATCAGTCCCATGTAATTCTCTATCTGAATGTGAAACTTCTGACTGCTTCTTGTAAAGCTTTGAGGATATGCTGTGTGTGTGTGTGTAACTGTTGGAGAAGCGCAGGCAGCCTGACTTCCAAGAAAGTACTCCAGAGAAATTTTTTCTTCCCAGCTGGCTCTGGTATTCAGCAGTATTTCAGAGGTCATGGGGCTCCTTTAGGTTTATATTTCTTGCTGAAGAACCTGATGCTAAAAACCCTTCTTTGGGAGCTAACCTAATAGTTGATTGCAAACTTTCTTGATCAGAGTACCAAATACAGAACATGTTAATGCTACAGTAAAAAACAAAACCAGATTCTGAACTTTTGGACAACCCTCACTACCTTTGTGTTGCAGACAAAAAAGATATCTTTACACGCAAGTAACTCTACTAATTTCATGTAGTTACTCCTTATTTAGAGCAATAGAAGTGAGATCAGGATCAGGCCCTCAGAAACCAAATGTATTTCTACTAAAATTATTATGACAATTAGATGCACGATTCCAGGGGGAAAGAGACAAGCCCTGCCCTGTTTTCCTAACAAGCTGTCATACGTGAACTCATCTGGTATTTGCTCACATGTATCATTGGTGTTGCAGTACAAATCAAGAGTTTCCCCGTGTAGATTAAAATGCCTTATGACATTCAGACCTGAAGAAGAGCTCTGTATAACTGGAAATCCTTTCTCTTTCATCAACAGAAGTTGGTCCAATAAAAGATATTACCTCACCCAACTTGTCTGTCTAATATGACATTCAGTCAGATATGTGTGCATATATTACTGTGCTAGGTGGCTTGTTATACTTCATTGCAAAGAAATACTGTGTCATGAGTTCATTTCAAGTTCACAGGTACATAAGACCTTGGGAGAGGTCATATTTCCCTCCCATTTATTCACACCTAACAAGCAAGAGTCTTCTTATGCAAACATCAGTTCATAGGCCCTCCCTATTCTATCTTTGTACACTATGTAGTTGGGTGCTTAACTGCCATTTGCATCTTTGAAAATCTATCCCCATTTTAAGTATATATTTGTGTCTTGTGAAGCACTCAGCATATTGATGCTTAACAAACAATATGAATGTTTAACATCAGCACCGTTAAACAGCTCATATTCAAGAAAATATATTTTAAAGCATAATTTCAGTATCATCCTGTCAACTGAATTCAAATCAATCCAGTATTTATGAAATACCATAAGGAATAGTCAGCAATTTTATTTCAGAAAATTGTATATGCACTATATATAACTATGCAGAAAATGTTTCTAGCAGGAGAAATTCAGAAACTGGATTTCAGTATAGACTAGATTTTTATATTATAATGATTTTGTTACACTAACTTTTGAGTGATAAAATATTTTTAAAAAATCTATCATCCTGCACTAGCATGCTGGAATATTTCACTGACAACTGTAGTCCAAATGGCAAGGTTCTGTTATAAGGAATTCATCACAGATGTAGTCCTTAGGCCAAATTATGACCCAAAGGAGATTGGAAATAAAATGTTAAGAAACAGCTGATATGTTTTAATCTACAAAATGCAATTTGGGCACGATCAGTAAGTTTTGACATATTTTTTACTTGCTAGTAGCACTGTTGGGGAATGTGGGAGCCATCAGTGAAGACTTTCATGGCCCCTTCCCCTCCCCTTCGGCAGCTGTTCACAATCATTCCTCAATCAGGTCCACTTCTTCAGCGTGTCAGTGAGCTTCAAAACTTTTCTCCAGATGGCTGTAGAAATTGGGAACTAGGACTAGGAGCTGCATATTAAATATCAGGGTGCCCTGGAGTTCTGAAAAGCTTAGGCTTACACAGCAACACAGCCTAGATTTTGCTGTCAGATGCAAGTGCGTGAGCATGGATATCTAGGAATTTGGTGATGATATACAGAGTGGCAGTTCAGGGTAGTTGCAATTGGGGCCTGATCCAAAGCCCCTGAAAGTCAGAAGCGGGAGACTTTCCATGGATTTCAGTGGGCTTTGGGCTAGGCCCTGCATGACCTAGATTTTGCCACATGGTTACAGGCCTGCAGGGGGTGCAGAACCTCCCTGCCCAAGGAGAGAGGAATCCTCAGAATGCACAATCACTCCCCATTTTCTTAGTTTGCAAGAGGAGTCTATATGGGACACTATGCTTTGGACGGCGCATCCAGATCCCTGTAAATATGGGCCAGCTCTGCAGACTATTGCTGAATGGTGAGACTTCTCCTTTCTGCCCCTGTCAGTTATTTGTGTCACTGTCAGGACTGAAAGGGAACAACTTCTGCCTTCCCTCAAGCACAGGGCCTGCTTATCTGGTATTGTGTGGGGCATGCAAGGGCAAGGGAGAAGTCACCTCTGCCTCCTGCCTAGGGCACCTGTGTCTAGTCTGACATTAGCATCAACAAATGTAATGTTGTTTTTCTTGTTTCTCAGAAACATCCCACAAACTTTTAACAGTGAAATTTTCAGTCATTTAATTCTGTGCATACTTCCAGAAAACCCAGCAACTATGGCTGAAATACACAGACCATAACAATGATATTGATATTAGGTAGAGAAATCTCTTAATTATGTTCAACATACAGAAAACCTTTTAAAGCCCTATTGGAAATTTAGATGCCTTAGACCAAATCATGCTGTCCTTACCCACTCCTGAGGCAGGCAAAATTCCAATTCATTTTTCATTTAAGTATCTCAAGATGCAGCCCTATATTATTTTATTTATTTGGATTTATTACAAAATAAAAATAAAAGAGAAACCTCTCCAAAGCTCTATGTTCCCTGACATAAGCTATAAAGCAACAACAAAAAACCAAACACATTTAAATAACTACTTATCCCTCAACAGCCAGCAGAACTCAATCATCCTCTGGGCAGGTCTAATTAGAGCCATGTGGGAAATACTTTTTCCATCTCACAGAACTTTTTGAGATTTCAAAAATGTTCCCGTTCTGCACCAGAATGAACCCAAGACCTTTCAAAGTTGGTTTCTTATTTTGGGGTTGTTGTTGTTGTTGTTTTTTTTTTTTGAAAAAAACAGAGAGAGAGTGAATAAGATACAGATTCAAATTCCTGCTTCAGGGCATGGACTTTGGCTGGGGTCTCCCACATCCCAAGGGAGTGGCATAACCATTGGGCTAGAGTCAGTCTCTTTCTTTGGCCTAATAAGTATTTAGTTATTTATACAAAGTGGAACTGCTCCAATAGGAGAGATTGACAAAGAGTCACCCCACAATTCCCTGGTTGTCATGGCCCTTATCTGGGATTTGGGAGATGCAGGGTCAAGTTCCTGTGTTGAATCAGGCAGAGAGCTAAACCTAGCTCTCCTAAACTACAGGGGAGGACTCTCACCAGGTTGTAGGCAGGGGACTCAGATTCTCGACCTCCCTTTCTGGTTTTGACCAGAAATTCCGTCCTGGACTGAGACCCCTTTCCTGAAAAAACTTCAATTAAAGCTGATACATTCCTGCAAAAAGTTTTGCTGTCAATGAATGGACATTTCTAATGAAAAACGATTTCATTGAAATTTCCCGACTAGCCTTAAATATAACCCCTACCACATCCCACTCAAATGAGGAGATGTGTCTTGTAGCATGCCCTACAGGACAACACTCCTGGGGTACTTTGGCTCAGGGGGTCAGAGGTGAGGGGTCACTGCAGAGAATGCTTTGCTGCCTGGCTCCCTCTCATTTAAATCAAGGGGAATCCACTGGATTGCAGCTGTGGCAGTATGACACAAAGAAAGGGGTGGTTTCTCAAGTGGAAAAGTAACAACCCATTTAGGTTCTGTGTAACCATACCCATAGCAGAACTGTGATCAAGTCCATTTAACTACGGGATTGTATTATGCTAGGACAGTGATTCTCAATCATTTTCATACTGAGACTGCCCTCGGTTCTGCCCTCTGATTTAGCCACAAGGTGACCCTAACAAGTCCAACTAAAAATGTTGCAACTACATTTGCAGAACAGCAACAACAGACTAAAAAGAGTTTGCTGGCCAGCAGTTCATGTGCTTTTAAAAATGCAAAAATTTATTTGGGAATCTGTTTAAAGTCAAAACTTTACAGTGATGATCAAAAACCCCCTCCAAAGTCACAGTGTTATTAGGAAAATTGGTTAATTTATACGGCAAGGAAATAGACTGCAGTATAAAGATCCAGAGCTGTGATCCTGCTTCTTTGTGTGGCTCTGGATTGGGCCAAAGGATAAGAAAATAGCCAATCTTAGCTGGTCATGCTCAACTTATGTAGAACCAGCTGTGACACTCAGCCCCACTTTATTCACTCCCTACTAATTACTGTAATAATCTTTGTAGAAAATGTGCATTGTGAGGTATCATTTGCAAACTAATAACACACTGATTGTTAATGTTATCGTGTGATATATGTGTTTGATGTGTATTAAGAGTTATGACATATGCTGGAATTATTACTAAACCAGGCCTGCCACTGGGTTGGTACACAGGCCTGCCCCACACAAAGGAAAGAGTTTTCCCTATCTGGAAGTTACTTCCAAAGACAACGAGAATTCATTAACATATGGTGTAGACAGACCCATCAAGCTAAAATGAGGTGGAGGCAAACCTCACACTAACAAGTGGGGGAGAAGACAGCCTGGTGTCTACACCCAGCAGGAGAGAGAAGTTTGGTCTGGGTTTTACTTTTCAAAGAATACATTGCAAAGGTTTACTGGTCTATAAAGACAGGGGAGCTGAACCTCAAGTGATAAGCAATTGAATCAGTTGATTGTATACAATTTTACTGTATTATAAAAGTGTGTAGAGTGAGCTATTTTATTAAAGCTTATGACACCCCGGTGATTAATATCATTGTGAATTGTATGCATTAACATGACATAAGGAATTATGGATACTCATTGAAATTAGACTGTCCAGTCTGTGGTGATACAGGGAAAAACAGGTTTCTTCCCAGACAGGAAAGAAGGTAGCTATTTGCCTGTTCCCTCATAAATTAAGTATGGTGGAATCAAAACAATGGAAGCCCTTTACATACAGGGGAATGGGAAACCTACAGGAAGGGAAGAACAGCATGAGGTCATCCTGCCACTGGAAACAAGGTCATTGAACTTTGGAAGTTATAAGCAATGACAACAGTCATCTTTGGCGTCCATCACTAGACAGACATAGGGGAACAGAACTCTTGCAAGCTGAGAAAAATGGGTCCTTCAAGCAGGAAGTACTGATGTCTCTGGACCTGAATGTAGGTGAGAAATCTGCTTAGGGACAGATCCTTCACATAGGAAGATAAGGGAAACCAGCCCCTTATATTTCTGTGGAAGGTCCTGATCGAGGGCAAGACAGCCATAGCTGGGAAAAAGAGTGACTGATGAGAGAAACCATCTTGAACAAAGCCTGTATTGCTAGATTAAGTTTTAGACTTTTAGATGTGTTTTCACTTTTGTTTTAATTGTAACTCTTTCAAACCTCATTCTTTTTTCTTGGCATCACTTAACCTATACCCTATTATTAATTAATTGGTTTTATTCTTACTATAAACCAACTCAGTGCTGTGTTTAAATAGAAGGGTGTATTTACCCCAATTAAATTCATAAGTTGTGAGTTGTATCTTTAGAAAAACAAATGAACCACATTATTGCTCTGAACTGTCCAGGAGAGCAATAGACATTGCAGCTCACACAGTTTTGGGGAAATTCGGGACTAGGAGTGTGTTGGGGCCATCTATCTGGTTGTAACCAAGGCTGGTGGAAGCCAGAGTAGGGCTAAAGATAGGCTGCTGGGGTCAGAGCTGCTGAACAAGGCTGTCTAGCACACAGAATGGTGTGAACTGCATGCTTGTATCCTAGCTGTAAACAACCAAGGCTGGGAGCTCCAGAAGGAAGTAACTGTAAAACACACAGGGTTACTATGTGAGTGGTGACATAATCCCTCACTGCTTTGTATTGCACTCCGGAACCTGAAGTAGGCCATCACTAGTTCACTGAATGGTTCACTAAGATCTATGAATCTTTCAATGAATCTGCTCTCAGTATGAGATGAAAATGGGCTTCATTTTGCCCAAAATGTAGCCTAGGTTCACTTCAGGTTTGGTTTGCTCCTTCTGTTTTAGAAAGTTCTCTGTCCTCTGCAACAGGGTGTTTCAATACAGTGAATCCTTTATAGTATGTTATAGTCTAGGGCAGTGGTTCTCAACCAGGGGTACGTGAGATTCTGATTTTGTAAGCAAGTAGTTTTTAAGTTATTTGAAACTTGGGACTACGCAAGACAAATCAGACTCCTGAACGGGGTACAGTAGTCTGAAAAGGTTGAGAGCCACAGGTCTAGGGTGCATCAGGTGCATGGATAATTTAATTATTTGCATCAGAACCAGTGGAGTCCTTTGGATTTTGCTACTGCTTAGGAGGTGTGAGGGGGACAGTGTAGAAAGATAACACACTCTAATAAAAGTCTCCTAGTGTTGGCAGAAATGTCTGAAATTCCCAGCTACCCTAAAAAGAGAAATAGGAAAAAAACCCAGCTTGGCTACCCCCAAACTCCTAAGAGGGATTAAAGGGCCTGCCTGACACTCCCCAAAGACATTTGGCCTGGATTCACAAAGCGACAATAGGGGTGTGTGCTAAGCCCTGCACCTCTCAAGGAGCTAGGTACCTAAATCCAGGTTGCAGCGAGGTGTGTCTCTCTGCTTGGGATTCACAGGCAGGAACCCTCTCCAGCAGTCTGCTGCCTAAGAATGGTTTAGGCGCCTACCTGCACACAAAACAGCTGGGATTTAAAGAGGGGGCCTTATACCTCTAATGTGATTTCCCTAACCAACAGATTACAGAGCCACGCATACTCTTTCTGTGCCCCAGTTATTATTTAATTATGTAATACAAGGTAGAACAGCTTTAACAAGAATGATGGGGAGAGTCCCACATCAGAATATTCCACAATCCAGTGGTTAGGGCATGCACCTAAGAGGTGAGGAATCCCTATTCAAATCCCTTTTCCACATCACACATAGGAGAGAAAAGAATTGGGCTCTCCTACATCCATGTTAGGTGCCCTAACTACTGGGCTTACGGGTTATAAGGGAGGGCTCCTTTTTCTTCCCCCTTCCCCATTGTGTGCAGGTAAGCATGCTTGGAAGAGGCCTACCAGATCAGGCCCTGCAGATGAAAGAGGCAGGGGAATGCCTCTCTCCACCTAACTTGAGGATCATGCTGAGGTTTAAGCATAAGATAGGCACCTGGATGCGTGCATGAGACATCAGTGCAGATGCCCAGCGGCAGAAACATAAGTGCCAGGGGGACTTTTACAGTGAAAATGTAGGCACTGAGTGAGTTTTAGATGCCTGTAGGGTTAGATGGCAGAGGTTTTATGGATTGCAGTAGCAGCTAAATCTGGGATTAAGGCATCTAAATCCCATTGTGAACCTGGATCTTTAAAATGACATGTTGCAGGCCACTAGGCCAGCCCTTCAAATAAACAACATGGGATGGGAGCTCAAGTCTATGAAAAGGAGGAAGCTTTGGTAGTAAGGACATAAAGGGGAAGGATTTCCAACATATTGTTTGAAGTGGAAATTGCAGTGGGATAAATTATACAACACTAGCATTACAACTGTTCTGTAGTGAAATGTTAATTTCATGTCAAAAATTGATCATACAAAGATAGAATATGCATTTAAAATTCATCCAAAATGTTATGCCACAGATAAATCCCTGTACAAGGCCAGGGGGCATGCAGTACTCCTAGACAAGCCAGACCAGATCCTAAAAGGTGTTTAGGCTCTCAGTGGATTTAAGCGTCTAAATACCTTTGAGGATTTGGGTCTCCCTCCCTGCCCAAAAAACCTGGTAGCTCTGGCTCTCCTTAAACACCACAATAATGCCCTTTTATTTTTACAAGCAAATCCCTACCAGCCAGAGTAGGTGAATTAAACCCTCCAATTGCTCCACCCCAATTAAGTTTAACAAGTTCCTGTATAAAATTAGCCCCAAGTCATTTTTCTATCTTCCTGGCTCACAGATGGTTACTGTGCTCTAGAAACTTTCTAGAACAATAAAATTCCATATAGTTTCAACTCCAAATCTTGCAGAACTCAGCAAGTTTATCTGAGGTTTGCTTTGTGATGATAGAGTTATATCTTAAAGTGAAACAAAGGGGATGTAAGCTTACAATTTGCAGGAACTATCTGAAGCCTGCATCCCAAGGAAGGGGAAAAAATTCATAGGCAAGAATTGTAGACCATGCTGGATGAGTAAGCATCTCAGATTAAGAGAAGGCAGAAAGCCTACAAGGAGAACATGGGAGGAATCATCAAGGAAAGCTATCTCTTGGAGGTCAGAACATGTAGAGATAAAGTGAGAGCAGGCCAAAAGCCAAGTAGAGTTGGACCTTGCAAAGGGAATTAAAGCTAAGAGTAAAAGGTTCTATGGTCATACAAATAGGGAGAAAACAAATAAAGAAGTGAGACCACTGAGGATGGGGTGGAGGTTAAGGATAATCTAGGCATGGCTCAATATCCAAACAAATACTTTGCCTCCATTTTTAATGTGGCTTGGGGATAGTGGTAGGGTGGCTAATGGGAATGAGGATATGGAGGTAGAAATTACCACATGCAAGGTAGAAGCCAAACTTGAACAGCTTAATGGGACTAAATTGAGGGGCTGGATAATCTCCATCCAAGAATATTAAAGGAACTAGCACATGAAATTGCAGCCCATTAGCAAGGATTTTTAATGAATCTGTAAACTCAGGGGTTGTACTGTATGACTGGAGAATTGCTAACATAGTTCCTATTTTTAAGAAAGGGAAAAAAGTGATCCGGGTTATTACAGGCCTGTTACTTTGATCTCAGCAGTATGCAAGGTGTTGGAAAAAATGTTGAAAGAGAAAGTAGTTAAGGACATCCAGATTAATAGTAATTGGGACAAAATACAACATACCTTTACAAAAGATAGATCGTACCAGACCAACCTGATCTCCTTTTTTGAGAAGATAACAGATTTTTAGACAAAAGGAATGCAGTGGATCTAATGTACCTAGATTTCAGAAACACATTTGATACAGTTCCACATAGGGAATTATTAATTAAATTGGAAAAGATGGAGATTAATATGAAAATTGAAAGCTGGTTAAGGAACTGGTTAAAAGAGAGACTACAACGGGTCATACTGAAAGGTTGTCAGGCTAGAGGGAAGTTACTAGTGGAGTTCCTCGAGGATTGGTCTTGGGACCAATCTTATTTAACCTTTTTATTACTGACCTTGGCACAAAAAGTGGGAATGTGCTAATAAAGTTTGCAGATGACACAAAGTTGGGAGGTATTGCCAATACAGAGAAGCAACGGGATATCATACGAGAAGATCTGGATGACCTTGTAAACAGGAGTAATAGAAATAGGATTAAATGTAATAGCAGAAAGTGCAAAGTCATGCATTTAGGGACTAATACCAAGAACTTTTGCTATAAGCTGGGGATGCATCAGTTGGAAGTGACAGGAAGAGAAGGATCTGGGCATATTGGTTGATCACAGGATGACTATCAGCCTCCAATGTGATGTGGCCATGAAAAAAGCTAATGCAGTCCTAGGATGCATCAGAAGAGGTATTTCCAGTAAAGAAAGGGAAGTGTTAGTACCGTTATACAAGGTACTGGTGAGACCTCATCTGGAATAGTGTGTGCAGTTCTGGTCTCCTATGTTTAAGAAAGATGAACTCAAACTGGAACAGGTACAGAGAAGGGCTACTAGGATGATCCGCAGAATGGAAAACCTGCCTTATGAGAAGAGAGTCAAAGAGCTTGACTTGTTTAACCTAAGAAAAAGAAGGCTGAGGGAAGAAATGATTAGTTACTATACATACATCAGAGGGATAAATAATGGGAGGGAGAGAAATTATTTAAGTTCCGCGCCAATATGGACACAGGAACAAATGGATATAAACTGGCCATCAGAGAGTTTAGACTTGAAATTAGATGCAGGTTTCTAACCACCGGAGAGGAGGGAAGTTCTGGACTAGCCTTCCAAGGGGTGCAGTGGGGACAAAAAACCTAGTTGGCTTCAGAACTGAACTTGATACATTTATGGAGGGGATGGTATGATGGGACAGCCTAGTTAGTCAACTGACTGATCTTTGACTACTAGTGGCCTGTGTTGGGATGTTTGATTAGATGGGTTCTGAGTTATTACAGTGAATTATTTCTTGGGTTCTGGCTGATGAGTCTTGTCCACATGCTCAGGATTTAAATGATCACCATCTTTGGAGTGGAAAGGAATTTTGCCCCAGGACAGACTGGCAAAGGCTCTGGGGGTTTTCGCCTTCCATTGTAGCATGGGGCACATGGCTCATTTGCTGGTGGATTCTCTGTACTTTAAAGTCTTTAAACCATGATTTGAGGACTTTAATAACTCAGTCAAAGGTTAAAGGTTTATTATAAGAATGAGTGGGTGAGGTTCTGTGGCCTGCAGGAGGTCAGACTAGATGATCATATTGGTCCCTTCTGACCTTAGAGTCTATGAATCTATGAATTTATAACTAAAAGTAGGGTAAAGGTGTGCACAACTGCAGAGTTTCACATAGCTTTAGAAACAAGTTCTTACAAATCTCTTCTTTTCTACCCACCCATCTCAGTAGCTTTTGATATCACAATTATCTCCTAGCTAGGAAAGCTAGTAAAAGTACTAAAGAATTAAAACATGTGCATAAAAATCAGATTGTGTTAAAAGTTACAAATCAGAGGAAAACAGTTTAGCTAAAGGAGTGGCATTTTCATGTGTTGCTTTTAATAAAACAAACACAAAAGTAAGTTGCCTTTACCAAGTCTCAGCATCGCAGAGAACGATTGCATCTATCATTGCCTGATGATGTAATTGTATTAGTTTATAACAAAATGTTAAGGGCAAAGATAGCTTTCTTAAGTCAATTTGTGATGCACATTGCTTCTTATAAAGGAATAGGAAACTGTTTTTAAGAGTAGACGGTTGAGGCAGTGTGATACCGAGGTGAAATAAGCTCAGTTTGCTAATCAGGGAAATTTGTGTGACTAACTCAGTCCATTTGAGTGGAAGGCGGGGACAATCCAAGAGAGACAGGCAGAGTCTGATGTATCAGTCCTTGTCTGAAAAATTGAAGTCGTGCCAAGCTCAAGAGCTCAGAAATGAGGAGGCAAACCAAAATAAAGCCATAACATTTTATGTTCCTTGACATGCACATGAAGAACTCAGCACATGCCCCCCATCCCGCATGTGCCCATTGTATTATCATTGTTGTATCTATGGAATCAGAGACCTTAAAAAGGAGGCTGATATTTTACAAAAGCACTTTTCTTTACAAAACAAGCTGGCACAAAGTTTGAGTGGCAGTTTTGTTTTCTTTTGTTTCCAGTGACCACCCCCTGTCTTGATCTCTACACCGAGCACTAATATCTAGTGACTGAACAATATGCTGCAAGTAAGCACTTTATTACAACCATTGCAAATAACATCATTTTTGAAATAAGTATGAATCTCAGTGTGGGGATAGTTGAAGTTCAGCACATTTCCCGTTTGCTGATTGGGAAACATGCCTTCAGACATGGGTGGCTGCATAACTGTGACACCTGATAAACTAACCACACTATTGTTTTGGCTGGGTCTGCCAGCTAACTGTCCCAGACCCATCCAAACAGTGATGGTTACAAATCCAGGTAACATTTAGTAATACATCACTGGTGGTTGTCTAAACATCTTACACAAAGCCATCAAGAATAGTAGCTGATTTATCCAGCAGATGGAGCACTTTACTCACTTAAAGTGCTGCAACAGTCTGACAAATGTTTTGGTTCAGAAGCAGAGGCTGAAGAGTCAAACCATGCTCAGTAGTAGAATCTGTAAGAAATTTCCCCCCCCCTCAGACACTGCATGCTTGCAACGTGCTTAACAATGATATTTAATGAACTTGGCAGGTGCACGTATACTTTGGAGCCATTTGTTGCTTTTGCAATTTCCAGAAATACAGTATTTTAGCTTAGCTCATCAATAAGCTCTTTTCTCAAAGTGAAATTTTACTGTGTATTCAAAACACTAAAACTCTGCAAATTTTGTGAAATGAAATCATAACTCAGTCTTTGGAAGTTGATCTTTCATCCGTACATCAGACTGACCTTTTGCTGGTGAGTCATATCTTTTGTCGCAGACACGGGGCTTTTAAAGAAATGCTAAGGAAGCCTTTAAAAGAAGAGAAACTATGCACCTGCACCGTAACTGGTAATTCCTGTGGTATCTCTGGAGAAATTATTGTCAATTAGAGGAGGGCAAGTAAAGGACATGAAAAAGTGGATACGGAGGAAATAAAATCACAAAACTAACAGGCAAAAATGACTCAAAAAGTCCTGAAAGTAACATTAATACTAATTTAGTGATGTAAAAAAGCATAGGACATTTGAAAGCAAAAATCAAAATGACACCACTTCTTTGCTCAAAAAGGAGCTCCTTCTATGATCGTTCAGTCTATCTAATGGTCATTTTCCCGGAGTCACTCCCTCTGCCATGTTATGATATTTGGGGGTTTTGCCACTTTCCTGGGTATTGTTCCTGGGATTCTTCAAGGATCCTAGTCCATTATTACTACACACATTGACTCACTCTCTAACTTGAGCCTAGTCACTTGATTTATGCAAAATGAAACTGTTGTACCAAATTACTTGCATACATTGCCTAAGCACTGATGGATGACTAAGCTTTGCAGTGTACCCATGCTGAAGAGGCTGAGAAAATGGATTGCAAGAGTTGCAAATTGTTCAAGCACCCTTTACTGGAGTTTAAATGTACTGGAGTTTATACAAGAGTTGGTGAATATGAGATTGTATTCTTACTTCTCTTAGTGTTAAAAGACCTAACAATTTTATCTATTTGACATTTCATCATCATGTGTTCTTTTTTTCCCCCCTCACTGAATGAGTAGAGGGGGAGTATCCCTTTTTTGTTATAATTTGTGGCATTTATCAGTTTGCATTTTTTTTTCGTTCTTATTGGGGGAAGGGTTTCTCTGGGATTGTTCTTTGTTTACCACTGCCATTTTTACAACCTAAATTTTGGAAGACATCCCTGCAGCTAAAAGGATTTCAGGGTGGTAGTGCCTTTCTCCAGAGATGACAGTACTACCAGTCAGTCAAATGACAAGGTGTTCTGCTGTTTTCCTGATATCAGGTGTTTTATGCTGCTTCCATAAAGCCCTTTCCCTCTGGACAGCGAGGGTACAACCTTATAATGTGGATACTTCTCACCTTGTCTTTTGCAGTTTTGACAACAGGAATTGTTTCAATTGTAATCCAGTTTAGTTTAATTTTTGACATTCTAGTGTGATAAACAGAATTGCAGCCTTACAAAATAGTCACAAAAATATACCAGCTTGGATTCAGACTCATCTTTTACGATAATGAAGAGGATGATTGCTGGGGTCCATTAAAAAAAAGGCTACTTGCTCTGTGTTTGTGGTTAAAAAGAATTTTGCAAGGTTTTTACTAAAAGTCTTTAAAATAGTGGTAGTGTTAAACAATGGTGATCTGAGAAAGAATGATCTGGATTGCTTGGCAAGCTAGGGGCAAGCAAGCAATATGCATTTGAATATGTCTGAATGTAAATGTATGCATCTAGAAACAAAGAATGTAGGCCATGCTCACAGGATGGTGGCTTCTATCCTAGGAAGCAGTGACTCTGAGAAAGATTTGGGGGGTTATAGTGGCTAATCAGCTGAACATAAGTTCTCAGTGTCATGCTGTGGCCAAAAGACATAATGTGATTGTAGGATGCATAAACAGGGGAATCTTGAATAACAGTGGAGAGGTTATTTTATTTCTATATTTGGCACTGGTGCTACCACTGCTGGGATTCTTTGTCCCGTTCTGGTGTCCACAGTTTAGGAAGGATGTTGATAAATTGGAGACAATCTGGAGAAGAGCCACGAATATGATTAAAGGATTGGAAAATATCCCTTATGGTGACAGACTCAAACAGTTCAGTCTACTTAGCTTAACAAGGGATGATTTGATCAGACTATAAGAACCTACATGGGAAACAAATTTGATAATGGGCTCTGCAGCCTACCAGAGAAAGTTATAACAAGATCCAATGGCTGGAACTGAAGCGAGGCAAGTTCAGGCTGGAAACAAAGCATAAATGTTTAACTCTGAGGGTAACTAACCATTGGAAGAACTTACCAAAGGTCATGGGTAAGATTCTCCATCACTTGCAATTTTTAAATCTAGATTTTATTTTATTTAAATAAAAGTTATGCTCTAGTTCAAAAGGAATTATTTAAGGGAGTTCTGTGGCTTGTGATCAGACTAGATCACAGCGGCCCCTTCTGGCCTTTAAATCTATAAATTTCTCATTGGATCTATCTATCTATCTATCTATCTATCTATCTATCTATCTATCTAATCTAAAGCATTGCTATGTTCTGTCTTTCCATATGAAATAAAAGGTACTCTGTGAAAGGCCCTAGTAAATAGATTAATTTACCAGAGGATATGGTCAGCATTTGTGGCATGAAAGGCCATGTATGGCCATAAAAGCACAATATTCATAGCTCCCACAGAAAGTCCATTTAAAAATAACATATGATCCAATTTGTAACAAATAAATAAAAAAGCAAGAGTCTCCAGCTCTTCATCTAAAATAGAAAAGTATGTAATGAAAACACTGACCTCAGAGGACAAGGTCAGAGTCTCATGCAGTTGAATTTAGCCTTGATGGAAGCTGGTCCAAGGCAATTCCATGAGTCTTCTAGATTGTGCAGCCATGGAGGCTTTGTCTGATAGTAGGGGGGAAAACTTCACTTCTTCCGTGACTGAGGAATATTGAATTTCGCATTCTGCACCCTCCCTGTCCTAGGGTAGAGTCTGGGTTGCCAGAGATTTCTAGGTTCTGAAACACTCAGGGCATTATTATTCTTTATAGTCCAGTAGTATCTAGAGGCCTCCACCCCATTGTGCTAGACACTGCAGAAAAATATAACAAAGAGATGATCCCTATCCTAAACAGCTTGCAACATATAAGATGAGACACAGCAAGTGGATACAACAAATGTGCAGACACTTCAAACGGACAAACGGAGAGGTGAGCCTCTGTCAGCTAAAAGGCAGCCAGTCACCTGGAAAAGAAGCTTAAAGGAAATGAAGATACTTTCACAGGGGCATTTGAAATGGGGAAAAGACGCCTCCCCCCACCCACTTTCCCCCTATGAACCTCTAACGACTGAGGTTGAAAAGAGGCATCTCTCAGAATTTCCAGTTAGATGTAGAACTTAAATGTCTGTGCAAGTGGAAAACTGAAAAATAAATTGTGTTACTAAAAGTAATCAGCCAACAATCTTCCTGTGCATAAAGACCACCTCGTTCTTATCATCTAATAGTGTCACAATTTCTCATTTGAAAGCCCATGAAAATTAAAATGATACATATGGCAACATATATAAGATCTAATTTGGTTTAATTGAAACTAATTTTGTGTAAATTGCATATTCAAGTCTTTGACAAAGCATCTCTTGGATTAACATTGTGTCGATTCTGCTTATCAAACCAAAATTCAGAGAAACTGGCCAGCAGCTGCATTGGAATGATGTTTTTGAATTCAGGCTGTCAATAATGAACAGGCTAAATTTGTTTGAGAAGATCATTATACAGGTGAGGATACTTTTTCAGACTTCCAGTCATTAGAGAGAATAAGAACCTTCCTTTTGGGGAGATGGATGGTAAACTATATTAGGTATAAATTCAGCCCTAGAAAATAGTACTTTTTAATAATGATGCCAACAAAAATGGTGAGGTCTAACAAAGCTACAAGGATTTGGGGAGATTTAGCACTAACTGTATGTTGGTTTTCCCCTACAATTAATTTATTAAGTGAATTTGAACTGCTTATGAAAGGTGCCAGATTGATGTTACTGGAAACTCTGAACTATTTTCTCTGTTTATCTAGAGAATAGTTATGGAAAGCAAGGAAAGCTTCCCCTCCCCTTTCCTTTGAAAGCCATGATTCCACAGTCTTTATTTAGAAATAAAGTAATAGATAACAAATGGGAAAAAAAGGGAGCAACTGATACAAATTAGAAGTTAAAAAGTGAAAAAAAAAAAACAATAAGGGAAATTAAAGACATCAAGAAAAATCCATGGCCCTTAGGACTGAGGACAATAAGACAGAGTGTTGTAAGTATATATTGGGAACAAAAGAGATCCTACCAATGGCATAGGCCCACTACTAGATGGAGATGGTAAAATTGTTAGTGACTCAGATAAAGCAGTACCATTCAATGAATATTTATGTTCTGTATTTGAAAAGAAACAGGATGATGTACTCATATCATCTGAGGATGATGAAGTATTTTTTTCCAATTCATTAGTAACTAAGTAGGTTGTTAGACAACATCTACTAGGGATAAAACATTTTTGAGATAGCAGGCCTGGAAAATTTGCACCAAAAAGTTCTCTAAGATTTGGCTGAGGAAATTTTGGCCTTCTGATGTTGATTTTTAATAAAGCTTGGAAGACTGGGTAAATTCCACAAGACTGGAAGAGAGCTACTGTTGTGCAAATATTCCAAAAGGGAAGCAGGATGATCTGGGTAACTACAGACCAGTTAGTTTGTCTTACTCCTAAACAGGAACACTCTGCTGTTTTGTTTATTTCCTCCAGCCCCTGTAATCTTCTGATTAGCATTTTGCTCAGACTGTAAATGGGCATTCATTGTGAATGATACAATACTCAATTTGCATATTACCAGCCAGAGTGAAATAAGCTTTTATTTCACCCTGCCTGCCAAGAGTATGTGGATTATTTTTTGGTGACCTGTCTCAACTCACAGATCTAGAAAACATATTTTAGTGTATATACATAATGCCTCACATATTTAAGGTACATACATCTCACAGTGGTTAGGATGACATGTGTGACAAGGGCTTTCATTAGAGACCTTATATGACATTATTTTGGTGAACCTAAAGGCAGTTGGTATCATGAGTTCCTTGGGTCACAGTGTTGGTCTGATTCCTGTTACTGACTGACAAGTGTCCATCTGTGTATGGCATAGAACTGGTTTACAGATATTTTATTTAAGAAACCTATAGGTTTACAACCTGTAGGACATTAGCTTAAGTAGTTAGCATAAGGTTTTGAAGGCAATGAGCCCCTCCACCCTCTCCACTCTGCTCTTGCAGCAAAGATGGGAGAAGCTATGCCCTGGGTTTGAGGGGGAGGAGGGTCGTACTTGTGGCCATGCAGGCTGGGCCACTATTTGGCCCTGAATAACAAGAAACAATTCACACTGGTTTGTAGAAAAAGACTCAGACAAGTTCATTTTCCCCTCCATGTGCTCTTAAAAAAATCAGATCAAGATACACACATTGTTCAAGGCTTTCATCCAATTTTGATAGACTCTAGGTACTGAAAGTAGTGTAAATTGCTGTAGTTAAGCCTACTGTTAGCTTCCGAATCAGCAGTGATAAAGCATTATTTCAGAGCTGTGGAAAGTTATTGCTTTGGTAATGCCAGTCCTGCTGAGCCATCAAGCATTGTCAAACTGGGATTTGTGAGGAAAAGATCACATAGTTGGCAATCCAGGATGCAAGGTCAAGTTAAAGTAACTATAGTGCTTCTCATATGGCTACCCCCCTTAGGCACATTTGATTCCTGAACAGAAATTCAAATGTTTATGTTTCACTAGAAAAAATAATCAGTTTTTGATTTTTCAGTTAAAACCATAACATCTGCAACAAAACTGGGCATGTTTTGTGAAAACTTCCATTTTGTTGAAAAGACATTTTCTGTAGCAAAAACATTTTGGTGGAAAAATGTCAAGCAGGTCGGAGCTCTGGAATGCATTCCTCCTGGAAATGTCAGAACTCAGACACGTTTAGAATGAGATGTGTCATATTTATTTTTATTTTTTCTCTACATATTCTGTAAATGGCTGCCTCTGGCATTTCCCATCAGTTAGCCTGCTGCCAAGCTCCCCCACCTCTAAGTATGCTTCGGTGGATTGGGGGAGCATACGGTCTCTGTTGTGGTAGGAACTGTTATTTGGGATGATAGCTTAACCTTGTGCAGTGTGTATGATAAGCATGGGGCATCCTCCGGAGGCAGGTTCTGGCACTACAGGTGCCCGTGCCTCTGTTTCCCCTGTCTTTCTCTCATGAAAGAAACATAGTCTCTCAGTGTCCCTTTCCAAGGCCTGCATCTGGGCATAATTTATTCATGTACCTTCCAATTCCCACAGTACAATGAATCAAGATACAGTGATTTTCCAGTCCCCTCTCAAGGGACATCATTTCTAAGTCACCCATCCTTGAGTCCACCAACACTCAGTTGCCAGTTCCTTTATGCCCTTGTTCCAGATCCCCACCCCCCAGCAATCCACCCAAGAATGTGACCAGTCTCATGACTCTTCTACCCAGAATAAAGCAGGAAAGGGAAAGGTTGCAAACACCCTGGGTATATACCGTAGGTCCAGAGGCTTAACTGTTACAATTCAATGTGAGTAGCAGTGGTTTTTGTTTGGGACCTTGGGCTGTCCCGCCGAGAGGCAGAGCTCTTCATTCTTAATGCCTGAGGCACCCAGTGCAGTCTCTATAGGCACTTGCAGGTTTCCAGGCCAGTCTCAGTTAGTGTCTTTCACTGGGGCCCCTCTCCTCTGGCTCCCTGGACAGCTGCTGCTGCTTGTCCATAAGTCCCTGTGATGGACTATATAAGCCCCACACAAGCATGGAAAGGGTTAAGGAACTACTTGGAGTTGGAAGGATTCTACCCTCTCTGCTCCTGCAAATCATGCCAAGACTGGAGAAGGAGTTAAAAGGTAGCAAGCTCTTCTCAGAGATGGGCAACACTAGGAAGAGAACAGATAGTCCAGCCTCTCCAGCCCTGAGGAAAAGTGATAGTGATTCTCCCAAAGCCCCCTCTGCAGTAAGAGAAGCCCATATTATTGCGTATTCTGTGTCCTTCCTATTCTAGCAACAGAGTTAGAATATTATGGGATAGCTCAGCAAGTGCTGGCTGGTCTCAGCTGTAATTCAATAAATGCTGTCTGTGTGTTTACATCTCTGTGTTCCTGTGCTGGTTTCTCTCTGGGTGCAAGTAACTTCCAAGGATCCAAACATAACACATGTCCTGGAGGAAGCTGCTGACAAGTTGTTCTTTTCCTTTCTTCCGTGTAGCTCCTACAGCGTGCTGTACCATGGGCAGATTTGTGACAGTCCCAAGCAGACGTGCAACCAGCTGTGTCATCCAACAGTCACAGCCCGTTCCACGTACAGCTCTGCCCGCAATTCCTTGGGCTTCTCTCCGGCACCCTGCTTCCATACAGCTCACCCAAGCAGAGCTCATCCACTCCCTGGTTCAGGACCTATCCCTTTACCTGGCAAGGTGAAAGGGTGTGCTGTGAGTCTGGGGGTTGATGGGGGTCAGTCTCCTGCTTTGCAGATCCATCACGCATGCCTCTCTTTCTTTCAGAGCACTGTAAGAAAACACAGCACCCGAGGCTCTTGGCAACACCACTCTGTACCCTGGCAGTGTGAAGCCATTGGTCTGTGGAGGAAGTGGGGGGAATCCACTAAAAGGGTGTGTGGAATTTAGGAGTAAAATTCCTACAAACCACATAGCTCAAAATCAGGGACAGGCCTGAGGGATTTATAAATTAACAGGGACTCTGAATACGAAGGCCCCTCCCTCCCCTTTTTCCAAAGACATTTTAATTAAAAGGAATGTCTTGGAAAACCTTTCCTAGAGAGTTAGAGCTAAATTCTGCAGTCAAAGCTGAGCAATGGCTCTCATCAGACAAGTTGATATTAATTGGGCTTGACTGAATTCTTCATTCTTTATTCTTAAAAAATAAAAAACACTATTATTATTTATAATTTATATTATAGTATCACATAGAGTCCCCAACTTACATATGCAAAAGAGTTTATAATCTACATGAACAAGACAAAAATAATCTTATCCCCATTTTACAAATGGGAAACTGAGGTCCAGAATGATTAAACTACTTGCCTAAGTTCATAAAGGAAATCTGTGTCAGTGCTGGGTATTGAACCCAGCTCTTCTGAAAAGCAGCTCAGTGCCTTAACCATGTGGCCAGTACTGAATAGGTTGATACTTTTATGGTGGAGGCTGGGTGAAAGCTCATTGAAGTTGGTAGGTATGACAGCTACTCTTCATTCAGGTTAAATGTAAAAAACTCTTTTTTGGAATAAGATAGCTGAAACAATAGAAGAACAGGCCACATTCAAGGCCAGTTAGAAACGGAGTTATATGGACAGAAGATTTTCACTGGATATTGTTTGATAGACATTTACGTGTTTGTGAGCAGAAGCAGCCAGAGAATGGGCTTAGAGAATCAGCCAATAAACCAAGCAGACAACAAGAGAAGCACTGGAAGTGGTCCTTAGAGAAAGTGAAGACAGAGCTTTTTGCTCTCAGTGCTGGCCGGAAAGAGGCTTGGAACTGTGAGCAAAAGAAGCTGCCTCCTATTGTACTCCTACTGCATCTAGAGAAATGGGATTTTGTATATGCTATGTAAATAAATAGGCTTGCATCAGAGCAATAGCTGACTTTATCATAATTTTTTCCTCCTAATGGAAACAACCCCCAAGACCCTGATTATTGGCTAACCGTTTGGGTCAATAAGGGATAACAATCTTATGAAACATACAGAATTTTTCTGAGTGAAAATACTGATTCTTACACCTGTCATGGTCTTAGGGCAGGCTGCCTCTTCTGAGACCCTTTACCAGTCCCCTGTGTGGCAGGATCTTGCTTCCATTTTTTTTTGGAGTCAGATCCCACAATCTAGCCACTTTCTGACTGGATGTCCGGGTTACACCTCCGTGGTGCCAACCATGTTACTTAATAGGTCCATCTAAGTTTCTACCCTGTGGTCAGGAGCCTGTGGCAAGAGCCTTTGGTCAGTGACAATGAAACAGTTTCTCCAAAATGAATTATGATTCATTTTGCCCAGACAATATGCAGAGCTTAGAGAAGGAGATTTAAAAATAACAGACATCTATATTTATCTTACCCTTGACATTCCCCTCAAGCCTTTAAATAGAGATGACTTAGGCCTGGTGTACACTTACCTTCCGGATTCGGCGGCAGTTGATGGGAGATATGCAAGTAATGTAAAAAACTTGCGTATCTCCTGTCAACTTCGCTGTGTCTGTTCCGCGCACCATCAACGCAGCGCTACGCCACTTACGGAAGTGGTTTTCCTATGCCGATTTCTGTATCGACTGAGAAGGTCTACACAGACCCCTCAGTCGATCCAGAGACATCGATCTGACAGCAGCGAATTTGCCGCCGTCAGTATAGACGTAGCCTTAGGCCTGGTGTCCCTTCTAGGCACCAAGTTTCAGCTTACTTGCTGCAGACCCCGAATGTCACTCGGGCCTGGTCTATACTAGAGAGAAAGGTGGCTTACGTCAACTTAGCTCTGTAAGTGTCTACACCAAAATGTAGCTCCCACCAATATAATTCGCCCACTAGACTGACTTAATAACTCCACCTCTGCGAGAGGTGTAACGCTTAGGTGGATGTAGTTAAGTCAATGCAGTGTCCGTTTAGACACTGCATTGCTTACATCAATTGTTGCTGTCTTTCAGAAATCATCCCACAATGTCCCACACAGCAGTTAAATCAGTGCAAGCACTCCTGGTGAGGCTATGGAGTGTAATATGGATGTGTAAAACTGATTCAATTATTCTTGTGGCTGTACATCAACGTAATTTTGGTTGACTAAATTTTGTAGTATACATTTGCTCCCAGTCTCTCTGTGTGTCAGCCTTTATGACATGCTGACTGAGTGTATGCCAGCTGGCCCGAGAACTCCCCTTCCCTTTCTGCCAGAGACCCTTTTTTTAACTCTTCAGAGTTTTAATCTCAGTGGTAGCCTGGGAAAGAAATGAACATCTTAATCTGGATGGTGCCAGCCCACTAATTCCTTCTGCTAACTGATAGCTCAGACATCGTTGTCTTAACGCCTTTGAACTTGACACCTGAGAGGCTGTCTTATTGTGTCACTGTCTTACCCTTCCTAGGTTCCTTAATAACTCCCTTTTACAGCCTCCTTTATCTGAATATATGCTTCAGGAAGGTAACAATACTGAACTGAACAGGAAAGCAGGGTCATGCATAAAGTTAATAAGAAATAATAGACATTTTCCTGATTTGTTACAACACCCTCAATACTTTGTGTGTACTCTATAGCATGATGCTGAGCTTCAAAACTGAACTTCAAAAGACACTCAGTTTGGTGTCCACCTCTTGTTACTATGAGGTGTTTTGTTTCATCCACAAGGATAAGTTAGATCATGGATATTGTCAGTGGAGGGGGGAACAAAAAGATGACACAGCTGTAGTACCATGAGGAACCAAGTTTCTTTGTTGGCTGGACACTTCTGTATGTAGTAGACCCTCTCCTCTTCCTGGACACTGAAGACAGTGTTCTGGAGGACAAACTCTTCTTGGTGTGACAGGGCAAAGTTAATGTCTGCCCCCACAATGCACCACTTACAAGAACTAGCAACAATTGGGCCCTTTATAATTATACTTTTGTAATGCTACCACAATTATATTAATTGTCCACTGTTATGTTATATTGCCACAAAACAGAATTATCTTCTGGTTTGCTCTTACCTTATCATTTTGGAACACAAATATTGTATCCAGGCACAGTTTACTTATGGATTAAAACTTTGCATTTTCTTCTAAAATGATGTCATTGTTTTTTAAGTGACATGTTAGTCAGTTAATTTTTTAAACAAACAGATAGCATTTTAATTACATGACTACAATCTAACAATAAGTATGGAATAATAAATTAAAATACAAAGTCAATCTGATTAGAATATTTTTTTTTCATACTAGTGAATGATGTCCATGATTGTACTCCCTTTCAGTGGTCATGACTCAGTAGTAATTTCCTTTCTGATATCATTTAAACATGATTACTTATTTCATCACATTATTTTAATTTATTCCCTAGCCCGCAAATCATCTTTTTGCTCATACAGTAGATCTTTCTATCAATGACCTTTGTGTTCATATTCTGTTTGATTTAATCATTTTGCCTTTGCTTGCTTTGTCTTCTTTGATTTTCCTCCTGGGGCTTCTGAAAATTGAGGTCAAGTAAGCTAGTAGAAGGAGGTGTCTGAAAAACTGCTTTGACTAGAGACTTATCTGTTGGTAGATGTAGAACACTTCAACAGTTTCTTAAGAAAGAATTGGTACAATTCTTTTTCGAGTGGTTTCTTTTATTGTGGGTCTATCTCTGATCTTTCCTGATATGCCCTCGAACCTTTTATTTAATTCATCTCCTTGATGTCAGAAAAAAGTTATTTTTCTAAGATTGTTCAAATGCTTGGGCACAAATTCTCTTATGGTATAAATTGAAGTCAGTGGAGTTGTGCCAGTTTGTACCAACAGATAATATTACTTTAGATACTGTGTAAATTTCTATCAAATGGGATTTATAAGGGAGCTGAGGACCCAAATCCCATTGAAATTCAAAGGATTTGGGTGTCTCCCCCCTTACGGCTCCTCTGAAAATCACAGCTGTAAATAATAGCTATAAAATGCCACTTTTATAACTCTTGGGGAATAATGTGAGGAAATACCATTTAATACTGGTAACTCACCCATACTTATATAAAATATAAATTCTATTATGCATTCATCTATAACTAAAATATTTTCTGATTGCCAATTACCAGAATATATGTCTAGGCAATGTTTTCCCGTAGTGTATAATAAAGCGGATAAACTACCTGGCCTAGTGAGTGTTATCAACCTCTAATGGTTGGTCCTAATGGCATGCAGTTTACTATTACCTCACAGCAAAAGGAGTTTTCAGCACACGTGCAGGTCTGTGCTGATGTTGAAACTTCTGAATTTGATCCTCACTGTTGACCACAGTGTTGCTTTGTGTATGCAATAATGGTTCATTGTTAATTTATTCAATGTAGATCTCCAATGCTCAGGACAAGTTTGTTTAAAAGTGGGGAGTATGTAGTACACTGTTCTGGTGCTTTTGAGGCTAACTCCCTGTAGTGCCTATCTCCTAGAAGTTCTATGGCTTCCAACTTCTTAGTAAGTAAGAGGAATGCTTGAACTCTATTGGTAGAAATATGTACTTTGGGTGCCAAAGGCCATGAGTTCAATCCTCCCTGATAGTTCTAGTGTGTTACATAGACACTGAAAATGGTTCTGGTTTCACAGAACTTGTTTCCATTTGAAGACATCATAGTTTGCAATGATATGTCAGTAAACGTATGCACAATATGTATTGAAATCATAATCCAAATTCTGCTATAGATTATACTCGAATAAATCTGGAACGGCTTCACTGAAGCCAGAAAAAAGTATTATTTGATCCCTATTTCCTTTTTTATAAATTTCCTTTTATTCACAATGTTAAAGTGAAAAGGAAGTGTTTTTCCTTCTGAGTTTTTCTCCCCTTCTGCTTTCATAGTGACTTATGAAAGAATATAACTGTATTTATCTGTAAAAGAGACACTGCCATACACTTTTTCTTCCCACTAAACAGTCATAAAGGGAATATGGTTCATTTTTCATGTTGTTTTTTTCAACCCTCCATTTCCATATCTGAAAATGTATATTTCTATTAATATTAAAACTTTTGGCACTGGGAATGGAGTTACAGAGTCAATGTTTTATTCTGTGGCTGATGCAGAATAGTGCAGCCATGTCGGGTGGATTACTCATCATAATGCCGAGCCCTAGTAGTCAGGCCAGATGCTGATCTGAATCCTCTTCCACAGGCGGTGAAATGGTTCTTTGGCCAATAGTGGCTGGAGTAGCCTTGCAAGGCTACTAGCCAATAATGGACGTTAAGATGTGCCAAACCCTCCACAGGATATTTTTGCTTTTAATTTAAAAAATCTTGAAAAAACTCAAAAAAACGATCTTTTGTTGAAAAATCATTGATAAGAATTTTTTGACCAGCTTTACAAGAGGCAGAGTTTACACCATGTGAGGACCTGACCTGAACTTTCTCTGAATCCACTTTAACTCCTTACAGCTGTTAATTCTTTTTTTGTCAAGCCTGTACCTCTGAAATACTCGTTCCTTCCTCAGAGTTTTAAAAAAGTGACTGTCTCCCTAATTACAAGCTAATTACAGTTAATTAATTGTGATTAGGAAACTTTCAGATGTGGTGTTGGTTAACAAAGAGTATGATGCTATACTCTTCTTTGACCACAGATAGCCTGAAAACAAAACCCTATCTTTTTAACACTACTATTGTGAAAAGTAAGGGACTCATGCCCTGAGGTTCCCCAGGTGCAGGATAGAATGAGGGAAGTCACTCACCTCCATGGTAACATTTCTCTCTCCACCCATACCAATCCAGAAGAGAAGCCATAGGCAGGTTAACATAGGCAGTATTGATAAAGAATTGATAAAAGCACTAAATGAGTTATGCCTAGCAAGGGACATAAAAAGGAATAAGAAAAGAAAAAGAAAAAAAAAGGAGCAAGAGAAAGACACAGGAAAGTATAGGTCCTCTACTTAGCAGGGAAGGAGAGCTAATTGATAACATCAAGAAGGCTGAGGTGTTCAATGCCTATTTCGCTTCAGTCTTCACTAAAAAGTTAATGGTGTCCAGATACTCAACACAGTCGGGGATTATAGTGGATCACAAATTGAATATGAGTCAACAATGTGATGCAGTTGTGAAAAAGGTTCAATTCATTCAGGGGCCTATTAACAAGAGGGTTATACGTAAGACCTAGGAGGTAACTGTTCTACTATACTTAGCACTGGTGAGGCCTCAGCTGGAGTACTGCATCCAATTTTGAGTTGCATTCTTTAGGAAAGATACAGAAAAGTTGATGAGAGTCTAGAGGAGAGTAACAAAAGTGATAAAAGGTTTAGAAAATGCAACCTATGAGGAAAGGTTAAAAAAATTGCTCATGTTTAGCCTGGAGAAAAGAAGACTGAGGAGGGACCTGATAATAGTTTTCAAATATGTTAAGGTGAGTGGTCAATTGTTCTCCACGTACACTGAAAGTAGAACAAGAAGTAATGGGCTTAATCTACAGCAAGGGCAATTTAAGGTATTAAAGAAATTTCTGACTATAAGTGTAATTGTGTTCTGGAACAGGTTTCCAAGGGAGGTTGTGGAATCCCCATTATTGGAGGTTTTAAACAACAGGTTGGACAAACATCTGTCAAGGATGGTCTAAGTTTACTTGGTGCTGACTCAGTGGAGGAGGCTGGACTGGATCACTTCTCAAGGTCCCTTCCCATCCTATATTTCTATGACTGGTGAGACTGATATTGGAATACTGCATTTTGTTCTTTTGTCTACATTTTAAAAAAGATGTTGAAAAATTAGAGTAGGTGTAGAAAAAAGCCACACATTATTTGAAGACTGCAGAAAACGCTTTACGGTGACATACTTAAAGAGCTTAATATGTTTAATTTTTCAAAACGGAGATTGAGAGGTGAAATGATTACAATGTATAAAGAAAATACTGGATGCTGAAGGGCTCTTTAATGTTGTGGAGAAAGGAATAACAAGAACCAATGGATGGAAGCTAAAGCTAGACAAATTCCAATTGGATATTGGGCACACATTTTTAACAGTGAAGGGGATTAAATTTTGAAACAAACTACCAAGAGAAGTGATGGATTCTCCATCTCTTGATGTCTCCAGATCAAGACTGGATGCATTTCTGGAAAATATGCTTTAGCCAAACACAATTATGCTTTAGTCATACAGATGTTGCTGGACTCAATATGGGGGTAACTGTGTTATATAGGAAGCCAGACTAGATGGTCTAAGTCTCTTCTGGCCTTATGCTCTATGGATTTGAATCTTCTGCATGCTTCCATGATCCCTTTGTACTGTGAAATCACCTTTGAAGGGTTGCTTCAAGGCAGTAAGACAGAGGCATCCCTAGTAGCATAACTTTATTGGAGAAAGACTTGGGTACTAGGGATCTGCACTCACTGACCTGCTCTGTTATGAGGCTCTGTCCATTCCTTCAACATAATATAAGAGAAGTGATAAAGATGTTTCCCCATGTGCAGAAGTCTGAGAATGACTCTGGCGACTGGAAATGAAGATGAATTATTCCAGCCATGAACATAACTGGAGGCACTTGAAGATAACTAATGAAAGATTTGCACAAAATTGAAGCTATTATTCTTAGCAGGATCCAATAAAGCTTTAATTATGATAGACATTTAATGCGCTTGATTAGCATTCTGCATGGTTAACAATACAGATGGTGTGCAATCAGGTTAATGACAGTGCAGTGCAGTCCTCCTCCAATTTGGATTTCCAGTGCTCCATGCTGATAAGTTTAAACTGAGTTATTAACATAATAGAATCAGAATCGTAAGACTGGAAGGGACCTTGAGAGATCATCTAGTCTAGTTCCCTGCACTTATGACAAAAAATATTATCTAGATCATCCCTGACAGGTGTTTGTCTAACGTGCTTTTAAAAACCTCCAATGATGGAGATTCCACAACCACCCTAGGCAATTTATTCCAGTGCTTAACTACCTTGACAGTTCAGTTTTTCCTAATATCCAACCTAAACTGCTCTTCCTGCAATTTAAACCCATCACTTCTTGTCCTATCCTCCGAGGTTAAGGAGAACAATTTTTTTATGCCTCCTCCTTGTAACAACCTTTGAGGTATTTGAAAACTGTTATCATGTCCCTGCTCAGTCTTCTCTTCTCTAGACTAAACAAAACTAGTTTTTTCAATCTTCCCTTCCTTCTCACTTCTTTTGGTGAGAGAGAGACAAAATTTCAAGCCACACAGAATTCTTCAGGTGTGGAAAAGTTACTTTCCAGAAGAAGAGCTTGAAAGCGTCTCTCTCACCAACAGAAGTTGATCCAATAAAAGATATTACCTCACCCACCTTGTCTCAGTTAAAAACATGATCAAATAATGGCACAGTTTCGTGGCTGGTGTACATCAGCATGGAGTGATGGCAATCTACACCAGCCCAGGACTTGCTCAAATACATTTAATTACTGATGTATTTCCTAATGTAATATTTTTAGTTACTTAGGGTGCAATCCTGCATTCCTTGTACAGCCAAAGGTGTCCACAGGAGTTCAGACTGATTATCATTTGCTTTACATACTATTGGAAAGAGACATTTTTCTTTAAAAATCGGATGCATTTTAGCATAGAAATTTGCTCAAATCTGAATGTCAATTCTAAACAGTCAGTGAACTCTTCGCCAATGTTTTCTTTCTTTTCCTGTATTGTAGCACACTGGGGTTTGACTTTGATTTAGTGGTGTATAGATTATCTCTTGGCTAAACATGATTTGATAATGTTTATCATATCTGCCACTATACACAGCTGAGTTGCCTCTGGTCTCAGTTGGTATTTTGATTTTTCATCACTTCAGCATCTTGCACTTTTGAGTTGGTCACATATATCAGGTTTCATTTCACAGTTACCATTTTTAAAGTTTTTTGGGGTAATTCGCTTATTTCTTAAATCTTCTCTATTACACCTCATTTTGCCCACCATATAAACAATTTAACTTTAACAGAAAACTAGACATTGCCTGATCAATATCAAATGACAGAGAGCTTGATCCTGCAAAGTTCTGAGCACTCTGAAGTACATTGAGAAGCCCCATTGAAATCATGTACATCAAGTTAAGCACGTGCTCAACTGTGTGGATGGGGGCCAGAGTGGTTAGCACCTTGCAAGATCAAGTCCAACATGCATTAATTTGCATGCTGCCCTTTTCCCATACATGAAGATGTAAAGTGAAATGCGGAGTCTTTGATACTTTATAAATAGGCCAACATCTGATGTCTTTTTCTCTCATGAACACCCTTTAAAGTCTGGGCGGAATTTTGCCAACTGCCTTCAGAAGTTCTTGCATCAAGCATAGGGGGTATACATGTGTAATAGTATCAGGATGCATTAGTCCACTGAATGGAGACATATTAATGGTGGGGAGCGGGGGGCGGGAAAGAGTAAATACATTTTATTAGGTTCACTTGAATCAAAAGGTACCAAGAGATATTTATAGTTAGTCACCTAAATAAAAGTGGCATGACTTTCCAAGGTGCTGAGAACTCACAAAACCCATATAAGTAATCACCTCTTAAAAATCAGGCTGCTTTTATTTAAGTACTAAATTACAGATTTAGGTGCCTAAATCTAGGAATTCAGGTTGGAAAATATTGGCACTTGGCCATAGTCCTCCAACTTGCACCTTGTCCTTAAATGGTTTGAGCAGCAGAGTCATATTCAAGACGAACAGTTTTATTCATTCACTTTGCTACCATGATCATTCAAATCCATTTTCTCAATTGACTACGTCTTATATATTTGACAGTACCGAGGTACGTTTGAATCTGTTTTTACTTGATAGACTCTTCAAAGCTGTTGGTTATACCTTCTTGTTTGTGTGTTGGAAAGAATATCACAACTGACCTACTGTATTCAAAACTTAACAAAAAACTGTACTTCTCTACAGCCTTCAAGACTCAATGCAGATATCCAAGCAGCTTAGTGAGTTTCTTTTTTCTAGGTTCTATTCTAGTCTGGTTCTTATACCACCATTGTCACAGTAGTATCCGAGTGCCTTTCAGCAGTGCAGTAAGCCACATAACTAACACTTATAGACTCATAGACTCATAGACTCATAGGTCAGAAGGGACCAATATGATCATCTAGTCTGACCTCCTGCACAAGGCAGGCCACAAAACCCTACCCATACACATTTATAACAACCCCGAACCCATGACTGAGTTATTGAAATCCTCAAAGTGAGATTTGAAGACCTCAAGCTGCAGGGAATCCATCAGCAAGTGACCCATGCCCCACGCTGCAGAGGAAGGCGAAAAACCTCCGGGGCCTCTGCCAATCCGCCCCGCAGGAAAATTCCTTCCCGACCCCAAATATGGCGATCAGCTAAACCCCGAGCAAGTGGGCAAGACTCACCAGCCAACACCCAAAAAGGAATTCCCTGCAGTAACTCAGTTCCCATCCCATCCAACATTTCCACAGACCATTGAGCAGACTTATCTGCCGATAATCCAAATCAATTGCTCAAATTAAACTATCCCATCATAACATCCCCACATAACATCCCAACATAACATCACTTGTTACATGTAGCTTGTTCTCTCATCCTTTTCCCCAGGAATAGACACCCTTTGTCTTGATTTGTAATAGATATCTGATAAAACCTGTCTGCCTTCCTATTTTAGCTATGATCTTACATTATAATACATTGAATGGTATGCTGAAGAAGTATGAAATAACTAAAATACGTGCTCCTGTGTATTCTGACACAACACACAGTGGTAAACACTGAGAACTTAAGTCCCTAGCTTTACTGATATTGAATAGTGTGACAGATATGGTAATTTTCTGCCCTGTTCTAGACAAACCTTATTGACTTAAGTCAAACCTGACTGAATTAAGTTTAATGTCTTTGGAGTCCATTGTATTAAATTAATGGTCCATGTATCCTTGAGGGTCAGAGATTTATGTATTTTCATGAGGAAGGGTAGATAGAGTTCATCCAGGAACTGAGAACAGTGTAGGTTGTTCAGGCAAATTCAGAATAACCATACGGGGCCAGGCCAATGATCCATCTAGCTCAGTATCCTGTTTTCTGACAGTAGCTGATGCCAGATGCTTCAGAGGGAATGAACAGAACAGGGCAATTTTGAATGATCCATCCCTTGTCATACAGGCCCAGTTTCTGGCAGTTGGAGATTTAGGAACACCTGGAGCATGGGGTTGCATCCCTGGCCATCTTGGCTAATCACCACTGATAGACCTGTCCTCCATGAACTTATCTAATTCTTTTTTTAACTTAGTTATACTTTTCGCCTTCACAACAACCCATGGCAATGAGTTTCACAGTTTGCCTGTGTGTTGTATGAAGAAGTACTTCCTTTTGTTTGTTTTAAACCTGCTGCCTATTAATTTCATTAATTTAGTTCTCATTTTATGTGAAGTGATAAATAACACTTTTCTATTCACTTTCTTCATACCTTTCATGGTTTTATAGACCTCTATTATGTCCTCCCTTAGTTGTCTCTTTTCCAGGCTGAACAGTCTCAGTCTTTTTAATCTCTTCTTTTATGGAAGCTGTTCCATATATCTGATAATTTTCATTGCCCTTCTCTGTTGTAACACCTTCATGGAAGCATGACCACCTGGAGAGTCTTGAATATATTAGTTCAGACTGGATTCTCTAGAGACCAATAGACAAAGAAAGGATTTTCAGATGAATAGCATGAATTAAATTGACTCATAGCCTTCTTACTGATCCAACAAATGGACAGGACTTTCTGTTTAAGGTGGAACCCCAATCCTTCCTGGGAAAGGTTGGAAAGATTTGTCCTAGTCTGTGATTAATTTGAGCTGAAGTTGTGCTGAATTTGTGACCACAGGAAAAACCCATGTGCGGGGGAAAGAAGGAGGGGGTTTGAAGGACTAATCACCAACCTGGAATTGGGGTGATTTCTGGTAACCTTATTAGAATGTATGTACGTTCTTCAGTTGTTTTAATATGTTTTCTATGTAATATTTTTACCTTAAGAATGAAGTGCTTGCGCAAAAAGAACTGTGTGAAAGTTTAACAGATGAATAAAAATTGTGGACAAAAACACCATATCACTCAAGGGCAAATACTTTTCACAAAGTAATCACCCCTTATCTGATCTCTCAGTCCTTGTTCTCAAAGGAAACCTGTATAAAGGTCCCTTCTTGTCTTAGAACCTGTGAATCTATAATATCTTCAAAAGATGAGCCTGGAACTTAAGTTCATAACTCTGCTGCACACTAAAAATCATTAACAGACTGTAATGGGGTGGACTAGGCCTAGAGACCCCCTGCTGGAGGCCTAAGGGTCCTGCCACACCCATCCCAGGAAAAGAGTAGTAGAAAATTCCTCCAAGCTGCATGGAAAGTTTGGGTGGGACACAGCCAATCAGGGGGAGGCTGCAAGGGTCTAGCCAATCAGAGAGCTGCAGGTTAGTATAAAAGGAGATGTAGCGCATACTAGATACTGCTTGAATCCTGAGGAGTAAAAATGGTGCTTCTAGCAGGCTGAAGGACTTGAACAGCTCAGGGCTGGCAGGAACCGGGGGAGTACGAAAGAGCTTTTGGCTGGCTGCTGGGCCTGAGGTAAGGATGAAGCATTGGTAAAGTCTACAACTGTAGGGAAGTGGCCCAGGGAACTGAAAGCAGTTTAGTTAAAGGGACATAGTGGTATGCGGCTGCTATTCTTATGGTCCCTGGGCGGGGAACTGGAGTAGTGCCCCCCCTACACACACACACATAAACCACTGGGGTTTATGGCCTACAGTCAGTCCGTGATAAACCCCCTGAAGGGGATCTGAACTATTCAGGGACCTAGCTAAGAGAACAGACCAAAGTGGGCCAGATGTGCTTAAAGACTTTGTTGGACTAATACTCCAGAAGATATCTGTGAGTTGTGTTCCATACAGGCTGCGTATGACTTGGCCAGATGGCTGAGTCATGAGAAATCTCCAGAGAAACTGTTAGAAGGGGTCACCACAGACTGAAAGAGGTGCACAAGCACCTGAACAAGGAGGCACTCATAAGATGTGGGGGCCACCCCATTTCACAGACACACTGGTTTTGTGGCTAATTTGCAATGATTTGTAACACACCCTGCTGCCTGCTAATCCTTAATTATCCATGTCATTCTAAGAGGTCTCTTATAGTACGTGTTAAGCAAAGGAGGTTCACAATCGGTCCCAGCTTGTATTTAGCTCAGACATTCTAGTTACTTTACCAGACTTGAGGAAGAGCTCTCTGTAGTTTAAAGCCAGTAACTCCTTGCAGGATGACCTTAATAACACTTCTGGTCCTGCCTCTCCCCATATCCATCCCCCAACTTCTTAACTACCAGACATGTGGACTTTTCTCCTCTGATTCATCACACCCAAAGATATGAGACCTGCCCCCAATTATCCAGTCATTTTAGCACGCATGTCACACAGTTTGCACAACAGAGGCCTGCTTGGGGTAAAAATCAACAAAAAATTCATTTAATAGAAAAATTATAGTTTCAAAAATAAGAGTGAGGGAAAACAAATGTATACAAGTTACACAGAAAACAAACATAAAGATGTAATCTCAGGCTTTACACTTCAATATTCCCCAAATTACCTTCTCTAATGCAAGCCCCTGAATGGTTTCCCAGCATGCTCTCTGTCCTCGAGGGGATCCAGCCTTTCAGAGATATTGCACTGCATAGACGCGGCCCCTCAGTTTCTGGATAAAAACCTCAAAACTCAAGCTTATTTTTAAAAGGCTTACTCTCTCTCTCTCTCTCTCTCTCTCTCTCTCTCTCTCTCTCTCTCTCTTCTGGCATGATGACGCATGATTATTTAGAGTGGGGAAAACTACCTCTTTTTCTCCATTTTTCCAACACTAGGGGTTTTCTTTTCAGCTTCTCTGTCTTTCCATTAATTTTAATGGCTCACCATTGGGTCTTCCTGGAAGACAGTGAATGGGTATTTGAAGTTGGTTTTATGTAAACAACTTGCCTGAGAGGTGACACTCCCTGCCTGATTATTTCATCACCTGCTGTGATGTGATGCTGTAGTTGCATGACAGTTACAGTTACAATTTTCTGTACATATTAACATGCATACATTCATAGCCATAACCTGTATACATCCCCTAATGTCCATTTTAAGCTTTCATAAAAGACCTTAACTGAAATATAAAATTTTTATTAGAGATAATGTTTCAAAATTGAACGGGTACAGAGTTTAAATGAAAGAGCATCGAACATCCAGGAAGAGCGTACGGGTTATTAGTGGGTACAGAGTTGGAAGGGGGTCAGGGAGTACATCAAAGGCATAACCTGTGTTGTCCTGGATGGGGTGTAGTAGTGGGTTTCACGGTAAACAGAGCATAACAGTAATTAGGGAACATCAGATACTACAAAGGTTATGTGGGGTGTGGTGAGGGGGAAGCAGATAAGTCCATAATCGTGAAATGTCTCTATTATACACACACACAAAACCAGTTGATTCAACTGTGTATTCTTTGGAGTTCAGACCCTCTGTTCTCTCCTTGGCGTGTGTGGACCCTGACTGTTAAAAATGGGTTTTGCATATTGTGACAATTTTAATATTCAACCATAACATCAAATAAATCAATACTTGATGACTATTTGGGGAACAGTGCAGACAAGGGAGGGAAAGGTAGTATGAAGCAGGGAGGAAAAGGTCTTGAAATTGAACTATTCCCCCATCAACAAATTATGAGAGGCTATAATGCCTCCCTCAATCCATTCTCTCTATATGATTGATTACCAACCCATAAATCAGAATTACCCTAAATAGTGGCATTTATATGGCATTAGGAGACTGAAAATGAGTCTATTGGCCAAAATGGGCAAAATCTCCTGGTGGCCCCTACCAAGGGTACTCAGTTTTTATCTGTAATGTACAATTTGGGCTAGCTCCCCTGAGGTTAGAAAAAGGTCAGTACATGAATATGTATTATGGAAAATATGTAATATGTTTGTGCTGGATGCATGAACTTCCACACATCACATGATCCCATATCATTTACCTGAATTCCAGTGCTTTTCTGGACTTGGTTGGCTTAGTTAGTAAGGGAGGCTCTATCTATTATTGGCTGTAGCACCTCATTAAAGTCAACTGTAGTTATGATGAGGACATACATATCTCTGTGAAGCTCAGCAAACAATCTATGAAAAGTCCCAGGCTCATCCATATCTGTTAGCCAGGATCATTTCAGACAGATTTACTGTGGCTCCGAGTATGAGAAATCTACCTTCAGTATCAAAAGTAACTGCAGTAGCACAGAGACTCTGCTAGATTTTGAGGTGTGGCAGTGGACAGAGCTTTACCAACCCAGTCCCGTTCCAATTTGTGAGACTGTTCTACAGTTAAATGTTTACTGTAAAAATGGTATGGCGATGATGGCTTTTTTCAATCAGGCATAAACTTTCTTTTGCAGAAATCCATGGGAAGAGGGTCCCAGACATCTAACGTAGTTAGTTTGATAACCTGGCAGAGAGCCCAACAACAACCAGACCTCCAAGGAGCTGGGAAATGGTGGAAAGTGTGAGATGAGACACTGATGGGGATGTACTGACTCCTCATCTGTTGGGACCACATGGTGCCAGTGAGACCAACACACTTGTTAGATTATGAAGTTCAGGAGGAAGGAAGGTGAGACAAAGATGTGTGGGGTGAGACAATGGGGAGGAGGAATGGACATGAAAAGCAACCAAATAGAATATAACAAAAAGAAAAGAACAACTTAAATTATAACTAAACATAAACGTTTGCGTGCTTGGCAATGCCCAGGACCTGTGTGTGTGTGTGTAAAATGTTTCTGTTCTAGGACATACGGGGGTGTAGGCAGCATGTCACTGCTCTCCAGGGTTCCTCCAGCATCCAGATCTTTAAATGGGTGTGCACAATTTTATAAATGGCAACTCCGCTTGGAAAACATCCCTAACAGAGATGGTGTGCAATGTTTGCATTTATATGGCATGAAATAGTGTGCATCCTTCAGGTAGTTCTATCAGTCTCTGGGATTGTATAGGAGGCATGGTCGCAGCAGGGTTCTGGATTAAGGACCTTCTGTGCTTTACGATTACATTTATGTCCTGTAATGTCAGAGAGCCTACCTAGCAGGAATTTTCTGCTGGATTTTCCTTCTCTCATATTTCAAGTCATTTTCAAACAATGAATCAAAAAACTATTGCCCTAATCTTAAGAGCATCCAGGTAAAGCAGCATCCTGAACATATCTGAGGGTTGCATTATGGCCTTGAGGCAAGATAAGTAGGTAAGCAAAAGCAATTGTCGGTAGCTACCCTTATCGCTGACTCTAGATCCGTGCTGCAGGTATCCACAAACAAAGGAATGGCACAGTCTAAGTCAGAGGGGATACTCTTCTGTTCTCCAGTTTCCCAACAATACTCAACTGGCTCTGACTCTCAGCTGCTCACTGTAGACTGTATGTGCTTTTATCTTAAGGAGGAGAAGGGGGGGCCCAGTGGTGGATATGAAAGGATGATGGTGGATTGCCCCAGAGAAGTTGGGAGTTCACTGTGCCATGTTCCATGGCCCCCAAGTGGATACAAAAGTTGTCTCTTAAACCTCAATAATAATGTATATTTAATCTGCTAATGTACATTTGTGCAATATTAGTACAATGATTAAAACTAAAATATATTGTCTGAGTGTCACTACGCCACATGCAGCTTGATTAAATTTTGAATACTCAGAACAAATTCCAAATTCTTGTTGTGAACGGAGCTCCCCTGCAACATTCAGACTTCTTACTTTGTATGCAAAACAGCAAAGGTCCTGTGGCACCTAAAGACTAACACATTTATTTGGGCATCAGCTTTTGTGGGCAGAAACCCATTTTGTCAGATACATACTTTGTATGCCGTTTTATGAAACTTCTCCAATTCAGATGGGAAATCATTGGGAGTGTGCTATTTAGATTGCTGCTGTTGTTGATTGTATTGTTTTGCTCTGGAAAGCCTCCCAAGCCCATGGTGATGTTTTTCCTTTTAGTGAGTCTGATAGGTGCTGATTGACAGCACAGGAAAACAAAGCCTACTGCTCTACAGAGCACACACAGCATAGGCAGTTGCAGTGCACACTTACTTGTCCGTCAGTGTGAAAACCCAGTTCTGAAGGGAGCTACTTCTAAAGATGAGAACATTTCAGCCTCTGTAATCATTCATCCTGGGACTCCCTGCTAAGACATGGCATCATAATTAATATAATGTTATATGCATTGTGTGCTATAAAGATCCAGAGTGTTACTATTTACTTCAGTGGGAACAGGATCAGGTCCATAATGCCTCTGAGTGCATACTGCAGAAAAAGTCTAATAAGGGCTTGATTGATTTTATTTATTTATTTTGGTCATCCGAGCATCTTGAAACCTTTCAGACAGAATGTTCTAATTTAACCATTGAAGTCTTTCTCTAAACCTATTATCATAACTTTGAATAAAACAAAGAACTTGTGGTGTAGAACTACACAGAAGCTGCAGTACAGCTTTAATAGACCCTAACGGAAGGAGCTGTGTTTTATTTACAGTGTTTCGTACACATTTAAAAAGCAAATAATTTGAAGACAGAGCTATAATCAATACCTGCCATGCTACTAAAGAAATTATAAATGTCGTCTTCAAGGAAGTGTTCTGAAATTATAAAGTCTCCTTGGATAAACTACACCAAAATTATTTATCACTGGTGGGGAATACACATATAGCCCACTGGTGAGTGTGCTTTACAGGTCCCACTCTGTGCTGGTCCCCAGAGGATATGAGTTGTGACAGCCCCAGCTAACGGGGTTTGCCTCTTCAGCTTTAGTTGTAGCAGCTCATGCTTTTAAACTCTGGAGGTCTCTGATTCAGTACCCAGAGTGTTGGCCAAGAAAGTGGCATGCAAGAGCCATTACATTGCCTGTTACAAATTACTTTTGTGGGTAAAGACAGATTCTTCCTTCAGATCCATATAGTCCATCTTCAAAATTATTTCAGCTGGAAGTAATACCAAATCTTCAGCTGGAATTAAGACTTCGTTTTTCACAGTAATTTAAAATTAAATAGGAATGTAAAGATTTTTTTTCTCCATATCATTAGGCTATTTTTCCTTTACTATCAACTGCTTGTTTTAGAGGAGTGGAATACTTCAGATAATCCCAGAAACTTTGGGTGGGTAACAAAAATAAATAAAAATGAAAAAAGGTTTGTATTCCTTTAACTTTTATTAATGTAAAATTTTCCATTAAATGGTAAATAAAGGAATAAACATTTACTTCACACAAATGTACTTGATCTATATCAATTTGACTTTTCAGTTACTGAAAATTATAACCAGGAGACCTGGAAAAAAAGATAGGAAAAATACTGAGTTGTAAACTATTTTAATAGTTTCCTAGAGTATTCCATTGATCAAGCATGACTTTGTTTTCAATATTACCAAAGTAAAAATTATTTCTCTTTCAGCCACGTTATATAATCACGGACCCAATGCACTACTTATTGAGACAAAATTTTCACTGATTTCAATACTTCAGTGGAAGCTTTGCTAATTTGATCAGGCCCCCCAGTATTGTTTTGCTGTATTATGGGGATCTTAATGGTTACAGTACAGTTAAGCTGTTGGCAACATTTGGAAGCATCATGCCCAGTTCTTCCCCAGTGAAGTCAATGGTTGTTTTGCCATTGACTCTAGCTGGAGCGTCTGAGCTTTTTAAGGTTGCCTTGGAAGTGGTGGTTTTGAAAACAAGAAACAAAGATCCCTGAAAGACACAGCTCTTCGTCAAAATGTATGTTTAATATTTTCTGATGTACATTTAATATAAATATCAGTGCATTCATTTAATAATTTGTAAGCACATGTACAAAGCTGAATTTGAAAGCATTTCTCTCCCTTCCCTCCAAGTTCCTTTTCCTCTTTGTCTCTCCCCTGTCTGCTAATAGCTGCAGGAATGGGCACCCAAGGAGATGAAAATCAAATGCTACTAATGCTGCTTTCAGATTGGTTGGCAGTTAGTAACTTTGGTTTGTCATTAACTAACCCATCGTGCATGATGTCACACACGTCGCCAATAATAGTGTCAGCCCCTGAATACACATGTGAACATACTAGCCACACACAGTCCTTCTATCCTGTATTGCCAGTTCACTGGCAATATTTTTAGAAGCTCATTTTGGTCTTTATGCTTGTTGTATCCAACATTAAGGAGGCAATTGCACAATAACAAAGAATACTTTTGCACTGCAGCCTTCCACCACATACTCTAATATCCAAAAAGTGGACCTGATTAGTCTCTCACACTAGCTTTTACACTGATGTAAAGTGCATGACTATGATGAAGTCACTCCTGAGTGACAGCAGTATAAGTGAGAAGGGAATGAAGCCGTTACCCATCAGAATAGACATATATGTAATACATCTCCCTTATTGAATAGACCCTCCTTTTAAAAGCTTGACCTCAGTGTGTTTTCAATGTTGTTAACTTCACGTTCTGTCACCTTGAGTTTGACATTTGTGCACCGAGTCAGACGCTTCCGAAAGTTCCCACTAAGTAGTATGTAAAGGAAAGGGTTAATGCTGCTGCTGGCGTAGCTGAGGCAGATCGAGAAGTAATAGCTCACGTAGAACGTCAGTGAGGGCTGAGAAATCTGAAGATTCACAAGCTGTATCACATGGTATGGGGCAGCACTTACAACAAATACACCAACCAGCACGAGCACCATCTTGGTCAGTCTCATGACCCTTTGTCTTGGGATACCGGTATTGTAACTGCAACACAAATGTGAAGAACTGTAACTGTAAAATGAAGGTAATATAAAGGAAAGTGCAGCTCAGTGAAGATAGTGTATTTGGGCAAATTTTACTCCTGACAGAGGCAGACACAACCCCCAAGGACTTCATTTTTATTTCAGTGGTGTTATGTCTGCTTCTGCCACGGCTGAGTATGGTCTTATGTGTTCATTAGTATAGGAGGCACTAAGAAGATTTTTTTTAATAGGGTCAGTTGATGACAATTGGTTATCATTCAGAATATTGTGAACAAACACCTGCTCCCTCCAGCATTGGAACTGTGCAATTTGGTGCCCACACTTACTTCTCATTACATTGTTTTAATTGGGGCATAAACACTGTGCCAAATCATGGCTGGCCCTTATAGGAAAGATGCAAGGAAACTTTCCTCTGCTATGCAGGAGTCAGCTACAGTTGAAGAACCTATGTGCACTGCTCCCTCCGTGCAACTGCTGGAGTCCAAGACACCACAAAGGCAGTGGAGACTATTGCAGGGGGCTCTTCTTCCTCATCAGATGGTGTTGCCTGTGCACCCACCATGCACACAAGGGAACTTGAGGAGATATGAGTAGGGTTGGTTGAAAATCTTCTGTTGAAAAAAAAATGTTTTAATGTAAAATTGTGTTTTTGACTAAACACATTTTTTCATTAAAAGCTTCTGTTTTCTGTGGAAAAATGGAAAAGCTGAATACCCCCAAATGAATATTTTGTCCATAAACCAAAATATTGATTTGACAACACCCTCATAGGTGTTGTTGTTTGATTGTCTCCTACCCCATTCTCTTCTATGGGCTGGCTTCTTGGCCAGACTACTTCTTCCATCCTTCACCGTGACAAAAGATTCTCATGATACACTGCCTCTCCTTTCCAAGAGGGAAGGCCATGGTGCATTTTGAAAGCACAGGAGCAAACCATCACGATGTGCAGAAAGAATAGTAAGTGTAGTAGGTGACCAGTTTGGCTTAACAAAGAAGTCATTGGTGAGCTTAAATACAAAAAAGAAGCTTAAAAGAAGTGGAAGTTTGGTCAGATGACTAGGGAAGATTATAAAAATACTGCTTGAACATGCAGGAATGAAATCAGGAAGGCCAAAGTGGAATTCGAGATGCAGCTAGTAAAGGATGTGAAGGGGAACAAGAAGGGTTTCTACAGGTATGTTAGCAACAAGAAGATTAGGGAAAGTGTGGGCCCCTTACAGAATGGGGGAGGCAACCTAGTGACAGAGGATGTGGAGAAAGCTGAGGTACTCAATGCCTTTTTTGCCTCTGTCTTCACAGACAAGGTCAGCTCCCAGACTACTGCACTGGGCGGCACGGAATGGGGAGGAGGTGAACATCCCACAGTGCTAAAGGAACAGGTCTAAGACTTTAGAAAGATTGGATATATACAAGTCCATGGGCCCAGATGCAATGCATTCGAGGATGCTGAGGGAGTTAGCTGATGTGATTTCAGAGTCATTGCCTATTATCTTTGAAAAATTGTGGCTACTGGGGGAAGTCCCTGATTACTGGAAAAAAGCAACTATAGTGTCCATCTTCAAGAAAGGTAAGAAAGAGGATCCAGGGAACAATAGGCTGGTCAGCCTCACCTCAATCCCTGAAAAAATCATGGAGCAGGTCCTCAAGGAATCCATTTTAAGGCACTTAAAAGAGAGAAAGGTGATCAGGAGCAGTCAACAGGGATTCACCAAGGGCAAGTCATGCCTGACCAACCTGATTGCTTTCTATGAAGAGGTGACTGGTTCTCTGGATGTGGGGAAAGCGGTGGGCATGATATACCTTGACTTTACCAAAGCTTTTGATACGGTCTCCCACAGTATTCTTATCAGCAAGTTAAAAAAGTATGGGTTGGATGAATGGACTATAAAATGGATAGAGAACTGGCTAGAGCAAGGGGCTCAATGAGTAGTGATCAATGGCTCCATGTCTAGCTGACAGCTGGTCACAAGTGGAGTGCCCCAGGGGTCGGTCGTGGGGCTGGTTTTGTTCAACATCTTCATTAATGATCTGGAGGATGGGGTAGATTGCACCCTCAGCAAGTTTGCAGATGGCAGTAAGCTAGGGGGAGTGGTAGATACCCTGAAAGGTAGGGATAGGATACAGAAATACCTAAACAAATTGGAGGATTGGGCCAAAAGAAATCTGATGAGGTTCAACCAGGACAAGTGCAGAGTCCTGCACTTAGGACAGAAGAATCCCATGCACAGCTACAGACTGGGGACTGAAGAGCTAGGCAGCAGTTCTGCAGAAAAGGATCTGGGGGTTAACTGTGGATAAGAAGCTGATTATGAGTCAGCAGCGTGCCTTGGTTGCCAAGAAGGCTAATGGCATATTGGGCTGCATTAGTAAGAGCATTGCCAGCAGATTGCGGGAAGTGATTATTCCCCTCTATTTGGCATTGGTGATAACGCATTTGGAGTATTGTGTCCAGTTTTGGGCCCCCCACTACAAAAAGGATGTGGAAAAGTTGGAGAGAGTCCAGCGGAGGGCAACAAAAATGATTAGGGGGCTGGAGCACAAGACTTATGAGGAGAGGCTGAAATAACTAGGCCTGTTTATTCTGCAGAAGAGAAGAATGAGGGGGGATTTGATAGCAGCCTTTAACTACCTGAAAGGAGGTTCCAGGGAGGATGGAGCTAGGCTATTTTCAGTGGTGGCAGAGGACAGAACAAGGAGCAACAGTCTCAAATTGCAGTGGGGGAGGTCTAGGCTGGATTAGGAAAATTTTTCACTAGGAGGATGGTGAAGCATTGGAATTGGTTACCTAGGGAGGTGGTGGCATCTCCGTCTTTAGAGGTTTTTAAGCTGAGGCTTGACAAAACCTTCACTAGGATGATTTAGCTGAGGATAGTCCTGCTTTGAGCAGGGGATTGGTCTAGATGACCTCCTGAGGTCCCTTCCAACTCTCATATTCTATGATTTTGGAAGATGTATTCTGAGCAAGATGCCTGGCCCATAGAGGAGAACGGGAGCTTGAGAAACCTGAGCTTTTACTCCAACAAGGCACCACAGCATTTCCAAATTGAAATATTTTGGGTTTTGGCAAAAATATTTCAGTTTTTGACCAACTTTTTTTTTGATATTTGAATTTCTGCCAAAAATTGAAATTGTTTTATTTTCATTGAAATTTTCTGAACTCATTACCCCTAATTTTCAACCAGCTCTAATCAAGAATTTGGCTGTCTCTATCTAAAGTTCTAATGCAGTCAGCACCTGAAATCATTATATTTCTTAAAAAAAACTCTTTCAACTAAAAGACAAAACCACACCAATTTCCCATGAAATTTTGGGGAAATACTGATTTCTTGAGATAAAAATCAGTATGCACAATTGCAGCCAGGAACTTGTTTCTTTTGGGTTATGTTTATAAGCCCTTGAAATAGGGATTTGCAATGGAAATACTGACACAGGGTAGCCGGTGACGAAGCTGAGTACAGGTATAACTGGGTGAAATGTAATGGCCTGTTATAAAGGAGGTTAGACAAAACGATCTAACGCCTTTAGGGACTTAAACTCTATGAATCTATGAGCCTTGACCGTTATGTTTTGAAAGACAGTTTCAATTAATAATTCTTTCACATTGCTTGAGGAGACAGCATTCGTATCTGAGAAGGTGTTTGTCCACCAAACCTAATTATGGACCTGAGACTACAAGATGCTGTCTCTCTTCTGAGGTGCTGAGTACCTTTAGCTCCCACTGACATCATGGGAGTAAAAGGTATGCATCTCCTTTTCGGGATTTGGCCCACTGCAAACATGTTCTTCTCATCCCTACTATCAGAACTGGAATACAAAATACATGGAATGATACTTTACCATCCTGATTTCTTGTTTTGCTGATACATCTCCCAGGTGTAACATAAAATTAATATATAGCAAATGAATATCAGTGGTAATGGAAAAAAGAAAGTTGTTATAGTCAGATAAAGTGTGTACCTGTAAAACAAAACACAGAGAACAGACAACCTGTTTACATAAAGCATATAAATAACCTCAGAAATGGAAATAAATATAGGGCACATTTTTCAGAAAGTGGCCTCTGATTTTGGGTTTCCAGGGACCTCACTTTTGGAACCACAGTTGAAATCAGTCGGAGCTTTGGGTGTTAAGCACTTCTGAGAATAAACCCCCAAAACACTCAAGCTAGGCCCTCAGAATCTGAAGTACACAAAACCAGAGGCATCTTTTGAACATTTTGGCCATGATTTACTTGTAGGACAGGATACATAATGTACAGTTAGTGGATCATGTACTTTGGGCATCATTCTGAAAGAACATGCAACATACAAATAAGAACTAAGTATAGGATCGACACTTTCAAAAGTGCTCAGTATTGACCTAACTCTGTTGTCACTGAAGTCAATGCTAACATTTCCATTGACTTTTATTATCATTTGTGCCTAGCACTATTATTGTTGAGCGCATCTAAAAATCCCAACCTTCTTTTATTTCCTCCTCTTCTCCCCTCCCCCAAATGACAATTCTATAAATAAGGCAGGAATTTGGGCATGGCCAGATACTGGAGAGCTGTGTGTGTTGGGGAATGTAGATAATTTTTCCATGGGCCATACCCTCAAATCAGCATAGCCTGGCTAGGCTGAGCATTGAGGGATCGCTATGTGGAAAAGAAGATACCTAATTTCAGCCAGAGGCTAAGCACTCCAGGCCATATCCTCCACTGCTGCACATCAGTGTAGCTCCACTGGATTCAGTTTTGCTGAGGCCTTCAATAATAATAATAACAATATCTAGGACTACTTTAATGGACATAGCACTCTGAACTTCCAAGCAGGAGATCAAAGATCTGTTCATCCTTCTGTTCCCTCATGTTAGGAGACAGGAATGCTGCAGACAAAATGGGCCTGAACCTCAACTGGTTTCAAACAGAACTGAAGTCAGTGGAGAGTCTGAGGGCCTGGCCCACACTGTTTTAGATCCTTACCAAAGTACGTCATCAGGTGATGTTAGATCAAAAGCACAACTCTCCAAGCCATCTTTGAATTTGATTACTTTTGAGTAGATCCACACAGGAAACACTAGAATAAGTGAAGCTGCCCACAGGCATAAATTGACTTGAATAGTCTTTGATCTTGTTCTCAGGCTGGTAAGGCGGAATGGTTGGACAAGAGCCAAGTACCTGTGGAGACAGGTAACAGAAAAATACTATGGAAAATCCAATGAAATAGGAAGTTTATTTAATTGTCTCTAAAATAATAGATGAATAAAATATCCATTGCCAGGAGTGAAAACTGCATTTTAAAAAGCCTTATAATGCTACAGGAGGAAAAAGCACTTTGAATCTACAATTTATTCAAGCAGTGCTCTGAACAATCCACAACTGCAGTTATGAGTTATTAAGCTTTGCTTACCACATCCTTTAACTATGGTGTTGGGGAGTTTTTAATAAATGATGGTACTGGAAGAAGTCAGTTTCAGGACACATCCATAAAGGAATAAGCAAAAAGAAGACTTTAGATTGAACTAGTTCCTGGAAGGGGATGGAGATATAACAATGAACCTAAAACTTTCATTTTTCAACATAATTAAAGATCAACCTGACGTATTTGAGCAATCCGATCCTTCAAATCTTCTGTAGTTGTGTCTGTAAAATTTAAAAGATTTACTATCACTATTACCAAAGAAATAGATTCTGTACTGTTCAAAGAGTTCACTGACTCACAAGTAAATCTCAAGCTGTTCACAGTTTACGAATGCTACAAAATAAATTCAATTGAAATTTCATGACCTGCATATTTTGTTAAAGGGAACTTTCATCTGTCTGCTCAAAGTGGATTAAAGTTGTCACTCCTTGAGATGGAAAGCAGAAGATTAAATGCAACAATTTATCTGGCAAAGACATAACATTTAAATGTTTATTTAGGAATATATAAGATAGGCATTTAAGTACATCGCATTTGACATCCTTTTCATTCCAGTTAAGGTCAGATCATGAGGATGATATGCTATTACTAGCATTGCAGCTGGGTTGACCTGTAAATAATTTCTTTTGTGAGAATGGTCCAGATATTTTAGAATCTGTGCAGGGAAATTCCATTTTGTTGGTGGGGGAAAAAAAGATATTAACTGTGAGTTCTACTTTTCTGTCTGCATCTTTCCACATTGCAATGGCGGAATCCAAGAAATGTAGGGCAGACCATGGATATGGCCAAAATGCACATAGCACAAATAAAAGATGGTATAAGTTTCCATATGCACTGCCCTGGAATCTGGTGCTGCTTTTCACATATCTTCCTCCTTAGAGCAGCCTGAGAGACACTCTAATATGCACTGAGTTGTTGCAGTCAGAAGGGGATGTAAATATAGCTAAGGGTCAGTGTGGCACAATTATATCTCAACCAACCCTCCTTTCCCTGTTGTGCATGTTGCAGGGAGGGCCTACAGTATACAAACCTCTGTGGTGGCTCTGTCATTGGAATCACCCAGCAGAATCACCTTTGCACAGATTCTCTCCTGCATCAGAACACTCCTCAGAGGGGGGAGGAGGAAGGCATCAGGGAGTTGCTTATGGCTCCCTGATCCTAGCCCAATCCCAGCCTTTAGGAGACTTAGAGCAGGCTGGCTGCTGCTCTAAGATCCATCACTAGTTTAGGGCCCTTTAATGAAACTTAGAATCATAGAATATTAGAATTGGAAGGGACCTCAGGAGGTCATCTAGTCCAACCCCCTGCTCAAACCAGGACTAACCTCAGCTAAATCATCCCAGCGAGGGTTTTGTCAAGCCTCAGCTTAAAAACATCAAAAGATGGGGATTCCACCACCTCCCTAGGAAACACATTCCAGTTCTTCCCCACCCTCCTAATGAAAAACTTTTTCCTAATGTCCAACCTAGACCTCCCCCACTGCAACTTGAGACCATTGCTCCTTGTTCTGTCATCTACTAACATTGAGAACAGCTGAGCTCCATCCCCCAGTCTGTAGCTGTGCATGGGATTCTTCTGTCCTAAGAGCAGGACTCTGCACTTGTCCTGGTTGAACCTCATCTGATTCTTTTGGCCCAATCCTCCAATTTGTTTAGGTCTTTCTGTATCCTATCCCTACCTTTCAGGGTATCTACCACTCCCCCTAGCTTAGTGCCATCTGCAAACTTGCTGAGGGTGCAATCTACCCCATCCTCCAGATCATTAATGGAGATGTTGAACAAAGCCGGTCCGATGACCAACCATTGGGGCACTCCACTTGTGACCAGCTGCCAGCTAGACATGGAGCCATTGATCACTACCCATTGAGTCCTATAATCTAGCCAGTTTTCTATTCATATTATAGTCCATTCATCCAACCCATACTTCTTTACCTTGCTGATAAGAATATTGTGGGACACCGTATCAAAAAATTTGCTAAAGTCAAGTTATATCATGTCCACCATGTTCCCCACATTCACAGATTCAGTCACCTCTTCATAGAAAGCAATCAGGTTGGTCAGGCATGACTTGCCCTTGGTGAATCCATGTTGACTGCTCCTGATCACCTTCCTCTCTTCCAAGTGCCTTAAAATGGATTCCTTGAGGACCTGCTCCATGATTTTTCCAGGGATTGAGGTGAAGCTGACCAGTCTGTAGTTCTCTGGATCCTCTTTCTTACCTTTCTTGAAGATGGACACTATATTTGCCTTTTTCCAATCATCAGGGACCTCCCCTAGTTGCCACGAGCTTTCAGAGATAATAGCCAATGATTCCGAAATCACATCAGCTAACTCCCTCAGCATCCTCGAATGCATTGCATCTGGCCCCATGGACTTGTGTATGTCCAATCTTTCTAAATAATCCTGTACCTGTTCCTTCAGCACTGAGGGATGTTCACCTCCTCCCCATTCTGTGCCGCCCAGTGCAGTAGTCTGGGAGCTAACTTTGTCTGTGAAGACAGAGGCAAAAGAGGCATTGAGTACCTCAGCTTTCTCCTCTGTAACTAGGTTGCCTCCCGCATTCTGTAAGGGGACCACCTAATCTCCTTCTTATTGGTAACATACCTGTAGGAACCCTTCTTGTTCCCCTTCACATCCCTTGCTAGCTGTAACTCCAATTGCACTTTGGCCTTCCTGATTTCATTCCTCCATGTTTGAGCAGTATTTTTATAATCCTCCTTAGTCATCTGACCAAGTTTCCACTTCTTGTAAGCTTCTTTTTTGTGTTTAAATTCACCAAAGACTTCTTTGTTAAGCCAAGCTCGGTGCTTACCATATTTGCTATTCTTTCTGCACCTTGGGATGGTTTGTTCATGTGCCCTCAGTAAGGTTTCTTAAAAATACAGCCAGCTCTCTTGGATTCCTTTGCTCCTCATATTAGCCTCCCAGGGGATCCTGCCATTCAGCTCCCTGAGGGAGTCAAAGTCTGCTTTTCAAAGTCCATGGTCCGTATCCTGCTGTTCTCCTTTCTTCTTTTTGTCAGGATCCTAAACTCTACCATGTCATGGTCACTGCTGCCTAGGTTGCCACCCACTTCTACATCCCCTACCAAATCTTCCCTGTTTGTGAGCAGCAGGTCAAGAGCAGCACGGCCCCTACTTGGTTGCTCCAGCACTTGCACCAGGAAGTTGTCTGCAACACTCTCCAAAAACTTCCTGGATTGTTTGTGCTTTGCTGTATTGCTCTTCCAGCAGATGTCAGGGTGATTGAAGTCCCCCGTGAGAACCAGGTCCTGTAAACTGGAAATATTTCCTAGTTGACTGAAGAAAGCCTCATGTACCTTGTCCTCCTGGTCTGGTGGTCTATAACAGACACGCACCATGACATCACCCTTATTGCTCTTGCTTCTAAGCTTAACCCAGAGGTTCTCAACTGGCTTATCTCCAGTTTCATACTGGGGCTCAGAGCAATCATAGTGCTCTCTTACATAAGTGCAACTCCTCCACCCTTTTGCCCTTGCCTGTCCTTCCTGAACAGTTTGTACCCATCCATGACAGTGCTCCAGTTGTGTGAGTTACCCACATGAAGTCTCGATTATTCCAATCATGTCATAGTTTCTTGACTGTGCCAGCACTTCCAATTCCTCCTGCTTTTTTCCTAGACTTCTTGCATTTGTATATAGACACTTGAAATAACTAGCCAATTGCCCTACTTTCTCAGTATGAACCAGGAGCCTCCCCTATTGCACCATCCTCCTTCTGCTTCCTCGTGATGTTCCTCTTCCTCTCTTACTTTTGTTATTAGGACACCATCCCCCATCGAACCTAGTTTAAAACGCTCCTCACTTATGCCAGTGGAGAATGGTTGTGGCAGAGTTCCACCACTCCTTCTCCCCGTTTCTCCCCCAACACATCCACTATGTCAGAAACAGGGGAGGCAGAGGTGCAGGGCTCAGAAAGAGAATCTGGTTCTGTTTCTTAACCCAATACCAAACAGTAGAGCTAGCGGAAAAATATTGAATTTTAAAATTTTCCAAAAGAAAAAAGCATAGTTTTTGCCCCCCCCCCCGCCCCACCCTCCACAAAACGGTGTGTGTGTGTTTGTGTGTGTGAAAAGGACATCTAGTTTTTAACCAGTTCTACCAAACAGTTCAACAATATGACTTTCTTGTCCAGGTAACCCATGCCCATTTTCTACTTGCATAGAGTCTAAACTGAAAAGAGTGTCTTAAACAGACACAGTGAACTGTGGGCCTGATTAAATTCACATAGACTTATATGGGATGTAGATTGGCCACTATTCCTTTAAGAAAGCTGAAATAGTGGATTCATAATCACATCATTCTTTCAAAAACTGGGAAGTGAGCATTTGCTAGCCGCTACAAAAACCTCAGTATCAAGAAGCAAAACAATTCTAAGAAATCATTTTCTCAGTAATTAGCAAATCAGGGATTTTTTTATTCAACTCTTCAAAATTCCACCCTTAGGATTTGGAGTCAAATTATTTAAGACTCCTACTAGTGTAAGATAGTAAAAGGAGAAAAAATAAGTGACAATTAATGAAAGGTTGACAGATTTAATAAGTGATATTTTTAGTGCTCATAGAATTGATAGGATTGACAGTCCTTTAGACACCAGGCAAGTACAGTATCAGCGGTAAGACTGAAAATTTTCATATACTGCCCAACAAATATGTCTCACTCTTATTCTAAAGGGATAACATTTGGTGATGACACCTCATGTCCATTCACCCCTCATTCTACTGTTTAAGAATGTAAATCCAGGTTACTAATTCTTGCAGGTGTGATGGTGTATTTTCCTGATTTAGATCAATCCACTGGGAACTGGACTGAGATCATCAAATTATTACCAGATTCTCCTCTCAGTGGAGTTATTCCTGATTTATATCAATATGTAACACCTGAATTTTGCCTGTAAACAAGCATATCAAGTCACATATATGCACAATTTTAAATTAAGTCTCTGGAAACTGAGCGCAAAATTCTGCTTTCAGTTGCACTGGGGTAAATCTACAGTAAATCTACTGAAGTCCTCCGAGTTACTGTGATCTTAATTAGCATAATTGAGAGCAAAGGCTGAGTTAAACAACTGCCAGATGAAGTATCAACTATGACTTAACTTGAGGTTAAGTAGACAATAGAATAACCTAATATGTGAGTTCATGGAACCTAAATTATGATTATCATTCAATACATATTGGAAAAGAAATAGTGTAGACGATATAAAAACCTAACAATACTAACATTTTGCCACCCAATATCACCCAGTAATGCAGGTGTTTGAGCTAAATGATCTGAACTGGTCATGGTCAAACTAACTATAAATAATTTGATACTGGTTAACTATGTAATAACAATTATCCTATACTAGACTTTCATACACTTAGTGATAGGCCATGTATGTGCACAGAGAAGTAACTCATATTTACATTTTGTTAACTAGATATAAAAAAATCTTAAACTTCAAAGATTCATAGTTTTACCGTTTAAGACCACAAGGGACCATGAGATCATCTAATCTGATCACCTGCATATCAGAGGCCATTAAATTTCATCCAAATACCCTTATATTGAGTCCAATGACATCAGCATTTCAAGTCCTCAGGAGATTAAACTTGTGTTGTATGTCACAAGGAAAGAATAGAAGAGACCGAGGTGCCACTTATGACAGAGGTCCCTGCAATAACAGGGAATTGGTTGGTGAGATATACCTGGATGATCCTAGCAGGAGATCCATGGCCCATGCTGCACAGGAAGGAGAATGTCCATCTCACGCTGACATTTGGCATTCAGTCTGACCCTGAACATTTGAGCCAAACACCCTAGCCAGCCATCTAGAAAGTGGATTCTCTGTACCACCTCAGAGCATTGGTCCATTCCATCTTCCATCTGCTACTGTATATTGTTTACTTTAATTAAGATCAGTAAAGATTCATGTTTCAGCTGACATGATTTCCTTTTCAGTCTTGCCTATGGCTATAAAACCCATTATTTCATTTTTCAAGTTGTGCAACAAACCAAGCTCTTTTTCATTGGACTCTGACAGACTATGGCATTTAACAACAAGTTACACCAGTTGTTTTCCCTGTGATTACTATTAATCATGATGCTGGAGACAGAAATAACAGGCTTTTTGATTGATTTGGATATGAGAGGGTATGGATTATCTACCAAGAATTGTTTGAAATGTGCTACATTTATAATGCAGCTGGCACTAATTTGCCCTAATTGGGTAGATCTATCTGTACTAATCTAATCTGTTGGCTCACAGAGTCAGATCCTGATATCACTGATAACATTTATATTAGAGTTACTCCCAATTTGCACTACCTTACATATTGATAAGATGCCTATAAACCTGTAATTACTCTGGATTTACACCACTGTAATTGAGATCGGGATTTTGGCCCATTCTCTGTATACAAATAGTGTCCTATTTACTCATTTCTATTTAAGTTTGCTATCATTATTCCAAGCTGTGTAAGAACTAAGATGCTTTCACGCAAAAATAAGGTCAAAATAACAGGTTTTTTTCCACTGGACTCTGCAAAAACATGTCCAGAATCTGACATAGAAAAAAGGGATAACTGACCCTAAGAAAAATCTTGGAATGGTTGCAACTTAAACCACGTCAGTGTAGAATTTCAATATATCTAGGAGTTTAAAGTATGGGGAAGCAGAGTAAAGTGCTGTTTTCCCTCTTCTGCTAACTGACTTGCATAATAATACTACTAATTAATAATAAATACCTCTCAGTTATATAGAGTTTTTCATTAGTAGATTTCAGTGCTCCCCCTCAGCTTCTGCTTTTCTTTGACTGGAGAGGTGACAACTCCCCCTTTCTGTTTCAACCACTAAATATATGACTACAAAAAGACCAGTAATATTCTATTCTCTTAACAGTATTTCACATGGAACTGTATAGCATAATACATCACAGTTGACATCATTCATGGGATCAAAGTGTTGTCTAGATCAAACTAGTGGTATCAAGTAGTCAATATTTGCATTTATTTGTATTTGTGTTAATATATTTCTTAAGTGCCTGAGAGTCATTAATGGGGCTGAAACAATGCAAGACCTATTGTATTATAGAGCAGTGTCTCCCACTTCATAGCCAAGGTTGGAAATAACTTTCTGTTGTGTCTGGTTTTCAAACTTCTGCATTGCTCAAATTTGCCCCAAAGAAGCCAGATATCTTACATGCTGCATCTAAACCCAGGGTAGAATTTTTCTGGGAAGTTTGTAAAACATCAGATGAGTTGTAAAGATATGGAATTTAAAAAATTGCCCATTTCCTTTTTTTGAAAAATGTTTCTGTACTGAATGACAGTGTATTCACAGTGTATCTGTACTGAAAAGTACCTGTACTATAAAGTGTATCAAAATCATGTAACTTTTCTGGTTCTGTCATATCTGCAAAATGGCTTGGTCAAAAAACTCCAAATTTTTTTATGTTGAAGAGAGGAGCAATTTAATGTTTTCTTGGGACCTTTTTCCCCCAGCTCCATTTACTAGCATGCTTAGTACAGACTCCCATTTAATGTTCACTAGCACTCATCCTCTCCTTTTTCCACAGACTAATGTAAAACCACCAATCTAATCTATTTGTGTATATCTAAGATGACTATCGCCCTCCACCCATCCTTCAAAACATTCAAGATATATACCACATGCTCCATTCTACTTCTTTGTATTTTCCTGTACTCTGTCAATGATAACTTTTAGCTTTTCAATTCTTTGTGTCATAAAATCTCATTTGTTTACACATTTTACCTTTTCTACAGGGTGTTGTACAGCTGTAGTGCTAGATAATTATGACATAATCATAATTGAGTTTTGAAAGTGATTACTTTGTTTATGAAAATGCATCACTTCTATTCTTTTTTGATCAGTCATCTATTTTTTTTCACCACACATGCTTTATTATTAATTTTTGGAAACATCGGCAGTGTATTCTGAGATGAGACCTCTAGAACAAAAGCATCATTGCTCCATAGACTTAATTAACACAACAGTCTTTGATTCATAAATGGTTACGAATCTATTACCTTTAAGGTGGCTTTAAATTAGAAAAGACAATAATGTGCAGGTGCATCAATAGTAAATCTGCAGACCATTACTCTGTACTTTTCTTTAACCAAGGCAACCATTATTTGGAAGAAATGGGTTCTTGAAACTTGAGAGAGAGAAGCAATGCATGTTTTGAAATCTTTGTATCTTATTAAAAAGAAGATTGAGAGATAACTTGATTACAGCATATAAGCATTTTCATGGGGATAAAATACTGGGTACTAAAAGGCTCTTAAATCTAGCGGAGAAAGGCATAACAAGATCAGTAACTGGCAGGTGAAGCCAGAATAATTTAAACTGGAAAAAAGGCAGTTTTTTAACAGTAAGGAGCAAATGCTGAAGGTCTTCAAATCAAGAACTGGATGCCTATGTGGAAGAACTGGATTAGCCAAACACAAGTTTCTGGGCTCAGTACAGGGGCAACTATGTGAAACGTAATGACCTTTAATATTCAGAAGGTCAGATTAGATGATGTAATTGTCCCTTCTGACTTTGATTTCTATGTATCTATACAGCCCCTTCCTTATTATGAACTGTTTGTTTGGATAGAGAATGGAGTTTCATTTTAAAAGAGCGAAGAAAATATTTATTAGCAAAATTGAGCACTCCCTGATATTGCTTTTAAAAAGCTTATACTATATTTGATTATGTTTCAGCACATAGTTTTTTTCCAATACAAGATGAAGAATTCTGAGGCAGTTCAAAGGTGAATGTCTAGTATCTGAGCATTTTAAGACAATTTTAATCATGGGGGAAAGGGAAGAGTCTGATTTTCATTTGCACTAAGGGCGCTTTATACCATATTGGCAGTGTAAAGGGGCTATAAAGTGGTTTAAATTACATTTACATCTGCTTTAAGGTCTCTTTACATGACCAAAGGGATATAAGCCTTCATCCAAATGAGATTTTGGTTCTGGTTATCTACTGGTTTGAGCAAGGAGACTTGGGTCTAATCTCAGTTTTGCTGCTGAGTCTATATGACTTTGGACACACTTAACCTCTCTGCGCTTCAATTGCCCAGTTTGTAAAAATGGACTAATAACATTTATCCACCTTTTATAAAGCATTTTGAGATCTTTGGATGAAAAATGCTATGTAAATGCAAAGTATATCGGTATTATTATTCTAGAGCCTATTTAGAAATGAGTAACTAGTTTGGATACTCCTCATGTGATTATTATTGTGTTGCACTTTTTGCCAAATTTTGTGATTTTGGGTTCTGGTCAGAACCAGGAATGGAAGTACCAAGACTGCTCTCGGCACATCTTCTCAGGACCAAAACTGGAAGTACAGGAGTCTAATGCAGAAGCCTGTTCTTACATGAATCTCATCCCAATTTTGCTGATTTAGAGAAGCCACCAAAGTTTTGGATTTTCATTTAACTGTAATGCAAATGATAAACATTTTGAGGTTGGCTCATTACTGTCCCAGCTGAGTTATAGAAAAAAGAGATCAACCACATTCACTATATCATAAGTCCTGAAGCTGATCTACTGGATATTTAAAAAGGCAAATCAGGTTCACAATTATATAGATGTTCTTAGAGTTGGACTGTGATATCTTACTCAGACTGAGTAGAACCTTATGCCACCAGTAGTCTCATTGATTTCAACGTGACTGTTCATGGGACAATGAACTACTTGCTGTGAGTAAGAATATCACCAAGTGGCCCTTAGATATTTTTATTTCTTTAAATCTGTTATGATGACTTTACTTTTGGATCATTTAATTACTTGCTTATGCATTTTCGACAATTGAAATTTGACTGTAAAAGAAGTGCTCCTCCCCTCTCTTTCTAAATTAATTAAATTTTCTAGCTGTCATTCCTTAAACTCATCAATGCAAAACCGAAAGCTGATCAAATGAAATCTAGCATAAGGGAAATCGCTAAATTGACTGACATGAGTAAAGCCTCGTGTGGCTAGATTTGGCCCAGGGTATGTACCAGCAGTTCCTTTTCTTGATGTAAATCAAGGACTTATGCAGGAAGGTGTAACTTATCTCTTCCAGTAGCAACAAGAATGAATCGGGCCTGAAATATTTATTCACTTTCTTTGCTTTCACATATTTTTGCTTTCCATAGTATGTCTGTGCACAACTGCTTTTCTCACTGATTTCAGTTTTGTCTGCCATTCACATTCAGTGTACATTGCCAGAGAAGGAGCCAGACTCTATGTAATCTAATCGTACTGTCAGTCACGTTCCTGGGAAGGATGTGTTAGGATATCCTAATTATTTTACAGGTAGGCAAACTGAGTCTTCTCAGAACAGCCCTGATGTCCTGTCATGGGAGAAGAGGAATGAATAACCCAGTACTAACAAGTCTGGCTGAGCTCCACTTCAAGAGGAGCAATGAAGATGGTCATTCTCAAGATTCTTCCTCCCTTTCACCAAAGCTTTTGGAGGAGAGCCCTTTTCAGCTGTGGAAACCCTTGCCAATCTCAGCAAGATGGCAAACCTCCAGTGTTATGTTACCTTCTGTGTTATGGGGAAGGAACCTTCTCAAATACCTACCAAAGAAAGCACAGCTTGTTGGAACAGCTGCATTCTCCCTCAGCCAACTGGTTGCATCCCTAAATGTGCATTCACATATGTGGGCCACAGACAGCTCTGAGTGTATCTGGGTAGGGAAGTCATGCCTCATAGCTAGCAGCTCCTTTGCCTTTTTTCTCCATATTTACTTCTGTCCCTATCATTCTGCAGAGAGGAGTATCTGGCTTTCCTTATGCTATAACATTTTAAATCCTAGATGTGTTCAATTTTTAGTATATATTATACAGTAGTTAATCTTAAGATGCTGAACTTTTCTTCTCTCAAACTGTGAACTAACAGAATATAATGGAGAGTTTCATAAGGAATATCTAGTATAGAGATTATGAATCTGCCTAAATTGGAATACTTGATCCAATTTTTGTCCCACTGAAGTCTGGGTATGTTTGGATATGAATTTTCCTCAGGAACTCAGCTTCATGGCTCAGGACTATCTCTATAATGGGCCTTAATGGGAACACCAAACTTTGGAAGTTCAAATCACCACTGAAATCAATATGTCTTTTGGTGCTGACTTCAACAGGACCATAGGGAAGCATCTAGATCTGAACTCCATGTCTCAGCCTATCTTTAACAGTTGTATGAGTCTGATCTCACATATTCCAGTGTAAATCAGGAATAAATTTACTGAAGTCAGTAAGGTGGCACCAGTATAAATTGCTGTAAGAGTCAGGCTCACAGTGATTCGTTTTGCTCCGTTCTTGACTAGTATATTTTAATTTTATGGCTGCATTTTAATTTACTAAAATATATTTTTGAATACTAATAAAAACATACAGCAAGGAGGCTTTTTCACCATAGGGAGGTAGATAGGATGGTAGCTTATGGAGTATCTGCACATTTCTGTCTGGCAGATAGACATAGAAAAAAATTGAGAACGATTATATGAGCTTTTGATATCTGAATGTAACTTGTGTGGTTTATACTGTCTGTCATGCCTATTGGTTCTGTTGTGTTACATAAAACATTTTCAAACCAGGCCTTTGTAAAAGAAAACATCAGAGTATTAAAATTCATTTCATTATCTTTAAAGAAATCCATTGAGATAACACAGAAACTGAAAGAACTCATTTTGCCACTAACTGTTGGTTATCTGAAAGATAAAACGAATCAGGCACAACTGTGATTTGAAGTTTCAAGAAGCTTTTCTGTTAACTCTATGAAAATGTCATTGAGTTTGCCATTCTAATTTAGTGCCCCAAATGCATGGCTTATTACTTGATAGATTTAGACTGTATAGGTTGGATCCTGCTCACATTGAAGTGAATTGGAGATCTGATACTTACTTAACCTTACTCTGTTCCCAGTGATATCTTCACTTAAACTGCTACAGCAGCTACTTCTATCAACTTTGTGCTGTCTACTCTGGGGGTTGGGTCATCTTAACTGTGTCACTCAGGGATGTGGATTCTTCACATCCCTGAGTGATGTAACTGGGTCGATCACCTAACTTGTTGTAGACCTGGATTTAGGTGAAAGTCAGAGGCAACATAAATTTTAATATGTTAGATTTCTAAATTGATGTGAATTCAAAGAGGATGGAAGAACGGGATTATAACTGGAAACGCCAACAGAAGGTTTAAGAAGATATATAATAAACCAAATCCCTGTACTATGATGAGTAGAACTGGAGATAGAGTAAGATTTCAGAAGGGACTTAATTTTGTGGACACAAGAAGCTGAGCAATGCAAACCAGGGCTGCTGACACTCAAACAGCATAGCCTCAGTGTATAATACTGGACTTTCAGCTGGTTTAATTCAGTTCTTTTCCAGCCTCTTGGCCTGTCTATAGTATCATTCATTGCTAATGAAACAGCCCCCTAAAAAAAAAATCTCATCTGTATTTATCTTTGCCTCTCTCCATTATTGCATCTCGTGGCCCTGTCTCTGGTGCATGCCCTTCTTGAGAAGATCAAACACCCAGAAGCAGATACTCAGTCCTGTCAAACCTGTTTTGTGCTGCTCCATTGATATAAAGAAAATGTAATAATGGATTTAATGCTCCGTTGAGGATTTTGCTTGCATGAGGGGGAGGGTGACTTCTTATGTTGAATTCCTTTTTATTGCTTGTGTTCAGAGAGAGAAATCAGCACAGGATCACAGAGAGATGCAACACAGGGAATGTCTTTATTGAACTAACACTAAAACCAGCCAGGAGTGGCTGAGCTATCCCCTAATAGTTTAACTCTATTGCTATGGCAACAAGCTAAGCTCCGTTAGGCAAGACACAAATATTCAATATGATTAAAGAAAATGGAGGACCAGAGTGTCTTCCCTCTCCAGCAAACTCCAGCTGCCAGAACAATTTAGAAGTCTTGAGACTGTTCTAAACACTCCTCAAGACTGGACTGGTGCCTGATATCCTGAGAAGCAGAAACCCACAAAGTGACCCCCCTCAAATGTTATGGCCCTTTGTGACACTGTCTGGAGTATAAGTGATCATTTAATAACACCACTGGATAGGTCCGTGATATAGCTCCTGAAGAACCACTTCCCAGGGGGGGAGTATTTCTGGAATAATAATATTATCCAACAAGGTGACAGTCACTAATGAGAATCTGGTAGCCATTATGGTTAAACCATCTTTGTCTGGAAGTGACCAGACAGTTCTGAACTGATTCCACACTTCTTTGAAGATGTTTATATTTTTGGAAATCTAAAAGAGAATATGAAACTGCTAGGGCTATGTAAAATATTTGCCACAAAAGTTACAAAGAAAATATGGGGCCAGTAGGTGCAACAGCCATTTAAGTTCATCCCATGTGTTAGCTCATTTCCTGTCTTGGTTACTCATGCCCGCACTCGGAATTGCTCCCTGCCTCATGACATGGATCTGACCTTTAGATTTTTGACTTTTTGACTTTTATCAAGAATTTGGGAGAATTATTCAATTGTTAAAATTTCCTAAATTCTATCAAGCCCTGAATAGTTTGGGAGCCAGTTACATGAGGGACACTTTGTCTCCCAAACCCTACCGCCATAATTGAGAATAGGGAGAGAAAGTAAATGGGAATAAGGCAATTTGAAAATATTCCCCAGATAACTACATTTAAACTAGCTAAACTTGCTTCAAAAGGATTTAGAAATGCAGGCAGCTCTCATGCCATAAGTGCTACATTCAGACACAACTGAGGCTGTCTGTTTGAAGTGTTGGCTATATAAGAGCTGTCTGGGAACCAAGTTGGTTGTACACCCTATTTTTATACTTTGGTTTTCAAATCAATTGACTTGTTTCTGCCATGTTCTTCTCTACTGCAGGCTTGTGCATTTCCCAATATGTGCTTGTCCTACAGTATATTGCCCTTGAAGAAGACAGTGAATACTGTTGTGCAGAAATCTTTTAGGAATAAAATTGAAGCACGTCTTTCCTCACATAAATGACAAGCAAATTCATGAACAGAGCCTTTGGATTTGAGAGATAATTATTGTTTTCCAATTTTTTTATTCAATTGCTTGTTACTCAATTGCTACTTCTGATGTTATTACATAATCTAGCCCATGAAAAACTGGCTGTAGTTGCCTACTTTTAAAGTTGTTTCTAGATTTTATTTTTCTGTTTCATTCTCTATTGATTTCCCTCAAATTTCCTTAATTCCCTCTTTATTCTCCTTTGACAAGATAGTCCACGCCCATGATTTTAGTTGACACCTTTGATGCCAACAGCTCACAAATCAACTTTTCCATCCTTCACCTCTTATGTGTACTAACTCACATCTCTCTTTAATATTTCCTTAATGCTTTCCTTCTTTGTGTGAATCTGTGGGCTTTTTGTTCGCACTTTTGACTATGCTTGGAAAAGTATCCCGAGTTAAATGCATTCTTGCCCTTGCTATCTATGTTCATATCTTTCTTTCAGATTCTAACCACACACAGGCTGCTTCTTTAACTTGCTGACATGATCAAAATTGAGATTCCTTTTGTTCAGAAATAATGTAAACAGATACAATATTTGCTCCTGCTTTATTATAAAATAAGATTTCTATAGTACATCTTGAAGCCATTTTTATTATTATTACACTATAATCCTTAAAATATATATAGTTTCTCAGGGAAATTTATTATTACTATAATCTTCATCCCCAGCTAAAACAGTGTTGCATTAGTTGTACAGAATTAGGATGTTCAGATTAATCCACATACCTGTCCAAACTCATTACCGTCATAATAGCGCTGCATGCAAACTGGTTGCATGTGTCTAATGCCGTAATGATGGTACACAGAGGGCTGCCAAACACCCACTCTCCTCCACGTGCCCACTGATGAATGAGAAACGGCATGCCAATGATATGAACCAAATCTGCTACAGCCAGATTGCAGATATAGGTATCTGGAATTGTTTTTTTTCTAGACCTGAAATAAATGGGGAAAACAAATTACTTGACATAGCTGACATCAGTATTGCTAAGCCAATTCTGTTTAGTTTTTCATGCCCACCTCAATTATCCAAACTTCCCTTTGAAAACTATATAAAGTTTTAAAAGTGTTTGGGCCTGATTCTCCATTCATAATACTTCCACTATAGTTGAAGGAGCTGCGGGAGGGTAAAGCTAGTGTAAGTGAGAGGCAAGACTCAGGCTGTCTGACCTGGGGACTACATGATGCAATAAGCCCAGGCCTAGATTTTTAAAGGGGTAAGTTTGAAAATCCTATTGGGTGCCTCCCTGTAGCTTTCAGTGCCTAGCTACCTTTATAAAGCTGGCCTTAAAGCACTAACGTGCCACCTTTGATGGTCTGGGTTCTAGTCACAGTTTAGGTCATAAGTGAAAATGGTTTTTAGTAGCATCCCAAAATATTTTCCATGAAAGCCACTGTGCATGAAGCAAGTAGCAAACTTACAAATGCTCAACATATCTCCTCATCTGAGGAAAAGTGTATAATTATATATCTGCGGATGAGAGAAATCTCCTTTGTTAATAGGACTGGAAAGGGATGTGGGACATGGCAGGACTGGAATGAGAGAATGCAGTGAATTTTGGTACTTTGAATTAAAACAGTTTTATTGGTTATTTTGAACATATGTCTTCATAATGTCTCAACTGGTCAGTTATCATAAATGCATCCTTCCATATCCCATTATCTTATTCTGACTCAACTAGCAAAGATGGTTTTGCTCATTCCCAGAGGAATTATCATATAATTTGTTCATCTTCAAAGGTAGCTTCATTTTCTGGCTGGTGACATATTTTAGCAATTTTTTATATATTACACACTAAAAACTATATTAAAAGAGCATCATTAAGGTTGCAAAGACTCAAGCACTCAAAAGTCACAAAATACCAGAATTAAGGTTACCTATATAACCTTAATTTGCCCTTCCCCATGCATATACATTATGATATAGTCTATAATTACATGATCGCCTACTATTTTTCCACAGTATCCCTGCTTGGAGAAGTGAGTCAGGGTTGTTACTGAAGGAGGCTGTTGTCTGTGGGAACTTGTACTCATTTATTAAAGAAGTTGAAATTTGTGTAGTGAATGAGGCAGGAAGGGGACTGGAGGAAGAGAAAGGATTGTCTCCTGGTTAAGGCAGCTGAATATTGCCCTGGATAATTGCTCCCTCGGCCACAAATTTCCTGTGTGATGTTGGGCAAGTTACTTAAATCAAACTCTTCACAGGTGGTCACAAGTTGTGCATTCCCCTTTTCTGGATGCCCAAGTCGATACCCTGGGATCTGATTTACAGAATGGCTAAGCACTCACCACTATAAGAGAAATCAATGGGAACTGTTCTTGAATATATAAAGTGCTAGACAGTGCAAAGACATTGGAAAAATCAGGTGCCTTAAATTGGGCACCCAAAAGTTTGACCTTAATTTCTGTGCCTTAGTTCCCTGTCTGTAAAATGGGGATAATACCTCCACTTCACCTCACAGCAGTGTTGTGAAGATAAATTAATTAATGTGTGTGAGGCACTCAGATATTATAGTGATGAGTACAGAGCCTAGCACAATGAAGTCCTAGTTCATGACTGGGGCTGTAGATATTATGATAATACAAATAATAAATAATAATACAAGCCTATTAGAAAATTAATAATTCTATCTTTGCAGCAGGGTTTGAACCGTCTGCAGTAAATGAAGCCTGGGGCCAGGCATCGAACAATCTGGAGAAAACAAAATCTTGAATAGCTGCTCATTCAGTGACCACTGTCTATCCTGTGCACTGAATGGGGCAGGCATTCTGTGAAAAAACAGCATGTGATCATGTAATTAAAGACTGTATCATAATTCATATAAACAAAGGGGCCAAATTAATGTTACAGCTGGTGTAAATTTGTAACACTGTCAATGGAGCTTCACTGATTTAAACCAGATGAGGATCTGGTCCTTTACAAAAATGAAGCTTGTAGCTCAGCCCAGCCCTGTTATGAGATCGGTGTGTGTGCGTATACGTGTGCGTGTGCATGTGCGTGTGCGTGTGTATGTGTGTGTGTGTGTGTGTGTGTGTGATGGGTGGAGACAGGCAATGCTTCAGCACATCACCTGTGTAACTAACAGGTTCTCTCTGGCTTTAGACGTCCATATTGGTGCATAAACAAAGAGCAAAAAACCAGGAAGTACAGAGACTGAAAAGTATCTTTTCAAAACACATATATTTAAGGGAGAGATTGTAACTAAAAAGCCCTCTTGGGGAGTTATTACAGAGCATTAGCTAGTTATCTAGGCACTTAGGCCCCTCTCTACCAAAGCCCTGAAGTACGTGTTCAACTTTACGCTTGTGAATAGTCCCACTAACTTCAGCTGATGTGAATAGTCCCGATGGGTTACTTGCATGCTTAAAGTTAAGCATGTGTTAAAGTGCTTTGTAGCATCAGGGCAATATTCTGAGTATTTATCTTCTCCCAAAAAAAGAGCAGAGAACCCACTACAGGACCAAATGGTTTTCTGAAAGCATTGTATGCCTGTAGTATTCCTTTTCAGTCTATTTTCCAGTAGAGGGTACAGGTTTTGTATCTTTCAGTGAGATTGACAAACAAGGTAAGAAGGTAGAACTGCAGTCAAGAAAATTCCAGTCCCTCTCATGCATACTGCATTCAGCACACTGACCACCCTATTGGCATTTCTTGAATAACATTAACATCCACACAAACAGTGTCCTGAGTTTCTTATTATTTCCATACCGCAGCCACCACATCCTAGAATCTATCAAATAACAATATTTTCAAAGACACAAATTATTGCTCAGTGGAACATGCTAGACATCAGTGGTTGTTTCACACATTTCTCATAAGTAATGAAGTATGCTCATCTGGCTGTGATGTAGAAAAAGGTACAGTTACAAAGCTGTAATGTTTGTTTGCTGGCAGTGTTGATGGGGGCAAGTGGGGAGGTGCTTCTTTGTGTGTGTTTGTTCTTTTCTCCTTTGTCTATAGACAAATATCCTATAACCTGGTCTACACTGAAAAAGCCCAGAAGATCTCCAGAAAACTCTGGTTGCCCATCAGGCATGCAGGGGTGCTATTATGTTTAAACACTCAGATTTTCCAGATAAAATAAACATTTGAATGCTGCATGTAAACATATTTTTACAAGAGAGTTGAAATTCACTTTTTCCTCATTGTAAGGCTTTTGTGCAGTGTTTGATGCATACTAACATGAGACATCCTGCCAACCTGAAAGGTACTTCTTAACTTACATTTGGAACCTCAGATTCTCTGCTCTGTCAAATTTTATGCTAACCACTATCAACAAAGAATATACAGTAAGCATCCCATGGCAGCTGAAGCACTATTAAAGGCAGTTCAACTGAAGACCATGGGACAAGTTCTTGAATACATGAAAATAAAAGATGTATACCTTTCAAGTGAAAATATTTTTGAATGTTTTGAAAACACATGATACTTTTTCTGATTGGCTCCACCCCCCACTGATAGCTCCAACATGGAATTGTCAGAGAGGATTAAAGCCTGGGACCGAGCGTAAAACAAAGACCACTCTTTGTCAAGCTGAACTTAAGTTGCGGCTTGACAAAGCCCTGGCTGGGAAGATTTAGTTGGGGCTGATCCTGCTTTGAGCTGCGGGTTGGACTAGATGTCCTCCTGAGATCCCTTCCAACCCTAGTCTTCTATGATTCTAACACTCCCCATACCAAGAACAAAGTGATTGTTGTGTGGGAGTTGACACAGGCTTCCTTTCTTCCATGCTGTATGACAAGGTACAAGGATCTATGTATATTTAATTAGAGACCAGGGTAAGATTCTGAAGGGGAGGGGAGGGTACAAAGAAGGGGGGAGGGATCTTATTTGCATGCTGCTTATGCAATGCTTATTTTTCACAGGTGTTTTGGATACTGAAAATTCCTGTACTTTGTCAGAGTTACCACGATATTGAAGTGTTGACTCATTTGATACATGCTCTTGCCTAAACCATTTTAACACCAAAATATTGGTTACAGTTTACCTATATTTTGTTAATGAAGTTTTGTCTGTAATCTGTCAACACCACCATTTCTACCTCTATCATAAGAGCATAAGAACAGCCAGACAGGGTCAGACCAATGGTCCAAATAGCCCAGTATGCTGTCTTCTGACAGTTCCCAATGCCAGATGCTTCAGGGGCGATGAACAGAACAGGCAAATTTAGAGTGATCCATCCCCTGTCATCCAGTCCCAGTTTCTGACAGTTGGATGTTTAGGAACACCTGCAGCATGGGAGTGCATTGTTGATCATTTAATCTAATAGCCATTGATGGACTTATACTCCATGAACAAATCCTGCATCTTGGCAGGGGGTTAGACTCAATGACCCTTGCAGTCCCTTCTAACCCAATGATTCTCTGATTCGATCTAATTTTTTTTTAACTTAGTTATACTTTTAGCTTTTGCAACATCCCAGGGCAATGAATTCCACAGGTTGATTGTGCATTTTTGAAGAAGTACTTCCTTTTGTTTGTTTGAAATCTGCTGCCTATTAATTTCATTGGGTGATTCCTAATTCTTGTATTATGTGAAAGGGTAAATAACACTTCCCTCTTCACTTTCTCCATACCATTCATGATTTTATTATGTACTCCCTTAGTCATCTCTTTTCTAAGCTAAACAGTTCCAATCTTTTTAATCTCTCCTCATATGGAAGCTGTTCCATATCCCTAATCATTTTTGTTGCCTTTCCCGCTACACCTTTTCCAATTCTAATATATCTTTTTTGAGATAGGGAACCCAGAACTGCATGCAGTATTCAAGATGTGGGGATAGGATGGGTTTATATAGCAGCATTATATCAGTGAATCACCATCGAAAGTGCAGCCTACAGACTTGATTGCAAAAACTCTTTCTGTGTTTTCAGTTGTGTCTCCTTTTCCTCTATTGAGTTTAAAACTCTTTCGGCAATTGCTGAGGGCAGAGATATTACACTGGCAACCAGATTGTTCTACCTAAGTCGTGATAAGCCATATGGGCAATTTGTTGTTCAATAATTGACCCATTCAGATAGCCATGTGAGAGATAACATACATAATCAAGATTTCAGTTCTACAGGTTCTGTAAATGTGTCATTTCTCTAGCTAGTTGAGTCTTCTAGCTAATACTCTTCCCCCCAGTCACATGAATCAGGAAAGGATTTGAAAGACTGACCCCAGTTCTCTTAAAAAAGTTGTATTAAACAGTACTTTGAACTGATATTGCAATAATTCATATACTAACTGTCATTTCCATAACAACTTCGGGTGACATGGCAAATGCATTGTGTGCTGTAACAAATCATCATTCATCCTAGCCCACTTCCAGAGCCTGCACTAACTAGCACATTGAGAGCTCAGCAGATGCTCTGAATCTCAAAAGGATTCGCTCCCAATCAGGGACTCCTCTCTGCTCAAAGAACAGATGATCTATACCATTGCATATGCACACACACAAGGAAATCTCTCTGAGGATCAGTTACTTCCCAAAATTCACTGAATATCAGTCAAACCAGAGAACATCATTTAGAGCTACCTAATGTTTCCAATATTGATTCAATGCATGAGGAATTGTAAGCCTCTGACATTATTATTCTTCTGTTTCTGAAATCAGTCTTAGGTAGAAACATGAAAAACAAACTATACTTTCCAGTTTTCTCTTGGTGCAGAGGAATCTCTCTTCTATCTAAGCAGAAAACATACAATAAAACAGTCCAGATTCATACACCCTAGGTGCCATTATATAATTTTGCCCTTCCTTCCTTCTCAACCTCCCTTAACGTGTTCTGCGCTGCTTCTTTGTATCTGGGGTACAGGGAAGCTCTATCCTTCCCATTATTTCTTGTGGGAGAAATCCACCCATTTTCAGAGGGCCAGAACAAGGTCAATGAGCCATTTAGTAGGACTTAAATGGGACTTTAGTGCTGACTCTTTGCATCTGGATGAATTTTGCCCAAAGTGCATGTTTTGGGGAGCTTTTAAAAATCACATTATAGGGTCCTATATTTATTGTCTCCCAGAGAGTTCCAGATCAAATCAGTTGAATTTGCATTTAAAAATAAGTATTTTCAGACTGCCAGTCCTATAAGTTCAATCTGCAGTCTGAAAGTACAGGATCCTTTCTGGTTCATGTATCACTATTCATAAAAATTCTGCAGCTGGAACCTAGTTAATAATCCTGTTGATGATACAGTAGTGGAGACAGAATCCAGCATGTTCTATTTTAGCAGTTGACTTTTCAATGCTAACTGAAGAAAAAACTAGTAAAACAATATATTTAGTAAAGAAAGAAGATATGACCTGATACATATGGAAAGTAGACATTTTAAGCAAAAGGTGAATATTTTTATAGTTCCTTTTCAGAGTAGAGACAGACTTTGGATATAAATTTGTCTACCATCTCTTCTGTTTGCTGATATACCTCATTCAATGTCAGTAATTACAACATTGAATTTTTATATACACAGTTTTCAAATCCTTTTCCTTCATGTTAATGTTCATGCCCATATATTTGAATAAGTAAAATCTTCCCATGCAAATGCAATTTAAACGATCTTTTTATAAAGTCAGTGCTTGTCTCTATTCTCTTCTGCTTCATATTGTTATTCATGTCAGACAAAGGCCTTTCAAGAGAAAAAAACTCTTTGTTCCATTTTAGTTTTCCTTTATTATAACATTTCAGAGACTATAAATTATTTTAAAAGCTTAATGAAAATTCTCTTCCTTTATATCCATTCCTACATTTAAACAGTCATTCCCCTTATTTTCAGCCCATACAAATTCCCGTAGTCTTCTCCACAAAGATTGTGAACTGCTTTTGGCACCAACCTCTCAAGTACATTAGACATCTGGGGCTAGATTTACAAAAGGACTTAGGCACCTAATTGCCATTTTATGTGCCTAAGACCCCGAATCAGGCCCCACTGAGCTTCACAGAACCTCTGCTCAGCTGCCGTCTAACTCTGTAGGAAACTAAACTCACTTGGCATCTAAATGTTTGCAATCAAAGTTCCCTAGGCACCTATATTTTTGCCTTTATGCATGTGCACTGCAGCTGCTTGACAGGCTTTCCTCTGCCTAACTTGTCTGTGGGGCCTAATCTGGTAACCATGCTCAGACCTTGCTTGTGAGATTGGGCCCCTATAGGTGAATTTACACAAAACAGGGGGGAGGATGCCCTCCCTCATAACTTTTAGCCCAGTAAGAAGGTACTCACCTGGGCCATGGGAGACACCTGGTTCAAGTCCCCCCTTTGCCTGAAGGAGAGGAAGAATTTGAACTAGGCACTGACAAGTCTCAGCAGAGTGCACTAACCACTGAGCTATAGGACATTCTGATGTGAGTGTCTTTCAATCTGTCCAGCTGAAGCTATTCCACTGTGGATACATAATTTAAAAAGCCATTGGAGCAGGGGGACTGGCTGTCCCATATCGCACAAGGCAACAGAGTCACCTCTCTCTCTGGCCTGCTTATTCTTTCATTAGTTAATTGTAGTGGAACAGCTTTGACAGGTGAGACTGAGGAAGTCCCATATCAGAATATCCCATCACCCAGTGACTAGGATACTCTCCTGAGGGGTAGTAGAGGCAGGACTTACAACACATCCCTCACCTTGGGATCTCCCATCTGCTAGTTTAGGAGGGGCTCCACCGAGTGGGCTGGCTTTTGGGAATCCCCTTCTGAGGCACTCCTCTCTCCTCATTCATTGTGTAGGGGAGCCTAGGTGTCAAACTCATGGTTTGTAAATCTCATTGATTTTCTAGGTACCTAAAATGCTCAGCATCACCTCCAAGCTCTCGTGAATCCAGCCCTGTACTCCTTAGTGCATTAGAGACAGGTTTTCAAAGGCATAACAGGCACTTAATTCCTTTTTGTGTTGTTGGAAATCTCCCGCTTAAAGCCACAGTCTATGGACAGAGTTCATTTATTCAATCTTGCTGATACCGAAATGTATTAGCCCTAGTCTATCACATTTCTGATAATTTGCACTGCAGGTGCTTAGGTCAAATCAACTTCTCAGGAAACATGTCTTTCAATCAAAAATTTTGTGGTGAAGTCATATATTTGAGAGTCCCAAATCAGGAAATTAAAAGATATTTTCTGGCTGCACAAAACTATAATTGATAATTGGCCCTGATCCTGTGGCCCAATAAGTCTACTGGCATAGGGGAATCTTCACCTGGAGCAGATGCTCATGTTCCTGTGAGTAGGGGTTCACGCTGGAGAAAGTGATGAAGCCCGAGGAGGCCATTACTAGGTAGGCGAGTTTAGATAGCACTATGATATAAAACGTAATCTTACACAGAAACCCTGTTTTCAAGACCAAAAAAAAGGAGAATGCTGCATTTGTTTTTATTTTTATATAATTACTTAAAACTGTTATTAAAAATTTTTCAAAAATAGGGTTGTTTGGCTTCCAGTATGGATATATGAGCAAAAATCTGTACGAAGGGGTCAGATATGTCACACAGTAGCAAATCTCTTGCACAGATTATCCCTCTGAATCATTCTGAGTCAGGAGAGAAAATGCTAACTGATCCGAAGTGTATTGTTAACAGAGAGGGAAGATGGTGAAATTTTTTAAATAACAGATAAAGCTTAAGGCCTTACACTATTCAAGTCAATGGGAATTTTGCCACTGAATTTAGTGGGAGCTGGATCAGTTTCTAAGGTCTCAATTAAAAAAAGTATCCTTATTCGGGAAGGAGGCCTACACGTGTGCTTAAGTCCCAGTGAACTCAATAAACATATGCTTGAAATGAAGCATGTGCTCAAGTGCTTTCCTGTGTATAGATGGACCTAATCATATGTTTAAGTGCTTTCCTGAATCAGGGTCCAAATTTGGTTAGACAAAACTATGGGCCAAAATGGCTACGTGGAGCATGATTTATTTATTGTACTAGTAGTCTTTGCTGGACAATTCAATTCCTTCATTTATTCAAATTATTTGTTTATAGCAGTAAGCCTCTGCTGCAGCACATACATTAATTTCCATACCTTACTATAGTGAACACAATGAGGATATTGCCAACTAATCCTGTTGAGCAGATAATCCCAATTAGAGAGGGAAGGATGATTGTTTCTGCTGCACTGATCACTTGGTAGTAATGCCCTCCACTCCAAGATTTGTTGAACAAGACAAGTGTACTATTCCAACAGGAAGGCTGGATTTCATTCATTCTTCTGAGATGTTAGGTCCTTAAGTCTGTAACAGTAATGGAAAATAAATTATTCATAGACTCTTACCATTTGAATATTTCATTAGTCAAGCACAGTATCTTGGCATAACTTCTTTTTAATTATAGTTTGAATTTCATAAATAAAATCTTCCAAGTGGTTGTGTATGTTCATGAATGAATCCACAAAACTTAGATAACACTGCTTTAAAAAAAATCTGGGGCATGTTTTGTATCAATATTAAAATATACAGAACTTTTTTTTAATGGGCCATTTTAGGTCACAGCATTCGTTCTGACCATGGAAATCCCATGGGATGCTATTCCTTGATCTCCCACAGGCTTATGAAGTTTGAATAAGTCACTTAGACCCAAATTTTCAAAAGTGAGCTCTAATTCCACATGCCCCATTTGAGTCAAACAGGGCCTGATTTTCAAAAGTGCTCAGCCTCTCAGTTGGAGTTCATTTGGCTTCTTAAAATCAGTCCCTAGATATTATCTCACATTGTGTACCCAAAATTTGAGTGTCTCAAAATTAGAAGATAGTTGGCAAGTTGTTCCAGTGGTTAATTACTCTCACTGTTAAAAATGTATATTTTATTTCCAGTCAGAATTTGTCTAGCTGAGGAGCAGTATTTAATTTGTGAGGATTCCTTCTAGCTTAAGGGAACAGGTTATCAAAAATGACATGAAAACAATGCAAAGAAAAAGTATGTGTTCTATCTGCTGTAGTTCAAAGGAGACTAGTGGCTTTGAGGTGCTTGGGAAGTTTGGCTTGGCAGGATCTGTGCAGAGGAAACGGTGGATTCATGAATTCCAGAGAGTTGGATGTAGCGGGTTTGCCACAGGGTGTTTTAGAGACTGAAACAGGAATTAAACCTTGCAACCTGATGAGCTCTATATTCTGTCCACACAAAGCTGTCAGACGGACACCCTGGGGGAATGCAGGGGATGGAATCCTGGAAAGTTAAAGCCCACAAGAGACAGTTAGTAGAACAATTCTATTAAAAAAATTTCCAGCAATGAGAACTGCTGGAGACAAGGTATTATTATTATTGGAATCATTAACTAGGACTAGTTTTTGTTCTGAAACAAGACTGCAGAATTTCTACTGTGGTGACTGTCCAATCTCTACCAAGAGAGTGACTGTTAGTGAGGAACAGCGCATACCACTTTATGGAGGCTAGTACCTGGTCACTCAGAGCATGTGGCGGGGGAGTGGCTACACTGTGTACTACCAAATATCTAGCCCCATGATGCCCAGTTACAGGAGGGGGACAAAAGCTAGCTCTTTGTCTCTCAGGGCTCCTCAGTTTAATGTACTGAGTTTAAGAGGAGTGACGGGTAAGAGAGCCAGGGAAATAACTTCAAAGACATATCACTGTAAAAGTGGAAGTCACTGTATGGTGTCATAAATATTTCTGCCACTGCCTTTCTCCTGTCCTGCCTCTGGAACCTTTGCCCAACAGCTCTGTGTGGAAGGCATATAGATCTCTCTGAGTTGGGAAACCATCCTGAATTAATCCCCACTTCTGGGGAGGCCTAGGTGTGAAATACAGAAATTCATCAGGGGGTCAGAATTTGAGACTATGTAGATTTGTCCCATTGTTGAATATGTGTATGACATTGTAATGCACTGTGTGGAAGTTTCTAGAAGGAATTCTGATTTGTCTGAAATCATAAATCATATTATTTAAAAAACACTTTAGATAGATATAAAGAGAGAGCTTATTTTAAAGGTAGAAGAACAAGGGGATACAGTTAATGTTGAACCTTCAGTCATAATTCTGTATTCTTATCTTATGATTGTTTGATTTTTCAGCCCTCTCTTTGCATTAATTCTTGTTTTGTGCCTCCACTGTAAAATTCTCTTTGTGTAGTACTATCAATTTCAAGCATTTAAAAATCATGAATAAGCTCCCTTCTACCCAGGATGTAATAATTTGTCCTACACATTTTCTCTAATTGTAAGCTCAACTGAAAAAACTATGTGAAAGTCCATAAGATGTCCATAATAACCTGTAATAATAAATGTTGATGGGAAAAGGTGCAAAAATGAGACAGACTGATTTAATTCAAACAAAAAGTTCTACTGCTATAACTCCAGGACTGTATTAAGATCATCGCTGTTAAAGAAGAGATGTATGAACCAGAAACCAGTGACCCAAAATTGGTATGTTGGAAACAAGGCCAAATTGGTGGACAAAATAATAAGGGGATGGGGTACTCCACTCATCACTTCCTTTTGGTGTCCTTAAAGAAAGAGACATTGGGGAGAGAAAATTGCTCTTTGAGTGAGTTTCACCATCATGGCTGCCATCCCCATCATCTTCTGGCACCCCAGCCCTTCTTCATCCTAATTCTGAAAGATATCCTGGCCAGAGAAAGGGAGACAGATGACACCGCAACTTCTGCCAGTTTCAGCTAAATCCTGAACATCATCTGGGATGTAAGGCCTTATCCCTCCAAAATGTGTCTTTTTCCTTCCCTACCTTATTCCTTCTCTTTCCTGCCTCCCATTTTTCCTTCTGTCAAAAATGAGTCTGGCTTTGCCAGCCAAGACTGTGTATTTTGCAACTTTGCTGTGAGTCTGTGACCAGGAAGAGTCAGCTAACAATAGTGCCCTAAACAGCCTGATGCTGGTACCAGTTTGCCAGGTTGAGGCTGAAAGTGAGAAACAGCATCAGACAGAGAAGCTACATTTTAGATCATTGCTGTTCTTTCCTCTCCCCTCCTATGCGTTTGTCTTTTTTTGTCTTATTAAGAAATGGGGCTGAGCTTTAATAACAACAGCAGCAACAAAAACGGTTCTTGCCCATCTTAACTCTTCTCTATTCTCCGAAAAGGACAATTATTATCATCTTTGATACCATCTAAATGACTGTCAAACAAGGGTCTTTTTTCCTTCCAAAAAACTCTCTCCAAGATAAAGGGAAAGGGAACAAGGAATGTTGTTAAAATGAAAGCCCTATATAATGCTTTAAAATTCAAATGGTTTAACTGTTTTTTCTTCTTTTTCTGTATTTCTAAGAAAAGGTTAAAAAGATTTTTAATGATGTGTTTGCCATAGGACTAAGCAAAGTGAGGTCTCTTCAGACCAAATCCTGAGCCTTGTTCAGCACTCTTTAATGTGGGACCTTTAGCTCATATATTTCATCTAAATTAACACAACACATGATATCCCCTCAAAAAATATGATGAGATTGGCTTAAAATCATAAGATTTTAAAAAAGAATAAATCATATTGCTTTTCATCTACCTTCTGTTTGTTGAATGTTTGGCGGGGGGAGCTACAATTCATGTGGGATCATTACAGATTGAATTCTGTAGCTGCTGACAGACTTCCCACTGACAATAAAAGCTTACTCCACTATTTAGATGCGTAAAATATGCATTTAATGGCCTAAATTTAGGTTCCCAGGTTCAAAAATTTTGGCCATGGGCCAGACACAAAGCCAATGAGCCAGCTATGTTTGATTTCTCCCTCTCTCTTCCAACCCTGTGAGTCATCAGTTATGCATCTTGTTCTTTCTCTATGTCGTGTGTTCTGCTATCTTAAATGTAACAGTAGGAAGCGTATAAGGCAAATTGGATGCTTTGGTGCTTGGCAGATCAATGCCTTCTTTAATCACTAATCTTATTGGCCATGTTGAGATGGAAGAACAGGATTAATTTGTCTTGCAGTTAAGCAGTTCCCAGTAGCACAGTTATGGACACATCTGTTTCACTCAGTGTGAAAAAGAGTGGTAGAATCTGGTCCCCAGATGATTACATCAACAGATTTGGGATTTTCTGTTGTCTTAATGCATGAAATGCATTAAGATTCTTATAGTTTATGAAAACAGGTTGGTACAGTCTTACCCAAGGCCTAGAAATTTGATTTTAAGTGGCACATCTAGATGGAAGCTCATACCAAAATATAAAAAAATCACTCAAAAAGCACAATAAGAAGAGACAGTATTGGTGTGATTTCTGAGTATCCAATATCTTTATTTCCAAGCTTGATGTTTTTGTACAAAATGCTGAGTACCCCTCTTGTCTTCTAGAAATGTATGGATATTTGTTTAAAAGTGTTCAGATACCTATTCAAGAGTTGTTGATATGTACTGTTTTGGTCATAATTCCCAGATTACTGTCCAGAAGTATATCATTGCACAGACAAGCATATAATTAACTCCATAGGAAAAACCATTTTCCTGTAATATTACAGACATGATTAAGTCTAATGATGATTTTTGTGCAATGGGCAAAGTGTGTCTAATTGCGTGTGATTAATAGGATAGACTTTGGTATATATTATTCTGTAGCTTCAAAGAGAGTTGGTACCAACAGAGGAGGTATTGCCAGAATTCACCTTAGTGCAGTATCATTCTCATGCCTTTTCTGCCTTTTGTCTCTTTGTTTACTTAACTTAATTGATTTTTCCTGCCTTACCTCATAGAATGGAACAATTATTTCTCCTTCATGCTGTGCCTACCTTCCATCTCTAAATATAGTAGCTTGTTGGCAAGGCAGAAGCAAATGGAAGCAGAGGAGTGCTCTTAAGCTCTTATGCTGTGGGGCAACATATATGAAAAATAGTACTCTACAGTTACATGGGCTGTGCTTTGTCATTTATATCAGCCAACGTCTGTGTGTATCAGAACGGAGGAGTCCCTAGAATTACCTCTGCTCAGTCACACTTAGATCTCTAATAACTTTATGTAACCCCCTGCTTGCTCCACATGGCACTTTGTCCCCTTGTAGCGGTGCCTAGAGAATGATGAGCCTGCTACAGCGTTGTCTAACAGATGTGTCTTTTAACTCATACGGTAGAAGCTCGTGCATTAAGCTCCAGTGATCCCAAACTTCATCCCTGCTGTTAACGCTCATGTGCAAGTCAGCATTACAAGGGGTGGCCTATATGGGAATTTCAGAAAATTCAACTGAGAAAGCCTCTGAAGCTTGAGGATGTGCTTCCCTGCCCAGTGTGAGTATGTAGTCCACTGTTTGCTTGGAGTGGCATGCTGTTCCCCTTTAGTGGTTGCTAGGTCCCCTGGAGAATGACGAGCCTGCTACAGCATTGGCTGACAGGTGTCTTTCAGCTTATGCGGTAAAAGCTCATGATTAAGCTTCAGAAGTGACATGCATGGATACTTACATTTACCCTTACAGCGAGAGTCCTGTGGCACCTTAAAGACTAACAAATTTATTTGGGCATAAACTTTCACGGGCAGAAACCCACTTCATCGGATGCATCCTTGTTTCTGCCCGTGAAAGCTTATGCCCAAATAAATTTGTTAGTCTTTAAGGTGTCACAGGACTCTCACGGTTTTGCTAAAAACAGAGTCAGGCTGGGTCTACACTGATGGCAGCAAATTTGCCGCCATCAGATTGACGTCTCCGGATCGACTGAGCTGTCTGTGTAGACCCACTCAGTTGATCCAGCAAGCGACATTGGAAAACCACCCCGGTAAGTGGCATAGCGCTGCGTCAAAGGGAACCCTGTTCCCGTTGGTGCAGTGCAGCGTGGACGGCGCGCAGAGCAGACGCAGCAAAGTCGACGGGAGATACGCAAGTGATATGTCATCTGTGTATCTCCTGTCGACAGCCGCCAAATCCGGAAGGTAAGTGTAGACCAGGCCTAATATGGCTACCTCTCTGGAACTACACTTACCATTGAATTTTTAATTGGACAGACAGCTCAGATTCTCTATTTCGCCTGGTTTCTGCTTGGTGCAGTTGAGTGTGGAGGGGGTGAGGTTGGGTGGAACTTGATAAGGGCAGGTTATGGCTTGTTGATTCTCTAAACTAATCTTGGTCCAGACAGGGTTAGATCATTCTGGGCAGAGGGGTGACCTAAGTTATGTCAGCTGCTAACAATCCCTATGGGACTGTACACCAGTTGAGTTTAGCAGGAATGCAGCATGCTTCAGCCGTGTTCTGAACACAACCCCACTGCCAGAAGTGATTGAGTGAGGGATGGGTTGGAAATAGAGGTGCTGGCTACATCAACTCAGAGCCACCTGAGAGCTCCTTACAGGTGTGTGGGATAGGGGATGTTAGATAGCCAGGTTGGCTGCTTCTGGCACCTCTACGTTCCCTGAGTGGTGCAAAGCAGGCTCTGTGTTGATGCAGAATGTGATTAGAGACGCTGAATCTGTCCCTCAGAGTATAAGAAAAAAGTCCCAGATCCTGAAAGATATTAGGGTCCTAACTTCCAATGAAATCAACGGGATTTAGGAGCCTAAATATGTCTGAGGATCTGGGCCAAAGACATTATAATAATTATACAATAATAGTTGTACAGTGTCTCTCATCATGTATGTTGATTCTATGTTCTTAGGAGCAGGGACCATCTTGTCATTATATGTGTGCACAGTGCCTAGCCCAATGGAGCCCCAGTCCTGACTGGGGCCTCTAGATGGTACTGCTGCACAATTTATAATGCAAGTCTGCATTAAAAAACCAATTTTCTGTAGATTGTGAAAAACATTTTCAATAAAATTAAAATAAAAAACAACCACCCAAAAAATCCCCACTGTGCAGTATCTGTGTCCACTCTCTAAAGAATTTATATTCAGTTGGGTTCATTATTAGAACGACACCTTCCCATTGGAGGAGGCAGTGACACTTGAATTGCTCATGCCACGCTACAGTAGTGTACACTGCATGCATAATGAAACATTTTATCTCACTAAAATAGGGCAAAATATCTCTGACTGGAAATTTAAAATTCCATTATGTTTTGGGGGAAAAAACATACACTTTTACCAGTTTTCATTTTTCAAGGGGAAGCATTTCACTGCCATTCATTGTCACCAAAAGACCAGTGTGACATGTTGTACCCTATGTATACCATTATAGTGTGATTTGTGTATCATTCATGTGTACTCTTACAGTGTAACTCTGTATTGTTTAATGCAAAGTATGTCATGTAAGGTGTTTCTGAAATGCTCATGACATACTGAACATTATTGTTATGGTAGCGTGCTTCCTGCAATGTCATACATATGTACAAATATGAAACTCTGCTGGCTCATATCCCCAAATGTGTGTCTCACATAGCTTGAATAAGTACACAAAGTTGAGTTTCCACACCCAGCAGAGGCATGCATACAGGACTGGCCTAAGCACTTGTGAGCACTTTGTTTCAAGTGGAAGAAATCATGCCCATTGCCGGATATGGCCTATCCCTGACCCAGGGGGTTGAGAAAACTTATTAAAGGAAAGAGGCATTCTTTGTCTCTAGGCTCTCCCCTGGAATCCATCGTCTAAGTGACATCAAAGACTGGCAACTTCCCACAAGGAGGCAGGGGGACAGTGTGGTTGCTAGAGGCATCACAGCCAGCTGTGGGTAAGCTAACATTACAGATTGAAAAACTACTGAAATATTAATCTTAGTTTAGAATGTGAGTTACCTGTTAGTTGATTGTGATCAACTCTTTGATACATTATTAATCTCTTGATTTATATTAATCTGATTTATATTCACTTAAAATCTTACTGTCGTTAATAAACGTATTTGTTTGTTTTATCTAAAACAGTGCATGTGGACTGAGTGTGTGTAGAGACTCTGCTTAGAGTGACAGACCTGGTGCATATCAATTTCTTTGATAAATTGACATACAAATGTAAATAAGTGTACAGCACTGCACCCTGCAAGATGGCAGTTCCCGGGGTTGCATCTAGGACTGGGGGTGTTTGCTATGAGTCTATCCCATGAGTGGCTGGCCAGAAGCGCTCTTTCACTAGGTCTGCGGACAAGTATTTGTAGGAGGCTGGGCCTGGGCTGACCCAGGAGTGAGTGGTTCATACTGCAAAGCAGAGTAAGTCGGGGCCCAGGAGTGAGGAATTGGGGTGACACAGCTACACACCACTCCAGATCACAGGGGGAGAACATCACAACCAGGAGCTGGGTAAGCATTGGGATGAAACATGAGACAGGCACTAGTTAATTAAAATGCATGGGTGTAATTTTCTTGCAAAAATCAAGAGTCGTACACCAGCAATAGAACAAATTAATCAAACTGAAAGGCATAAATACATTTCTAAAACAAATCATCTAAAAATAGCTAAAAGTTTTCTGCAGCAATCCTAATGCACAATAAAAGCTTCCTTTCCTATTTATTATTGCTATGTATAAGTAAGATATGCCAGAATAATACACCTGCTGTTGCTAGCATTCATGTGAACAAGTAATGTAACAATTATTTATACCTATATAATGCCTTTAATTCAAAGATATCAGAGCACTTTACAAATGTTAGTTATTATTAATTATTATTTATTATTTGTACAATGGCATCTAGCAGTCCTCATCATTAACCAGGACCACACTGCATATGAGTGTTATAGAAACACAGAAAAGCAATATAGTCCCTGTCTCAAAGAGTTTATTATTTAAAAACAAAACAGGAGACAACAGATGGATACAGACAGTCGTATGGGGAGTACAAGGAAACAAAACCAGAAGAGAGGTAAATATTATACCCATGTAAGTGATGAGTGATCTGAGGGATGAAGAACATAAATAACTTGTCCATGATCACAAAGCAAATCACTGGTACTGTTATGAATAAGACATAGCCAGTCCCCTGCTAAACCACATTTCCTGTCAAGCTAAATAAGAACTGACTATTACCAAATGTCTAATTTTTGCTCATGTTCTGTAAGTGACGCAAAAGTTTATTAAATACATTAGAGGCACTACTAGTTAATATATTAGAGAACAACAATTGATAGGAAATTTTGTAAAAAATAAAATGTTTTATTTGTTTCATTTGAACTATGTTTCTTGGTTGAGGGCTCAGTTCTTTAAGCATTCAATTAGAACAACTCCATTTGACCAAAAAGGGAATTGTGTGTGTCTAGTGCTTCTACTAAAGTCAATAGGGGGTTTTATGTGCCAATGTGTTGCAAGCCTGGGCTCTGAATGTTTAAAGGGACACAGTCAATTTGAAAATCACATTCTGTCTGTCTGAAAATTTTGAATCTACTATAGTCGCATGTAACACCTAATATTACAGTACCTGAAAGAAGTTAGCAGAAAATAAATTCATTTGTTTAATCTATGCCTTTGACAGCACTGAAACCCTTATAAACATCAACAGAGGAGCAGGGTAACATAATTTTTTAAGGATTTTTTTTTCAAAATGTAGGACATATTATTTAAAGTGTTGTATCAGAAAGTGAATAGTAAAAAAAAGAGGTCAAGTTTGCCAGCTTCTCTTTGTAACTTCAAGTTCTAAGAAAGTCTGTTCCAAGTCCAGGATAGTCAATCTGATCACACATTTCTTTACAAATTCCTGGATGAGTCATAAAACTAATGCATAATCAAAACATCTATGTCCAGTGTCATGTAACATAAATCATCACACATGAGCTTCTTTTACACCCCACTACAAAGACAAAACTGCATTCTCTCAGCTGTGCTAAAATAAAAAAATTATTTTTATTGGCCAAGTGATACTGGAGTTGTGGCATAGTCCTTGCCTCATGTCTCAATCCCACCCAAATACTAGCAAAGGACCAAAGTTTAGCAAGTATAATCAGAGCCAAAATTCATAAAAATCCAAGATAATATTAGGGCACTGAATTTTTTCTCTTAGTGACAAATCCTGCCCTCTTGTCTATGCAATGGAAGGCTTCTATCTGCAGCAGATTCAATACATTTTCTCTATACAGAGGAGCAGTTTTGGGGAGGGGAATTCATACAGGTGGTCATTGTTTGTGACTCAGAGCCTAGCTGTGCGCAGGTCCCCAGGAGGTCATAGTACAAAGGCAAAATGTCTGTATTCATCATCTTGGACACCATGCAGAGGAAGTTGGTCAGAGAAAATTACCTGCTTTAAGAAGGTACATTATGCACTCATCTCACAAGGTGCCATTCTTACTGCTTTCCAAAATGATGGAGGAAGTGGATAGGAAAAAGAGGGTGTGTAAAAGAGCACATTATTGGGCAGACAGAATAGGATATCCATATGATGCCTGTTCTGCAAATATATGGGCATGTCTATCTCTAAATAGACCAAAAGAAGTTTGATGAAAAAAAGATATATTCTCCCCACATTGGAAGATATAACCTCTGAGTTAATTGTGCAACACTCTTCTCCAGACTAGATCCAGTTTATATGTTCTAGCCACTTCCATTCCACTGTGAGAAAGCTAAACTGACAATTTCTATATTGCTATTCAGAAGACATTGCTTTTCTTGCCTCCTGTCTGCAGTCCCAGTGTCCCAGGAATCTTCCAAAGGAAAATGAGCCAGATTCTGCAAACCTAGAAAAACAGGAAATTTATGTGGCTGACATTTTAGTTTATGGGAAAAGGTTAGAAACTGTGGTGTTTAGTGCAGTGTAAGAACCTAAATAGAACAGATTCCCCAGTGCTGATATCTTACCATTTTTCCAAGGCTACTGCTGCATCACTCAAAGTAAGCAGCTATAGCTTTAGCTACTCCAGTTACATGGAGATGACTGGAAACCTGGATGGAGCATGTTGGTCCTGGTGGCTTTCAAATGCCAAGACAAAGTATGCCCAATTAGAGAATGTTTGGTGAACCTCTGGGGGAGCAAGAGGTTCACAAGATCTGTAATTTGTTGTTAATATTAATTTTGTTAAGGACAGAAAAAGAACGTTTGTGAAGGTTGGAGATTTGCCATATTTGCCTTGGTGTGTTCTTTGTTTATACTACACTTTTTTGAGGGAAATGAGGAGAAAGGAGCCTGTGGAAAGTTCTAGACTGAAGCTCTGTAATGAATCAAAGAGAGAGAGAGAGAGAGGGGTTGACGGATAATAACTTATTCTAATAAAGTTCCTTGTTGAGCATTAGAAAAGACTTTTTCTATGATCTTTTATCACTGTCACATGAGAAAGTCACAGACATAACTAACGGACATAATCCTAAATAGCTTGCAGCTATTTTCTCTTTTTTGGCTCAGACCTTCTGCTGTCTAACCTCTCTTGCATATGTTACTTTATCCCACTCTTCCCTAGTGAGTTTGCTACTTTATTTTGAAACACAAAATTGAGGAGATTATTTGCTGCAAGGCTGAGCAACCTGCAACCTTTCAATTCCTTTGTTTTCTTATTCATTCATTTCATTAATACACATTAGTGTCATAAAGAAAACTAAAGCAGTAAACTATTGTCTTCTGGAATCTCTTCTTTCCTTTTTATAGCAGAACACACTTGCAATATTACTGACTTTTTTTCTGAACACTGGAATTTTCCCCTCTGCTGTAATTTAAATTACTTATTTAAAGTAAATTCTATTCACATTTTAGTTATTTCTACAGTGCTCTTTCCTCTCCATATTGTGCTGGCATTTTCTAGCCCATTTCTCTGTTCCCATTTATTTCTTAAGTACTTGTATGTATGGCTCAGAGCCAACTGACAATGTGTTTTTCATGACTCTGACCTTGATGACTATGAAACCTGTCAGTTGGGATTTCAGGTTGGTAGTTCCATGGAAACTACTTTAATTTAAATCTTTTAAAGATTTAATGTGATGGAATATGTCTCAAATGCCTGTGGTAATCATGGTGGAAATAGGATGAAATTACCTAGAAACCAGAAATGAAATTTTAGTCATTGTTTGGGACATTGGCAAATATCATATAAAGTGATTTGGGGCTGTGTATTTCAAAGATAGTGTGTCTGTAGCTCTGATGGAATGCACCCCTCTATTCACACCCCACACAGTATTGTAATTCTTTGTACAAATATGCTTTGTGAGATTCCATTTGAAAACTAATAACTCCCTGGTCAATAATATCATGAATAAATGTGTGTAGTAACATTATATGTAAAGTTATAAACATAAGGTGAAGTTAGGTCTGAAATGTGTTTACCAGAAAAATCTGGGTAAACCAGCTTCCCAAAGACAAGGAACAAGCTGATGCCGCTAGCCAGGTGCCATCAAAGTTGATGGGCAATCACCTATCCAGTGGCCATTCTTTGGCAAAGAAGGGGGACAGGAACAAATAGATATGCATCTTAGCAAGCAGTAGCATGAAACCTCTTTCACCAAGAGATGCTTTATCTATGTTCTCACAGCAGGAATGAACTTTATCTAGGGGTAACTCTCAGGGAAATGCATTTCAAAGGGGGACTAGACTATGAAGTGGGGGACAAAACACCCAAGGCATCTCTCCCTATCCAACTCTCACTCTTTTACCTAAGATGACAAAAGAAACCTTGTGGAGAGATCCTGATCTGAAATTTGGTCAACCCTGTTGCTGGAAGTATGTGGTAGTTTGTTAAATTTTAGCAGTTGAAGGCATTTTATCTTTATTTCTCTGGTAACTATCTCCAACTTTAATGGCTTATATTTGTACTCACTTAAAACATATCTCCATTGTACTTAATATTTAACTTTAACTTAAATAAAGTTGTTTTATTCTTTAATTAAAACTAATCCAGTGTTGTCTCTAAACTGAACTGTGTGGGTAACTCCATTTATGGTGGCAAACTGTAATATATTGACCCCCTTAGAGGGGAAACAAGCCTAATATATCTGGACTGTTCAGTAAAGAGCTGGAAAGTGCAGAACTCATGTTTTGGGGGAAAATCTGGGACTGGGAGTTTGTTGGGGTCACCTGCGAGAGGAAACTGATGGAAGCCAGAGTGTGACTGACATGTGGCTGGCAGACTACAGCTGTACACAGACACTCAGGGTATCACCTGCGTGCTGCCTGGCTGTTTGTGAGCAGTCCAGGTGGGAGCTACAGCAGCAAAGCATTGTGAGGAACTCATGTTTGGAGGGCACGGGTGACACTTGGGTGACCAGATGTCCTGATTTTATAGGTACAGTCCCGACATTCAGGGCTTTGTCTTATACAAGCGCCTATTATCCCCCATTCCCTGTCCTGGTTTTTCACACTTCCTGTCTGGTCACCCTAGATGACACAGTCCCTCAGTGGTGTGGATTGCACCTCAGAATGTCACAGGGTATGTCTACACTGCAGTTAGACACCCAAGGTTGGCCTTTGCTAGTTGACTCAGGCTTGCGGGGCTCAGGCTATGGAGTTGTTTAACTGTGGTGCAAGCATTTGGGCTTGGGCTGCAACTCAAGCTCTGGGACTCTCCCACCTCACAGGGTCCTAGAGCCTGGCCTTGTGCCTGAGCCCAAATGTTTACACTGCAATTAAACAGCCCTGCAGCCCTGAGTGAGCTGGCATGGGCCAGCTGCAGGTTTTTTATTGCAGTGCAGACATTCCTATAGAGGCTTCAACTCAGAATGGATTGGAAGTGGGGTGCTTTAGGCGTCAAACAGAGCCTGAAAAGGCAAAAAAAAACCCTGGAGACTCTAGTCGAGTCCTTAGTTAGGCCACAGAGCCAGGAAATTCTTCTTGTTCTGCAAGCCAAATTATTATAGAAGAATGATCCAACTGTGGTTTGTCTAAGTTAAATGTGGAACCCCTTAAAGAGTTTATGAGGCTACTCAGAGACATGTTAAATAGACTATAAATGAGTCTAAATTAGAATAAAGAATTTATTCTTACTGCCTAATAGTTTGTCTAGTTTCTTGCATACAAACTTTCTCCTTGTTAATAATCTTCTTTATTTTTTAATTAGCCCATAGACTTGAAAGCTAGGATATATTTATATTTTTAAATTCTCCCTGCCCTTGAAAGAAATTACTCATAGCTGTAAGAGAGTTTTATATGGGAAAGGTTAGCCTAACACTGATTTGCTTTCAATAACATACCACACATTTACAGCTAGAAAAAGGGAGCAAGGAGATTAACTTCTTTCTCTTATACTCTATACAAACTGAATGAGGAGATGATGGCAGCTTAATCAAATAGAAATCACCCTCTTATTAAATCCCACCTTGCCACAGGCTGATTTATGCATGAAGGAGCCAATTGTGGCATTTATGTGTTGCTATGATCCAAGTCGGACATCAGTTATAATTCTTGATTTTTCTGCTGTCTTTGACATTATCAAATTCTTGTTTTGAAAGGTGTTCTCACTTTTTGATTGTTAAGGCTCTTCTGTTAAATAGCTTGTTTAACATTTATCTAGTCAAGCATTCTGGATGTTGTGAAATAAAAACTCTTCTCATTTTAATCATTGGAAAGGTTCCACTGGGCTTATTGTTGATTCTTTATTTTCTCTCTAACCCCATTGCCTCTGTTCTTTTGGATGGAATACAGTTCAGCATGTTAGAAGACCTGGGTTCAGTTCTTGTCTTGGTCACTGACTCACTGCAGGAACTTGAGCAGGTCTCTTATGCTGTTTCTGTCTTAGCTCCCCAATTTGTAGAATGTGGACAATGATGTTTCTTTGTAAAGTCATCTGGGATGTACAGAGGAAAAATATTCTTTGTATTACAGTAGCACCCACAGATCTCAATCAAGATCTGGGCTCCATTGCAATAGGTCCTGTCCACACATAAAGTAAGAGATTAAAAAGCCTACAGTCTACTTTAAGACAAGATACACCAAATGAGTGTAACAAAAAATCCGTGGAAAGAGAGAAAATGAGGTTAAGATGTGCTTGTAAAGTCACACCATGGAATCCTGTTTCTAGTGATGCCAATGGGAGGTTTGCTGTTAACTTCAGTGGTACCAGGATTTTACTTATTACGTGCACAGCTAGATGAATGTAGGTCCTTCATTGGCTGTTTTTTAAATATTAAAGGATGAATCAAATAGATATCAGTATTCCTTATTATTATTGCCCAGATAAATTATTTTGCTCACATAGGTTTGAGTATCTGTTGGACAATAATTTACAGATTACATTTTGGACTTGATTCATCCTCCCTGATGCAGGGAGTTGTAAATTGCACCTCTCTGTACCTCTGGAATATTCACCCACTTATTTGGATTATAGCATTGATTGCTTACTTGCCCTCCTATTTACTCCAGCCACTCTACAGAGAACATCTAAAATTAATTGCCCAGTTACATTTTTAAAGGTATTCAACTGAGCATTCATTTCCTGTATGCTCAATCATACCCCTGAATTTTTGAAAACCAGACCTCCATGTTTTATTTATGATTAAAAGAGAGATTTACCATTTAAAAATCATGTTGTAAAAACATTTTTAAACTTTGTTATTAATAACATCCTAGATAATTCAAAATAAGAGGTTTTTAAAAGCCAATTTACTTCTCACTGTTTATGCATTCATTTATTCTTTACATTTCTCTACACCTGGCCAATGAGAACCAATATAACTGCTTTCAGATTCCTACTGCTCCAATGGCTGGGTTTCAGAAGCTGCAGGGGGACTCTTTGGTTGTTTAGTTGTTCTCATTAGAACTTTTTTACCTCTGGGGATTTTCTCTCTGTCGCTCGTAACTTTATAAAAGCCATTTTTACAAAATTTAAACATTGAACCAAATGTAAATGGCTATGATCCCCAACTGTAGTCTTCATATGGCCCTCCATGCTACTTATTTTATTGGTGTTTTGCCCATCCTTACCATGTCTCCAGTTAAGGATGAGAATATAATTTTGTCCTATATGCCTGTGCAGGAGAGTAAAGAGGTGAAAGGCAGCTCTTCACTGCTTATCCATATGGGTAACGATAGAGGAGTGGGAGAGCAGGCTCTCTGGGATTGCTGTACAACTTTCTATCTTGTGAAAGTGGGTGCAAAATTGGCAGGCAGGGACAAAGTTGAATTGACATGGAGGGGGAAGTTATCTGAGACAGGTGTAGGCTGGCATAGATTACTTCCCCTTGGAGCAAGGAAGGAATCATAGAATCATAGAAGTTTAGGGTTGGAGGGGACCACAGGAGGTCATCTAGTCCAATCCCCTGCTCAAAGTAGGACTCAGTGGCATACCGAGGTGGAGGCAGAGGGGGGGCCAGGCCCCATGGTGTTGGCCTGCAGGGGGCACCAGGTTGGCCCTTCACCACTCGCAGGAGATGGGGGGCAGAGGAGGCTCTGAGGGGTACAGAGCCTCTTGCACCCCCCACCCTCTGCCCTCCATGAAGGGCCGGCCTGGAGTGCACTTATCCACCACTTCAGCCTTGCAGCCTGGCGCTGGCTAATATAGGGAGGCCTCACCCCCTGGCATGGGGGAGGGGTACAGGCAGGCCTTTCATGATGTGCTGGGTGAGGTGCAGGAGCAGAAGCAGGAGCAGCCGCCCTTTTGCCTCCTGTGCCCCCCGCTCATCAGCTCACTGTGAAGGACCATCCCAGTGCCCACTCCCCCATACTGGGAAGGTGAAGCTGCCCCCATCCAAGCCAGCGCCAAGCTGCAGAGATGGAGCAGCACGTAAGTGCAGTGGAGGAGGGGGGCGCCCCCCATCCAAGCTGGCATCAGGATGTGCAGCTGGGATGGTGGGTAAGTGCGGAGGGGAGGGGTGCTGAGCTGACATGTAGGGGGCGGAGGGCTCAGGAGGTTCTGAGGGGTGCCCCTCAGCGCCTCTCCTCCGTGTGTCGTGAAGGGCTGGGCCAAACCCCCTCCCGAGGCTGGTGGGGGGGTGAGGCCACCCCCCATCCAAGCGAACATGGGGCTGCGGGGCTGCCACTGCAGCAGGAGAGATGGGCCCCGCGCAGCAGGTAAGTGCAGAGAGGAGGGAGGTAGTGGTGCCAAGCTTACATTTGCACCCCCCCTCATGCCCCTCCCGCAGGTACAGACCCCCTCTTCCCCAGAGCAGTTGAGGAATAATGCCAGGACCCCTCCTGCCCTGCGTGACGGTGGGGGGCATGAGGCCTAAGGGGTGCAAATGTAGGCTTGGTCCCCGGGCTCCAGGGACCCTCAGTTTGCCACTGGCAGGACCAACCCCAACTAAATCATCCCAGCAAAGGTTTCGTCAAGCTGCACCTTAAAAACCCCTAATGATGGAGATTCCAACACCTCCCTAGGTAACCCATTCCAGTGCTTCACCACCCTCCTAGTGAACCAGTTTTTCTCATATCGAACCTAGACCTCCCCCACTGCAACTTGAGACCATTTCTTCTAGTTCTGTCATCTGCTACCACTGAGAACTGCCTAGCTCCATCATCCTTATAACCTCCTTTCAGGTAGTTAGAGGCTGGTATAAAATTCCTGCCTTCCAGGGTATCTTCCACTCCCCCCAGGTTAGTGTGATCTGCAAACTTGCTGTGGGTGTAATCTACCCCATCCTCCAGATCATTAATGAAGATGCTGAGCAAAACTGGCCCCAGCACCGATCCCTGGGACACTCAGCTTGTTATCAGCTGCCAACTTGACAGTGAGCTGTTGATCACTACCTGTGGAACCTGATGATCTAGACAGCTTTCTATCCATCTTATAGTCCATTCATCCAACCCATACTTCTTTAATTTGCTGATAAGAATACTGGGAGGCCGTATGAAAAGCTTTGCTAAATTCAAGGTATATCACGTCTACCTTTTCCCTACATCCACAGAGCTAGTCATCTCATCATAGAAGGCAATCAGGTTAGTCAGGCATGATTTGCCCTTGGTGAATCTATACTCACTGTTCCTGATCACCTTTTTTTCCAAGTACCTCAAAGTAGATTCCTTTAGGACCTGCACCATGATTTTTTGGGGACTGATGTCTGTAGCTCCCTGGATCCTGCTTCTTCCCTTTTTTGAAGATGGACACTATATTTGCTTTTTTCCAATTCATCTGGGACCATCCCCAACCCCTACGAGGTTTCAAAGATAATGGCCAATGGCTCTGCAATCACATCAGCCAACCCCCTCAGCACACTTGGATACACTGCATCTGGCCCCATGGACTTGTGCATGTCCAACCTTTCTAAATAGTCCTGGACCTGTTCTTTCAGCCCTGAGAGCTTCTCACCTTCTCCTCCCCATTCTGTGCTTCCCAGTGCAGTAGTTTGGGAGCTGACCTTGTCTGTGAAGACAGAGGCAAAAGAAGCATTGAATATTTCAGCTTTTTCCACATCATCTATCACTAGGTTGCCTCCCCCATTCTGTAAGGGGCCCACACTTTCCCTGACCTTTTTCTTATTTCTAACACACCTGTAGAAACCCTTCCATAATCACTATTGCTGCTTTTAGCTGTTCATAAGATTCCCCCTGGGAAATAAGAATTATGGACTTGCAAGCCAATTTGTTGCATATAAGCCTTTTTTGGATAGGTTATTTTTATAATATATAACTGACAGAACCTGAAAATAATTGCATTGCTCTCAATATCTGGCTAAGATAATTGTTATTGATTCATAACATTTTAATTAAACTGTAAAAACAGTTAATCTTTTTTATCTTTTATGTAATACCTCTAAAAAAAATTCCATTGCAGATATCTCTTATATATCTATATTTAAATATGGAGCATGTCCCAGTAAGTCTGCAAATACCTTTCAGTTGACAACACAAAGCAGATATTTATTTCTGTATCGGTTGTGAAAGTAGTGAGGCAGACCACCTGGGAAATATTTTTCTTTATAGTCTTCTCTCATATCAAAATGAGATATAATTAATTAGTGAATACTCATCATGGATCAGACATTTTTTAAAATATGATGATAACCTTCACTCATTTTGTTAAATGTGCTTTTAATGATTAACAACTGTACAGTACAACAACCTGTTTGGAAACTACATTTTTTTCCTGCTGAATTCTCAAAGCACTAGCTTCTTTTTTAATGTTAGGAGGCAATTTTACCATGAATGATTTAATCAGAAAAGGTCATCTCATATCATGATGAAGTTAATAGTAAATGATTTTGTTCTTATTTTAAAAAATGTGAGTCCTTTAGAGCTACATATTTTGCTCTGTGGTCCAAAAGAGTTTCTTGTTTTTTCCTTATTTTTCACAAAACAGTACCAGGTCCACATGTTAAAAAGTCATCCCTTAATTCACTTCACAGCATCCTTCCCTAAGATATCCTTATATTATGAGATACCAGCTCCAGTTTAAAACCAAACTTCTTCAACCTTTGCTGATTTATGTAACTTTCTATCAAAAGCAACTATTAATCAGGAAAGCAGAGAAGGAATTTTAAAACATCATTACAGTCTGGAATCACAAATTCACCATACTGAGACAAAAGTTTAAAAAACTAACAAACTTTAGGCTTAATATCCTTTTATTACAGTATTTTGCAGTAACTACAATCCACAAATAATGCCATTTTAATTAAGAAAAAGATCAAAGGTAAACAATTCATCTGCTCCCTCATTAGAATACAGCAAATGGAAAATAAATGTACTGTTACACCTACCTTATTCAGACAAATTGTTCCCACGAATTGCCACGGTCTAACAGGTACATGTCACTACACTGGAATCAGAACAAATGAATAAGAAGAAACATCCTAGAGGATCTAAGGACACAAACAACATAGCCTCCTCGTGGGGTCTCCAGAAATTTAAACTTTCTCATCTCTGTATTATCCCGTTACCTCAATTGATTGGTTTTGTTCTCATTGCCTGCCATCCCCCACAAAATAAATAATCAAAAGACCCTGTAGCATGATCATTTTTTGGATGACACTTGCTTTCCCTACTTCATACTTCTCCCATCTTCCTGACAGAAAGGAAATGCCAGGTCATTGAACACTCCATCAACAGAGAAGGAAGGCAAAGGTCTGCTTAGACTGATAAGGAGCTCTAAGACCCTCATCTACAGTGCTGCCTCAGAGAACAGCAAGCTAATACTTACTACAGCTGCTGTAGCAGCACCATCTAATGATCATTCATTCTTGTTTCTCGACTCCTCCCCATCAAGCTGCCTGCTTCTGCAATGTGCACTGTCTATGCATTATCCCTTACTACATCAGCTTAGAAACGGGGACAAAACCTATTGAACAAAACCAGCTGGAACCCTTCCCTTTTGCAACATGCTGTGCAAATGTGTAACTCCTGTAAAGATAAGGGCAAAGCCGTTCACCTGAGTCCCAAACCACAAATACAGCTGTAGCTATGAGGGAGTTGGCACAAATGCCGAGGAGGAATATTGCCCACTGAAAGCAAATGGGACTTTCCGATCATTGTGTAGCTGTGTGTGAAAGACCCACGAGGGAAACTGATTTAAGGGCTGATCCTGCATTCACAGAGGTGAGGAGTCCCACTGACCTCAGTGGGGTTACTGACATACATAAAGTTACTTACAAGCATGTTTGGAAGATCAGGCCCTACCGTTGTATTTGGCACCTGCATGCCGTGGTCTGAGGTCAATTCCCAGAGCATTTACACATGCCTTTTCTCACTGTTCTCTCTGCTCATGTAATAAAATATCTGGAAAAAATGAAAGGGCTAAATTCATCCCCAATGTAACCTCATTGAAGTCAAGCATACAATTTAGTCCATAGTCTTTTTAAAATATAAATTACACTTTACAGAAGCACTTCTTGTACATCCCACTCCATCAGAAATCAGAAATCAGTTTTATATTAGCGACACTTACATTTCTTTTAGAAGGGCATGGAAATAATAGCTTAATATTTATTTTCAATAGACAAAATGGTCTCTCACTACATTTTAAAATGCATGAATAATAATTTAAAACACACAGTAACTAATAATGCCAGCGAAGAGGCCTGTATCACCTTCAAAGGGAGCCTTCTCTTCTGAAAACATTTTATCCTTTGGTACTGTTGTCATAAGCCTTCTTTTTCGTCTTCCTTTCCTGTGTGCCTCTTTTCCTGATGAGGGGTGCAGCAGCAGCCTGGAGAACAGGGAGGACCAGGTCTCCCTTTCTTCCGCAAAAGGTTCCAGCTCCTCTTTGTGGACTACCAGGTGTTCCCAGGCCTGCTGGGAAATATAATTCCCCCAGCATGTCCTGGGTTGCCCTCAGAGCCTCCTTCCAGCGGGACATGCTCAGTATATTTCCAAAGGAAGCCTAAAAGGGGGCATCCTTAGCAGGTGCCAAAACCACCTCAGCTGACTTCTCTTGATCCAGAGAATAAGTGGCTTCCCCAAATAGCTGCATCCCTTGCCCTTTCTTGAAGAGTCAGCCCAGCCACCCTGCGGAAAAACCTCATTTCTGCCAATTGTACCCACGACCTCGTCTGTTCGGTCATTACTCAAAGTTCATCACCAAAGGATGAAGATGTAAATTGACCTGTAAACTGAGAGCATTGTCTGAAAACTTAGCTCCTGCTTCGCCACCATGGGTCGGTTCAGTGACCTCATCCCTGGCACTGCCGCACTAATCCTCTAGTCAGTCTCCTGCTGTGCTTACCATCACTCTTCAACAAGACCCTTTGATACTCAAACTCTTCCACTGTATTGGAAATAAACTCAAGGAAAGTGCCTAATCGGTTTTATTTTGTTCATTTGACAGCACTTTGTGTCTAGGTGGCTTCAGTTTTTCTTGATGTTGGGTCTTTCACACAGCAGTTGGAAAGAAAAACATCTGACAAGGGACAAAAGTCATGCTAAAATCACAATAATTGGCAGGGGGTTCAAGAGGCAGGTGTGGTACTTGTCATGTCTTTTAACCACTATTTTGAAATTGACTGGATTTCAAGTTTGACAGTGTCATGTAACAGTATTGTAAAAAGTGCTACTTGAAAACTGCCTACAAAAAATGAATAGCCTCTATACTCTACCTAGCCTCTCGGGAACAGAGTCCTTCAGCATGCAGACCAAAGGTGGTTTGGAGAATGGATGCTACAACATCCTGGCCCCAGGAAAAAGATGTAGGACTGCTGAGCTCAAGCATCCATTCTGAACCCAAATGTAGGGTTAAAGCACAAAGAGGGAGGCAGGCTCAAAGATGTGCAAGTCTGCGGTGACTGATCTGTGCTATACCACACAAAGAAAAAGGTGGTCTCTTGTAGCCAGGTCTCAAACCATTTAGGCTGTAAGTGTTAAAGCCAATACCTTAAACTCCACCCAAAAGCTAATAAGTTGCCACTAATGACCACTGAACACCAGGATAACTCTGTGTAAAGCACCTTTTAATAGTGGACAGCCACATTCTTCAGCTTCAGCTTTTGGATGATCTGCCAGTATAGCCTCATATAAGCTGTGTTACAGTATTTTAAGCTCAAAAGGACAAAACCAAGTACAATTGTGGCAAGGCCCACATTAAAAGGAAGAGTTTGCATTGTTCTCAGCGGGTTCAGAGGAGAAAGAGTACTCTTGGCCACAGCTGCTACCTGTGTTAAGGGATTTTAAAAAACTCCTTAATTTTGTAAGTGTTGATACTGAGATATTCCTCGTCATGGGTGAGTTTGCATCTGCCTGCTTGGGTCCAGTTTTTGTTTGTTTGTGTATCTCAGTACAGTAATGCAAGTACAGTAATGCAAGTAACATAGCAACGGTGAAAATATTCCAGTGAAATATATGTTGAAGGTAAGATATCGGTACATTTCCAGTTCATGAAATGTAACACAGCTAAGTTTGTCCAACATGTTGCTTATAATTACAGCAATTGTCAAAAGGTTTTCCTTTTGCCTTTGACTAAAAAGAAATTGCCCAGAAGTAAGTTTATCTAGCAGCCAGTTCTGTATGTATGCATAATGCATCAGTGTTCAGTATGCTATCTGGTAGTTATTGTGAAAAAAACAATAATTATTTACATATGCGATGTCCTTAAAATGTTGGGATTCTCAAATCTGATATTACATTGGATTCTTAACCCTTTGCTATACTAGCTTATGAATGTTCCCTGCCCTTATCATTACACAACCAAAAGCTTCTGTATTACATGTTACTTTTATTTTTAATGGAAAAAATAAAGTCTCTGGAACCATGTTTTTTAATTCACAGTATTTTGCAGGGCTTTATGCATTACGACTTTCTCTGTCATAATATGATCCACAAAAGAGATTAAAGAATCTATGATAGTTACCAGCCAGGGGCACTATGCCTTTTATTCAAGTGGTAGAGGCCCATGCTTTTAGTACTGAAAATCCTGGGTTCACTTCTAGCCAAAGAGCTGTGAGTTGTTACATTTACTCAGTTTTTACTCAGTTCTTATATAACCAGTGGGATTTTTCTTGTGCAAAGACTTGATTCATTGGGAATTTTCCTGAATAAGGACTAAGTAGTAACTTAATAAAGGTCTTAGAATTTGCTCCATGGTTAAAATTTTGTCAGTGGCTACTGCTGTCTCTGAGGTTATGCATCAATGGATTTCCGTAGCATCCCAATGGTCTGGAACATTTGGGCTCAAGCAATAGGTTATATGTTTTGCTACGGGCTTTTCTCTGGTGTTCATTGCTGTAGTACTTCCAAGGGGTATTTCCTCATTGGGAGAGAAATGAATTGCCATAGATAAAAGATGCTGTATAATAGCCTAACTGATTTCTCATGAACAGGAATGTTAAAGCAAAATGTGGTTGGTCATGCATAGGACTCGAAATAACTAATTTTTCTTGACAGATATTCCCCCCAAATTGTTATAGGACTCTGAATTTTACCTCTGCTGCAAATACATCAAATCTTTCATGACTAATATATCATTCACACTTTGGAGATGAGAGCTGAAGCATCTGCATTTGTTCACTGGTTGGACAGTTGTTACCCGACATATTTTCAGCTGTTTTCCCTTGCAAAAGGAAACCCCTTTGATTTCTATAACAAAGTAAGCCTAGGCTCAATGCCTGCTGTTAATTGCCCATCCTATGTGAAGGCACCAATGCTTAACAGAACTGATCCTGGGGCACTTCCTAGAGCAATACAACTCTACACTGCTTCCATCACAGGCTTGTGTCTTAATGCCATGATCAGGTGTGTGTGTATGTGCGTAAAAAGCAAGAGAGTTTGGCCTTGCTTAGAGTCAGTCCTTGCCCAGAACTGCTCTCTGGGAACTGGACAATGGTGTTGGGCTGAGATTCCTGAAAGAAGGGCTAGCTGTGTGCTATTTGACCATCTCTGACCTCAGACTGCTGTAGAAGAGTAAATAAAACAAGCTTCACTTAGAATATACCCAGACTTCACGTCACTATTTCTTCTCAGTGGGGAAGCCACCCCACAAGGTCACAGATGTCAGACGCAAGTCAGTGCTGGTATCAGGATGGGTTGCTGGTTTCAGAAGAGGTGTAATAATACATTACTACTAAAATGGATTCCCTCCTCTCCCATTAGCTAGGTTGCAGATGGTTGCGAGTCAGTGCTTAATTTGTGGTGAAAGTGGTGCTGGGCCTCAAGCAATTCTTTGACATTGATAACTGATGCAGCAAGCCCAGAAGTCCTGGGGCTATGAACTTCCCAGGCTAGAGGAGCCAGGGCTCAGCCCTGGCACACATTAAGCACTGGTGTGCTTTGAGAGGGAGCCTGAGGGAATTGAAACAAAGCATTCTTCTATGGGGTGGAGTTGCCTGCTTCCATCTTGAGGGGAGGCAAACATTGCTGAGAGTTAGGGTTCTGGCTGGGTTGGAGTTTGCTGGGTTTTTTGACAACATGCTCTTGCTTGATGCTTTTGGGTGTCCCTGCTATTACAGTATGTATGCTATGTAATTGTGGGGTTTTGTGTCACATAACGTACTGGATTTGCTTACTACCCCAGGTTTTTATGCCTGAAAAATATATCATTTCAAATAATGCATAAAGGCATATTATTATTGGTATATACACTTGAAGCATAAGAGATAAGAAATACTAGTTGAAAATAAAACCTATATATGTGAGCTCAATGTAATAAGCTCTTGCTGCTTTATCCCCTCTTAAAGGATTGAGAATTCAACACTTCCCTTCTCATTTTTAAAATTCCCTAATGTAAGATTTCTAATGGGTAAGTAGTAACTCTTTCATTTCTTTTTCCTAGTTATTAAATCCTTAGTTAGGTTACTATAGGATTGGCTACCAGTGTTGTCTCTGGTGTAAAATCTAAGGTACTGGTTGATCTGGGGTAAATGACTGGTCTCTTGGCACTGGGAGCAACTTGAATATTTTGTGGTTTTCGGTGTGACTATTTATCACTAAGTCCAGCTTGTGGGGTGCCAAGAGAGACAGGAGTGCCAAAGGGAACTATCTGTGATTTCATGGTAAGACCGTTACAGTGATCCAGGCATTCAGATTTGTTATTCAGTTGGTGAAATCTAATTATAGAATATGCCACCGTTTTGGAATGTCTGCTCTGCTTTTTGACAGTCTGCCCTAAGGTTGGCACCCACAGTCATGAACCAGTCCAGGTGTGACAGGTAATTCCTATTATCCCTTACGTGCTTATTATCTTTTACAAATTGATTGTTTAATCATTTGTTCCAGTATTTTTCCAGGTATTGATGTCAGGCTGACTCCGTTTATAATTATCTGGGTCATCTTTGTTTCCCTTTTTAAAAGATAGGTACTATGTTTGCCCTTCTAGTCCTCTGGGACATTGCTCATCCTTCATGAGTTCTCAGAGAAAATTGGTAACAGTTCTGAGATTGCTTCAGCTAGTTCCTTAAGTACAATAAGGTGAATTTCATCAGGCCCTGATGACTTGGCTACATCTAATTTATCTAAATATTCTTTAACCTGTTCTTTCCCTATTTTGACTTGCATTCCTTCCCCCTTGTTTTTAATATTAATTGTGTTGAGTATCAGTTCACAGTTTAACTTTGTACTGTTGAGAAGGATGAAACTCTCAGGGAATGAGAACATCAAACTGGAGCAGATGTAAATTAGTTCATAGTTGGGACCCTCCTTTCAGATGATGATCCTCTTGCATGGAGGATACCTCTTTGGGGGTGGGAACTCCAGTTATTAGGAAAAGACAAATAATGATCATGGAGAAATTGGTCATTCGAAACATGGATAGCTGGGTTTGTGATGACTGAGAGAATTGCATGTTGACTTGCCTTCTGGGTAAGAAGGTTGCATATCCGTTGAGACATCTAGACAGACTTATGCTGGGGAGGAGCCAGTGGTCATGGTACATGAAGGTAGCAGTGACATAGGAAAGGATGGTAGAGTGGTCCTGGATGCCAAGTTTAGGCTGTGAAGTTAGAGATTGAAGTCCAAAAGCTCCATGATAGCACTCTCTGAAATGCTTCCAGTTCCAGGGTCAGTTAGACAGGCAGAACTACAGGGTCTCAATGTGTGGATAAGATGATGATGTAGAGAGGAGGGATTTAGTTTTATTAAAAACTGGGGAACCTTTTGGGAAAGGTGGAGCCTATGCAGAAAGGATGGGCTCCACCTAAGCCAAAATGGATTGCTGGCACGTAAAACTAAAAAGTTCGTAGAGCAGTTTTTAAATTAAGGGCTGGGGGAAAGCCAACAGGAGCGGAGTGTTGTGGTGGAGTGGGATGCAAGGGGCCCAATCCCCACACTGCAAGAGTGTGTCCCAATCGAGAGGTAAGAGACGAGACCACTATTTTTTGGTTAACCACTATTTATGTAACTTTTATTGAAGTATATAGGTTATAAAAAAGGAAAAATGAATTAAATGAAAAATTTTACTAAGCTAAACTAAACAAATTACTAAAATTCCTATTACCACAATTAAAAAAGATGCAGTCCTTATTAAATCCCATGCACTCCAATTCCATATACAAGCTGCATTCCCAAAACTCCTACAACATTAAAAAATCCTCCAAATACAAATCAACAGTCTAATAAACAAAAATTAAAGCACTAACACCACTACAATCACAATTCTACTTCCCGTGCCCAAACCCGAGGCAAAACCTCAGTGCCAGTCTCAGTAGGGAAAGGCCCATACAAGACAGAGAAAGAGCACAATCTGTGGGCAAAAAGAATTATTCCAGCTTGACACACACACACACAAATACACAAGCGAAGCCCAGGACAGCACAAACACCTTGCTTCTCCCCCTTGCTCCACAGACACCATGGGTCACAGCCCAGTAAGGCTAGCCATGGGCTGTTTGCAGCTAGGAGTTGCAGAGATCAGCTGGGGTGCCTGGCAGGAATAAAAGTGGATTTATTCATTCATTTCACTTTTTCACTCTGCTGTTGCTCAGATTAGATTGTGGGAGAGGTGTTAGAGGTGTTAACCTCCATCTTGTTTTTAATCTGTTGGTTCGTAAGCTTAGAGCAGTGATAATACATACACACTCAACCCCCCAAAAACATTCCCCAATTTAAATCCCAAATTTGAATCAGTTATATTTACCACATGTGGATGTTATCTCCGGAGTGACAGACATCAGACCTGTTTTCTTGAGATAGAAGATAAAGTGTGAGAGAACAGTCCGGTGTTAAAACGGCTGCAACCAAACTTTCAGCCCACCGGTCTGGAGAGAACAGCCTGGTGTTAAAATAGCTGCGACCAAATTTGCAGCTTACCAAGCCTGCCTTTGGTCTTAAAAATCAGCAGCCTACTGGTCTGGTAGTAACCAATTGCGTGCTTCTTAAAAACCTTGCACTTGACCAGCCTGGTGTTCAAACGGCCCAACTAAACTTACAGTCCACTGTGGATTCAAGCAGCCATAAAAATCAGAGCTCACCGCAACCAGTTGCAATAGTTGAACACCCCCTTGCCACTCCCTTTTGATATGCCAAGGCGTGTGGCCCTGCAATCCGGGGTGATCATGTGAACAAAGAGAATCAATAAAAGAAAAATCCCAAAGAAGAAAAAGACCTGCAAAAAGAAAAAAAGAAAAACTGCAGGCTCCCTTGGTGATCAGGCAAGGGGGTTTAACACTTTTCCTTCTGAAGAGTGGGGAGATGCCTGGGGTTGGCCAGGTCCCCATGTGACATGACAGGCTGCTAACCTATCATCTCTCCAACGTGTCCAAACCAGAACCCTGGCTTTATGGCTGAGACCCCATAAAATTAGCATATCACCCATTGGCATGGAAACTCACTGACCTTGGTCAGTAAAGTTTTCTCATGAGCTCTTCAGCTGTTAGCTATAATTTATCTTATCACCTTCTCCAGGGCTGGTTCACACCAGTTTGGGATACTGGTAGTGAGTTTCTTAGAAAACCGATATTGTCTGCAGTTTCTGACTCCAGAAGATAACATCGTTTATTTATTTATTTGATTTGAGGCTTAACATGTCACATTCCATCCCAGGCTGGAGTTTGGCCATAGCAAGAAACAAGTGGAAAAATCCACTTCTAACACGGAGGAGCACATTATTCAGACAGAGACATCCCTTAGGGGAGGATCTCTTAATGGAGATTCTCTATATCCTAATAAGGAGAGGATGGAGGAAGATAAAATATGGGTAGGATCTGATGATAAACACTCAAATGAAAAAGAGTCCCATTCAATTACATCACATAATGGCAGACAGCTAAGAAGTGACCATTTTTTAAAGTGCTTATATAAAAATGCAAAAAGTTTAAATACCAAGATGGGTGATCTTGAGTGCCTCATATTAAATGAGGATATTGGTATAATAGGCATCACAGAAACTAGCTGGAATGAGCATAATTCAATGGGACACCGTAAAATATCTGGGTTACAAAATATATCGGAAGACCAGAATAAATTGTACTGGTGGGATAGTGGCACTATATGTGAAAGAAAGCATAGGGTTAAATGAAATAAAAGTCTTAAATGAACCAAATTGTACCACAGAATCTCTGTGGCTAGTAATTCCATGCTTGAATAATAAGAATATAGCAGTAGAGATATACTACTGACCACATGACCAGGATGGTGATCATAACTGTGAAATGCTCAGGGAAATTAGAGAGGCTATAAAAGTGAAAAACTCAATAATAACGGGGGATTTCAACTATCACTATATTGACTGGGTACATGTCACCTCAGGATGGGATACAGAGATAAAGTTTCTTGACACCTTAAATGACTGCTTCTTGGAGCAGCTAGTCCTGGAAGCCACAAGAAGAGAGGCTATTCTTGATTTAGTCCTAAGTGGAGCACAGGATCTGGTCTGAGAGGTGAATATAGCTGAACCGCTTGGTAATAGTGATGATAACATAATAAAATTTAACATCCCTTTGGGGGGAAGAGGGGAAAGCCAAAGTAGCCTACCACTGTAGCATTTCATTTCAGAAAGGGGAACTACACAAAAATGAGGCAGTTAGTTAAACAGAAATTAAAAGGTACATTGGGAAAAGTGAAATCCCTGCAAGCTGCATGGAAACTTTTTAAAGACACCATAATAAAGGCTCAATTTAAATGTATACCCCAAATTAAAAAACATAGTAAGAGGACCATAAAAGGGCCACCAGGGCTAAACAACAAAATAAAAGAAGCAGTTAGAGGGGAAAAGGCATCCTTTAAAAAGTGGAAGTGAAATCCTATTGAGTAAAATAGAAAGGAGCATAAACTCTGGCAAGTCAAGTGCAAAAATAGAATTAGAAAGGCCAAAAAAGAATTTGAAGAACAGCTAGACAAAGACTCAAAAAGTAAGAGCAAAATTTTTTTTAAGTACATCAGAAGCAGGAAGCCTTCTAAACAACCAGTGGGGCCACTGGATGATTGAGATGCTAAAGGAGCGCTCAAGGAAGATAAGGCTATTGCAGAGAAACTAAATTAATTCTTTTCATTGACCTTCACGATGAGGATGTAAGGGAGATTCCCAAACATGAGCCCTTCTTTTTAGCTGAGAAATCTGAGGAATTGTGCCAGGTGTCGTCAGAGGTGGTTTTGGAACAAAATGATAAATTAAACAGTAATGAGTCACCGGGACTAGATGGCTTCCACACAAGATTTCTGAAGGAATTCAGATGTGATATTGCAGAACAACTAACTGTGGTATGTAACCTATCATTTAAATTAGCTTCTATATTAGTTGATCTGAAGATAGCTAAGTGACGCCAATTTTTTAAAAAGGCTCCAGAGGTGATCCTGGCAGTTACAGGCTGGTAAGCCTAACTTCAGTATCAGGCAAATTAGTTAAAGCTACAGTAAAGAACAGAATTATCAGACACATAGATGAATATGATTTGTTGGGGGAAAACTCCACGTGGTTTTTATAAAGGGAAATTATGCCTCACTAACTTATTAGACTTCTTTGTGGGGAGTCAAGCATGTGGACGAAGGTGATCCAGTGGATATAGTATACTTAGATTTTCAGAAAGCCTTTGACAAGGTCCCTCAACAAAGGCTCGTAAGCAAAATAAGTGGTTGGGGGATAAGAGGGAAGATCGTCTCCTGGATCAGTAACTGGTTAAAATATAGGAAACAAAGGGTAGGAATAAATGGTCACTTTTCAGAAAGGAGAGAGATAAATAGTGGTGTCCCCCTATGGTCTGTACTAGGATCAGTACTATTCAACATATTCGTAAATGATCTGGAAAAAGGGGTAAACAGTGAAATGGCAAAATTTGCAGGTGATACAAAATTGCACAAGCTAGTTAAGTCCAAAACAGACTGTGAAGAGTTACAAAGGGATCTCACAAAACTGGATGGCTGGGCAACAAAAAGGCAGATGAAATTCAATGTTGATAAATGCAAAGTATTGTACATTGGAAAACATAATCCCAACTATACATATACAATTCTGGGGTCTAAATTATCTATTACCATTCAGGAAAGAGATCATGGAGTATTTGTGGATAGTTCTCTGAAAACATCCACTCAATGTGCAGTGACAGTTATAAAAGCTAACAGAATGCTGGGAGTCATTAGGAAAGGGATAGATAATGAGACAGAAAATATCGTATTGCCTCTTTATAAATTCATGGTATGCCCACATCTTGAATGCTGCACACACATCTGATCACCCTCATCTCAAAAAGATATATTAGAATTGGAAAAGGTACAGAAAATGATTAGGGGTATGGAAAATCTTCCATATGAGGAGAGATTAATAAGACTGGGACTTTTCAGCTAGGAAAAGAGACGACTAAGGGGGGATAGGATACAGGTTTATAAAATCACGACTGGTATGGTGAAAATAAATAAGGAAGTGTTATTTACTAGTTATAACACAAAAACTAGGCATCACCAAATTAAATTAATAGGCAGCAGGTTTAAAATGAACAAAGGTAGTATTTCGTCACACAACACATAGTCAACCTGTGGAACTTGTTGCCAGAGGATGTCGTGGAGACCAAGACTATAACGGTTCAAAAAAGAACTAGATAACTTCATGGAGGATAGGTCTGTCAATGGTTATTAGCCAAGTAGGCAGGGATTGCTGTTTGCCAGAGGCTGAGAATGCCTGATGGGATGGATTGCTTGATGATTATCATTTTTATTCATTCTCTCTGAAGCACCTGGCATTGGCCACTGTCAGAAGACAGGATACTGGGAAAGATGGATCACTGGTCTGACCCAGTATGGCTGTCCTTATGTTTTATGTACCTGCTGTGGGCTTTTGTCACCTGCCTCCTTTAAATCTAGTTTAAAACCCTCCTCACTGGGTTGGCGAGTCAGTGTGTCAAGATGCACTTTCTCTTCTTCGTTTGGAGGATGCCAGCAGTCCTCCTTCCAGAACATCCCATGGTCAAGGAAGCCAAAACTCTCCTCGTGACACCATTGCATAGACATGCATCCATCTCCAGGATGCACATGTCCCCTGCACTCCTCAGGATGGAGAAGAAAACCACCTGTGCTCCTGATTTCTTCACCATTGCTCCCAGAGATCTGTAGTTAGTGCCGATATACTCAGGTTCAAGCCTGGCAATAACAGTATCATCCACATGGATGAGCCACATGGGATAGTGGTCACAGAGGCAGATGAGCCTTGGGAACCTTTCTGTAATGTCTTGTGCTGCCTGCATCCACCTCCTGGGAAATAATGTTGTTATTTTTGAAGCATCATACTAACACTCCTATTTTATACTTAAATTAGTCCCCAATGAATGAAAATCTTTTTTTGTGTAGAATGGGTGGTGGCACCAGAACATTCATCTAATCTCATTAGCTTGCATAGAAAATACAACCTAGAGCAAAATGTTGGGTGCCAGTAGCTGTTTTTAAAAAGATTTACAATAGAAGCTTCAATCCCAAAGAAAAAATATGAATGCATCTACTGGATAATGAGAAATGAGAAAGGAATTCAGTATCAGAAGAGAACTTTTCTCATCATTACTAAATTTCAGTACTTGTTAGCAACTCTCTGCAAGATGAAATAATTGATAATTGCATTTCACACTCAGTTTTGATGAGACAGCTGTAAATATTAGTGAGTGATAAGCTTGTAAATTGTTGTCTACTAGAACCCATAATGCAGTTCTTGGAGTTCAGTGCCTTCCTCCAAGTTCATGGTCAAAGTTTTCTTTAAGAAGAATTTAACACTTTCAAGCAAGCTGTCCATGCTTTGGCTAATGATGTGGTAATTTAACTTGGCTGACTGACAAGAAAAAAAGATTTTATATAAATCTGGTAATGACAATTCATATCACTTCTAGTAGAAGATAAATTATTTCATTTCAGCAGCAAGTTCGTAAGTGCTGGTTAATGTAGAGCACCTTGCAAATCCTTTCCATTTTGAGAAGGTACACTTTAATTGAAATATGCAGAATGAGAAGTATTCACAGGTTTAAACTGCTCCTAGGTAGTTTAAAGAGTGCACTTGTTTAGCAGACACATGACTTGTATTTTTATGGAGGCATCAGTAGTGGCTTCATAGTTAAGACTGAGTTTAATTTTGCACTCAAAACAGAGATTGTCTCATTGTTATGTACAAAAAATACAAGCATATCCTTCTCAAAATAACAGCACTTACACTGTGAGTGCAGAATGAATTTTCTGAGAATTTACAAGTAAATTGGTTCAGAATTAATTTTAGGAATTAAAACTAATTCAAAATGGGCCTTTTAAGAAATTTAACAACAGTGTGAGACTTTAATTTGCCCTTGTTATCTCAGTAATAGAATGGCAGAGACCCTTCAAACTTCCCATATAGTTAATATTCGCAGAAATGTTGTGTATAGGCTACAGTTGTTTTAGGATTAATGGTTATTTTCCCCTGTTCTTCATAACTGACTGTTCTTCAGCAAAGGTTGAAGAATACAGTGGTCTACAGAGAATTCCATGAAGATCTGCCTTATTTACTATCATAATGGACAGTGGGGAAGCAGCAGCTGTGTTATATATTGATTTTAGTAAAGCTTTTTGGCACAGAACCACCAGTGCTTAATTTGTGCCAGAGGTAAGCCCCAGCAACTCTAGGCTTGGCAATTCACAGCACCAGCACCTCTGTGTTTGCTGCATCAGTTTTGAAAATAAAAATATAGCTTGAGTCGCAGCACCTAATCACTTGAGTCCCAGCAACTCTTTCATTACAAATTAAACACTGAGTCCCACACGATGGTCTCATAAGCCAAGTAGGGAAATGGGGTGAAGGTGAAATTACAATAATGTGGGTGCATAACTGATTGAAAGACACTACTCAAATAGTAGCTGTGACACTGGTAAGTGCTGGCTCTGACCAAAGCCTAGGCATCAGCTGAGAACTGACAAACTTAGAGCTGGAAGACAGGCCAATTCACTTTTGAATTAGTACAGCTCAAAGTGATTGCTACCTGGTTTGTGGCAAATGACAGTCACACATGGGTCACTTGTGTTTGAGGTTTGTGTCTAAAACTCCCAGGAGCATCCTCAGCCCGTCCCGTCACCACTTGCCTATTGCCACAGGACTTGAAAAAGTTGGATCGTTGTGCTTAGTCACTTGGCATTGCTGATTAACCTGCACATGAGTGGATTATAGTAAGAAAGGTTTGTGCAGTCATGATCTCACTCTCTGGTCCAGGCAAACCATATGTTAACAGGTGCAGGAACTGCCACAAGCTTAGCGGCGTGGAAGGAGGCATGTTTTATTTCAGAGTGACTTTCTCCTAGACAGGTTGCCAATCCATGGCTCAAGAGGACTGCCTTCTTATGCTATGCCTAACCCCCAACTGGAAGACCAGGGTGTCTGTTTTGTCTGGCCCCTACGTCATAGACCAATTCGGCATGGTTAGGCCTACCAGGAGCAAAAGGCCCCTGCTAACACTGGTTCTGGGGATTGTTAGGTGTGCAAGCTATCCCACCACAATGGACAGATCCTCTTATAATGTAATAGCAAACATTTATATTGTGTATATACCCCTGTAACTAAATAACCCATCAAATGAGAAAGAAGCCTTGTGTAATGCAAATGAAGAACTTTAATAGGAAAGTGCTAATTCTTGCACATTTGAAGGCAGGTGGTTGTTGTGTGTCATGATCAGAGATAAAAATCTCTAAATGCATTCCTTTCTGCCATCAAAGAAAGAGCCTATGTGGATAATGACCCTGTCAGCTTGTTTTCTGTGAGAAGTAATAAGTGTGGACACAAGGAAAAGTTCTTAATCTCTGGACTCTTTGAACTTTAACAATGCAGAATAACTGAAAACAGAGATCCCCAGAGTTATTCTGGGTAGCTTTCATATACTTTTGGGAAACTGGCAGATTACTACATCTCTGCTACCATTTGGAATTATAGATTGGGACTCACTGGTACATATATTTTTACTTGCTTTAACCTCTCAGTAATTCTAATTTACTTTTCCCAGCTAATAAATCTTAGATTAATTTACTATAGAATTGCTATCAGCATTGTCTTTGGTGTGAGATATAAGATGCAAATCAACCTGGGTGAGTGACTGGTCTCTTGCGACTGGTTATCCTCTGTATTGGCAATACCGCCCAACTTTGTGTCATCTGCAAATTTTATTAGCACGCTCCCACTTTTTGTGCCAAGGTCAGTAAGAAAAATGTTAAATAAGATTGGTCCCAAGACTGTTCCCTGCAGAACTTCACTAGTAACCTCCCTCCAGCCTGATAATGTAACAGTTGTTGTCAGTGGTTTGCTGTCAAACTGCAGAAGATATGTAGTGGTGCCCAGGGTTCTTTTCTGGGTCAGGTACTATTCAATATTTTCATGAATAACTTAGATAATGGAGTGGAGCATATGCTTATAAAATTTGTAAATAACACAAAGTTGGGAGAGGTTGCTAAACACTTCGGAGAATAACATTTTAATTCAATATGATCTTGACAAAATTGGAGAATTTGTTTCAAAGGAACAAGATGAAATTCAGTAAAAACAAGTGAGAAGTACTTCACTTAGGAAAGAAAAATCAAATGTACAACTACAAAATGGGGAATATCTGGCTAGGTTCCTGCTGAAAAGGATCTGGGGGTTATAATGTATCACAAATTGAATATGAGTCATCAATGTGATGCAGTTGCAAAAAAGGCTAACATCATTCTCAGATGTATTAATAGAAGGGTTGTATGTAAGACACAGGAGGTAATTGTCCCTCTCTGCTCAGCACTGGTGAGGTCTCAGCTGGAGTATAAATCCAATTCTGGGTGCTACTCTTTAGGAATGATATGGACAAATTGAAGAGGAGCAGCAACAAAAATGATAAAAGATTTAGAAAACCTGATATATAAGGGAAGGTTAAAAAATCTGGGCATATTTAGTCTTCAGAAAAAAAGACTGATGGGGGACCTGACAAAAATCTTCAAATATGTTAAAGATTATTACAAAAAGGACAGTGATCAATTGTTCTCCATGTCTACTGAAGATAGGACAAATAGATAATTGGCTTAATCTCAGCAAAAGAGATTTAGGTTTGATATTAGGAAAAACGTTATGACTATAAGGTTAGTTAAGCTCTGCTATAGGTTTCCAAGGGAGGTTGTGGAATTAATGTCTTTGGAGGTTTTAAGAACAAGTTGAACAAACACCTATAAGAACTGGTCTAGGTTTATTTGGTCCTGCCTCAGTGCAAAGGGATGGACTTGATGACTTCTCCTCCAGCTCTAATTTTTTATGATTCTGTGGAAATGGCTGCCATCTCCCATTATTCTCAATAGGACCAAAGCCAAGCTACCCTCAGTTGGAGGCCATTTTGAGAAGGGGGTATCCTTTTTGCTCTCTTATTATTCTCAGTGTAACTGAGTGTCTCTGCCTCCTAACAGCACTGAGTGGCACCATTTTCCTGGAATTCATCTGTGGTCTCAGTCCCTTTTTAAACAATGGGAGATCAAAGTTTTTTTTAAAGGAGAGAATTCTTCATGCCAGATAAAGTTTGTTATGAAGAATATGGAGAAATTACCATTAATCCTAAATATCTTTTTAAGGTCTACCCATTTGTGACGTTCCTCCCCTGCAATCTGTACTGGTGTGTAGATGTGTCACCCCAATTCTGCACTCCTGGGCCCCAATTTACCCCACTTTGCTGTTTGAACCACTTACTTCTGAGTCAGCTCACACCCAGCCTTCTGCGAGTAATTGGTCCCTGGCCCAGGGAAGGAGCACTTCTGGCCAGCCACAAATGGAATAGACCCTCAGCAAACACCCCCAGTCCCAGATGCAACCCCGGGAACTGCCGTCTTGCAAGGTTCCATGCTGTATACTGCACCCTCCAAGCTAATATATATTTGTCCATCAATTTATTAAAGAAATTGATATGCACTAGCTCTGTCACACTGCGTGAGGTCTCTGTACACACTCAATCCACATGCACTGTTTTAAATAAGACAACCAGATACATTTATTGATTATATTAAGATTTTAAGTGGATCTAAATCACATTAATATAAATCAAAAGATTAATAAATGAGAGAAATAGTTAATCACGATTAACTAGAAGATAACTCACACCTTAACCTAAAACTAATATTTCAGTCTGTATTCAGCTTACCACATAGGTTGGTTCTGATGTCTCTTGCAACCAGGCCCGCTCCTCCCTGTGGGTAGATTCTCAGTCTTTGGTGTTGCTTAGAAGATGGATTCCAGGGGAGAGCCAAGAGACAAAGACACCTCAGCTTTTAACAAGTTTCCCCAACACCGCCTGGGGTCAGGTAATTTGTCCTATCCAGCAATGGGCATGATTTCTTCCACTTGAGCCAAAGTGCTCACAGGTGCTTAGGCCAGTCCATTGTTCCTGCATGCATGACTCTGCTGGGCATGGAAACACAGCTTTGTGTTCTTATTCAAACCATGTGTGACACACATTTGGGGATATGACACAGCAGAGTTTCATATCTGTACATATGTACGACATTGCATGAAACATGCTACCATAACAATAATGTTCAGTATGTCATGAGCATTCCTAAAACACCTTACATGATATACTTTGCATCAGACAATACACAGTTACACTGTAAGGGTGAACATAAATGATACACAAATCACACCATAAGGCTGTACATGGGGTACAGGATGTCACACCATTGAACCTGATCTGCTGTATAGGTAGCCTGGGATGCAGAGGGGAACCCTGGTGTGAGAAGATACAGTAAGGAGGGAACATTTGGGAAGGACATTCAGGAGAATGTAGGGAGGTACAAGAGACAAGGAACATTGGGGAAGTGTACGCAGGGAGAGTGTAAGGAGGTGTAAAAGGCAGGGGGAATCTTCCCATGCAAAAATGTACAATTATAATTAAAGTATATAGTGTTTGTGGACCCAGATTAAACTGATTTTTAATGACACATTTGATTTTTCCATTTTTCCCACCTTGTGGTGTTAATAGAAGATAGAAATAAAGCTTATGTTGATAGAAAAATCTTTGCTTTGTAAATGGGTATGTGGGTTAGAGAAAAAAGTGACCCTTCCCCACCCGTCCACACAAATCTATGCACAGGATTTCAGTGAGTTTAAATTGTATGGGAAGTTTGGATTGTCTGTGACAGAACAGAGTTAATATTTCTTGGTTGCCCTAACTGCATTTCCATACCTTTCTGTTGTTTAACCATAATGTGAATATTCATTAGAATAAGGACTTGAACTTGGGACTCCCACCTTCCTGGCCTAACTCAGTGGTTCCCAAAATTTTTACAAAATTGACCCATCAACTGCATTTTTGTCTCTTTTGGTGACCCACCATTATATATATGCTCTCCCCACCCAGCATCGTAACCCTAATCCTGGCCTGGTGTGGAGGGTAGGCTCTGGGGGTGGAGTCAGGTAGAGAGTGAGCCTGCCCCACACTCACCCAGCAGTGATGCTGGGCCCGGCACCTGTTGTGAGTAGCCGGGCCCAGCATCATGCTCAGGTGTTGGGACCTGACATGGGGTCGCAGTGCCACTTAGGTAAGCCTGATTGCCCACCTGTTGAGGCAAAATTTGAGCTAATCGCATTGCGACCTGATGCATGGGGTCACAGCACCAGTCAGGTCTGACCTGATAGAGGCGTGGATAGGCCACAACATGTGCTATGTTATAACACCCAGAGCAGAGAGCTGGGCCCAGCCCCACCGGACAGGACCCACCATTGTGGGCTCATTCTTCAAAACCCCCTCCCAAGGACTCCACTCTGTGCCAGAATGGGAGAAGGATATGTTTGCCTAGATCCAGTGATGGGTCAATTCAGTCCTAGACATGGCAATCAATCTAGAACCTTCCCACCCATTGGTGCGTCAGGACCCACAGTTTGTGAAACACTGCACTAATCACTGGTCTATAGAGTCAGTCACGCTCTCTGGTCTAATTAACATTTAATTATTTATACGACGTTGAGCACCTTCAACAGGAGAGATTGAAAACAACCCCTTTCAGAATAGTCAATAGCCTATTGGTTACGGCATGCCCCTGAGATGTGTTAAATCTGGTTTCAACCACTACTCCATGTTAACATAGTATTTGTCTGGGAATTCTAAATTGATATTTGGGGTTCTTAGATTAAAATTGTTTTGCAGTAGTGCCTAAAAGCCCCAATCTGGCTTCAGACTGCCATTGTGGTAGGCACTGTACATGCACAATAAAAAGAGACAGTCCTATATTCTCTATATATTGCTGACATTCTATATTAGATCATGGAATATTACATCACATTGTAATATTTCCTAACACAGAAATATGACAGTTCTTGGGCTACTCAGTACTGTGAGTCATTTTATTATCCTCCCCCTACACTGGCTCCAGTGAGAGGGCTAACTGGGTGTCAACTCCCTGACACCACTAACCTGATAGCCACCTAGAAAGTCTCCTCTGGGCTATGCCAGCTGTCACTTTGCCTCACAGGTTAACAAAGGTGTCCCCCCTCCACAAATCCCTTTTAATGTCCAGCCCCTTATCACAGGAATTGCAGGGCTTCTGTCCCCAAGAGAACAAAATACGCACCACCAGCCTGTGTGATTCAACTCAGGATCAGCATCTAGCTCAACATCACAGCACTTACATATATTTGTAGTGAAATCAAGGCTAAGTTTATTAAGAAAGATTCCAGGGATAGTAAGGATAATGGAAAGAAACAAAAAGGCTATGTATAAAACAAAATTGTAATACGCTTTCCAGAGGCTAAACTTAACAACCTAATCTTCTGTCTAAAGTTTTCTTATCTCACCCAAAGTTTTTTGCAGCATCTTTCAGCAAGGTAGGCAGAGATCCCATTTTCATGAATGTACATGCAGTCTGTTTGCTTCCAAGCTGCAGGATAAAGAGGTGTCCTTTTGCCTTTTACTTATGTCACCAAAGCCCACTGTCTGTTCTTTGGCTTCTTCCCTGTGAGCTGCTGCCATATTGGTTTTACATCCCCCTGTCCACTTCATATGTAGCTATTGTGTTGGCCTACAAAGCTTAAGTTATGTTCCAACAGAGAAACAGGTGAATACTTTTGTCTAACAGAAAGTCTGCTTGTCATCTCTGCCTTGGTTCTTGAGCTCAGGCCTGGAAGTCCCCAGACAGCTGCTGCAGCCTTCACCCACCATTTGCTGAGAAACTAGTAGAACTCTAGCCTCATCCAAGGCACTGTCCATGGCAGCCCTGACTGGAGGATCGCTGGGCTCCATTGATTGGTCCAACTATGCTATTTAAGGCAGGAGTAACTGACACTGTTTAAGCAACAAGGTAATTTCCTGTTGTGGCTGCATTGGATCCTGCTTGTGCCTGACCCCTGCAACCAACCCTGTTCCTGGATCCTGCCTTTGCTCCTGTTCCCACTGAGTTTCTGCTCTGTGTTTTAGCCTTGCCTCTTCTACAGTCCCTCCCCTTTCACCTTGCTTCCAATCATCAGTTACCAGTCCTTGCTCCGACCCTGGCCTCTGACTTCTGGATATCACTCCAGCTTGGATCTGGCATTTGTTATCTGACCTTGGCTCTGATCCTTAGTTTCCATTCCTTGTTCTGACTCGGGCTTGAGGCCTGGCTCTGCTAACTGGTAGTTGACTCCGGGGCAGACACTTTGCTTCATTCCCCAACATGGATGCATGTTCTGCCCACTAGACCAGACTCGTGCTCTGATTACTAGGCTAGACCACCTACGTCCTGGTCCATAACAGTTTGATACAAACTCTAAAGCATACTTTCAGTATACATTCAAAATTCCTTACACGGTATTTGTACATACATTTCACAACTACATTAATGACCAGTTGGCCCTGGCTTTCATTTAAGATCTCACATGGTATCCTTAGGTGAACCAGAATGTACATACAAGGATCAGGATATTGTTATAATCGCCCTTTCCAGTTGCTATTGAGGGGCTCTTGGGTCACATGAAATCCATGAGAAACATCAATAATTGGGTCACTTCTTGGTAAATACTACCTTTCCAAGCTATTATGTTGTAATTTGGATGCGCACTGACCGGTAGCATTTTTTTGAAAAAAAGTAATCAGAGCAGGGAAACTCCCTCCCCCCATTGGCTGCATAGCCTGATGTTGTGTATACATTCCTAGTTGATTGTCTCACCTGTGTCACCCTAGGTTCGGACATTGCTTTTACGATAAAGCACTACTGCTTTATTGTAAGCAATAGTCTAAAACACTACGGACCAGATCATCTGCTACAGTCATTGTGCACAGAAAGTGAACCAAGAGAGGGAGTGCAAATATAGTTTAAAGGTCACCCTTACGTTCCCTGACATAGAAACAACATTACATTTCAAAAATCTTTCTAATCCAAGTTACAAATGTATGGACCTGATCCTGAGCTTGTATATATCTGCATAGATCCATCGAAATCACCAATTTACACCAGTTGAAGATCAGGTCATAACTACAAATAGAACTCTTTGATCTTTTCATAAAACCCCAAACTTCAAAATTACGGCCGGCAAAAGCTCTCTGGTTGGCGATTTTGCTGGATATATCTCCTACTGCCAAAGATCTGTTTTTGAAGAATCATAGGCTGTTTCAAACTATGCCTGATCTGGGCCATGAAGTTTGTTATCAGAATTTTCTGCCAACTCTTTTCCACACTTATGTTTAACATATCTTTAAACAAAATCTTTATGTAGTCATTAAAATATGCCAATTGTTAAAATAAGTTTTTTAAAATATCTATTTATTGCTCTTCTATTAGTTATTCTCTTGTAGCTACTTATGTATAATGGGCTTTATTCATGACAAAGATAAGTTTTGTATATAATAAATCCTATTAAGTAATATAACTATTTCATTTTAGTTGATTTTAACATGATTAATACTACTTGTGTGTAAAATTAAGCATGTACATAACTACAGAATCAGGGCCTAAGTTTCCTAACACTATCTCTAGCAAAATGCTTATAGTAAACACAGTATTTTCTCATGCTGTAATATTTGCTAAAACTGTACAGAAAATATTGATACTTCCAATTCATCTTTCCAGTTATACTTGGCAGTTTAGATATTATGGTTAATTAGGTAAAACATTGAGCTCTTACTCATAATTAATTTTAATTATGCTTCACAGCTAATACTTTCATATCATTATATTTTCTTTCTTAGAAATACCACTGCATTAAAATGCATTGGAATGGAATAAATTAGAACAATCATGGAGAGCAATCATCACTACGTAGCTTAATTATGCATGGGTGTCTGAGAAGAGTGTGACAAATACCAAATAGCATGTGCATGTTATGGCTTGGAAGTGCGCTAAGGCCATGTCTACACTTACAACTGCTGTAAGAGCACTTGTGAAGCCATCTTATGCCAATGGGAGAGCGCTCTCCCATCAGCATAATAAAACCAGCTCAACAAACGGAAACAGCTATGTTGGTGGGAGAGGGTCTCCTGCTGACAGTGCTGTGCGCATGTGAGCACTTATGCTTGCAAAACTTATGTTGCTCAAGGGGTGTACTTTTCACACCCCTGAGTGACAAAAGTTTTGTTGACATAAGTGCTAGTGTAGACATGGCCTAAGAATCTAAACCACAAGCTTTACATCTCCACTGAAAGAAGATTTAGTTAATTAACCACGCAATTATTTTATACCTTACCCTACCTCCTCTTACAGTATTTCAAGGAAAATACATTATAATAACTGGCCTGCTACCGAAAATAGGTGTTTAGAAGTTAATTCTAAGTGCCCTAGGCACTTGCAGTGACCCATATATTCCTTATACCAAACAGTTTTCTGTTTGGTATATTTACTGGTAGGATTCAAAAGTATATGGATATTTGAATGCATAATTAGACAGATAAGGTGGGTAAGGTGATATTTTTTATTGGGTCAACTTCTGTTGGTGAAAGATACCAACTTTCAAGCTTACAGAGATCTCTTCTTCAGAATGGCTGTATTGTTATTTGAAGATGTACTATAACTCACTTTTGGCCAGGTTTTTGGGTCCATTCAAGATCAGCACAACTAAGGGGGAGATTGTGGAAAGGTGGATTAAAATCTACTACTAGGCCTTTCTCTGATCAGGGGACATATTAGTCAGTGGCCATGGCTCTCAGCTTGACAGGCGCATCCCAGGAAAAATAGCTCACTTGTATGTTCATTAATCAAAATATTTCAGATGAAGGCTCTGTAGCTGTAGTGCACTTTAACAGATGAGGAACTGGAGGTCATCTAGAGAAGCACAGTATAAAGTACGGTATACTGGGATCATCTCAGTGAGCCATTCATTTCCCTGGTGATTGCATCATATACTCCAGAATTTACAATAACTTTGTGTTTGGATTGAGAGGTAGAGGTTGGAGGTAGGGGGAATTAAGTCTCCAGATATTTATGGTGAGATACCTTAATATCTCCCAAATGTAAGCACATAAAATGATGCTTCCATGAGGCTTCAGACAGCTTGAAACAAGAGTCGTAGGAGAGGTTATAGTATTAACTCTGGTGCCTAATGACAACCCGACAATCATTATTGCTAACTATTAAGGTGTTGACCAAAGAATGCATGAAAGAGGAGGAAGACTAATAATTATAATACGAACATCTGCATAGAAGGTTGGGAGTGTCTTGTCATTTTGACATCAGGAGTGGGAAGAGATTGAGTTGTGGGTAAAACAACCTTCCCCTTCCCTTTCCCATCTCATCAAATCTGACATCTGCAGAGAAGAGCTATAAACTGTTTAGGAGACAGGAGAACATGTCTGAGGTGTAAAATAAAATAAATAAAATAAAAGTGTTAAATATATACCTTTTGATGCTATGATTAAAGGGAGCATAACATCAAGAAATTGACTCTTTTAATTGCACCCACTATGATGTTTGACATGCTTCAGAAGATGTACTTTTTCTTTTTCTAGGAAATACACTGTGACTGGCAAAATAGCATGGACTAATAGTGAAAATGGCGTTGGCAATTTTCTCATTATCTTTATATACTTTCTGAAGTCTTTTGCACTTTTTCCTACGTCCTGACTCAATAATTTATGGAAGATCAGAATATTCAAAATATTACAATGTATAACACAACACATTTTCTGTGTCTGCATCTTGTGTTATGGCCTATGTTACACAGGAAGTCAGAGTAGATTAACACAGTAGTTCCTTCTGGCTGTGTAATCTATTAATCTTTCATTTGAGCATCTGATACTCTGCGTTCTCTTTGTAAATGAATTGTCTGTGCCTATATTTTAGTGTTTAATGAATTGTTTAGATGCATATGCTACAAGTTACATTATAAAATTGAATTAACATGGCACAGACAATCATGTAGTTACATATCTTTCAATAAATTATATATACGTTGTTGCTTGTGCTACTAACACCACTGATTAAATTTGACCTTAGCATTTGCGTTATCTAATCTCTATATATTTTATTGGTGTAGTTTATACTCTACTGTTGTGAAGTGTGTGTGTGTATGTTTGTGTGCATACACACAGTGCACCAGTATACAATGGGATGTATAGTGTGGTTATTCAAGGGCCTAATCCAAAGACCATTGATGCTAGTGGGGGAACGGGGATCTTTCTATTGATTTGCTTTGAAGCAGGCCACTAATGAAAATGAGGAAAAGAATTTGGAACCCAAGTTTTCTGAGTTGGATTTGACATCAATGAATGTAGGATGCAGATAGATCTGCAATACTTGATGTATGGATGGTGAAAGAGGAGTCTGTGGCAGGTGATTTTTTGTAGTCAGTGTCAAATGGTCAGTGTGCTGAAAGAGTGGAGCACAAGTAGGTTAGATAAAAATACATGACTGATTAGAGGGTGACAATTTCGTATGTGTGGTTGTGTGTTTGAGGGGGAGTTTTCATAGAGTGAATGCTATAGGAGTTCTGTACTATTGCTTTCCTCTTACATCTTTCGTAAATGTGGACCAGATTAAAATAGACAACTAGCTCAAGGTCATGCTCCCACTTCACTGAGAAAATAGCCTCTGTTTTTTAAAGGAAGTACATTTGAATGTATGAGATGTGACAGGCATGTTACATTGAAGTACATTGTCATAAATCCAAATACAGATTATGTTCTCAACCTGCTGAGCTGGGGGATGTTGTTGCTCTTAGCAGTGAAGGCACATTTAAGCTGGACAGAAGCCTGATGTGGATTTTAAGTCTGTTCTGATAACATTTAAATAAATAGAGCCTTGTATGTGTACGAAATTGAAGAGTGAGCATGGTTAGTGGTGCACGTGTGTAAGAAACTGCACAGCAATCATGTTTGTGAGAACAAGAAGAGATAAGATAAATAAAAAACTAAAAAAGACTGGTTTGGACTAATACTTACCTGTATCGATGGGGGAGGAAAGTTAACATGGAAATGAGAGACTAATACATATTGTGATAAAGTCAGGCCGGACGGCTATAAAAAGATGTGCTGGGGCTGATATGAGGGCCCTAAAGGGTTAAAAACCCTTTGCCCTGAAGGCAAGAGAGAGAGCACAGCAGGGCAATTAGAGGCACCTGGCTCCAATGAAGGGTGGGGCCAGGGGGTATTTAAATCCTGCCTTCCCTAAAGGAAGGAGAGGGAACAAATATAGGTGAAGCTGCCAGGAGGTGTGGAGCAGCTGGAGGAGAAGTTACCCTCCCAGGCCAGGAGACAGAGCTCCTCTAAAGCTAGGGGAGATGAGGTAGCTGGGAGCGCCCTAGCCCACAAGCAGAGGTAAAGCGTGAGACCCACCAGAGGGAAGCTGGCAGGTTTCCACAATATATATAAGAAAAGATATCAAGGTGATGACTGTGCTGAGACCATCCTGATCAGCTTCCTACTTGTGAGTAATTGATCACTACTACTTTATTATTTGCCATAATAAAAATTTGTTAGACCCATCTGCTGAGCAAGTAAACATTAATCGAACAGTTGAGAGGTTCTTTTTTTAACCCTTAACACCTAGATCACCATAGTGGAGGAGAGGGGGTCTTTGTTAAGCTAGTGCACTTCTATATTTATAAGATATCATCTGGGACAATTTCTTATATGAACACTGGGGAAGGTAGAGTTCTTAGATAGGCCTTAGAACCTGTTTTGAGCCTCATGTGTAATCACTGTACGTGTTTAATGTTTTTAATCTCTTTATAATTGGTCCAAAATTTTAATCATCACCCATAACACAGGAAGAGTAGCAATACCTTAAATTCCTGAATAGAGATTTTATCATAATATTATAAAAAAAGAGTGTTGGCTGAAGTTACTAACTATAGAGCTGTGCTCGTTATATTCTTTTAAAAGGGCTTATTTTTTTCCATACGATCAAGGTTTTTTTATAGCAACAACAAAGGTTTTGTGATTTTTGCCACTAAAGGAAAACAGAATTTTAAAATAAGACAAGGAATATAAAAATGTCTTTGTCCAAATATCCTTAGACCATGAAAAATAGCACATTAAACAAACAAATTATGATCAGTGTAACCTGATCCTTCAAACCGTCCTTACAATATAACATTTAAGAGAATATTACTCCCAATTTGATTGTAGATTCTCATGACTAATGGATTTTGAAGCAATTATAGCCACTGTCTGCTTTGTAAATGTTGCTTTTAGTCCACTTTTGTCAGAAACTTATTACCACAGCATTACACAAATACAATTTATCTTCTATTCTAGATAAGGTAATGCCCATTCATCTATCTTCTTCAATCCTCTTGGCTAGATCCAGAGCCCATCCTAGTAAATGGACAGACTCACAGTGACTTGAGTGAGCTTTGGATCAGGCCCAGGAACCATGCATGCTTATGGTACTTTATAAATAATAACCTCTCTTAGGCTTCTGAACAGCTTTTGTGAAAAATTATAGCTACATCTGAAATGTTGTTGATTCTTCTTGGATTGCTTTTATTATAGAACAAAATACTAATAATGAGGCTTACATTTTTTTCCATGCCAATTTAATGAGCAAGTTATTTGACTCTATGTTTGTTGTTACTTTAAAAGCCTCTGCTGAAACTTGGCATCAGAAATACTGCTTGGATTTTAGTGATGATTGATTTCATCAGCTTCAAGCTTGAAGATGCAATGAAGACAAACAGAATCTATATTGCGGGTAGGGAAAAGCTCATTGATAAAAAAGAGAGAATAAAAAAGGCATTAGTAACTTTCCAGTCCCATATCCTATGGTGTGCAATGGAGATCAGGCTGTTAACTGGAATTTTTTATTTTTTATTCTACCAAAACAGGAAGATAACAAAATTGTAGATGGGCTGGGAAAGAAAGACCATAATTAAGGCCTATCTCTATATGTTCAATGAAAAAAACTGTTTACATATACATTTTCATCTTAACACTATCTCATGCAGAAAACCATGATATCACACAGACCTTTGATGCACTAATGAAATCATTCCAGCCACCTAAAAATGTAGTATATGAATGGTATTCACAAAGCAAGCAGAATCCAAAGACATGATGTCACAAAGAGACAGGCTGAATTTGGGACTTCACATAATGAATCTTCCCTACATAATGCTGAGCACCAAAGATACAGGTATCAAGAGAACCTGAACTACATTTGTCCTGCACAAATGGTATGTGCAAAAGTGATTAAATTGTAGCAAGACAATGGAGAACAATAAATGAAGGCTAATAAGAGACAGAAACACTAAGTTATGTAGGGGAAAAATGCGAAATGGTCAGAGAAAAGACAAACATTAGAGTTGTGAACCAAAGTCCATTGAAGTCTTCCTTTAAGATCAATGGGCTCTGGATCAGTCTCTAAAGAAAACGTAGAGGCAGCCCAAGCATGCTAGGAATAGAGGAAGAGGGAAGGTGATATCTAAATACTCTGTAACAATCTAGCCGCTGAAGTGCAGAATATGGCAGTTCATCCAGATTAACTACAACTAGCACATAATGTGTTCCTCACACCATATCAGATGATGAGCTGTTCAGCCTGTGATATCATAAACTTGGATTGCTTTCTGGGAATTCCAGATGATTATGAAAGGGAATGCTCTCTAATCACCTGAAAAAAATAGATTCCAGATTTTCTACTTAATCATTTTACTGTTTGGCAGTAAATACTACTTTGCCATACAGGCGATGGGGGGAAAAAAACCCTAATTGATTCACCACCATCAACATGTTGTATCATATTCAGCAATAAACAGCTTGATCTCTATCCAAGCCAGCTTTTGTAGATAATATACCAGAAACACTTCTGCAGAACCATCTGTGTCTGTCAGTTCTAATGAGTTGGACGCATGTACTGTAAAAATGAGCAAGAGTCATTTTAAGTAAAAGTATGGGAAACCATGCAGATGAATGTCAAAGAGGATAAATCCACGTGATGTTTTTAGGCTGACACGTGACTTTTTTCATCCCATTGCTCTTATGATATTCTAATGCAGTGCTCGCTTTACATAGGCTAATCTTTGATCATTATAACCAAAGGACAGCTGTTCTGTATTCTTTACTTCCGTATCCATTCCTGTGATCTTTAAAGTTAAGAAAATTGCACAATTAAAGTGACTCTTGTGGCCCTGAATTTTACATACTATTTTAAAAATTGCATCTTTTGTTGTCCTTCAAGTATGTGTCAGTGTGGATCCCACTCTAGGTGTGCAGGCACTTTGTGTGCGTGAGACCAGATTTTTTTTTAATTAGCAGAGTCTGTTGGTGCCACGCATATGTTCTGTGCCACCTCATTCTCCGATACATGCCAGAAAGGTCAAGGCAGTAAAGACCCTGCCTCAGTCCCTGTTGCCATCTGTGGCAGTGAGACAGAACTGGCTTTCTAGTTCTTAGCTCAGGCTAAACTTCTAAATCTTCTGCAAATCTTCATCTCTCCTATTTTGACCACTATAGACCAATACATGTAGTGTCAGGGTTAACGAGACCTCTGATGTTTCTGTGGTCTCTTCAAGGGATACCCTACTGTGCCTCAGGCCCCTAGCCATCACTTCTTGTCCTATTCCAATAGGTTTTGGTACAACAGCTATTAAAGTAGTACATTCAGTCTGGGTGAAGTTGGTTGCTGCCCCTCTTGTTCTTTTCCCTGCTTCCCTCTATGGAGTCATCTCCAAGATATTCCCTGCCCTCTGTACTCTCTGCCTGTGATCTATGTAGCCCTTGTCCATCTTTTTTTTTTTCTGGTCCTCAGAGTACACCAGGTCAGATAGCTGTGTCTTTGTCAAGTCCTGTGTGTTGAGCTGCCCCTCTCTGCATATCTCAAGCAGCCTACTTTTCTCCAGCTGTTCATATGTCATTTTCTTGTCTCCCTTTTCACTATTCTGTCCCCCAAAAGACTACTAGATACTGTCCCCTGTACTTTTTCTCTCTAAAGTACTTACTGGGAAAGGATCCTCAGCGTGCAACCTGAAACTGGAGTACACTGTCTCTCACAATGCTTTGCTAGTGACAAGCAGCAAATCCCTCCAGGTGCTGTTATCACCTAGCATAATAGCATGTGGAGCCCCACACCCTGCTAAATTGCATGCATGTTCCCTGAGCCACCTCAAGAATCACACTGAGAAAGGCACCTGCCAGTTCCCCCCAGCTTCCCAGCCTTGCACCCCAGAACTGCACCATCTTACCCTGGTCAGAAGCCTGACCAGTGTAAGTTTATTACCCAGTCCATCCCTCCCATGATGTGGAGAGGACACACACAAGCTTTTGTAACCTGAGCTGAGATTTCCTAAGTATTTCAACCAAAACACACTGTTTTAGGTAAAATATAAAACAGATTAATTAACTACAGAAAGATTGATTCTAAGTAGTAGGCATAAAAGGTCAGAGATTGTTACTGAAGAAAATAAAAGATAAATGCACAATTTAAATCTCAAAATTTATTACACTAGGCAGTATTTGGATCAAGCTGTTTTCTCACCCCACTAGATGTTACAGTTCTTAACTGTGGGCTTCCCCTATAAGCCTGGGACCAGACTCCTCAGTTGAAGTCTTTGTCTTCTCAGCATTCTTGTTGCTTCCAGAATAGGTGGGGGAGGAGAAAGGCCAAAGCACGATACCACTGTCCCCTATTTTATATTTTTAGTCCATGTACCTGGAAGACACTAGCCCAGATATGTCCTGATAGCCTTTGCTGAGTCACAGGGTTGGTCTTGAAGGCCACCTAGTGTGGTCTTGAGCAACTGAGTCATAGAGTTGAGAAATCCCCATTGTGTGATTCTTGAGCAAATGTCATTGAATTGTAAATCCCTTGTTTACAACTCACCTACTGATTAGTGGTCATCTCCTTTGTATGTTACTAGAAAACTTACAACATATTTCAGTAACAACTATGCAGCAAAATCTCATAATTTGATATATACTAATGATATACATATTTTGACAGAACAATGGATTTCAGCAACTTATGATCTTTCATATGATGTGGTATGCTTTGTGTGAAATATATCATAATTATATATGAATGATAAATATGGGGGTTACAAGGTGCTGCTTTGAGATACAGTGTGTCACACTTAGTTTCATTGCTGATGGCATTTTGTGGTAATAATACGATCATAGATTGCACACACTGTTATTATGTCTGTCACAGTTTGTATGTACTCTGATCCCTCCATGGTCTACTCCTGGGATGTCCCCTTACATCCAGGCCTCTAGGAAGAGGTCCATGTCCATCTCCTTCCAGTCCAAGGTTTAGACTGCAGCTACTTGCAATTCACTGGGACTATCCCAGCAGGTGTGTCCATAGCTTGGCACCTGTAGTTTCTTTCTCTCTTTCTCTTCCACTCTCTGGCTATTGAGGTGAATACTGGTGACCAGCCACTCTTTACAAAACAAAGACATTTCTTATTTTTAGCACAAAAGCATTAGAGAAACATATCATAACATAATCTAAATGCATGTTAGCCTTACCATGTGTCACCCATCTTCCACATGGGTAATCTCATAAGTTCCAAAGTCCTTCAAACCATTCCAGCTAGGTTTACCTACTTAGTTACAAGTTTAGGTCAATTTGTAGACCAAGAACCCCTCTCAGTCAATTTATATCAAAAGCATTTCTTTGTCCCATTAGCTTCTGGAAACTGGTCCAACCACTATATTTACAAATGCACAACAGGTGATATCTCTTTGGAGTTGTTTTCCTGTCCCAGCATTTGCAGTTATCACCTCCCACTGATCTTAGTGTCTGGAGGAAGCTTGGCAGCCCTCCTGCATAAAGCCAGTGTCTAAACCCAGTGTCACAAATATACAGATGAACATTTATAAAGTTGACACAATAATCTCAGATATTTCACATGTTTTGAATGTCATGCTGATCACCTGTCGGCTGGACCAAACTTTTTTAGTTAGACTCCCCTGTACAACATGCCCCCTGTACAGACCCATCTTAGACACCTGCAGGCTTCAAGCCCTGGCCATTCTGTGATGGATTTATCTCCTTAAAAGATGGGCACAGGAGGTGACTCTTCTGCCCAGAGTAATCATACATTCCAAGCAAATGCTGTGTATGCTTTTACTTCTCTGCAACGACTTGTGAGTCATGAGGTGCCAGGCTGAAACTCCACCTTCTGCAACAGTCTATGAAGGATTCATTGGACCCAGTGGAAATGAGTTCTTGAACCATACTAATGGACAAGCTAGCATTATCTACCATAGAACTGGGTGAATAACAGATTATTCAGTTTGCCTACAACTTCAAAAAGCCAAAAAATTATCTTGGGTTGTACTAAAAACAAAATATTTCAAATTTTTGGTGAATCAGAAAGTTTAAAAATTAGATTGCCTGTTAATGAAATACATTGTTCAATCTGAAATGAAATGTTTCATTTTAATTTCAAGCATTTTAAAATGTTTTCAAATTGAAAAAATATTAAAGGGATTTTCAAAACCAGAAGTTGTTCTGAACTGACAAATCAAAATATTTCATTTTGAAAATCTGAAAAATTGGAACATTTTGTTTTAATAATTCTTCGGGATTTTTTTTCCAGAATGAATGATTTGCCAAATTGACATGAATCCATGATACATTTTGCAAATCTGCATTTTTCACTGAAAAATAGATTAACTCAAAAAATTTCACTCAGCTCTAATCTAGATCCCCATTAAGAAGACAGGCAATGCCTAAGACTGCTGCAGTGGAAACAGTGACAAGAAAAGACCTGGTATTGATGTCAACATCACCATAACACTGGTACCAACAAGAAAGTCAACATCAACTTCTGTCAAGCTCCTTTACCAGATATGGACAGCTACAGAGTTTCCTTCTGAGCAAGATACACTCCAGATGTGTTCAGTGTGAGATCCTTTAATGCTTGGTTCTATGGCTGAGGTCAGTTTAAATAAAGTATGGTAAACACAGCACCACCTAGTGGCTGAATAGTACAATACAGTTTAGCATTCCATTGCAGCTTCGATGCAGCTAGCACCAACTCCTTGGGCGTTGAAGTCAAGCACTGAAGGGTGCCAATCGGAGCACTGAGGCAGAAGCTCAAGAAGGATCTCCGTATTCTCCCACAGGAGCAAAGCCTTGGAGATAAGTCCTTCAATCCTCGCCTGGCATTGAGGGATGGAGAGAAAGAGCATACTGTGACACAGCAGATTCTACCATCACCTCCCCTAGGCATTGACCCTGGCCTTGGGGAATGACAGTTGGGCAAATCTAGGTCCCTTGTTGGTACTAAGGCATTCACAGGCACTGGTGCAGTCTCTGGTAACAAAATCTCTTTATACACTGAAGCCAGCCCTCTTCTCCATCACCAGAGCATATGCTCTTCCCATCATCAAGCAGAGAACCTTCCTCCCTAAGGTTTGCGATCAGCATCACTGAATGATCTATAGACTTCTCCTGTAGGCCCCAGCCACTGCCCCATCAAGACTGCCATTCATTCAGTCAACAGCCTGTGAATCACCTGTACTCATATGATATGCCACTATGACCATGTTGGGGGTATTTGGGCCTGCCTTCACAGGCACACAAGAGCTGGTTCAAATCAATGAGGAAGAGAGAGAGATCTCCTGCCCCAGTGACATCCCTGGCCAGGCCACTAACACCAGAATATTAAAAGGAGGCAGATCCAGGGGCTGAGCAACATCAGCATCCCATTTTGGCACCAAAGAATCTATCCTCATTATCACTGGATGAAGTCCTAGTACCAGCACTAGATAACTTCAAAAGCATTCCAAAAAGTCCTGGTGCAGATTGCTTAGACTCCAGAGACTGAGACTTCAGTCATTTCAGGCAAGTCCCACAAGTGGCTAGATGTCTTGTCAGTTTCTGGTCCAACCAAGTTTATCCTCATTAACAAGGAAATACCACACCCAACCAAAGCCCTGTGGCAGATGCCACCGTTAGTGGCAAAATGTGTCAAGCAGAAGTATAGGTACCCCCTTCATGGTTTGAGTACTTCTACACTGATTCCACCCTGGGCTTCTTAGTCATATCAGATGTATAAGAAAAGCTGACATTTAATTAAGCATCCTGCAGGACAAACACCTTACCCTTTCGGGAGGAAATCATACAACTGCAGTGTAGCTACGGTGGCATTTGGCTAACTGCCAGGCCCTGCTGGCCAAGTATGGCTTTTTATCATGGTACAGAGTGATATGCTTTCTTGTGTAAGCAATGTCTGAACGAGATTCCCTCGGATATCTTGTGATGAGCTGGGGGAAAAGACTTCAGGAATGAACCGTGTTTGCGTAGACATGCCTACTCTGCCTATGTGTGCAGCATGATGGAGCTACTTTGCCAAAAATGATCAACTTTGGATGGTGTTGGGCTACAAATCACTTTAGTATTGAGTGCAGGGGTAATGAAATGTTGTTGTCTTTATTGTATGAGTAAAGAGCAGAAGAACTATACTTAACCTGCCCTGATTGAGGGGGTCACCCTAATACAAGCCTCACTCACTAACCAGGAGGTAGGGATGCCAAATCCCAGTGAAGAGAAGAGGGCTAAGGACAGGTGTTCCTCTCTGCTCAAAGAGTCCTAGACACTGTTTGACCTTCCCACCTCCAGTGTTTAAAGACAGAACTGGTTAGACTCCGTTCAGAGTCATTGTTTCTGTTCAGTGATTACCAGAGCTGAATCACTGATAAGCAGGTCTAGGGGCTGGACCTTAGACCTGGTGGAGGGACAGTAGTGAAATGAAACATAATGCAGAGGCTGTACCCATAGTGAGGTTCTCTGCTACCCACTGAAATCACTGAGACCTGCGTTAAGTAGTGGAACATTACACAAGTGGCAGTAAGTGTCTATGAGCAGCAGCACACGAGCAGTGGTAGCAAATGACAAGTGACAGCAGAGGAAAAGTATCTCAGGTGGTGGCAACCAGCCAGCTCCAGAGGTGCATGGCAACCACAAAGATATTGATCGATGCACCCCACTCCTTTCTGAGGTGGAAGGTGAATCCTGTGAACACATCTCTGAACTCTGGGTCTCTGCTAAGCAAGGACAGCCAACTGTGAGTGGGGTGCAGCAGAGGGAGAGGGAATTAATGTGATAAAGGGACATTTGTTATTTGGAATTTCCCACTGCAAGGTGGGAAACTGAGGCAAAGGATGCTGCCCAATGCACTGTGGGGTAGACTGTTTTCCCAAATTAATGCTGTGTTCCTTGTCTCTTTTAATAAAAGTTATTCTTTTGTTATACACAGACTCAGAGCTTGTGAATGGGGAAGTATTGCCTCATAGCAGCACCTGGAGGTGGTGTTAAATTTTCTCAGATTACTGAGTGGGAGCGTGAGCTGGTTCCATTTTGTATTGTTAGGACGCACCCCTAGACATTGAACCCTGCCCTTGTTGTTGCCGACTTCACCTGGCAGAAGGGTTACACTTGCAAAGCTGAATCATGAATACAAAGAGCAACTTAAAGATGTAATTAAGGAAGGTCAACTGGTGGCCAAGATAGCACTTGACTCTGCAGCCAGGTCTATGGCCACTGTGGTGAGCAGGCATAAAGCATTGTGGCTCCAGATGTTGTGCAGGCCACTATTAAAGATTTTCCCTTGAGAGTTCAGAGTTGCTCAGTGAGAGACCAGACAGCTCTTTGCATTTGCTGAAGGATTTCATAGCTACCCTGCACTCCTCCAGACAGTAAGCCACACCATCCCCAGCCACAACCGAGACGGTGCATACCACCTTCACACAACAGCCACAGGGAATATCATGCCAAAAAGCTCTCGAGATACAGAAGAGGATGCCAACCTTCCCCTTGCTCAGCAATACATACTGCCCCTTATATACGCCAGCACTTTTGACAAGGTGTTTGAGTGCCATATCAGACCCAGGCTAGAGAGCACCATCTTTGCCAGCCACCCATTTCACTCAGCACGGTCTGTCCTGGAATCAGACAGGTGAGTGTTAGAGATCACTGGCCATGACTACCCGATCGAATTCCACTCTTCACCCCCTACCTGCCCTGTACTTTTTCAGGGACCCTTTCCCTATTATGATCAGAAGCAGCTTCATTGCCTAGAAGCCATAGAGGAGCTTTCTCAGGAGTAAAGGGTAAGAAATGTTTACTCCCAGTATTTCTTCATTCCAAAGAAAAAAGTGGCTCTTTGTCCTCCAAGAGGACAACTAGAGGAGACTCAACAAATACATATGCTGTCTCAGGTTCAAGATGGCAATATTTACCTCCATCATTCCTTCTCTCCAAGCTCAGGATTGGTTTGTGACTCTTGACCTACAGGATATGGCCCAGTTATCCAACCATCTCACAGGAAGTATCAAACTTATGCAGTGGGGTTTCACAATTATCAATACGAGGTTCTGCCCTTTGGATGCTCCACAGCACTCAGAATTTTCACCAAATGGCACTTGTGAAATTCCATACACACAATTGGCACTTGTGAAATACCATACAGAAACTATGTTAAGATAATATTAAGGTTCCATGACTGAGCACTCAAAAGTCAGGAAATGCACATGCAACAACCTTAACTCTGCTGCTCCCTTGTACACATGCATCACAATTAAGAATTTAATTACATTATATCATACTATTTTCCATCCTCTTGTGAGGCTTCTACTATCCTGGGGAGAGGAAATACAGATCACTGGCCTTTGGGTGTACTCATTTCTAGGAAGATAGGAGAGAGTGTAGTGCTGTATACCATTTTGTAAGCTAAATGACTGTGCATGAGAAAGTAGGAATCTGACCGGATTTAAAATTCATAGAAAAGCTGATTAGAAATCAGGGTCATGAAAGGTCAACTGTTGCCATTAATGGTTGAAAATTGTACTGGTGCCTTCATATCTGCTCTGTTGCCTTGAGATAAGCCTGAATCAAAGATTAATTGTTCATTTTAATTAAATTCAGCCTGACTATATTATGGGCAGCATAGCAAAATATGTGTCATATCTTCCAAACTGGAAAATTTCATATTTCATCTCATCATTTAAGGTGAAATTCAGACAGGGTTACTGGGTCAGTTTAAGGCCTGAAGCATGCAGGAACAATCATGGTTTTGATGCACAAGGCGGGCAGAGCAGAGGGGAACTCTTGTTCCTAGTTCTTAGTGGAGCAGGGCTTCCAGATGTGTGGGGAAGGACTGGAGTATGAGCTGAACATGAGTAGTTGATCCCTGATTATCTGGCTCCATTGGCCATAAATTCCCATGTGTGGCGTGTATAGGGGTGATAAGCTCTATTCCAGCCCAGCAGTAGCTGGGGAGAGGTTGTGGAACTGCTTATGGGATAGTGTTGGGGGAGAATTACCTTTGAACTTTATGGGGAGTGGGAGAAGAGTGATTTTTATCCAATCTGAAACAGTGTTCACTAAAACCAAAGGAAATTACTAGTATTGTGAAATGACCAAGTAAAAAGACTTGCTAAGGACGCCATGATCACTACTGTCATGGCTAGTCCAAACCTTCTTCAATGAACTCATTCAAGGTAGCTCTGAAAAATAACTACCACTCAGACAATTAGTCTACCCGTAATTGTGATTCAGCAGTAATGTTATACATGCACTTTTTCAGGCTGGCATTTGTTCTTCCTCACAGGCAGCTGTCTCTTGTTTCAGTCTTTTGGAGTTTCATTGCCTGGTCTTGGGGGCCTCTGTTGTTTCAAAGAAAGATGTGCATGTTTTTTGGAGATTTTTCCAATATATTTGTAGATGATCGTGGTGAGTTTTCCCCTCCTTTTCTCTCTTTAAAATGCTGTTAGGACAGGGGTCGGCAAACCGCGGCTCCCGAGCCGCATGCGGCTCTTCAGCCGCGGTAAGGCACGGCTCCGGAACGCGGCTCCCCTAGTGACTAGGGGACCAGATAAAAAATTCTTCCCCTAGTGTGAGCCCCCACTCTCCAGCTCCGCCGCCGAAATTGACCAGGACGAGTCAATTTCACGGCGGAGAGTGGTCTGAAGTGCTGGCTGCTGGGGTGCTGTGTGTTGGGTGCTGGGTGCTCCATTCATCCAATCCTAGCCCGGCCCCTCTGTCAAATTTTAGAACGCATTGTGGCACATTGTGGCCCCGTGAGTCAAAAAGTTTGCCCACCCCTGTGTTAGGAGAACATGAATTTACTGAATTAATCCGTTCTTGTGGACAACAATGGATTCTTTTGGAATGACTGATACACATTTTTTTCCTGTTTTTAATAATTAAGGATAATTGATTACTTGTGAAAAGTATCAGATTGCCAATACCAGAAACTGCGCTATTTTGTCAAAATAATATGGTTATGCTTTCTCTGTAAAAAAGAGGTGTGTTTTTACATTGAGATAGCTATCTCGAGTTAATTATATCAATGTAACAACACATCTATTTTTTGCAGTGAAGACATAGGTACAGAATGAGCAGAGGTAGCGCTAGATTCTCCACATCATCCCATAAATATGTTTCAGCCCAACTGAGTGGGGTAATTTATAGAATGGAATTGGCCCAAGAAATTTTGTGCTGCTCTCCCATTGACTTGCTATCAGAGTTGGGCACCTAACTTCCTTAAAAAACTTCCTCAAAAAATCCTAGCCTAAACTTCCATGTTCATTTCTTCCCTGGTATCTGTTCTGAGCCTACCAACAAATGCCAGTTATAACATATTAAGATTGTGTCTTTAGTAATATGGATACTTGGTTGAAGGGGGATATAGTCGACATATGTTTTTCAAAAGGTATCTGCATACTGGGGCTGGAGCCTTCTGAGAAATCAGACTCAGAAACCCTCCCTTGTGCTTTTTGGCAGGATTCAGGGACTAGGCAGGAAAGGGCTAAGGATACTAGCACAAAAAGGAAAAGGAAGGAGACCCAGACCTTTGTAGAAGTGAGACCTTTAAACAGGAGGTCAGAGCAAGAAGGTCTCTGTTTATATTAACATTATGTTTGTACCTTGGAAAGAAAAAACATTTTTTTGTTTCTGAGAGCAGAGGTTGGAGGATTATTGTGGCCTGGAAGAGCCCCACTTGTGAAAGGTAGTACATTAAGAACAAGACTGAGACCACCAAACTAACTTGGTATGCATCTATTTATATTTAAATATAGAAAATGCACATGATATGATATTTTCCAGGCACACTTTCTCAAACATTGTGAGCAACACTGCCATTCTATCTGTCATTCAGGCCTGTATCCTGGGTGTTATCTTCTGTCTAGGTCTTCACATCCATGCTATGTCTAAATCTTGATTAATCTTTCTGCATAAAATCTACAAGATACGGCCTTTGCTATTCATACACACACAGATAAAACTTTTGTCTGAGCTCTCATCATGTTGCTTCTCAATTACTGCAACATTCTTCTCTCTGGTCTCCACAAATACAATCTTGCCCCACTCACAACCCTCAGAATGCTGTATCAAAGATCATTCTCCTATCTTGTTGCTTTGACCATGTCAATCCTCTCTTTGCATCCTTCTCCTGGTTCTCTTCTCTATTGCTACTTGTCTTCTCTTTCAAGACCTTCATGACCTACCCCTACCCTAGCTATCATCTCTCATTCACTACTGAGATGTCAAATCCTGCCTCCACCTGGCCCATAATGCCAACCTTCATTGTCCACTTGTTAAATTTTCATACAAGCACTTTTGTGCTTTCTGTTGCTCTATGTGCTTGGGAGTGTTGATACTGGACACTTTGTGATCAGTGTGGATACCAGAGAGACATGGTATGCCCAATTTGCAGATCAATACGGTTTAATGTGCAAGGTTTTCTATAAACATACTAGTTAAATACAAAGCTTAAAATTAACTATAATATCTCATACTCACTAAGCCTAGAAAGCTAAGCAGTCACTGAGAAGGCTGTATACAGGAACGGCTTTCTTTACAGGCCCCGCCAGGGAATCAGTGGCCTCTGGTCCAACTGGTAGCATCTCCTGTGGAGTCAGGTGTTGATGTAGTGCCCCCCTTTGTTTAAGTGAGGACTTCTTATACCCTTCCATAAACAGCCTTCACCTAATTATCTCTCTCATTATCATATATGCTAATTACCTACATTGGATTTTCACCCTTAGCTACATTCCATTCTCACCATGATAATTGGGGTCATCAAAACTACATCTAGTGATAGGAGGGGTGGAGTAAAAGTATGTCCCTTGACAATGAAACAGTGTACTCCCAGACGTTCAAGGATAACTTGTTCCCATCACCGTTATCTATGTGGAGCTCCTTGTGAACATCCACAAATGTAACTCATTATTCTCCTTCAAATCTCTCCTTTCTCCTCTCTGTTTCCATTTTGCCTACACAAAACTTTGCAATGGTTAGACCACTGTTGTGCCTCCCCACCCCCCGTTTCCCCCAGCAATCACGCTAACCAATACTGTCTCATTGTTTCTTTGTACTCACCCTGTACACCCTGTCTGTTTGTATTCATCTCTTGTCTCTTGTCTTGTACTTAAATTGTAAGCTCTTTGAGGTAGGAACTGTCTTTGTTTTGTGTTTGTGCTCCTAGGGATTCAGAGCAAGACATTGTGCCCAAATAAAATTTATATAGGATGTGCTACTATAGGCACTTAGCGAGTTTTTCAAAAGCACTTAGGTGCCTACCTGAATCTTTAGGTGGCTCAGTACCTTTAAAAATCTGGCCATAACACTTTAACAGACTTCTAAAAATATATATATATATAGCCCAAATATTTTATAAAAGTTTCTTTTATCCCATGTTGAATTTTCAAAACTATTTATTTAATTTTTGCCAAAAAATTCTGAAGGTAGTTACCATATGGTGGAATAAATTGATAAACAAAATCGCTCTAGGGTCATTATCTAGTGTACAGTAATAGCATATGCTAAAGATGGTACTCTAGATACAGTGTGTATTTAACTGACACCCACTGACAAAATTACAATAATTATGCTACTTCATGTAACTACCAAAAAGATATATAAAAGATTTGTAGAAAATAACATATTTTGACCCATATTTATGGCTATTAGAGAAATTGATATAATTAGGATAATTTCACCATTTGACAGTTACATAAATGTGTATTTTAATCATCCTGGACACCTTGAAAATTACTTTAATTGCCTAAGAAAATTCACATTATACACATTTTAAAAATGTGAACAGTATTAATGAACTCCTAAATACATAGTTTCAGGGATCACATAGTTGGTGCTGCATCATTAATTCTGTTGCATACAATAGGTCCAAAGTTTTCAAGATTCAAGCTTCTGTCTGCAATGAGTGCCACACAGAGCCAATCCCACTGCATTTTCACCATCTTTGACTCACTCCTCAAACTGTCTCCTCCCCTGCACCCACTCCTTTCTGCACTGGATCTTGCCAATTTCGTTCAAGAGAAAATTGATGAAATATGAAATGGCCTTCCCCCTGCAAGTGACTTGTCATCCCTTCCCCTCCTACAACACTCTTCTCCTCCTTCCATGTCATTAATGTAGAAGTTTCTCATCTGCTGTCTTTTACTTGCCCCGCTGAATTCATCCCATCCTCTCCCTTACTTTTCTCCTTAACCTCTCACTCTCCTCTGGCTCTTTCTCCCCTCACAATACAAGAATGCTTTATTATCTCCCATTTAAAAAAAACCAACAACCCACACTTGTTACCACTTGCATCTCCAACTATTGTTCTATCTCCCTTCTCCCTTTCATCTCTAAGCTCATTAAATGTGCTGACTACAATCATTGGCTGCAACTCCTCTTCTCCAGTTTCATCCTAGACCTTCTTAATTCTGGCTACCATCCCTTGCACTCCACTGAAACCACTTTTGCCGAAGTCTCTAATGACCTCTTCCTAGCCAAAGCTCAGAAAGAATACTCCTTCCTGGTCCTCCTTGACCTGTCAACTACCTTTGACACTGTCAACCACCTTTGACACTGTCAACCATGATCCTCTTCTTGAATTCCTGTCCTCCCTTAGCTTCCATGTCTCAGTCTTTTCCTGATTCTCCACCTACCTCACTAATTGTTTTTTCAGTATATTCTTCAGAAAATCCTCCTCTTCCCTCCTCTAACTTTCTGGGGACAGGGGGATTCCACAGGGATCTGACATTAGTCCTCTTCTCTTCTCCCTCTTCACCTATTTTTGGGGCATCTCATCCACAAACACAAATTCAACTACCATCTCCATACTAATGACTCAATTGGATATGACTTGCACATGATTGATGATACCATCGATTCCATCCCTCAGCAAACAGGACATTTTCTCCTGTACACCAGCACTTCAGGAGGTCCATAACACAATTAAGTAAATGAATAAGAATGAGGTCCTCATAGCATACCAGCTGAAGTACTGAAAGTAGAGGGAGAAACATTGACAAACAAGCTCCATTTTCTGTTTCTCAAAATATGGCACACTGAAGAAATTCCTGCTGACTTACACACTGCTAACATCGTCACCATTTTTAAAAAGGGAAATAGGGCTGATTATGGTAGCTACCAAAGCATTGCCCTTCTTTCCATCACTGGGAAGATTCTTGCTACAGTATTACTGAATTGTCTTCTTCTTATCACAGAGGACTTACTCCCAGAGTCTCAGTGTGGCTTTAGACTATTATGAGGCACTACCGACATGATTTTCACAGCTAGGCAGATCTAGAAAAAAGGCCAAAAACAATATCAGGAGCTGTATATGGCTTTTATCGACCTGGTCAAAGCCTTCCATTCTGTCAACCATGAGGCTTAATGGAAAATCATGTCAAAGTTTGGTTGCTCAGGTTAATTTATCCCCTCTGTAAGACTTCTCCATGATCAGATGACTGCCTCCATCCTGAGCAGTGGCTCTACCTCTGAACCCTTTGCCATCCAAACTGGTGTAAAGCAAGGTTATATACTTACACCCACTCGCTTCTCCATTTTCCTAAAAGCTATGAAAATGTCTGCCACCAGGCATTGGCATCCAATATCAGACCAAGGGCAATCTTTTCAACCTCTCTCACCTCTGTGCCAGAACTAAAATAACATTGGCAATAATAATGGAACTCCAGTATGCAGACGAATGTGCTGTAGTTGCACACTTATTGGAGGATTTACAAACAGTCCTTAATTACTTGTCTGAAGTTTACAAAAGCTTAGGGCTAACTCTGAACATCAGCAAAACAAAAGTCCTCTACCAGCCTGCTCCTGGTCAATCATCAGACCAAGCAAGGAAGATCTACATTGACAGAGAGGAACTGGAAAATGTAGAACACTTTGCCTAGCTTGGTAGCCATCTCTCACAGAGGGCACATATAGATGTCGAAATTCAGCACAGAATCTGCTGTGCCAGCTTTGCCTTTGGCAGACTGTCTCACCAGGTGTTCAATACCGATGAACCATGATATTAGAACACACATTAGACTCTTAGTTTACAAAATGATGATAATTCCAACTCTCTTCTATGGCTGCGAGATTTGGGTGACCTACAGAAAACATTTGCAAAACCTGGAATGCTAATACTAGCACTTTCTCCGTAAGATCCTCAACATAAAGTGGGAAGGTCACCGCATTAATGTCAGTGTCCTCTAGGAGTCCCATGTCTGTAGTTAGTATTGAGTCCCTGATTATTCACCAGCTGAGGTGGAATGCTCACTGTGTTCACATGTCTGATGCATGCCTACCGAAACACTGTTGTATGCTCAACTCACCAAAAGAAGGGAGACGAAAAGAAATGCTTTAAAGACACTCTCAAGACAAACATCAAGAGATGAGGCATCAATATCACACACTGTAAGACCGTTGTTCAAGAGAGGGCAAACTGGCAAAGATTTGTCAGAGAAGGAATGACCACTTTTGAGGAAAATCACCTTGTCTTGGTTTCAGAAAAATGCCAGAAAAGAAAGGACAGACAACTGTCATTTAATTATCATGGCCCAACTCTACCTTTTAACACCATCTGCAACATCTGCCAATGAGTCTGCAGTCAGCGATTGGGTTTCCCAGTCACCAAAGGACCCACATAAACAAAAGCTGTGAAAGAGATTATTCTCAACCACGAGGGATTGCTGATAAAGACTAATAACTCGAACCTACCTCTCTACCTCAACTACTCCAGACCTGCCTCCTGCTGTACAAATTAAAATCTTGGCTTGTTTCTCTAACTTCTTCTTGTGGATGTTGAACTATAAGCTCAAGCTCAACATTACTAAAACAGAACTCTTATTCTTTCCTCTCAAGCACTCCCCGCCATCCTGGTTGTCACTCAGGCCTGTAACATGGCCATCGTTTTCATTTTGGACCTCTCCCTAGGTCCTCACATCCAGGTTACATCTAAAACATGCAGATTTTCTGCATAATGTCTCTAAGATATGGCCTTTCTTATCCTTCCATCCAGCTGAACTCTTGTCCAGATTCTCATCTCGATTACTGCAACATCTTTTTCTCTGGCCTTGACAAATGCAATCTTGTGTCAATTCTGAATGCTGCTGCAAAGATCATTTTCCTAGCCCAACACTTTGACTATGTCACTCTCTCTTTGTATCCATTCACTGGCTCCCCCGTCTCTATTTCATCAAACATAAGCTGCTTGTCTTCATTTTTAAGGCCCTTTATGACGTATCCCCCCCTTGCTTATTACCTTTCATTCATTATCAAAATGTCTACTCCTGCCTTAAATTTGTTTTCTGTGATGGTACCTCTCATGTTTGGGAGGAGCTCCCTATAAACATCCACAGTGCTATCTCATTCTCTTTCTTCAGATCTCTCCTTAAAAATTCTCCTTTGCCATGATATGTACAAAAACCTGACAACAATTAGGAAACTGATGTGCTCAGACTCCTTTCTATCCTAACCAATATTGTTGTTAAATAATTGTACCATGTTTATTACAGTAGTGCATAAGAGCCAACCAAGAATGGGGTCCCACTGTGCTAAGCACTATACAAGCACAGAATAGTAGATGGTCCCTGCCTTGAAGAGCTTACAATCTTAATAGACAAGACAGCCAAAGGGTGGAGAAAAGGGAGAACATACAAGCAGAATGAACAATGTGATGGCTGCAAACGTCATGTTACTGCCACTCTTTTTGTGTGAGGGTTTACTGAGGAGGGCATAAAGCACATGAAAAGGAAAGGGAAGTGAGTTTGAGGGGAACAGATGTTAAGGAGGGGCAGGTGTGGAGTGAAGCTCAGGTGAAAAGACTGAGGGCAGGTCTACACTACCACTTAATTCAATGTCACTTACATCGCTCAGGGGTGTGAAAAAGCCACCTTCCTGAGCAATCCAAGTTACAGAGACCTAAGCACTGTCCACACCAGCATAATGCTGGTGGGAGATGCTCTTCTGCTGACATAGCTTCTGCCTCTCAGAGGTGGAGTATTTATGCCAATTGGAAAGAGCACTGCTAGTGCAGACTAGCCCTGACTAGTCCTGAGGAAGGGAGAGAGGAGGGGAAAGGGAGGGTTGTAGCCAACAGCCAGTCATAGAATCATAGAACAGAATCATGGAATATTAGAGTTGGAAGGGACCTCAGGAGGTCATCTAGTCCAAACCCCTGCTCAAAGCAGGACACATGGCAGAGAAAGTCCAGTAAAAAAATTAAAGAAAATTGTCCAAATGTCCAAAGGATCAAAGGTATCCTTTGGCTTCTTCCATCCCTCACATCCGAAATCTCTGGCTGGCTCCTCTCTGGAGTTTTCTCCAAAGCCCAGATGGTGGGTAGGGAAGGAGGTGAGACAAGTCTCATTGCTTCCTTATACTCCCCAGTTGGTCTGTCCAGATCCATCTGTTGTGTCTTGTCTTATAGTTAAATTGTAAATTTGGGGGAACAGGGATTGTGTGTTTGTTCTGTGTCTATATACGGCCTAGCACAATAGGATCCAGATCCATGTCTAGGGATCTTAAGCACCATGGTAATACAAAGAAAAAGGAGATGAAGAAGGGCTATAATTCTTAAATCCCACTTTTTTAGGTACTTTTATGGGCTTAAGGTGGTTTTGTTTATGTGAATAACTGCGGGAAACCAATCATATATCAGCTACCTTCAAAGGAGTTCCAGTTTATCTTCTATCATTCTGTATGACTTGACGGATGTGCAAAAGATTTCAAGCTACCTGGGGAAAATAAATACTCAACTGAGGATATATAGTACATATGAGCTAAAAATAAAATGACAGCAATCACTGCAAAGCTTGATTACGGAATCTCTTGTGTCCAACAGGAATACTGTTTTTAAATGTCTGTTCTGTATTTTGAAGTTAGAATCAGATGCTTGATATCTGGTATGTAAGTTTATAAATCAATTTTACTTAGTTGGACCTACTTTGACATCAATTCATCTTGTGTTTATACTCAGGTTTTTTTTAAAAAAAGCTATGTTACAGCAAAGCTAGAAACAACTGAAATTTGAGTCCTGCTGCATCTCTTACTGGAAATTTTAAATGCATATCCTGTAAATTATTCAAATTATATGCTTGTACATTTTATGAAGTTCAGAGTTTTTAAAACTGCTCTACCACATCTGTAGATATTTTCTGTTATGGATATGGCTGTCTAAATATCATTATACTGTGTCAAGTAGCATCAGAGCAAATAATTTCATCACTTTAATGATCTATTAACTTTTTAAACCACTCTAAAAGCAAACAGAATATGCATTTTTAATTTGATGATTAAAATGTTTATGCATAATAAAACTCTAAGTTCTCTTCTCACTTTGGGTCAGCGTTTGAGATGGGCCTGAAACAAAGCCCTGTATCTCGGGGATCTAAGTTTGCAGTTTGTCTCTGTGTTTATAGTGAGTAAGGTATGATAGGGTCAAATTGGGAAATTTCACATTTGAATCTCAAACCCCCAACTTTGGTAATGTTCAGATTCGTGATCAATAAGGGAACTGACAGAGCAGAACATGTTAGAAAATATCATCACAGAAAGAAGGCTCAGGTGGTGGGGACATGTATACCATATGGAAGTTGGGAGACATGCAAAACAATTGTTGAATTAGATACCTGAGTGAGGAAAGAGAAAGTGAGAAAGGTGAAGGAAGAATTGGCAGAGGACAGTGAAAGAAGACATTTAATGTTCTGGCGTCACCTGAGAAGAAGTACCACAACTAGCAAGCGCCAGTAATCAGTGGAGGAACTGGACTGCCAGATGTGTCAGCAGCACAGGAGGAACTAAGATAAAGGTAAAGTCTAAAGGCCGATTCTGAGAGTTTTGGAAGGTGTGACTCCTGGTGGTTTCTAAGTATTCTACTATTGTGGCATGTCTAACTGCGGAAAGCATAATTGGTTAATAATCCCTAGTCGCACAACTGACCTTCCCCACTGTATTCGGATGCTCTGTGTTGGTAGTGGAAACTTGATCCTTTCAGTCATGCACTATTGTGCTCATTTAGATGCTTTATAGTTCTTACTGATGATTTTTTTCAACTTTTTTTATTTGTACCAACAAAATGCACTGTATAATCATGATTCGCAGCACCTTGTTGAAAGATGGGTGTGACATTGGCTGCCCTCTAGGTCTCCAGTGTAACAGCTGGTGTTAACATTTAATGACATACCTTCTTTAATAGCTTAGCTATCAATCATTACTGCTGCTAGAAATCTTGATTCAGTACTCTCTAAGCCTGCGGATGCAAAGGCAGCACATTTCACAGATTGTTCAATTACGTTTTCTTTTTCTTTTTCTTTTTCTTTTTCCTTTCTTTTTTTTTTTTTTTTTAGATAACTATTTCTGATCGTGTCTCATATTCACTCGTTGTAAAAGCAGTTTCTAACTAGTATTCTCATTTTTTAGAAAACTCCCTTCTTTTGAAATGTAGTCATAATGTATATCTACAGGGCAGCTGGAGGTGTAATTTACCCTAGGATAGACATACCTGCGCAAGCTGTGATTGAACCAGTACGCTAAAATTAGAAGTGTAGCTATGCCAATGTGACTGGCAGGACAGACAGGCTATCTGAATGTCATTCCACCTGACACCCATGGTATGTACTCAGGTAGCTAAACATTCACACTACTGTTGTTACACTTTCTATTTTTAGCACTAGCGATTTAGCACTAGCTTGATCAGAACTAGCTCAGGGATGTCCATCCAAGATGGAAATTACACCTGAAGCTCCAATTTAGATTTACTCCATAGTGATACTTCTTGGGATGATTTCCTGTGCAAGGTTGTTGAACCTGATTATACTGTGGTTTCTGTTACGTGGTGGCACAATTACATATGTATACAGGAGCTTAGACTGTAAATTCTCCTGGACAGGGACCATCTTGTTTGTTTGTACAGTTCCTAGAATAATGGGATCCTGGTTCTACATGCTGCTGTCATACAAATGATTATTAATAACAACACATCTGGAACTCTGTGCCACTGGATGCAGTGCTGCCAAATATTCCAAAATCATGAGTCAGGCTCCCCAAAATCATGAGTTTGAGTTAAAGAGCATGAGATTTTTAAATAATGAAGTTGAGATCCTTTTATTTGCTTTCTGGAGTTTGAGCCTTTAGGGCTCATGCTCTCTCAGCATTTCTCCACAGCCATGATGGCTAGAAACTTACTTTAATAAAAAAAGAGAGCTGAAAAGTCTCTCACAGTCACATGATTTCTGGAGCTGCAGGGTTAAGGAAAGCCCCAAATTTTGCAAGACCCATGATAAAATCATGAAAGTCGGCAACATTGAATTGGTAAAGATTTCTTGAAAACCACTCACACATGATTTGAATTTCAAATATTCATCACTTTTTTTTTAAGAATATGTCTTCAAACATCCAAGTCACTTACCATTCACTCACCTCTCCTTAGTTAGGTAAACAGCACTCTCCCCTCTTAGATGGCAAGTGCAATAAGCGCTCCTTCTCCAATTTCAATCTTTAATTATCAGAGAAAGATGTACTGGACATTGTTTGAATTTTTTTGACAGACCCTTTTAATTATTTCATTGGAGGACAAAAAGCAGCTGAAAGATTTTAAGTGTCAAAACCATACTGTACTTGTGCTGGGATAGTTGAGTGGATGAACAGATTGTTACAAACTTGTGGCCCCAACCCATCTCCATCCCCTCACCAGAAAAAAAACCTTTGAGCTGACAACAAGCCTAGGAAATGTCATCCAAATGATATTTTTTTCTGAAAGCATTGGAAAACAAGGTTTTTTCAAGGAAAATGCCACTCAGCTATACCTCTTCTTCTGAAAGATTTAGAATTTGAGTTAAAATTGTTTGACAGGCATTAGCAATGTCTGAATAGCATTATCAGACATGCACTGCTTGAATAAAACATACTTGATTTGTCGTGCATATCGGATGGCCAAGTAAGCTGCATATTATCTATTTTGTACTCCCTTCTGAATTCCTTTGCTCAGTGATGATTGGCAGCAAAGCTAGGGCTAAGCTTTTCAGAACAGCAAAGCCTGCTGAGAAAGGAGCACTGTGCTTGTAAATTTCCGAATGTTGCAAAGAAGCAGAAAAGCCTTCCAGTGAAGTAATAATACCTCAAAAGAAAGGCGACATTATCATATCTGTAACACTGGAGGTAGAAGATGTACTGTATGGAAAATACTTCAACTGATTAAGTGCCTCCTCATAGGTATTTTTCTAAATACTATACTTATGGAGGATTCTCTTAATCTGTAGCATTCTCCAGTCCTACAATTTAGTTCAATATTGTATTCAGAAAGTGCTACCTCCTACAGTGCCATTACTACATCCTTTAATAAGTTCAAAAGTGACAGGAAGACAAAATATATCAGTACTCATGGGTCTTCTTATATAAGCAAACGCGTAATCCTTGCTGAAATGGTTTCAACTAGACCATATTGCCAATGATTAATTTTCCTTTGCTATTTGTTTCAGAGGGCCTCATCAACTTGTCCGGTACCGAAATTTAAAAAAATAATTAGTTACACTGATTTTAGAAATTTTTGGTTAGAAAACATTGGTTAACGTTTTTTGACTCATAAAGATAAAGATATATTAAATCACTTGATTTGACTTGTTTCTTGGTATTTCTTGATTAGATTTAACTTCCAGTAGAGTAATTCAGATTAATACATTTAAGATTTTCTGAAACGAAGAAGGAAAGTTATATACTATAAATTCATCACCCCAAGGAGGTGGTGTAATCTCCATTCTTAGAGGTGTTTAAGGCCCTGCTTGACAAACCCCTGCCTGGGATGATTTAGTTGGGGTTAGTCCTGCTTCGAGCAGGGGATTGGACTAGATGACCTCTTGAGGTTCCTTCCAATCCTAATCTTCTATGATACAATTATTACAATAAAATATTTATTTATCATCGGAAATGTTTTTAAAAATCTTTCATTTATTTTGCTATGAATATGAAGACACATTTAATGGGAGGCACTTCCCTATGCTTGGAATTCACAGCTGTGAGCCCTCTCTTGGAGTTAGGCCCAAACCCAGGTCAGCTCTTTCTTCTCTTTCTGCAAAAAAAATAAGAAGATGCCTTGATCCCCCAACCCTTATACCTAATACCCACCAGCTAAAGCATTCGCTAAGGAAGTGGGAGACCGGATTCAACTTTCAATTCTGGCTGATGCAGAGCAGTGTGACATGACATGGAAATATGTAATCAATAATCCATTGGCTAGGGTACACACCTGGGGGTCCTAGATTCTAGTCCCTGCTCCAAGGACTATAAAAATAACAGTACATTAATGTTAGCAGAACAGGCTTAGCTTCCCAGGTTATTTATTTGAGTAAACAGAAGCAGCTCATATAATGGTATACCACTCACTGTCACGGAGTAATAGGAAGTCTGAGAGAGTCAGCTGAGAATTAGTGAATTAGAATAGAATCGATCTAGTGAGTCCTCCAACCCAAACACTTTCAACAAGATAGTATTATTCTATTCTACATAGGTTCTTGTACTGCCCCCATCACTAGTCCCTGAGTGCCTGCCAATAGTGCATAAAGTACAACGTGACTAACTTCTGTCACTGATGGTTTGTTCTTTCTCTTATCCTCTCACCAGGGGGAGAACTATGTGTGCAGTGGAGCATGGTGTTTTGATAGGGTTTTTGTTTTTTATAGATGTACATGCTGCGTGTATTAGAAAAGGCAATGCTGGAGAAGTACAACTTGCACTTGAGTTGAAGGTGCTGAGGTTGGCAATAGTCCCTGGTTCCTGTGGGAGCCTGTACCACAGTCTCAGACTATAGTCTAAAATACAGTGTTAGGTCGACATAAGGCAGCTTATGTCAACCTCACTACGTCAGTGCACACACCACAGCCTTGCTCCGACAAATGAAAGTGCCCTACTCCACCGACATAGTAACTCCACCCCCACGAGAGGCGTAGGGCTTTTGTCAATGGAGTTAGGGCAATGCACTGTCTGTGTCGATGCTGCAGGTTGCTTATGTCGGCTGTTGGCTGTCATTCTTGCCAATTTCACGGCTTCATGCTAGCGCAGTGAATTTGACAAGAAGGTGTGTGTGTGGGGGCGGGGGGTTCTTGGGGTCCTGGCTCCCTGGTCCCAGCTGGACTGCTGCATGGCCTCCCCACTCCTTGCTGCCCCAAGACTCCTCCTCCCCACTGCCCTGAGGCTCCCAGCTCCCCACTTTCCATGATGAGCACAATAGCTGCTGTGGCTCTTAGCTCCCCTGTGGAAGAACCACTGCCCCTTCCCCCTGGCTCATGGCTCCCTGCTGCCCATTGGAAACACAGCAGTAGCCCAGTAGGGAGCATGAAGCCAGGAGTCTTGGGGAAGCACCCAGGCTCCCGGTAGGGTTAGCTGGGAGCCCAGGAGGCAGCCTGGCAGAGGAATGGGGAGCAAGGAGCTGAGAGCCTCGGGGCAGCATCCAATCTCCCAGACAGGAGTGATGCACAGAGCTGAAAGCCCAGGCTCTCAGCCCTGCACACTGTCCCTTTTAAGTTGGTGGAAGTTCTTCTGGTGAGAACTTGCACCACCGACAGAAGAAGGGCAATGTGGACATGAACCAAGTCAACCGAACATAGATCGACTTAAGTTTTTAGTGTAGACATGCTCTCAGACTAGTTCCTGGGAAAGCTCTGTGTCCTGACAAGCTTTACCTTTGCAGTATAAAGTCCCACTTTTGCACCTAAGGAGCAGAATTGTGGATCACAATATTCATCCTGGAGATTTTGCGAAGCCTATGTAGAATGAAGGACTGATATGACATGTTTGTAACTAACCTATTACAGAGGCATTCATGAATTCAACCTTTCGTTTTTTTCTTACACCATTCTTACACTATTTAAATATGTATTGGACCTAGTTCATGTGCCACTCAAACTAATGTAATTCCACAGATTTCAATGGATTTATGCTGGTGTCAAAATAGTGCAAAAGGAAAATGAGTCCTTTATAGGTAATTCTGGAATAAGAATAAAAAATTAGATATTTTTATTTGTACTTCCCTAACTAGTGGAAAGCAATACAATAGTGTACCTGAAAACATATACTGGCCGATAATGTAGTTAATGGAAAATGTGCAGAAAAGGCTGACAGTCTGTTAACAAGGGATTCATGCAACTCATTCCAATTCATCACTGTGTTGATTACAACTCTCTAAAATGCGTAACAACCATGCATTTGATGCTGATCTGAGGGGATGAGTGCCACTAGATTCATAAGCTAGTTAAATGTGGTTAAACAGAGACATTTGTTCAAGGTGAATTTACATTTGGGGGGCGGAATAATTATTTGGGTGGGTGGAATATGAGCACTTAAGCACTGATGCATTTACATATCTTGAAATGTCTTATCTGTGCCTGGATAAATGGAAGACATTGTAAAGTAAACTTTAATGGATGCAGATCAATCAGTTATCAGTCACACAATGAGAACAAGCAAGTGAAAAGCTGTGACCAGTATTTCATAGATTTTTGTCGTCTTCTGGAAAGTGCATATAGTGACAGTTAATGATTTGTCCTCTACCTCTTATAACTACCTAAAATCTAAACAGTGTGTGTATATCCTCTCTTTTTACAATATTATTATGAATTTGTATTATAATAGCATTATTATTTATTTATTTTACAGTACCAGCAAGAGACCCCCAAATGAGATTGGGGTCCTATTATACTGGGAGAGATAGTTTCTGCCCCCAAAAACTTAGTCTCACTAAAATAGATAAGACAGACATATGAAAAAAAGGCACAGAAGGATGAATTCACTCATCCAAGTTCATACAGGAGGCCAGTGGCAGAGCTGGGACTAGAACTCAGATTTCCTAAAGCTTAGCGCCCCAGCCATGCTACCTGCCACAATGAAACTGACTTGATGATGTGTTAGAATAGTGTGTATACACAGTTTGTAGCACATAACTACTCATTGGCATTACCTCATTATGTCAGTTATATTACAAAGCAAAGTAAATGCAAGTTAGAGTTAAGACAGAGGCTCCCAAACTTTTTGCAGGCACAACCTCAGTTTAATTAATTATTTTCTCTGGGGCCCCAGATAGTCTGAAAGACTCCATTTTGAAGAGCAAAATGGCATCCCCCGCACAGTGTGACCTCGCACACACCATACAGGTGAGGTCATGCTGCATGGAGGATACTATTTTGCTGTACAAAATGGCATCTAACCAGCTTGACCTTGTAAATGTGGTGTGTGAGAGGTCACGCTGTGTGAAGGATGCCATTTTGTTGAGAGAAATGGTGTCTTCTATGCATCATGATCTCACATGCATTCTACATATGAGGTCACGCTGTGTGGAGCACAGTCGGAATCACTATAACCTATCTGCTGATGGCACGACCCCATTTAAGGTTGCGACCCAAAGTTTGAGAACCACTGTATTAAGGCCGTTGTACACCATGACAAGCTTGATCTAAATTCTGTTGCAAGGATTCAGATGTGCTCTACTGAAGAAGAGCATTCACAGGTTGTTCTGCAGCAACTTCAGATGAACCAACAAATGAAATGTCTTTTTAAGAAAAGTACATCTGAATAATCAGTTCAGCATTCCTTGTGTCACTTAATATCGTATAAAATTGACTTTATTTTATGTTATTCCCCAATTAATATCTAATTATCATTACATTTCAGATTTTTGTACTGAAAACAGTCAGCTGCCTTTTGTAAGACTTCCAGATGAGCCTAGAGGTTTTGGCAGTTTGGGGTGGAACCGGTTCAGGCTTTTGTCACTTCATGAGCTGTGGGAGGACATTTGGGAATTGTGGGATAAGCACATTAGTTTGTTATTTCTATTTAGAAGGACTGGGCATGAAACTATGTTGCCATTTTAATTATCATTAGGTTCAAAGTTAATACTGGGAGCAAACCACAGCTCTCAGAGCTGTCATTTCAGATTCTGTAGACTCCAGCAGGCAGCATTGCACGGATTCACACAAGTGAATGTTTTCTTTTCTACCATAGGAGCTGGAGACATCCCTGTTTTTAATGGAAGTTTAGATTCTGAAACACAGTTCTGCAGCAGATTTCTCAGTCATTGAATTGTGCACCACATGAAGGCTCCTTATAGTATTTATGAGTTGAAATAGCAGTTTAGAGCATTCTGGTTTCTGGGTTTTTCATAGATTCCAAGGACAGAAGGGATCATTGTGATAATCTAATATGACCTTCTGCATAGCACAGGCCGTAGAACATCCCCAAAATAATTCCTAGAGCATATAAATTAGAAAAACATCCAATCTTGATTTAACAATTGGCAGTGATGCAGAATCCATCATGATCCTTGGAAAAGTGTTGCAATGGTTAATTACTCTCACTATTATAAATGTACACCTTAATTGCAGTCTTATTCAGAAAAACATTCTCATTCTCTCGCGCTCGCTTGCAGGCACTCACATTCTATTCTATATAGGTTCTTATATCATACTCATAACCACAGTATCCAAGCACTTTCCGGTAGTGTGTTAAGCAACGTGACTACACATTTGCCACATGGTGTTTCTTCTCTCGTCCTCTCCACAGAGAGAGAAGCAGATGAAATATCTTGTTTTGGTAGGGTTGTTGTTGTTGTTGTTATATAAAATACCTATTATTGTGTGTTTATTTTAGATAAAGGAAGGTTAAAGAAATGTGCCTGACACTTGAAGAGGAAGGTGGTGAGGTTTATGATGGTCCTTATTTTTTTGGAGGAAGTTTACTACAGAGTCTTGAACTGCCCTCAGAGAAAGTTGCATCTCCCACACAGACAAGCTTATTGTTCGGCTTGTGCCAGAAGAAACCATGGGCTTTGTCCCAGAGCATTAGAAAGTCATTCAGATATCCTGGGCCCAGTTCCTCATGCAGTTTGAAGATAAGGACTAAGACCTTGAACTTGTCAGAGTAGATCATCTGAGGCTGTCCCTTGTTTGAATGGCAGCTTTCTGTAAGGCAGATCATTAATGATTAGCTATTTAAACCTTATTTACAGAAAAAATAATTGTCACATGCAAAAATCCCATTGGGAAATAGGTTTTCAGAGAAAAACAATTGTATCATAGTTTCTTGTGAAAATTGACTCCTTTTATGTGAACTGGCCAGATAATTTGGAATGTTTTATGACTACCTGAAGTTTGACAAAGGGTCACCTATAAGAAAAGTGCATATAAGGGATTTTTCTAATGTTTATAAGACAGCTGGCCAAAATCTACCAGGATTTAGAATGTGTTCATCTCTGTCCTGATAGTTCACAGTTTTAATACAGTTCTCAATACACCACAGGAACTCCATGGAGGAGTAAGAGTTCATCCTGACAGATCCCATTAGAGGATTAAGGCCTAAGTGATAACTCACATTTTGCCTTGATTTTGTAACTAGATTAATTTAAAAAAAGAATGGTTTGACTGATAATACTCAAGTGATGCTCAAAATATATTTTCACAAATACCCCAGGTCAGAAAACAAATGCTTTGTTTGTACTTTATTATCCAGTGGTAAAGGGAAAGAAAAGAAGGCTTCAAAATTAGCCATGTCCATATATTCTAAGGAGCATACAGTTCAAAAAGTGTAACTCCATCTTCCAGTATCAGAGCTCACTTCCTCAATGCTGTGGCAACTTCATGGGCAGAAAGATCATATACCTCATACAAGAAAATCTGTAAAGCAGCATCCTGGTCATCTGGTCATATCACCTTCAAAATTCTTCAAGTTGGACATTCAGGTTATGTCTTCACTCATGGTGGCAAATTTGGCACCACAGTATTGATTCTCCTGGATTGATTGAGCAGAAGTGGAGACCCACTCAATCAATCTGGAAGTTGACTGAATAAATCCACCCCCGGAAAAAGAATAATGCTGCTTGGAAGGGAGGGCATTTCCTGTTGGCGCAGCATAGTGGGGACACCGTGCTAATTAAAATTTAGGAAGTCAACGGAAGCTCTATGTAGCTTATGTATCTCCTATCGACTGCTGCCAATTTTGTGATAAGTGTAGATCAGCCCTCGGTCATCATCTGTTGCTGCCTCCAGTACACAGCTGGTCCTTGCTGTAGCATACCAGTAACAGGTTGATAACAGGATGACTATGAGCCGCCAATGTGATATGGCTGTTAAAAAAGCAAATGCGGTTTTAGGATGCATCAGGCGAGGTATTTCCAGCAAGGAGAAGGAGGTGTTAGTGCCGTTATATACGGCGCTGGTGAGACCCCACCTGGAATATTGTGTGCAGTTCTGGTGTCCCATGTTTAAGAAGGATGAATTCAAACTGGAACAGGTTCAGAGACGGGCTACTAGGATGATCCGAGGAATGGAAAATCTGCCTTATGAAAGGAGACTCAAAGAGCTTGGCTTGTTTAGCCTGGCCAAAAGAAGGCTCCGGGGGGATATGCTTGCTCTATATAAATATATCAGGGGGATTAACGTTAGGGAGGGAGAGGAATTATTTAAGTTTAGTACTATT